>CM070661.1:25608539-26208539 GCA_036346575.1 Dendrocalamus sinicus
TCTCCCGATCCCACGGCTGTACAACCATGGTTGTTTGTGGCCTAGTAACTGGCCCATGAAGGACAGAGATTGAGAAATGAGTGGCGCGGTGACCGGCCCACGTAGCCCAAGCGCCGGTTGACTGGGCGACTTGCCGTCTCCTTGCATGAACAAAAGTAACGGATCCATGCAACGCTCGCCGATTGGACAGCTAAACGTACGTATGACAACTCCGTGCGCTTGCCATCCTTACCAGCCTTAGTATTGAGGTAGGTGAAGGCCCGCTCATTTCGGTTTGAGCTTTTGACTTTTGGGTTATTTTTTGCTATTCCTAAATTTTGTCTTTTTCTGGCTTTTCAGTTTTTTAAGCCTTTTGCCATTTCTTTTTTCCCATATATATCCGTTTGTATTATATGTGATAGGCTAACATGTTTTTTCTATTTTAAAATTTTTTAAATTTAATTATGTCAAATAAGTCACCATTAACTACAGCGCAAAATAAGATAACTATAGTAAAAATTCAGTCGTAAACTAGCTTTATTCAGCCTAAATGAGCGCCTTGTAAACAGCTAGGTAGAAATGGGATATGAAAGTGGCAAGGTAGGAGAGGAGAGGAGAGGAGAGATCTAGGAGGAAGCACGCGCACATGGGGGAAATTAAGGGGCAGATATGAGTCCAAATTAGCTAGCAGAAACTCACGTACGTATGTTGCTGACAGACAGCACACGTACGCATGCATATACGCAGATGCATGAACGAATCATGAATGCATTCGCGCATATGTCCGGTCCGTCGTTATCTCCCTCACCTCACGTACAGTCAGTAGTCACAGAGCCAGTCGACAGGTACGCTTGCATTGCGAAACAAGATCGATCAGGACCAGCTAGCTGCTGTAACTCCTCGCTAGGAGTAGCACATCCAACCATCATTTCTATTGATTGATTTAACGCATCAATGCATGTAAAGACCGGCCAGTTTATCAAACTAGATTGCATGCTCGTAATTAAGCTAGATAGCACACACACCGTAAAAGCTAAAATTTTAACTACTACATACTTATATTACTCCTAGAGAGAGAGAGAGAGAGAGAGAGAGAGAGAGAGAGAGCAAAACGTACCAAAAGAAGCAGCACCGAGGGATCAACCAGTGGCAAATTACAAGGACACGTAGCTCGACGTGCATCGATGGTAGTACTACTTGACAGGGACGATAGGCGCCAAAAACAAAACAACCTACAGTGCTGCTGCCGTCCTTTGTGCTAGCTTAGCTAGCTTTACAACACTCACTCGCACTTCACTGCAGTACTTAAAATGCTTAAGCTAGCTACTTGATGTAGATAGGAACAGGATAGGTGCGTCGTAACTAGCTAGCCAATATAGTGGGGTACCATGGTATGGATAAACTATGCGTGCATCATGATGCACGGACGGTAATGTGGTATGGTAGTAGCCGACATATGGTTGGTGGTGGTGGAGTCGATGCATGTGTGATTAGTGGCGGTGGCCGCCGTCCAAGTACTCGAGGAAGCCGGTCTTGGAGAGGACGGCATTTCTGACGCGGCTGAGGTCCCTCCCCTTGAGCGTCCTCCCGGCGCCCTCGCACACAGAGAAGGACGTCACCTGGCAGCTCCCCGCCATCTTCCGCGCCAGCCACTCGTGCGGCGGGACCCGCTCCTCGCCGTCGTCGTCATCCTCGCCGTCATCGCCCGCCTTGCTCCGGCCGTAGATTTTGGACCAGTCCGGAATGCTCACCGGAGCTGACCGCTTGCTGCTGCTGCTGGGAGCTGACGCTGCTTGCTGTATCATCTTATTTGGAGGAGACGAGTAGCGCATGTGCTGCTGCTGCTGCTTCCTCTTCCTGGTGGAATTGGAAGCGGAGCCGTGGCCGTGCGATGGAAGAGCGGCCGGGGAATGGCGATGGTGATCTCTGCCGCATGCCTTCAGCGGCTTGCCGTGCTGCAGCGGGCAGTGGCCATGGACCTGGTTCGTCATGGCCGCCCACACCTCCTCCTCCTCCAACTCTTCCTCGCTATGATCTGCCATCACGCACGCACTAGCACCTAGCTAGCTTCTCGATTGATCACTCACTGAACTATATATACTACCTAATTACTATCGAAACTGGCCAAGCAAGCTGTTATTGTCCCTGCTAGCTGCTATGCTAGGTCTCCCTTAATCGTAAGCTACCTCTTGACAGTACTTGTTCCTGCTAGCTGCATGCAGGATCGATCCATGTAAGCACTAGCAGCTAGAGAGAGAGAGAGCTGAAATATGTTTCTAGGGGCTACCGGTTTGGCTTGAAAGGAATCAGAGAGGAGAGTGTCCATCTATTTATGGACAAGTGCTGTTCTTTACGGAATCGTACGGACACCCGTCGACACGTCTCTCCCCCCCGTTGCCAAAACCGGTTTTGCATTTCTAACGGGCAGTCCGTTGGAACCGGTAGCACTGCCTTTCAGAAAATTCCAGTAGTTTTCAGGCTAAAATTTTGAGATACGAATCCGCTAAAATCAATATAAATCAGAGTCAATTGAATGAATTCAATGTAAAGGAAAATATTTAAAACTGGTTTGTACTCTAATCGAGATGTCTAATAAAACCAATTTTTACTAATTTTTGGTGATTTTTAGCCAATTTTTTTTCACTAGTATTAACACCGGTTTCATTTTTCCATTGAGACCCACCACGTAATTAAACTATTGATCTTCCTCTCCTGCATCTCTCTTCTCCACCCAAGGCAGCAGTAGCGCCGCCACCGATTCGCCGGCTCCGGCGAACTTCGTCGACGCGGGCAAGTCCCACGTACGTGCTCCTCTCCACCCCTCTCCGAATCCCTTTTTTTGAAATCGCCTCCGCCACCAAAGCATAGCCGAGGGGCGACGAGCCTTGATTAGGTGGCGACAACACTCGATCCATGGTGTGGCAGTACGGTGGCCACCATCCATGGGCAGAGGCCTTACAGCGATCACCTGAGCGGCATCCTCTATATATACATGGCGCGGTGCCGGGTCTCGATCAAGCGACGGCCCGCGAGCCAGATCTGGTGGCGCGGCGACAGCGTCGAGGCACGGCAGCGCGCTCAACTTTGAGGTGACGGCGACAAGGATGACAGGTGAGCCCGCAAAAATTGTTTATTGAATTGGCACCGGTGCATGTCGGTGCACAAGTTCCAGGAATCTTTCTTCGAGCATCGGTTGCTCTAGCATGCAATACCGGTTTTAACTCCTCTTCTAGCGAATGACATTTTTTTTCCTTTTCTCTTCACCTGGTGAGCTTGTAATAAGTATGCGAAGGACATCCGCTAGGAGCTAGCGTCCCCAGTGTAACCTTTCATGCATGAGGTGGTAGCTTGAGAAGAGAAAGGCACTACTACAGAAAAGGTTATCACAAACGATTCAAAAACGTCATCACAGACGGTTTTCTGAACCGTCTGAATTTATGGGTCAGTGATAATCAAAGGTTATCACAGACGGTTGTCGAACCGTCTGTGATATATCAATATCACGACGGTTTTAATCGAAAACCGCTCGTGATAGTGATTATCACGATTTATTTTTACTTAAAATCGCGTCGTGATATTGATATATCACAGATAATCATCACAGACGTTTTATAACTAAAAACCGTCTGTGATGTTCTTTTCTACCCATAAATCTATTTATGTTTATTGGCTAGCCTCAGGAAATGCTAGCCATGCCCTCTGAAACAAGCAGATAAACAAGTATATGTATACATACAATTCACATCTCAATTCATTTGACAAACATATAACATCCAATTCACATCACATTTCATTCACAGACATAAGGCATCCATTCCGCAAATGAATTAATTGAAATGAAATAAAATATCCATTAACAAATTCACAATTACAAAGTGATATGAGCAATAAAAAATCATTGTGCGCAGTGGAACTCTCCATCTGGTCTTATGACTTTAGACCACAAAAACCAAGCGCACTCTCCTCGAATTTTTGCAAAGTCCGGCTGTTTCAATGCAGTTGTAGAGATGGGCGCAGCCTGTCAATAGGAATATCAATGCGCGTACATATATAAGCTAACAAGTATGAAATAAATGTGGAAAGATTGACAAACCTTAAAATTGGTGCGTACATATATAAGGGGATGCATCCGGCGATGATGTTGAAGAATACGCGGGTGACAAACTTTAGTTGCTAATACTATGAAGCAAATGACACAAATTAGTGTATCAGGTTCATTGAACCGGATACACTAGAGTGTGTCACTTGCTTCATGCCCCTTGAAGGTCTATGTGGCATATATTATTACTACAAGGTCTCTAAACAAAGTTCTATGAAGCAAATGACACAAACTAGTGTATCAGGTTCATTGAACAGGATACACTAGAGTGTGCCACTTGCTTCATGCCCCTTAAAGTTCTATGTGGCATATATTATTACTACAAGGTCTCTAAACAAAGTTCTATGAAGCAAATAACACAAACTAGTGTATCATGTTCATTGAACAGGATACACTAGAGTGTGTCACTTGCTTCATGCCCCTTGAAGGTCTATGTGACATATATTATTACTACAATGTCTCTAAATAAAGTTCTATCAAGCAAATGACACAAACTAGTGTATCAGGTTCATTGAACAGGATACACTAGAGTGTGTCACTTGCTTCATGCCCCTTGAAGGTCTATGTGGCATATACTATTACTACAAGGTCTCTAAACAAAGTTCTATGAAGCAAATGACACAAACTAGTGTATCAGGTTCATTGAATAGGATACACTAGAGTGTGTCACTTGCTTCATGCCCCTTGAAGGTCTATGTGGCATATATTATTACTACAAGGTCTCTAAACAAAGTTCTATCAAGACTCCACACCATGCAACACCATGAGGAGATGATAACATATTTATACTCAATTACTATCGTTTAAAAGCAAATCATAGCATTACATAAAGGTCGGCGAGGGGTCGGGGAGGCGACCGTAGGCGACAGGCGAGCGGAGGCGCTGGGCATGGAGGCGAGCCGAGCGTCGGTCTTTGAATGCGGACGGCTCGGGGAGGCAGCCGGCGAGGGCTCGGGGAGGCACCGGCGACGAGACAGATCGGGATTTAGATGTAGAATATAACTGCAGCATACGGGGAAAACCCTAGCCAGAGGGTATTTATAGGGAGGCTTATTACAGACGATTCTAGGCGTAGAACCGTCTGTGATATCAATATCACAGATGGTTCTAAGTTTAAAAACCGTCTGTGATAAATCTTATCACAGACGGTTTTTTATAAAAAACCGTCTGTCGTAAGCTTTATGTCAGAACGCTTCGTGTTTCGATCGTCTAATTAACGTCTCTCGATCGTTATACGAAGCGTCTATATCATTAATGTTTGGGTATACGAACCGTCTGTGCTAAAGGTTAAATATGCACGCCTAATCCAGGTCTCTTCTACGTACGTACAATATGGCTTCTACTATTCTTGTGATCATCTCCTTCCTCTCGTCTGTTCATCAAGAATTGTTCGGCCGGAACCTTACATAGGCGGCCAGCAATTTGCATCTGGAGCAGCTTCTCCGCACACGCCCTGCTCTCCTTCCCCGACTTTCTTGCATCCGTCAGCTCGACCTGATCATCCGCCGTCGACGGAGGCGTCTCGCTGCCGCTCAAGAAAGGGAAACAGCCCTTACCTTGGTTCTTCTCCACAATGTGCGCAAAGCGGAAGAAGCTCTACACGCATTGGAGAGACTGATGGATAGCCTTGCCGATCTAGCAGAAACGACAGATTCTGGGGAATCTTTTCATGCTATCCTCTACGACATTGTGGGCTATGCTACTGATTATTTGCCCAGGCTGGAGGAGGAAGTGCTGAGGACAAGGACAATCTTAATGGCGTTCGAGAAGTCAGTGGCTGATCCTCCAAGCCCCAAAGTCGAAGAAGAAGCGTACGAAGCCCAAAAGATTACAATCTGGGAAACTCTTTACCTGTGCGACTTTTGTAATAAATTTGCCTCTAATTGAAATTAATAAATTTGCCTTTAATTTGTGATCTCTTGTCTCAGTAGTTCTGTAGTTAAGTTATTAGAAGCAATGTGTACTTATATATTAACCTCTGATCATGAACAGAATATGACAGACAAAGGGACATCACATACGGTTCTTGTTAAAAACCGTCTGTGAACATTCACAGACGGTTCTTAGAAACAACCGTCTGTGTAGTCTACACAACACAGATGATTTTTAATAAAAAACCATCTGTCACAGACGGTTCATCGGTAAGAACCGTCTGTGATACTCGTTTTATCCGACGCCACTAACACAGACGGTGTCCAAATTAAAACCGTCTGTGTTAGTGTCAATCACAGACGGTTTTATCAAACCGTCTGTGATTGGCCGTCTAGTATTAGGCTTTCTGTAGTAGTGAGGGTATCCATCACGTCAGCTAAACTTGCCCTCTTTTTTTTAAAAAAAGTCTATCTTTAACTGAGAGATCATTCGAAAGTCTAGAATATGTTTATGATGAGTAATTGATACTTTGATTAAGTTAAATTTAAAGTTTACAAAAGTTTCAAAAAATTCAGGTTTTAGAGTTGCTACCTATCAATGACAGTTCGACCAGCCGATGTTGGCGGTTGGACCAGAATCAAGTTGGACGGTATGACCAGCATTGAAGATACAGTCACACCCGTGGGCTGGTTAGATTGGCTGTCGGCTGGTGGTCTGACTGGTGTGGTCCAACCATCATGGGGAGTGCAGTCAGACTGGTGGGTGTGGCTAGAGAACAGTGAAAATAGTTGTTGAGTTGGATGAGTGTGTGCACGGTATGGGTGACATTGATTGGTTGTGTGGTGTTGCATGATGCATGGTTTTGACTAATGTGAGTCAAGTGTAAAAAAGTTGTACTCGAGATGGTTGCTTGATCTTTGGATTTGCAGGTGGCTTGGAGAACATTAGTAGTCGATGGCAATGGATCGAGACTAGGTGGAAGAACTGAGATTCGAGCGGTCATGTAAATCTAGGTGAGGCTACTGGCTCAAGCGGGAAGCACAATGAAGACAAGGATCATGAAGAGGCAAATTGGTGCATATAGTGTGTCAAGTGACGAGGCCAATGCATGTAGAAACAGTTCAAGAGAGACCAAATATGTGAAGATGTGACGGCTAGTTATTGGGTACTAAGGCTATGTGTCAAGTCATATGGAGATGCTTTAAGGTAAAAGTGAAGACGGAGTCAAGAGAAGATGTTTGGAAGTTTCGATGAGGGTATTTTGGTAGTTGACTAAATACTGGGTTGGTGTCTTGATCAAAACCAAGATGTAGGGAGATGCAAAGTAGAAGTGGTTTAGATCAAGGAGAGCTTTTAGGGTTTTTTTTGTTTTCTTGTGACCTAGATTTGATTCTCTTCAATTTAGTTAACTCACTCTTAAAAACCTTGTGATTCTTGATTGGTTTAGATTTCTAATGCCTTGAATAAATCTCATGCAAAATTTAGAAGTGTTTCAATGAGATTTAAACAAGTTCTTGGGATTTGAGTTTTGTTCCGAGAGGCTTTTAGGTCTGGCAACATGGGACTAGTCAAACCGGCACCACCGGTCAGACTGGCCTTGTGCCTAAGGTTAGACTGGCCTATTCATGGAAGTGTGACCGGCCTTGTATTGAAGGGTGTTGATTTCGTTAGTTTAGGCCTTTAGTCTTGTTTTGATAAAATATAGCTGGTCCAATCTGAACTTACTGATTCTTATAGTCAACTGAGTGAAGATTTTGAATACCATTGAAAGAAAAAGTTTGAATAATCATTCACCCCTCTAGTTGCCGGCATCTGTCCTACGCTAATGTATTTTTAGCTCCAAACGTGTTTCAATTGAGCTAGCATAACCCAAAAGAACACTCTCACTCCAATGGCTTGCCTTAATCTTGACCCACGCGTTCTAACTAGGGGTGAAAAGTGGATACGAAATATCCTTATTATCTGATTACCGTATTCGATTGGATGCGAATATGGTATAGATTTTTCTATCCGATTAACAATTTCTATCTAATTTATATTTGAATTTGAATTTGCATAAAAAATATGGATGTGAATATGGTATGGAGTTTTACCATCTGAAATATTATTTTATCTGGACTATCCGTATTCGTATTCAATGAAGCAATATGCATCTTTTATTACAATACGATTAATTAATTGGACAAGTTTTTATAATTGAACATGAATTCATGTTTCTTAAGGTGAACTAAATGAATTATAATGATTAAGCGTGATTGTACGAGAATAAAATATTATTAATATTTTTATACTACATAAGTTATGAGGATATTTGAATCTGACCGAATTGAGTAGATATTCAATTCGAATTTGTATCCAACGTTTATTCGATTCGTATTCAAATCTGAGAAAAAAATATAGATGCGAATATAGTTTTACTATCTAATCCGTATTTGATCTATTTTCACCCCTAGTTCTAACTGAAGCTATTGATGTTTCGTGATAGCCTTTTTTTTAATAAAAAAATAGTATGTTTTCGGATGTGTCATTTCTCTCCTACCTACGTGGATAGAGCACTGGAGATGCTACGAGAGTCTATTCGTGTGATGAACAATGAGGGTATGTAATTTTCAGTTACTATTCGGCTGTTGATATATATGCTTCTCTGCATGATCCGTCGACCTGTTGTATTATTAAAGCAGTGATTTGATAGCTACGACGCTCGAAGAAAGAGGCTAGAAATTCTCACATGTAGCTAAGGGAAACGAAAACATCTACGTCACTGATTTGGCAGATCTAAATTAGAATGACACAAATTATTCGATCTATTACGGTTGTATAAAATATCAAATTATATTCTCTAGTAATAATATAACATGGGCTCTCACTCGCGTAGCCCACGCCTCCCATGGCACAGTCCCACCTCTACTGACCCCGCCTCGCCACCACTGCCGTCTCTCCCAACTCCGTGCCACGTCCTCCTTCTCCCTCCCCTCCCCTCCGTACTGCGGAGGCGCAGGGCAAGGATGCGGCGAGGGAAAGGGGAATTAGCCGTGCGGCGAGACGGTAGCATGGTCAGGAGAGCACACCATTGTGCTCGCGCCACAACCCACGCCTCCACCACCTCCTCCGCCCGTCATCGCACTACTATGGCCACCACGGCCTTCCCGCTCTGCCGTCATCTCCTCCCCGTTCCACCCCGCCTCCGCACTATGGCAACGGCACCACATCCCCTAATGGGCATCCTGCCATGGTATATATAGGTACTTCTCACTAAGGCAATATCGATGTAAGTGGTGGTAATTGGGGTGTATCGGTGGTGGTGTTCCCGTGGATCTGAGATTGAGCTGGTTGCCTGCATCTGCCTTGGATTGGCTTGGTTTCAGCGTGTGATTCGCGTAAAAGCTACCTGGAGATGGCATCGGGGAAGCGAGGTGTTTGGTTAGTTTGGGGATTTTCCCCCTAAGCTTGAGGATTCATTTGCGCGGTGAATTCTGGTGGTTGGATTCTATTGGATTACTCTCGGTGCCCCTGATGAGCATATAGGCTAATATTGACGTTTTTAGAAGCTCCGTTGTATTGACTTTGAGTTGATGTTGGTGGAGCATTTCTCTTGAGAGATGGTAACCGCTAGAGTTGCACATTTGGTTTGGTATATAGACCTGGGAAAACGGAGATGAGGTTAACGATTCATTCGTTGCTATGTGGATGATATCTGATATGTAAAAATGATGGTTCGAGTTAGGAAAAAAATCTATCAAAACAAGTTACAAAGCAAACTAGTGCCTAAAACAATTGGCTTATACAAAAGACTGGTGTGGGCAGTGTGCCTCAAGTACATGTTACTGGCACAAGTGCAGCTGACGTAGGTGGGGGAGACATACAGGTGTGCATGCATTGGCAGTAGAGTGCAATGGCTAGGGTGGTCAAAGTTGTAACATCCCAGAAATTTTGACCTTGTAAATACAGAACTCTTAGTAATATGTTTTATTTTATTTTGGATTTGAATTTCATGGTGTTCTTCCAGATTTTTGGTTGAGGTTCCAAAATTTGAAATAAAAAGAAAATATACAATTAAGAAGGTAAATTCAAATTGTATTTAAGAATCTGAAAAGATGATCCAGAAAAGTTGGGGGAGGAATTTAAAATAAATCTGGATTTTATACCAAGATATGTGCAAAAGAGTGAACCCAAGGAAAAAAATGGATGGAGTTAGGCCGGCCGAAACCAGCCCAACCCCATCCCTTCTTCGGCCGTGCGGCCCAATTCCCCGCTGGCCCAGCCCCCGCGCGCCGCGCGCAAGCGCTCACTGGCGGGTGGACCCCGCCCACGCCCACGCGCGTCTCCTTGACCGCGGGCCCTCCCCGCCTGCGTTTCCACCCGCCACGCTGGGCCGGCCGCCCGCCGATCGCTTCCCTCGGCCGGTGGCCCTCCCGCGCCAGGCTCTCTTTCTTCTTCCTCCTTCGCCCGCATGCGCCCGCGCCATCATGCTTCTGCTCAGCTCCAGCACCGAGCGTCCCCGTGGCAACCATGCGCCGGAGTTGCCCTGCCGAGCCGTCCCGTCGCCCGGTGGAAAAGCCTGCGAGGCCGCCTCCGCCCCTGGTTTCGCCGCCTCCTTCCCTGATATGGCGCCACCGCTCATGGTTTCCCCCTCCGCCCGGTCGCAACGCTCGGCCACGTGGTGCGAGCTACCTGCCGCGCCAGCGCGCGTGCGGAGCAAGGCTGCAGCGCGGGAAAGGGTGGTCGAGCGCCAGGATGCCGCAGTTGCCCTGTCGCCATCGCCGCCTGACACCGCTGCCTGCCCCGAAGTGACCAAACGGCCGTCGCCTGTTGCCAGCACCCCCCAACCGCCTATAAAGGGGATTGAGCCCTCCGTTGAGCTCCCCACGCCACACTCGTCGTCCTCCGGCAGGTAATTGAGCCCCCGTGCCCCGTAGCCACCAGCGAACCGCCTCCTTCCCCAACTCCGGCGATGGAGCCCCCCGTTAATCCTCACCATTAGACACCGATTCCCCGCGCCAGGACCATCTCCAGAACGTCGCGACGACATCCCCGGCCTCGTCGGAGCTTCTCGTCGACCGTACCCCGCCGGCACTGAAGACCTTCACCAAGCCGCCGCCGCCGCTCGACGCCGACTCATCTCCGAACCTCCTCGGCCCCGGGCGACTGCGTCATTGTCTTCACCGTAGCTCAAGGAGCGCATTTCGCCTCTCCCCCGGACCTCCCCGTCATCCCCTCGCCGCCGGCCACCGTCCCCTCCGTCCACTGCTGCCAGTCCCTCCAGCAGGTACCCCTCAAAAGGGTTATCTACCCTTTATGGGTAGGCAACGCCTCCCCGCTCACTTGGCTAGCAGCGCTCGTCTCTTCCCCCCTGTTTCCTCGGCCGCGCGCGTTCGAGCCCCCGGCTCCATAGCGCACTGAGGTCGAACTTTCTTTTATTCTCCATCTGACAGGTGGGCCCCACTGTCACCCGAGCTGAGCCGGAGCGACCCTCGACCACCGGGCCCCACCGGTCGAGAGAACATTACAGAACCCAGATCGACATGTGGACCCCACTGAACAGTAGCTGGACCCACATGTCAAAGGCACAATACTTAAAGAAATAAAATAAAAAGTAAATGAATTAAAAATAACCAGTGGACCCCACATGTCAGGATTTTTCCATTTTCTGGAATTTCACTGGACTGCGAACTTTAAATGAGCATAACTTATTCATTTTAACTCCAAATCAAATGAGACAAATTTCTAAATTCATTTAAATTCAAGATCTATCCAATGGAACTAGAACCATAATTTTTGGTGTTCATTTGAATTTCTGGTGATATTTTGAGTGATTGGTTGCTTTTCTTTTATTTGGGTATTTCGCACGATTAAATAGCATACGAGGCTCAAGAAGAGGAGGTTGAGGCAGCCAGCTTAGAAGCTTCAGAAGATCAAGACCGAGATCCCCGTGAACCAGGCGAGTTAACACCTTGATCATTTTGAACCTATGATTTTGCAAAGTTAATTTCTTTTAAATTATCAACATGCATGTTGTTATTTTATGTGGTAAAATATGTCCATTTCCAGAAATGGTAGTTATAAACCTACTATAATACTTGTTAATAATGATCCGTTGAAATGCTTGGACATGTGAACCTTGTTGCCTTAGCAAAATTTATATTATCATAGCTTTTACCAGTAAGTCCAAATAAATAATGCGATGCTTAGTATTGCTAGAATAAACGGGGGTACATAGCTGCCCCAAAAATAACACTTGCAAAGAATGATATGTTTTGGGGTCAGTCATGGGTGGAATGATTGTAGTAAGTGGACACAATATTTTCTACCTCTAAAAATCCTAAAATTGCTTAAATACCTGGATGGATGGTTTGAGGGCTGGTATGTGGTGCAGTGGGTGCACAAAATGTGAAATGTGGTAGAACCATCCGGGTAACCTTAAGGACTGAATCTTGTCATGTCAACCCGTGTAATATAGTACAACCACAAGTCTGTAAAATACAACTAGGCTAAGTAAACTTATCGAATTCCGGACTCATCTCACTGCTAGTGGATTGATGGGGCTACGCTATGGCAAGGGGGCCTGAAGGGACACCAGTGGAGGGTGAAGTTTCCCAGCTGTCCTAACGTTGCGGGAAGTAGAAGCCCGAGCTATGTTAGTGGCTGTGGGAAACATCCCGCGCATAGATGGGACCCACCGCAAGTGGGCGGCCACCCATAAGGTGAGATGAGAGAAGGAACTAGATAGTTCGAAAAGTCACTGTGATGGTCTGCTCAACCGCATGTCTAAGGCATCATGTGGGGCAACGAGTTGACCGTCTCTTGTGGTGAAAGTGTACAAACTCTGCAGAGTCAAAACTATTCGAATAGCCGTGCCCACGGTCAAGGGCAGACATGAGAATTTAACTAGATATAGTTCTATTTCGAAAATCTTGGTGGGTGATAATGGAAATGTGTAAGACCACTGATGGTCCTGGTTTGGAATTGTCCTGGGTGTCGTCCCAGTGGTAAGTTAAGTGGCTATAACGCTGAAATATGTATATGATACAGGTGCCATGTAATGGTGGATGGAATCTGTGTCAATTATAAGATATTTACTTTACCAATATAAGACTTGAGTTTAAAATTGCTAGGTCTTAGGGAATTTTTAAGTAATTGTATTCAAAAGCACTCTTCGCAAAACAAAATAAGCCCGAGCCATCCTTTGACTAGCCATACATGTTATATATTGCATTCTGTGTGTTGGCTCGCGGAGCACGGGGTTGGAGTGCTCACACTCGCTTTTGCGACAAAATTCAGAAACAGGAACTCAAGGACATTACGCCTATGAGGAGGCCCCTACCAACGTTGACGGAAGCCAAGGAGATAATTAAGGCGTAGGCCGCGATGGTTAGGCATAGACAAGTGGACCCTCGGCCTTGTGTGCACATATGTTACTGGGTCCCTGGTGACATATACTGTACACATTACCCTACTGGTCGCTTGCCTGTGGAAATTTTGGGTTTACTTTTGCTACTATTTCCGCTGCTTCTATGTAACGATGACATTTGGCCAAAGCGGCCCTTTTGTAAACATTCACCCGATGTGGTGTATTTCAGACTCTGTAATATTATTATGCGATGTATGTTATGATTCAGCAATGTACCTGTGTGCACTAACTACTGATCTAGGGATTAGTGCAGTGAAACACAGTGGATTCCGGATTGAAAAATCTGGGTCTGACAAAAGTCATGGGCACAACTGGCAGGAGGCGCATCCCCTGGAAGACACAGAAATAGAGAAAAGATGGCGACATCTCCGGACGCGCGCGTGCAAGCGGAGAGAGCGAAGCTGTTCGGCTGGGCCCCACGTGCGAGGCACGTGCGCAGCAAGCGGTGGCTCGGGGGCACAAGGCGGTTGGACATGAATGCAGCATGCAGTAGGCATAGCAAGCAGCTCAGGAGGTGCATGCATAGGAAGCCAAAGCGGCTGTGGGAGTAGGTGCTCCAACTCAGGTAGGCGTGCAAGGAATGATAGGTTCAGTCTAGGTGCGAGGCATGGCAAGTGTCAGGTTGTACAAGGCTCAGGAAGGAACGACACACAAGAATGAAGGTAGAAGTGGAAGCAAGAGAGAAGATCGGCATGATCAAGATAGAAAAACAAGATTAAGGAGGTGATTGTTAGAGTTAGTAATCTTGTTTTCAGTTTGGTAGTCGTAGTCATGTATGAGTTAGTGGTCATAGTCATGTATAAGTCAATGGTTGTAGTCATGTTTGAGTTTGTGTACGAGTATGATTTAGTTTTTCGAGTTCTTGTCATAGTCATAGAAGTCGAGTCCATTTCTTAGTCATAGAGCCAGGTATAAAAGAGAGCATTGTAACGAGAGAATAGCGAGAGAAATCAATTGGTGTGATCGAACAGAGAGAAATAAAGAAGAGAAGAAGGAGTGGTTTTAGCTCCAGGAAATCTATCGAGTATCGAGTTCGACGTGGTTCGCAGATGTGGTCGTAAATGAATTACGACCAAGACAAACGAGTGGAGGTGTTCGTAGGAGTTGAAGACGTGGTCGTAAACGAGTTACGACCATGATCGCAGAGCAGAAGACGTGGTCGTAAATGGGATACGACCACGGCAATCAGGTCTTCAACGTGGTCGTAAGTTTTATGATCACGGCGGTCAACAGAGTCACAGAGTAGTCGTAATCGAGTTACGACTATGGTGATCGAGCCTACTACGTGGTCGAAGGAGCGCAGTGCAGCGTGAACGTGGTCATAACTTTTGTCAGCTGAAGTTACGAGTACGTGGTCGGAGCTGGGAAGCGTGGTCAGAGCAGCTATAATATGGTCATAGCCAGACTCTGAATGGTCGTAATGACTGCCAGGATGATCATAACTGCAACAAGTGGTGGTCGTAATCGCAACAATAGCTAAATAGTATATTGAGCCTAGCTAGCTTAGCTGCAGATCGATCTGTCTTACATATATGTATCCAATGCATCCAATGCATCTTATCTTAATTATGCAAGATACTCTATATGCATACTAGCTAGCAAGCTGTAGTTTCAAGTCTTTAATTTATACACCGTACCATCCATCCATGTAATATAAACAGCTAGGGGACATATCAAGAGCAATAATTAAGCATGGCTGGGACATTATGCACTGGTCGCCACAAGAAGGTTCCTTTCAAGATTCAGAACTCGCTCGGTACGTACCAATATATATACATACTAGTTATATGTCCATGCGTTACAACAAAATTCATTAGATATTTAGAGAATTATGCTACGAAAAAAGGTTGCTCTGATCGATTAAAAAGTGGAGAGTAGTGAGAAGTCGAAGGAATAGGATAGTTGGTAGAGAATGGACATACGATCACCAACTCATTCTTTTATAATAATAATGATAAACTTTGAGATTTAAGACATGTTTTTTCAGCTTATAATTTGTAGCTTATAATTTTCTTTGAATAAATAAATGAAACGGTTTCTCCGTCGTCTTTTCAAAACACTTTATTGATATTAAGTTTGTTTGCATAAGTCCTCGCTCTAGGAGCGAAAACCATGAGCCATAGCTGTAAGCCGCAGCCGAAAAGAACAAACCCTCAATTTCATTCCTTACCCTCGAAAACAAACAATTTTCCAAATTATGTACAAACATCAACATATATATATAGACACACACACACACATACATACATACATATACATACATATATATACACATACGTACATACAAAAATAGCAGTATGCGCACCGTATTGACAAAAATATCATTTTTAACGTCCGGCGGTCGGGCGGCAGCGGCCGTGAGGTGATATGTGGCCCTGCCGCCAGTGGCAGGCGCCTGCCACCTGGCGGCTGAACAGCAGGCAGCCTACCACCTAGGGAGTAGACGGCAGGTGGTAGGTAATTAGCCGGCCTAATTACCTGCCTAATTTTTTCTGTTTAGTATTTGTTTGAATTTTTAAATATATGAGATTAGCTCAAAAAATAATAAAAATTTATGTACAGCCTGCCGATACAACATTCCTTGTAGTGTAGTTTTGGAGAATTTTATGCATGGCGAATGTTGCTAAAAAATCATAAAATTTTGATAATTTTATGAGTTTTTACATATATCAAACGGGCTTCAAAAATTACCAAATTTAATGTGAAGCCTCCCGATACGGTAATAGTTATTATGTAATTTTTTGAGAATTTTATTCGATCTGAATTAGCCACGTTTGTTCGGATTAACTTAACCATGAATTTAACGAATATTTCACTTTTTTTACAATTTGATACATTATGAATTTGTATAATGAAAAGTAATTATAGTACTACAAAAAATACATCACAGGATGCGATATGGCTCACTCTTCTGAGCCACTACTATCTTCTCGCCGCACTTGCCTGCCTGTACGTGGTCTTGTCTTCAGTCGCGCACGAGCATGTCTCGTTGAGTACATTAGTTGGTCCGGAGGTTGCGTATTAGGTTGGAGGAGGTATGAAGATCGTTCTGTCTGCTCAGTGGCCAGCGGTGGTGTAGTAGGCTGAGGTATAGTACGTTGGGTCCGGTAAGGGTCAAAGTCGTCCAGCTGAGACGTGCCGAATAGTGAGCTGCCTGCAATTATATAATGTACGAAGGACTCTAGAAATCCCCTTTGTGGTGTGAACGAGCTCTCGACCTGATCGTACGATGTGCTAGCGTAGCCGGAGGAGCTCTGCTCACCGAAGTGTCCAAACCCTGGGTATGCCAAGAACGCTGAGTCTTGCCCCACGTACGCTGCAAGCCCTCACACTATGTACTGCTCTCTAGGAGCATCTGGGAGGCTCGTGTCATCATCAGTGGACTCGTCGTCACCCCCATGTTGAATTGGAGACTGCAAGACAAAACGATATTATTCATAACAAATATTCCGGATGTGCAATGCAAATCTCATACCTACCAAACGTGCAGCGAAGATGAACAATGGGGAGCGGTAGTCCGTGCAGGTGATGCGGACGGCAAAAGGGATGCATCTTGATGATGGACCTACGGCGGGAGAACGCCATGAGATGTTAGTGGAATGCAAGGCGTAATAGGAAAAACATGTAGGTTCGTACGTATGTTACCTCCTCATCGGTACGGCGCACGGATGATCGGCGGCTAGTACTACAATGCCATGCAAAATCAGTACATTGCGATGGCCAGCTGGACTCGCTAGGTCATGATGACCTAGTGGGTGAGCATGGTGCCCCATTGGGTGGCTCATGTGTGCACTATGATCTGAGGAATGACCGTAGGTAAGGTTGTGCATTATTTTTTTGGACTGCTTTAGGATGAACTTCATAGTCTTCTACAGGGCCGGTGGCATCTCTGGACTACTGATGGCGGCCTCCGATGCGCTTGTGATGCGCTGTGCCCGCTCCAACTAAAGTGACATATGAAACGAGTTCAGTAACGAGTAGTACGAATTTATTGAATAGAACGATAAAATATTTGAACTATCTTACGCTGTCATGCCGCCACAAACAGTTGTGGGGATCAATGGAGTGGTGCAGACGTTCCTCGTGCGTGATGTGCTCAGGGCGATCTGGTGGAGGAATGGTCAGTCTGCCGCGTGATTGCCGTACATACCATGCCACGTACTCGTCGTACGTTTGGATGTTGTATGGATACTGCTCCATGATGGCAGCGACGTGTGCCCTTTCCGCCCATGCCGTCATCCACTGCTGCTGCATTGGCTGCTAGTCCGTACCATGCCGACCAGCCCTCGATTGCCTGCATTTCTAGAATCATCGATGTTACATAGCAAGACATATGAAAGTATACACAATAGTCAGATGGAGTTTGACTCACCGGTGAACGCCATGCGGTAGGATCCTGCCATCCAGAAGGGGCACACCTTGGTGCAAACCTGTCGGATCCCGGAGTAACGACTCCGAAACCCTCTGTGTAAATCGCACTAGTCCAGGAACAGCTAGTGCACACAGCCAAACAAAGATACATATCAAACGCAAATGACCAAATATATTAAGCAAATGGGTACGGCCTTATGGCCAAGTCTTACATAAATGCCCATTGGCAAAATAAATAAAGGAAAGAACTGCGGAAGCAAATTGATAAATAGCGAAGCCCAAGCCTGCCCATAGGCAAACGACAGTAAGACGCGGCCTACTCGTCCAGATCTTCGCCGTAGTTGACGTCTTCCTTCTCTGTGTGGAAAAAGCAAGGTGAGTACAAACTTGTACTCCGCAAGTCACACGGAAAATGCACCGTAATGATAAAGGCTTCAATGGAAGGCTTATAGGGTTAGTTTGCACAAAACAGCATTTAAGAAATACAATAAGTATATTGAAATTGCTGAATTTAATACAGTAAGTAAAACAATACTTGTAATCGAAAATAATACCGTCGGTGCCGGGTCCAACCAAACACCAACCTATCCACGGGCATCCCACCCGGACCATCTTTTCCAAAAGCTCACGTATGGATTCCATCCATCCACACGCTTTCACTGCGCAACTCTGATGAATTCCATCCATTCACCAGATTTCAATCTCTCACGGATTCCATCCATCCGCAAGGTTTTCAAAAACGTTTTTGAAAAACAAATTCTAATTCATGAAAAACTTTTACTCAGCTTGCCCATGACCGTGGGCACGGCTATCCAGGATAGATTATACACTCTACAGAGGTTGTACAGCTTTACCCACAAGACACGATCATCCCGTTGTACCACTAGATTACACACTTCCTTAGGTGTGCGGTGGGGAGTCGTGACAAGGCCTTTACAATGCAAAGCCTTCAACCTGGTCGAGCCAACTCTAAGGTTTCACCCAGAAGGAATCCACTGCATCGGGACCCCTCTTGAGCCTAGACGAGACTTCTCATGGCTTAACCACGCCGCCCAAGTGAGACTTCACATGGCACCAACCACGCCACTTTCAACCTACAACTCGACTCAAAGTTGGGACTTCGCAAATTATTTAGCTGTGGCTGTCCCATACCACCATGTGGTAGTACGATTAGGGCTTTGCAACAAGAGCTCACAGCACCGGTCCTTAATCGACTCAGGCCCAACCACATACCCCGTGCGACAATCGACCACTGCGGCTCCAACCAACGGGGCATGCCCGCACCCACCAATCTAACCAATTGCCTAAGTCTAAACTGTGTTTTATATTTTGTTTGCAAAATAATTCATAAACCTCCTTGACTCACCAAAGTCAAGAGTACATAACAAAAGCATATCATTTTATGTGAAAGATATCCCAAAACAAATATTATATCTAAGCAGTCTAAGCATTTGATATAAATTCCTCTAGCCAACACTAATGTATTAACTAGAGTTTGAATCTAGGGTGACAAGGTGTTGAGGAATTCAAATTCAATGGAGGAATTAACAAGTAGGCATTAACTATATTTGAAACAGAATTGAAATACGTTGAATAAAAATATGCACGCAATATAATTTAAATCAACATAATTTTATTTTGAAAACTGGGATCAACATGATCAAGGAGTGTGACTTTCCTTGCTCTTCAACTTGGCTTGAATCTTCGTCGAAGAAATTTCCTGAATCGTCGAAGTCTACACGATAAAATAACCCACTAAATTCAAATAAATTCAAAATAAATTCAAATTGATTTCAAAAATTTTAGTTAAGGCTAGAAATGTATAGAGGGGAATTTTTGATGAATTTAGAAATTTGAATGGGCTAAATCGGAGTTAGGACGAAGAAGAATGGGCTCCGAGAAGATTAAATTCAGAGAAAAAGAAAAAGAAGGATTTTTGGAATTATTTTTCTACTGAAAAAGAGATTTATGGCGTCAGCATTGCATCAGCCCTGGGAATTTCTTTTTCTGGCCGAATTATTTTTGAGCGGGAAAAGAGGGGGAGAGGCTGACAAGTGGGCCCTTGGTCCATGGACCGGGCTCACGTCCGAGGGAAGGCGCTGAGGTGGCATGGCCGCACGGGTGGCGCTGACGGGGAGAGAGGTGGCCGAATGGCGCCGATGTGGCGTTGACACGGCGCCACACCAGCTGCCACGCAAGCGCCCGAGGTGGCACCGGCCGGCAGCTCGAGGCGGCGGCGAGCCGCGGCGCAGTGCGGGAGGAGAAGGAGGAGGGGAACTCGCGGGAGGGGTGCGGGCTCACCGAGGGCGGACGCAGGCGGCCGGCGACGAGGAATAGGCATCGGAGGTGCTCGGGCGACGGCGGAGAAGGCGCTCCGGTGGCGAGGAGGGGCAGGGGATGTCGGGGGCGACGCGGGGGAGCTCGGGGCGGAGTCGTCCGGGCGCGAGAGGGGTCGGGCCGGGCGCAATTGCTCGCTGGAGCTGCTTTGGCGACGGCGGCGGCAAGGCACACGGTGCCAGGGCTCTAGGGCGGCGGAGAGGGTGAGCTGAGGGCGGTGGGAGATGGGGTGAGGAATGGGGAAGCTCGAGGTGCCCTTTATAGGGTCGGAGGGGGAGGGAGGCGTCGCGGATTCCTCGCCGGAGTGGGGGAGGTGGCGGCGGCGGTTACGGGGAAACGTGGGCAACGGGCGCGAGGAGGTGGCGGAGTGGAGCGCGTCGTGCGGGGGAGAAGGTGGGGAGTGGGGAGTGGCGCGCGCACGGGAGGGGAGCGGCCGGGAGATGCGGACGCGGGCGCAACGGCCGGCGTCGGCGGCGGAGGGGAGGAAGGCGGGGGCCGCGCGGGAGGGATGACAGGTGGGGCTGGGGAGCAGAGAGAGGGAGAGGAGAGAGGAGGCACTGACGGGTGGGTCAAATGGGAATCGGGCGGTCGAGATGGCAGGGGCAGCAATCGGACGGCCGAGAGAGGGGTGAGGCGCGGACGGCCAGATGGGCCAGGCGCGAGGGGTACGGGCAATCTGGGCCGGCCAGGTGGCGCGCGGGGGAAGGGGGAAGGCGGGATTGGCGGCGGATCCAGGCTGTCCAAGTGGCGGCCGGATGGAAGGGAGGGGAATTTAATTTTAAATTTTAATTTCCAATTTTCAGAAAACCCCAGAAAATCCATTAAGCCTCAGAAAAATACCAAATGACCTCCAAAAATTCCAGAAAAATTCTTAGAATCTCTTGGAGACATTTTGAACTTAATTAAAATATTTTCAACTAATGTTGGTATTTAATTTTCATATTTTAAAATACTTTTTAATTTCAAAAATACATTTTTAAACTCCAGAAAAACCAGGAAACCAAATAAAGGCCAAAATAAAGCCAAATAATTAATTTGACATAGAATTTTTATACAAAATCAAAATATCATATTTTTTAATAATATTTTTTAGGTTTTTCTGAAAATGCTTTTCAAATCCAGCTTTTTCAAAAACAGAAATTCCGGGCAAATCCAAATTTAAACTTTAGGCAACAAAATACTTATTTTAATTTTAATTTTATTTTAGTTGATCTTTATTTATTTATTTTTATTTTACTAAAAATCTGGGCTGTTACAAAACCCAACTGTTGCATCATGTGCTATGGCATGTAAGCCTCCACCATGTACGAGAACACCAGTTGGTGTGTCCTCGTCCATAGCTCCCCGTCCTCCAGGCAATGTAGGGACAGCCCGTGCAGCAATACATGATGCACGAAATCTACCATCTAGGGACTCCATATGATGTCGCTCTCGTGCAACGAGTTGAACTTGTACCACATCAAGTAGCACCTTGATGGTTTGCCCTTTGCCCACCGCAGACGGGCATCAGTCCACCGCATGCCCATAGTGGGCCCATCTATCAGGTCATCGGCAAACTCATCGAATGGGTGCACTGGCATCACGATCGTCGAATATCCGACAGGGAAGTGCTCCCAACTCCACAGCTGCAGGAGCACGTAGCAGATGGCTAGATTGGTGGTACCAGCAGTGGTGCACTAGCAAGTGTCACATAACCCCTGATATGTGATGCACAGAACCGCTGATCCCCAGCTATACCGAGGTATCCCCCGAACTCTGCGTCCACCAAAGACGCGGCGAGGCCAATGAATTCAGCGTTGCAAATATCGCCGTGTGTGGCTGGAAACATGCTCCAACCAAAGAGCTGGATAAGGAACACGACGAGGTGTGTCCTGATGACCTCCGGCGTGCGGGGGACGCCATGTGCACTCTCCGGGATAGGTCGGCCGAACCGGTCTACTAGCCTCTCCTTCTAGACGGCTGGTGTAGGGGCTGGAACAAGTGTGTCGCCTCCGAGAGGGAGACCCGTCTAGAACACGACGTCCTTGAGAGTGACTATCATCTCACCCCCAACAAAAGTGGAATATATACGTTTCAGGCCTCCACCTATCCACCAGTACCGTGAGTAGGCTGCCACAAATGGTGAACTCATGCCTGGTGGAGACCAGCCTCACAAAGGGCAACTAGCCCGTGGCTCGCAGGGTTGGGATGTAGACCCCGTCCAGCACCCATGGATCCCTCCCCAACCCCCCGCAGACTAAATGGTGAAGGGACAGCCACATCACTCGTCATCCATGCGTCACAATGGTGTTTCTCATCGTACGAGTGTTCCAGGAGCTCCAGTTGAGCCATACCTATAGTACATACGATAGACGAAATATTAGTGCGAATATTAATAATTGCTTCATAATACAATTTACATTAATTATGACTAACTAAATAATAATAAATATGACTATGGTAATAACGTCAAAAGTATGCTATAAAAAATTACCTCTCTTTCGATGGAACTAATCAGCATTGCCGCATCCTCAATGACTTATGCACTACCTTCTCCAAATATTTAGGTACGTACTATTAGTTTTGATAGTACCTTGGAACAAATGGGACAGACGGAATGTTATTACGAATGTTCATAATGATAGCAATATACTATAAGTCAATGATTACATGCGTACATGAATACTTCACTACTTACCAATAATTTGATTACTCATCCAAAAAAAAGACGAGCCATTCATTACCGTCGTCCTTAGCACTAACTCATCACTTACTCCGAACTAACAAATTATGGGTACCTTATGTACATAATAATAGTACAAACTATGTGTAAATTACTATGACATACTTACTTCGTAATACAAACTACATTAATCACAACTAACTAAATAACACTAATTGACTATGACTATAGGAATAACATCGAAAGAATATGATAAAAAATTACTTGTCTTTGCATAGAAGAAATCAACACTGCCAATTTTGAGCTACGCACTGGCTTCTCGAACTAATGAGCTCATTTCATATATTTAAAAATTCAAACAAATACTAAACCAAAAAAATTTGGCAGGTAATTAGGCCGACTAATTAGCCGGCCTAATTACCTGCCGTTTGGTGGCTGGGCGGCAGGCTTGTCTACCATCTGCTCCCTGGGTGGCAGGCGCCTGCCGCTGGCGGTAGCGCAACGCGCCGCCTCGCAACTGCTGCCGTTCGGCCGCCGGATGGCAAAAATGATATTTTTGTCAATACAGTGGATATACTGCTATTTTTATAAGTACAGTGCAAAACAGTGCCAAAAGTGACTTTGATTCCATACATACATACATACATATACATACATACGTACGTACGTACGTACATACGTACATACATACATATATGTATATATACACATATACATATACATACGTATATACATACACATACATACGTGTATACATACATATATACATATACTAGCTGAATGCCCGTGCATTGCTACAGATTTTTTAAAAAAGAACATATTTGTATGCACGTTTGAACAAATTTTACCACCCGTTAGTTTTAGAACATGTGGTATGATAAAATTTTAAAATCTGTAGCAACGCACGGGCATTCAGCTAGTATTACGGTGCAGAGAGAGTAGCATTGGAATTGACCTGTCATCATTTTTGTTCTCACTTAACAAAGAAGAAGAAAAACACATGCCATTAATGAAACGATAACTTCACTAATCTGAATAACCATCCTCCCATCTCACTATCTTTTACAAGCGAAAACTGGGGCCGAGCCGGCCTGGTGCCAACGCCCCCGGGTCCATGCTGGCGCACGCACCACACCGACTATGGCCAACTCCAAGTGCCAAAATGCCAGAGCTAGCTAGCCCCCCACCGCAGCCGCTTGCCATTCCGCTGTTTCCATCCCGCCGACCCCCTTCCGCTCCGCTCCCCCCACCCTGCCGAACCCCACCAACCCACCACGCGATGCCCCCTCTCTGCTTCTCGCTTCCACTCCACTCCATGCTGCGCCGCTCGATCGCCCGCCCACCTAACCTCCTCCTGCGATCTCGTCCCCCCTAGCGAGGCCCAGATCTGGTGGCCCCTTGCTCGCGCGCGAGGCTGGCTGGTCGATTGTGTCCGCCGCGACACAGGTGGGCATGCTCACAGCCTACGTGGTGCTGTTCGTCCCCATGGGGCTCGCGGGCAGGCACCTCAGCCGCAACAAGGTGCTCTTCTTCTCTGACGCGCTATTCGTCTCCCTCGCCGTCGGCGTCCACCTCTCCCCATACCTCCCCTCCTTGCCCCACCTCCTCGCCTCCTCCTTCCTCCCCCACCCCACGCCGTCGTCCTCGTTGTGCATCCCGTTCCTGCACCACTTGTCATGGGCGGACGCCGGCGCTAGGGGAGCAGAAGGCAGTGACACGACAGGAGGGGCAGGGCACCCACCGCCTCCTCTCCCCATCTGCCTACCTCCGCCTCTCAACTTCCACCTCCCGCAACCACCGCCTCCTTCTCCTCCGAACCCTCGTGTCGTGCCGCCTCCTTCTCCCCCGAACCCTCATGTCGCGCCTCCTCCTCCTCGGCACTGCCACCACCAATTTCTTCCCCATGCGACAACATCTGGTCATAGTCCCCCAACTTTCCCTAGGGCACTGCCACCAATTCCATCTTCCATCACCTCTCCAACCAGTAGCAGGATGCTCGGCTATAGCAGCCGGTGGATCGAAGAGAATGGCGCTCGACAACAGCGGCCAGTGGATCAGATAGAAGGACACTCGATGATGGCGATGACTTCCTCTTAATACGCCTGCCCACGTGGCTCTCCCCCGCCGCCCAGCGGTCGCTCGCCCGGTGAGCTTCTCTACCTCCTCCTGCTCTTCGCTTGGAGCCTGTCGCGCTGTGGTCGAAGGGGCAGTGGTCGATGTCGAAGGCCATGGATGAAGTCAGTCCATGGTTGAAGTTGAAGGGTTGTGGTCGACGTCGGGGCCATGGTCGAAGGGGGTCATGGTCAACGTCGGAGCTATGGTCAAAGGGGGCCGTGGTTGAGTAGCCATGGTCGAAGTCGAAGATCCATAGTCGAAGTTGATGCTGTGGTTGAAGGGGGCGGTGGTCGAAGGGGGAAGTGGTCAACGTCAAAGGACCGTGGTCATCGAAGGGGACAGTGGTCGAAGTCGAAGCCATGGTCGACGTCGAAGGGCTGTGATCGAAGGGGACAGTGGTCGACGTTGATGGGTCATGGTCGAAGGGGACAATGATTGAAGGCGACGGTGGTCAAAGGGGGAAGTGGTCGACGTCGAAGGGCCATGGTCGTCGAAGGGCTGTGGTCGAAGGGTATAGTGATCGAGGAGAGCAGTGGTCGAAGTCGAAGCTATAGTCGAAAGAGGTCGTGGTCGAAAGGGAAAGTGGTCAACATTGAATGATCATGGTCAAAGGGAACAGTGGTCAAAGGGGGCGGTGGTTGAAGGGGGAACTAGTCGAAGGCGGAACTGGTCGATGTGTTTTGACTTACGACCACGAGGTATGGTCGATGTCTTCCTGCTTATGACTACGAGTGCTGGTTGATGTGCTCTGACTTACGACCACGAGGTATCCTCGATGGCTCTTTGACTTACAACCACAAACGATGGTCGTCGGCTTCTGATGTATGACCATGAGCCATTGTCGAAGGCTCCCGATTTAGGACTACGATCGATTGTCGACCGCTGCTAACTTATGACTCCTAGTGATGGTCGATCGCTTCGGACTTATGACCACAAGGTGTGATCAATGGCTTTCGATTTACTTGACAGATTTAAAAACTTTTAGAATATGTTTGTATACATATTTTAAAAATTTTTACCACCCGTGAGTTTTAAACCATATAGTATGATAAATTTTAAAAATCTGTAGCAACACACGGGCATTTAACTAGTGTGTGTATATATATGTAGAATCGGCTATGGATGGTAGAATCGGCAAACATTCGGGAGGCAGCACCCAGACTTGATCCCTGTAAGTTAATTTGTAAACTATGTGTTTGATGGTTAATATATTATTAGTAACTAGTTACATACCTGTGCGTTGCAACGGAACTCATTGAATGTGTAGAGAATTATGCTATAGAAGAGAGTTGCTCTAATCAGTTGGAAAGTGGAGAATGGTGAGAAGTTAAGGGAATAGAGCGGTTGGAGAAGAATTGACATACAATCACCAACTCATTCTTTTATAATAGTAAAGATAATCAATGATTTTATTATATATAATATATGGAGCACGCATTTGCAGGTGATTGTTGAGCGGGCCCTGCTGATTTGCGGCGGAAGTGATGAGAGGTGCCTCGCATCGGCAAGCGCAAGTTCTTGGTGGCCGGCGACGAGCCGGCCGGACAGCTGGTGTACAGGCTCCGGAATCAGCTCAAGGTGAGCAAGGACACGGCGCTCTTCTTCTTCGCGGCGAGACGCTGCTGCCGTCCATGTGCTCTCTCTACGGGCAGTTCAAGGACAGGGACGGATTCCTCTACGTCACCTATTGCGCCGAGAACACCTTTGGCTTTCGCTAGCTCGCTCATCAGGAGCCAATGCAAAACACAGATCAGTTACTAGCTAGTTTGTTTCGTCAGGCTTGCATTGTCGTTTACAGAGACTCTAACGTCCCAAAATTTACCATCTTTAAAAATTAATTCTAAAATATTTATTTAAAATATCTAGATTTTTATTTAGACTTTTTTTGTAGTTCTGGAAGGAAATTCCGAAATTCAAATTTTAATTAAAAAGAACTAACCGGATGGTTTCCCTTCGCCTCTCTTTATTCCTTAAGCCTTGGGTTACTGTTCATCTCCCTCATCAGCCGAACTGATGAGCACCGCGAGCAGTGAAACCGAGGGGCATAGCCATCTCCTCAACTAGACTTCATCTCAATGTCTTGCTAAAATGAAAAACCATCCTTATAACTCAAGCACTCAATTCCTGAACGTTTCTTTGCCATTTATTCATCCGTTTTTTCTCCGTCTGTTTCCAAAGTTAAGTGATAACCGAAATCTTCAATTCCTCTTCCGTTTCTTCTTCCCCCGAGCCCTCAAATGAGACCCTGGTTATCTACTCCACACCCCGCATCACTTTTGCACACTTTCCAAAGCCCAGAACACCATTTTCGTCGCGACCTCGCCATCTCCGAAATTGTCCGTCGCCCTGCCCCGCATTTTGAGCGCTCTGGTGATCTTTTTTTAAATTCTTTCACATCATATCATGTTCCTAAGCCTCACAAACACCCATGCCAAATTAATTTGATTTTCCTGTAGGGAATCGCCTAGAATACGTTTTTTTCAAAGTCAGTTGATTTCGCTTTCCACAGTCGATTCGTCAGCTCCAATGAGTTTTAGCACGTGCCATCACTACTACTAGATTTGTCACATCACGTTCTACGCGGTGCTCCCCTCGTTTTCCCTAGAAACCCGCCATAAGATAGTAGCCATCGGCACCTAGCCATGGCCACCTAGGACATCTTGCATTTTCATATATCCAATGAGGTTCTCTTCAATCCTACCACCTCAAAACATGTCTTACTTTCCCATATAACTACCCTCCAAGTAGATTTGGTTTTCCTTCACCAAGCATCCAGATATCGAGTTTTCCATTTTCCCCCAACATCGCTATTCATTCATTGTTTGTGTCATTTCCAGCGAGTCCCAAGCTTAGCCAATCACTTCCCTAGCTTCACTATGCCAAATTCTAGCATGTGCTCATGCTACTTCATCGTGTTCTTCAATGGAACATCGCCGCCACCTTGCACCCAAACTAGCCCGCACTCCGAGTTGCCACTTCCTATATGTTCATTGGGTCACTGGCAACCTATTTTGCCCATCCCCATGCCTCCTTTCCTTTCCCTAACTGAGTAACTGGCAAGCACCATGGCCAGAGCCGCTGCCCTTGTGCTGTGTGTGCGTTCTGTTGTTCTTCAATGGAGGAAACTTTTTGCTTTGCTTCAATTATTTGGCCTTAAGTATTATTCACATGTGATGGCACAGAGTAGTGGTAGAGGCTTTATAATGTTAACACAAGGTCTTGCTTGAGACAATACACTTAGCAAAATTCCCAAAATTCCGAGTCAATGATAGCTGGGCCCCACATACCATACTCACAAAATTAACAAAAATCCAGCCATAAGAAGATTCTAGGGAATATCCACTACTACAGAAAAGGTCATCACAGACGGTTCAAAAATGTCATCACAGACGGTTTTGTGAACCGTCTGAATTTATGGGTCAGTGATAATACGAGGTCATCACAGACGATTTTCGAACCGTCTGTGATGCAAATATCACAGACGATTTTTAGTTAAAAACCGTCTGTGATATATAGTTATCACAGACGGTTCTAAATTTAGAACTGTCTGTGATATGTAAATATCATAAACGGTTCTTAACTAAAAATCGTCTATGATATTCCCTTCTACTCCTAAACATATTTCTGTTTATTGGCTAGTTTCAGGAAATGCTAGCCATGCCCTCTGAAACAAGCAGATCAACATGTGCATGTATACATCTAATTCACATCTCAATTCATTTCACAAACATAAAACATCCATTTTTATTAAGATTAGAGCCTACCATTACAATATCCCAAATAACGAGCAGGTTACACAACAAGAACAGAGAAAAAGAGCAAATATCCTCTATGCCTTCTCGCCCCTGATGCAACGCATGAGCTGGATGTCTTTGACACCCACCATCATCGGTCGGCGTTGATTAGCGTCTGCACGGTTGGCACGAGTTAGTTGCTTCTGCGGTATCTTACCTCCCGTAGACTTGTGCGTCGTCTGCAAAGAGGAGGAGGACAACAAGGATGATAGCAAGGAGGAGGAGAATACACAGGAAGGAGGAGGACGGCAAGGATGAGGAGGAGAACAGCAAGGAGACTGGGTTTTGGTTATATTTATAGGGGAGGGAGAGGCAGGAGTTCGAAATTTTTTGGCGCGGGGACAAAGAGGCGGAGCTACGATCCGTAAGGTGAGGATTGGTGGATTTTTATTGGTTAGGATTGGGTTGAGCAGGATCGACTGGCCCAGCTGTTAGATTATCATAGACGGTTCTACATATAGAACTGTCTGTGATGAATGAATATCACACACGGTTCTACATATAGAACCGTCTGTGAATTAGAGCACACAATTTTATATACCGATGCAATATAAACAACTAGTCTGAAAAGATAAAATAGCAAAGTTCTATATGACTTATATATACTCATTTGAAAGGTTTCGACGAGATCTACAACTTTTCAGTTAAAGCAAAATCCAAATTCCAAAAGGAAGACCAAGAAAAAGGGCAAAAACAGAAACCAAAAACTTGCGACGCAGATTTAGGTCCAAAGATGGCCGATTTTTGGGGTCTTGGAGGGCGACTAGCACAAGTTGGTTGTTTTTTTTGGATCGGGCTCGTCGTTAGCTTTCCAACGAGCAGAAAAACGTCAAAAACGGACACCGTATGCAAAAGTTATGCCCGTTTTACTGAAGGTGTGTCAAAATTGAATCATACTCGGACTCAAGCGGGAAAATATGAAATTTTGAGGGATTGCAAGGCGGGAAACATATCACAGACGGATTTTATTATAAAACCGTCTGTGATAATATGAAATATCACAGACGGTTTTATAATAAAAACCGTCTGTGATATTCCAGATTATCACAGACGGTTTTATAATAAAAACCGTCTGTGATAATCTGGAATATCACAGATAGTTTTATAATAAAAATCATCTGTGATATTCTAGTGTCACAGACGGTTCGGCGGTAAGAACCGTCTGTGATACTCCTTTTCCCCACCACAAACACCACAGACGGCCTCCAAATTAAAACCGTCTGTGGTAGTGTACATCACAGACGGTTTTGTGAAACCATCTGTGATTTGGCGTCTAATATTAGGCTTTCTGTAGTAGTGATCCCCTTGTTTTAGAATTTTCTGGAATTTCCATTCCATTAGATCTTGCGCAAGCTTGTTCTCCATCGTCCAAACTCCGAATCCCATGATTCGAGTTTTTAAATTATCTAAAATCTTAATATTTCCACAGTATATATTTTATATTTTTGTGATTTTATTTGTATTTATTTATTTATTTGTGTTTCCTGTTTGCACGTAGAACCCGATGTCGCCGAAGAAATTCTTGACCCGCAACAGAAAGGTCAAGTCAACGTCCAAGAACGCAAGTTTCCTTCGATCATTTTGTACCGATATTTATCAAAATCATTTTATTATTTTAAATTTATATGCATTGGTATGTTAAATAAAATGATAACTTCTATCTTAAGGATATTAATTAATCCAATAATTGTTATACCCTCATTTGATGTTGGCAACCATATACCTTTGTCTCCTTAAGCTTCCCTTGTCTCAGTATCGAGATTATAATGTTATTTGATAATTTTAGAATAGTAGTAATTGCTTAGATAAGCTAGTCGGTCGTTATAATCCTACGAGTGGAAAATTGATATAATATGCTTTAATCATTTTTTATTCAAATAACTTTGTGGCAATAGGTGCTGCTTTTGTTTTTCAAGTGAAATAAAATGATAAAAATATTTTAGACTTGGGCGGATGGTAAGATTGGGTTGGTGTGGATGGAGCATGTGATCTTGATTTGTGAATGTACCACCCTACTTAATTAAGAACCGACGCTTGTGATTATCCAAACTGAGCACTACTGCATAACCACAAGTTTATATGGGTACAACCTGGCTAACTAATTTACAACAACTTAGCTTGGAATCTGCTAGTGGTACGAGTGGGTGTCGGGTAGATAGTTGTCCCACATGGCACCAGAGGGGGCTTCTGACTGGGTGGAATTAACCCTTCAGTGGTGAACCTCAGCATGCAGAGTCTAGTTGAGCTTGCACGTTGTAAAGTCCTTGCGATAAGCACATAGTCGCACACCTTAGGAAGTGTGTCAGGCGGACAGTCTCTTGTGGGTAAAGTTGTACAACCTCTACAGAGTATAAAACTATTCGAATAGTTGTGCCCACGGTCAAGGGCGGGCAATATACCCTTTCACATGGTAGATCTTGGTTTTGCTTTCAAAAGTAAAAGTTTAGGGAACTCTGGAGTGGATGGAACTATCGGGAGTGTGTTATGGTGGATGGAGCCAGTGCGGGTGGATGGATCCCGTAGTCTTGAACCTTAATGGTTAGAGCCTATCTACAAGTGTTGGTGGTTGGAACCTTTACTAGAAAATTTATCTACTTTCAATTATTGTAATTACTTTGTTAAATTGATGCTTTTAAAAATATATAATGGTAATTGAAATAAAATATTGCTTTATGCAAAAGAACCATACTATACTTTCTTTGTAAGCCTTGCATATAATTTGCACTTTCCCAAGACTTGCGGAGTAATTTATATACTCACATGCTACACTTAAATAAATCTTAAAGGATTATAAAGATCAAGAAGGAGACTTTGAGTACTTCACGTGTGGATTTGACGAAGGCTTTCCGAAGTTCTAGGTTGTGCTTCCCTAATCAATTGCCTATGGTGAATTGATGGGCCATCATCAGAGTTTCTTTTGCTTTTGCTGAGTTTGTAATTTTATGAGGTTTTGTAGCCTCATTTGTAATAAGTGGACCGAAGACTGGTACTCTCTATTATTGTAATAAAGCATTATTGGTTATGTAATCATCACTGTTTGACTGTGTGCACTAACTTTGATCTAGGACTTGTGCGGTATTACACAGAGGGTTCAGATTTGAAAATCTGGTTCTGACAAAGATTGTATCAGAGCCAGTTTGCTTGTAGAACATGACATAGTTAGAATGGTCATTATTAGAAAAGCTTCAAAATTTATTTTATAAAATAAAAAATTATAATGTGCAATCCATATCTTTTCTTGTCTTTCTGTCCTTACCTTCATCCTGGCATTCTTCGTTACCTATCTACTTATTCACTTTTTGGAATGGTAATTGGATAATCTTTCTATTGTAATTTCTATAGATAGTTTAGCAAGGATGAGCCTAAGGACCCTGAGGAGTGCATCATCATAAAGGAATGAGTAGTTCTTCGTTTCGTAGTACCCAATAAAGTCTTATAATTTTAGAATGCTTATATGTTACTTGTTGGTGTGCTAGGTGGACTATACCAAGCCTTTGCGTATTTGCAGTACAACCATCCTTAAAAACTATTTTGATTTTAAGCTAATTTTCTCCTAGTTGTTGTTTCCTTTTCTCTTGTGTGTTTGGTTGGGATGTTGGTTTAGTTGTTCCGGGATCTCTTATCTGTGCTTTTCCCTCTTACTTTGTGTTGACCCCGGTTTACCGCTTTAGATGGTGTAGGATCGACTACTGTAATTAGAGGGGGTGAATGATTGTCACCACTTTACAATCGATCGATCTGCTTGATCGTTTGGCTCGTTGTCATATGATCCAAACTACCAACAATCAATAGCGCACTTCAAGCAAATCAAGAACCAAATTAATTCAAGACTATATTTATTGTTGGAATTTTGTGCATTGACAAAGTACCCTCACAAGCACCACAAAAAACATTGTGAACGAAAGCCCTCTTCAAAACACACCACAAGCTTTCTTCCCGAAAGCCTTACACAAAAAAAACCACATATTAGCCCTTAGCATTTCCCTACTTTTATAGGCTAAAATCCAAACTGTGTTCACCTCAAACACAGACTCAAAACCTTATCTCTACCGAAAATCAAGGGACCTGAAACCCTTCCAAACACAGATTTTATTCAAATTGTCAATCTTCTCAGTTATGGACTCAATTAACAACTCTTATCTCAATACATGATGAAGTTTCTAGGACAACACCTCCTATATCTTCATCAATCTTTATCACGCACCATTACCTTCCGTGCCAAAGTCTCTTGGACCATACCACTCGTAACTTCTCCACGAATCACCACCTTTAATCTCCACGTGCTCCAGCGTGAGCCCGACCACCTTGTGTGACATCCTTGACCACCTCGACCTTAGACTCTCCCATCCTTGTTCTAGTCCTCCTCGCAACCGACTATGATCGCCTTCACGCCAACCTGCACATGCAAAGACTAAAGAACATTTTCCACCGACACAAGTTTTCACAACTTGACCGACATTAATCCACACATACAAACCAAACGTTTAACCATCCACCAAGATCAACCAAATTAGTTACGACCACAAATCCCATCGCTATCCAGAAAGTCACCTTTAGATCAACCATTACGACTGGTTACAACAGCTATGCAAGACCGGTCGCTAGCTCATTGAGTACTCGAACTCAAGTATTTGGGAAATACCATTGCTCCTCACAAAGCACTCGAGAATAACATGTATCGCTACCGATCAAAGAACCATCGAGTACCAACTTTGAACAGTATTACCATCAACCACTATAACAACGGTTATTCGAAGCCTATGAGTACTGATCACATACCTCAAGTCTCTGACAACCAATCACAACACCTTTGCCTATGAGTACCAAGTCCTTCCGACTACCGAGTACCAAATTCTTTGAGTATTGTTCCTCCAAACACTGTTTGCCGATCATCACTTACCGACTGCTATGCACCAACTAGTCATACCACTGGCCTAATACGAGTACTCGAAGTACTCAAAGGTCACAAGAATTGAAGCACTCAAACCGACCTTGAAGTCTACGAGCACCGACCGTGAAGCCTACAACAACCAATCGTAGAGCGTTTGACTATCGATTGCGAAGTCTATGATAACCGACAAGAAAACCAAAAACAATGATAGCAAATCACGAAGTCTACAACTATTGACTGGAAAGCCTTCATCTATCGACTAGTAAAGTCTTCAACTATTGAGTACCGAATAGTAAAGTCTATGAATATTGATCAATTACTGTAGCTACGATCATGAAACACACTGTAGCTATAACCGGTTCATTGTAACTTACCATCATCGACCCAGTAAGGTCATGCGGTCATGGTCGACTTACCGTGATCGAAATATCAAGGTTGAAGCCTGTCGTGGTCAAAATGCCATAGTCGAATTGCCGTGGTCAAAGCTTGACGTAGTCAAAGTCGAACATGGTCAAAATTTGCTGTGATCGAAACCGAGCGTGGTTGTTTTGCCATCCTAAAAACTCAAGCATAGAAGTGCATTGACCAGAACTTTCACAAACACGAATTTCAATAAAACAAAATGTCAATTATTCAATATCAACAAAATGCACGACCATCATGGTCTAACAATTTTTCCCTTGATGAATACATTGACATCACCTCAAAAAGTCTTGAATGAGAGAATTTACGAAAGGAACTAATCGCAACCAAGGGAGCAGCCAAAAGAAAACTCATAAAACTGCCCCTCAACTCTAGAGAACGTTTATTTTCTAAAACAAATTTCTTCTCTTATAAGATTAATTCTTCTAATGTCTCCCCTTTGGCAATGAAATCATTAAAAGCTGTAGAGAGAGAATAATTCTAAAAAGGAGCAAAATTGAGAAAATATCCAGAAGTTTTGTAGAATATCCAAGTCACTTTGTACTGATTTAAGAGCTTGTCCAAGTCATTTGAGTAGAGCTCCCTAGATCATATAGTCATATACCCTAAAGCAATTCTAAACAGATCTTTCGCATGATTAAGCAAATTGGATTAATGACAGGAACCTTGACCATAACCAAACTGATCTATAAAGAACACAGTGAGATATCAGATCTAAAAGAGTAAGCCTAAAAGTGAAGTAAGCTTTAAATCTGGTCAAACTAGCAATCTCATATAACAATCTATAGCATCACACTCATTTTTTTATAAGCATGTGGTATGCTTGTAGCATATTTCTTTTCATAATACCATCTTTATAACAGACTTATTTTGAATGGTGACATGCTTGAAGCATACTTCTTTATGATCGAGCATGTTTTATGCCTTTTCTTTTGGTTAACCATAGCATGCTTGAATCATACATATTTTCAATCTTCTCTTTCTCACCATCATTTTTTTAACATGCCATCTTGAGTGATCATGAAAAGATTGCAATATGAAATATATGAGCCTTATGACCAAGACTTAAAAGAGAACTCACAATCAAACTGATCGTTTTCGATGAATATCACAAGGTGCTCTTTACAACCAATCTAGTCACAATCTTTTAGCCATGTCATATTTTAGTTTAAGTAGAGCAAATTGATTATAACCTGCTACGGCTATGACTTCAAAGTAAATGAGCAAATATGATGGAGACAACTCTATTACATATCAAAGACTTCGACTTGATGTATTTACTGACAAGTATAATAGACAAACTTGTGAAACATTCAAACACCAAGCTCCCCTCAGAATAATCCCATATGATACGACACACCCAATTCACTTCACAACTGAGCAAACTGAGAAGAATCAAACGGTTTGGTCAAAATATCATCAACTTAAGAGTTAGAATCAATGAAGTGCAAGACAATATCTCCCTTTTCCACATGGTCTCTAAGAAAATGATAGCGAATATCAATGTGTTTGGTTCTTAAATGTTGCATAGGGTTTTTAGCAATACTGATCGCACTAGGTTATCACAGAAAAGTAGAACACTACCCAAATCTAAACCAAAATCCTTAAGTGTAGCTGTTATCCAAAGCAATTGAGAGTAACAAGAAGCAGCAGCTACATATTCAACCTCAGCCATGGAAAGTGCAATAAACACCTATTTCCTAGAAGTTCATGAAACAAGAGATGTTCCTAAAAAGTGATATGTGCCAGAAATACTCTTCCTATCAATTCAACCACCCCCAAAATCTGCATTTGAATTAGTTCTAAGAGTAAGACATGAGGAAGAAGAGTACCATAGACCAAATTCTAAAGATGACTGAAGATACCTGAAAATTCACTTTACCGCTTGATGATGTGAAGCTCATGGGGAAGCTTGAAAGCCAGCATACAAACACACAGCAAAGTATATGTCTGGCCTCGTAGAAGTTAGATACAAAAGAAAGCCAATTATGCTTCTTTATTCCTTTTGATCAACAGACTCTCCATCTTCGTCAGGATCCAACACAGCCGTAGATCCCATAGGTGTGGAAATTAGTTTGACTGTTCCCATGTTGAAGCGACGAAATAGATCCTTGGTGTACTTAGTTTGATAAACAAAAGTGCCTAATTTTGATTGCTTGACTTGGAAGCCTAGGAAGAATATGAGCTTTTCCATCATGCTCATCTCAAATTTCCCGCTCATAGTATCTAAAAACTTGGAAACAAGAGCATGAGAGGAACCACCAAAGATGATATCATCTGCATAGATTTGTACAAGTAAAAGGTCATTGCCATATTTGAGAGTAAACAAAGTTTTATCTATCTTGCCTATTTGGAAGTTATTTTTTAGTAAACATGATTTAAGCCTATTATAACATGCTTTGGGTGCTTGTTTTAGACCATATAAAGTTTTGGACAATTTCTAGACATGATGAGAAAACTTAGGATTCTTAAAACTGTCACATCCCAAAAATTTGCTTTCTTGAAAAATTTAAATTTAAATTAATTATTTTAAAGTAATTGAAGTTTATATGGCTCTTATTGGATTTTCTGGAATTTCTGGAATTTAAAACCTATTTTTAAAAGTTAAAAAGTAAATTAAAAATATAAAATTAAATGCCAACAGTAGTTGGAAATAATTTTATTTAGTCCAAAATGTGTCCAGGAGCTTCTGTGAATTTTTCTGGAATTTTTGGAGGTATTCTCATATTTTTCTTGAGGCCTAAATAATTTTCTAGCCTTTTCTGAAAATCAAAATCAAATTAGGAAAATAAAACCCTCCTTTTCCTCCGGCCGACGCGTGGACGGACCAGATCGCCACGCCGCCGCTCGGCTGATCCAGCCGCTCTCCTCCTCTCTCCTCTCGCCAAGTGGGCCAGGCCCGTCGGCGACCCCGCCTTCCTCCTCCTCGCTCGACGCGGGACGGCTCGGATGAGCCGCGTCGCGCCGGCCTCAATCCACCGCTCCCTCCCACTTAAGCCATCCCGCCGTCCGATCTTCTCTCCAAGCCACGTGGCGCCATCCGCACAACGCGCTTCGCTCTCGCCGATCGCGGGCCCGCAGTCGGGCTCGTGCGTCTCGCGCGCGCCGGACTCTTTCCCTTTCTCTCTCCCAAGAATCCGCGATCAAATCCTACCTGCACTCGGCCTCTTTCTTGAATTGGGCGCGATTCGAACTCCCGGGGAGATAAGCGCCTTATCCCCTAAAAACCCGGAGCTCCGCGTTGCCTCCGACGGCTTATCCCAAATTTGAATCAACCCCGGCCGTCGACTTCGGCGAGGAATTCCCGCCGCCTCACCTCTCCGCCAAGCTCTATAAATAGCCCCTCGGCCTTCGCCTCTCCCCGCACCACCTCTCAGCACCCTCCGCCCATCTCTCTGAGCCCCGAGCGCCGCCGCGCCGCGATTTCCCGTCGGCGCGCTGTAAAGAGCTCCGGCGAGCAATCGCCGCCGCCTCGGTGAATCTGCAGAGCTCACCGCCGCCGCCCGAAGCTTCCTCGCGTCCGTGCGGTCCTCCCGACACCTCGGCCACCTCTTCCGCCGCCGAGCGCCGCCGCACCGAGCACCCGAGCCGCTCCGCCGCTCCTCGCCGCCGACCGCCTCCGTTCATCCTCGACCTCGCCAACCCCCACCGAAAGCCCTTCGCGCGAGATTGCAATCCACGCACCGCCCGAGCACCCCGCCCTCCCTCGCCGCCGCGCCGCCGCCTCGACCATCGCTGCCGGGCCACCCGGGTATCCTCAAAGGGATTTGCTGCCTCTCTCGGGTAGGCAAAGCCTCCTCCCCGTTAACAGAGCGCTCAACTCCCGTCGCGCGCTCGAGCCCTCGGCTCCGCTGGCCGGGTTGAGTTTTTCGGTTAATTCGCGATCGACAAGTGGGTCCCACCGTCGCCGACCGCCGTCTGTGCGGGCCACCGCCGCCCGGGTCCCACTCGTCTGCGTCGATCCGACAAGTGGGTCCAGTCCCGATGGGTCCCACCGCGCTGACCAAGGCAGATGAGGTCATCGACGAGGGTCCCACATGTCGCTGACCGCAGAGGGTCTCTTGCTCATGGGTCCCACCGTCGTGCTCTCGGAATTAAAATAAAAGGTTAAAATTGAATATTCCCATGGGCCCCACCTGTCGAAATTTCTTAATTTCTGGATTTATTCAAATTGAAAACTTCAAACAATCATAACTTTCTCATTTCAACTCCAAATTCGGCCATTCAAATTTCTAAATTCAGCTAAAATCATGATCTATCCAAATATGGCCTCTGTTGAATTTTTGGATTTTATTTGAATTTCGTGTGTATTTATCTGCTTTGTTTGCTTCGTCTTTTATCGCGTAGATTCCAACGTTGTCGACGATCCTCTTCACAAAGAGAAGAAGACCCGAAACCCTGCAAGAAGGCAAGTCTCCTTTGATCATCTTGAACCTATGCTTTTGAAATGTTTTAAAATATTTTAAATTATGTGCATTGCTATTTACATAAATCATTAGTTCAAATCTTAAGGTGATAGCTAATCCAACTTTGTTATACCCTCCATTGAGATTGAATGCCATGTACATTGTCACCCTAGAACTCCCTTTGTCTCAATAATGAGATTACTATTAATCTTTGTGAATATTAGAATGGTAGGTTGATGCTTAGTCTTGCTATCTAATAACTTTGGAAAATCTTGAAAATGGGAAATTATGATTTATTATTTAATCCTTGTGTTTGAAAGTGAAGTGGCAATTGGAGTTGTCACTGTGATTTAAAAATAAAATAAAAATGTGAAAGTTGGTTTAGATTAGGTGGATGGTCGTTTGGGTTGGTGCGATAAGCACGAGAACTTGTTAAGTGTATGTTCCACCCTAGTCAATTAAGGACCGACGCTTGTGTTTGTCCAAACTGAGCATTAACCGTACAACCACAAGTCTATATGGGTACGACCTAGCCGACTAACTTATGATAGTCTAGTTTAGGTGCCACCATTGGAAAGTGGGTGCCGTGGATGGACCGGTTATTCACAAGTGAGGGACAGGATTTCATCAGTACTCATATGGCGCAAGAGGGGCTTCGGTTGGGCAGTTAGCCTACTGCGGTGAAACCTCAATGGTGGTATCTAGCTAGATTAGAGTAAGGTAAAGGCTTTGTGATATTTTATCTGGGTCTCATGCCAAAGGAAGCATGTTGACTTTTAGGATAATTTATCTCTTGTGGGTAAAGTTGTACAACCTCTGCAGAGTGTAAAACTATTCGAATAGCCGTGCCCACGGTCAAGGGCGGGCAAGGAATGCATTCACATGGTAGATTTCTGGTTTTGTTTTAAAATCAAAGTTTTGTATTCCGAGGTGGAGGAACTCTCGGAAGGGAATCCTGGCGGATGGAGCCAGAGAGGGTGGATGGAACCCGCAGTTTAAATTTTGACCAATGGTAATTGGTTAGCTAGTGTTGGTAGTTGGAACCTTCACTAGAAAGTTAATTCTGTTAAAACATTTACTTCATTAACTTGATGCCTTCGAAAATAATTAGTAGTAATTGAGATTTCAAATATTGCTTTGTGCAAAAGAACCATATGGCCTTCCTTTGTTAAGCCTTGCATCTATGCATTTTCCCAAGACTTGCGGAGTACTTTATGTACTCACATGCTACACTTAAAAATAAAATCTCGAGAGGAAGTTGAAGCTCAAGAAGGTGACTACGACTCTTCGCTTCGCTTGTGGTGCGACGGATTCTTCCCGAGGATTAGGTCGCGCTTCCCACCAATTGCTCGTGGCGTATTGATGGGTCATCGCTGATTTATCTTTGCTTCCGCAGTGTTTCATGTGTGCGAGGTCTTAAACCTCTATTGTAATAATGAGACCTTTCGTGCCTGCTCTTTAATATTGTAATAAAGCGTTGCTGGTTATGTATTCATTTCGCTTAATCGTGTGCACTAGCTTTGATCCGGGACTAGTGCAGAATACACGAGGGTCCGGTTCGAAATCCGGGTCCCGGCAGAGATGGTATCGAGCCTATTTGATCAGTAGGACGTGACCTAGCTTAGGAATGGCAAAACCATAAGGACTTATATTTATAAAAACAATATATTAAAAATTTATAAGCTTCTTTGCTTCCACTCTCTTCTTACTTAGTATCTCGCCATGTCTCTACATTCCTTGTAAAACTTTTTACTAATCTTTTCTTTTATTCAACTTTGTAGATGGCCGCTGCTCGTGGGACTACTACTCACATGGAGAGGATGCTGGAGATTTCGCTAGCCTTCTCCGACAGCTTGATGCAAAGGCTTGAGTACCGTCACCGCCCATTTTCAGGGACGGAAGACACGGATCTGGATCGAGACTTGTGGTCGATGGAGGTATTCTGTATGCACGGGATGGGAATTCAACTCCCAAAAATACCCCATCAAGCACCCTCGGTCCCATTGTTTCGACGCTGTCCAGATGCAAGACGCCTCGCCATTGACGAAGTTGTGCCATTTGCACAAGGATGCTGTACATCAGTCCCCTTTGCTTCTTCATCAACCTCGCCAGACAGAGGTATCCAGATCCATTTGACATTCCAGCTTGGCGACCCTCGACTTTCACATCAGTGCAGCTCACCCAGCGATGGCGATCACCTACGCAAGAGCTCGGAGGAGATTGACAACTCGGATGCTTCTCACTTCCAGCTATCAAGACTCGACACTCTTCGCGCACAGCTTCTTCGGGACCGACGGACGAGTTTGGGTGAGACGCCTCAAAGCTGCACCCGACTACACGCCGCTTCGCCAAGACCAGCTACCGTCCCCAACAACGCGCACCATTGCGACTGCAGACTTCGTACGTGCTCACAAAGACGCAAGAAGGTGCACCGCCCGATCCGCCACCCGTCATCACTCTCAAGAGGCGCAAGCCTTCTCCTTCGCCGCGTTCGATCGCCGCCATGCGCAACCGCCCTCGACCGCTTGTGATTGTTCACGGCATCACGCCAATGAGCACGAGGAACCGTAAGAAGAACCAGAGGAGGAGCCGTAAGAAGAAGAGTATGAGGAGGACCCAGAGGAGCGCGTCTTTGGAGAGGATTAGTAGTCTTTTGAGTCAAGAGTACCCAAATAATGCCCACGTTATTAGAACGCTTTTATTATGCTTGGTGTGCTAGATGGATTGTACCAAGCCTAAGTGCACTGTGGTACACCATTCTTAAAACTAGTTTGATTTCAATAAAGGTTCTTTCGCTTTAGTTGAATGATTGTTTCTTTCTTGTGTGTTGGCTTGGGATGTGACTTAATCTCCTAAATCTCTTACCTTTGCTATTTCCTCTTACCTTATGCTAACTGAAACCGCTTGGATGGTGAACACAAGGAGCAACCCCGACAACACCGTGATGCCAACCTCACTGAGAACAACATTCCACCACCCCTGCTCAAGCCCCGACTTGGAGCAGATGATGGCCATGCAATCGCAGCTTCTTCAAGCTTTAGCTCAAAACCAAGTGCAGCAAGCTCCGCAGCACCCAACCAAGCTCCCGGTCTAGGATGGGAGAATTTATGAGAACAAGGCCTCCTACTTTTGTCGGTTCAAGTGGATCCAATGGAGGCAGATGATTGGATCAAGGATGTGGAAAGGAAGCTGGTCCTAGCCCAATGCAATGACAATGAGAAGGTGTTATATGCTGCCCACCAACTCAAGGGAACCGCTGCAAATTGGTGGGAGAATTATCGCGCCGCCCATCAAAATGCGCAAGCTATCGCATGGGATGAATTTAAGGAAGCTTTCCAAGATCGCGCATATTCCTACGGAATAATGGACATGAAGAAGAGAGAGTTCTACCAGCTGCAACAAGGGAACCTTAGCGTTTCCGAATACCTGAACAAATTCACCCAACTATACAGGTATGTGTCTGAAGAGATCACATCGGAGGCAACGAAGATCTGGAGGTTCATGCAAGGACTCGACCCCAACCTCAAGGTGCAGCTAGTGTCGAATGATTTTCCAACTTTCCAACACATGGTGAACAAGGCCTTTGTACAAGAAGATGCTCAACGTCAATTGTATGAAAGTAGGAAGAGAAAATTTCAAGCTCAAGAGGCGCGAGTAGTTCCCGATTCGCCTAACCCACCTCGGTTCCATAGAACCTCAGAACCAATTGTGCCAAGGACTCCATTCACTGGACCTCGCCCAAACTCACAAGTTCCCGAACGGGCAAATGGTGTTCAACCCCAGCAGAGCCGGACTTCAGCAGCAGGAGTGCAGTGCTTCAACCGCAAGAACATGGGGCATTATGCTAGCAATCGTCCCCGTGCGCCCACCAGTGACCCCGCCGCTTCAATTTGGGAACGACACCAAGACGAACTCCAAATGCAGGACAAGGCCGTGGGACCCTCGGACTCCAAGGGCTCCACAAGTGGTGAGCAGAGGACATCTCAACCATGTGATCATGAAGCGACCAGGATGCACTGACGTAGTTTTGGGTAAGTTCCTTGTCAACTCGCACCGCATCAAGATTATTTGATTCTGGAGCTTCGCATTCTTTTGTGTCAAAAGATTTTGTTGAAAAATATAATTGGGATGTGCGTAAACTAAAGACCCCTATGCTAGTCCAATCCCCTGGAAAGGAAATGAGGACTAACACAGTTTGCCCTAGTGCAACTGTGGATATCAATGGAGTTAGATTTCTAGCGAATCTTATCATAATAGATTCCAAGAGTCTAGATGTGATACTTGGAATGGATTGGTTAACTAAGTATAAAGGGCGATAGATTGTGCCGATCGAGCGATTCTGATTACCAACTCTGACGGAATCCAAGTAAGATATAAGTCAAACACCTCTTCCCGAATAGGTGTGGATTGAATAGTGTGAGGAGTAGCCTTGGAAAAGGTACCTATTGTAAGTGAGTACCGGATGTATTCCCGAAGATTTGCCGAATGCCGCTGACAGAGAAGTTAAATTTGTCATCAACCTCGATACCCAGTACAGCTCCTATATCAAAGAGACCCTATCGAATGTCTGCGAACGATTTGGCTGAAGTTAAGAAGCGATTGAAGAGTTGCAAGATAAAGGTTTTGTGAGACCAAGCTCACACCTGGGAGCACCAAGATCGCTAGTAAAGAAGAAAGATGGTAGTCTTCGCATGTGCGTGGATTATCGATCTCGAATGATGTGACGATCAAGAACAAATATCCTTTGCCCGAATAGATGATCTGCTTGATCAATTGAAAGGTTCATGTGTCTTCTCCAAGATTGACCTTCGGTCAGTTATCACCATTGAAGATAAGACCGAGGATATACCAAAGACAGATTTGCTACTCGTTATGGATTGTATGAGTATACAGTGATGTCATTTGGCTTGACAAATGCACCCGCATATTTTATGAACTGATGAATAAAGTGTTCATGGAATATTTGGATAAGTTTGTAGTGGTGTTCATCGATGATATTCGATATATTCCAAGAATGAGGAAGAGCATACGGAGCATCTAAGGATGGTTTTGGAAAACTTAGAGAACACCGGTTGTACGCCAAGTTTAGCAAGTGCGAGTTCGTTGAGGAAAGTAGCCTTTTAGGTCATGTGATTTCCGCAGAGGAGTATCCGTAGACCACGAGAAAGTAAATGATGTGCTTAATTGATGCAACCAAAATCGTGATCCGAGATCGAAGTTTTCTTGGATCGCAGGATACTATCGCCGCTTTATTGAAGGCTTCTCCAAGCTTGCAAGACCTCTTACCAGTTGCTAAAGAAGGAGAAGAAGTTTGAATGGAGTAAGTCGTGTGAGAATAGTTTTCAAGAATTGAAGAAGAGGTTAACGTCTGCGCCGGTGTTAACACTCCGGATATTAGGAAGGATTTTGAAGTCTTCGTGATGCATCAAGACAAGGATTGGGCTGCGTGCTAATGCAGGAAAAAGGGTAGTTGCATATGCTTCAAGGCAATTGCGCCGCATGAGGAGAATTACCTAACCCATGATTTAGAGCTTGTCGCCGTAGTGCATGCTCTAAAAATTTGGAGGCATTATCTCGATCGGTAATCGCTGCGAGATTTATACTGCACCACAAAAGTTTGAAGTATATATTTACTCAACCCGATCTCAATATGAGGCAAAGGAGATGGCTTGAGTTAATAAAGGATTACGATATTGGGATACATTATCATCCGGAAAGGCTAATGTGGTAGCCGATGCTTTGAGTCGAAAAGTTACTGTACCAAGCTGTGGATTAAGGATAGTATGCCAACACTTCAAGAGGAATTTCAGCGGCTCAACTTACAAGTAGTAGAAGAAGGGTTCTTAGCTACTTTGGAAGTTCAACCAACCTTAGAAGAGCAAATCAGAGCGGCACAAAAAGAGGACAAGTATGTCCAGGAGATCAAGGATGATATGAAGAACGGAAAGCATTAGAATTTTCCAAGATGAACAAGGTACCGTCTGGTTTGGAAAAAGAATTATGGTGCCTGAGAAGAGAGAAATAAAAGAGTTGATCATGAAGGAAGCTCATGAATCCAGATACTCAATACACCCCGGGAGTACCAAGATGTATCAAGATCTCAAGGCAAGATACTGGTGGGGTGTATGAAAAGGAGATTGCAGAGTATGTAGCTTTGTGTGATGTGTGCCAACGGATTAAAGCTGAACACCGAGACCTGCTGGACTTTTGCAACCATTGCGATCCTCGAGTGGAAATGGGAAGAAATTGGTATGGATTTTATAACGGGATTACCGAGAACCAAATCGACATGATTCTATTTGGGTTATTGTGGATCGCTCGACAAAAGTTGCCCATTTCATTCCAGTGAAGACCACCTACTCTGGAGATAAACTCGCAGAATTGTATATGTCAAGGATTGTGAGTTCACATGGAGTCCCAAAGAAGATTGTGTCGATCGAGGAACCCAATTCACCTCGAGGTTTTGGCGTGGCTACATGAACTTCAGGCACCAATTTGAATTTCAAGATACTTATCATCCCTGCACGGATGGGCAAACAGAAAGAGTAAATCAGATTCGGAAGACATGTTGAGAGCTTGTGTCCTATCAAACAAGGATAGTTGGGACCAGAGTTTACCTTACGCAGAGTTCTCTTACAATAACGCTTATCAATCCAGTTTACAAATGTCACCGTCAAGCCTTGTACGGTAGAAAGTGCAGGACTCCATTGTATTGGAAGGAGACAGGAGAAGGACAAGTATTCGGACCAGATGTGTTGAAGCAAGTCAAGAACAAGTTCGCTTAATTCAGATAGGTTGAAAACAAAGACAAACGAGGCGTAAGAGCTATGCGGACAATCGTCGAAGGGCATTAGAATTTGTACCAGGATCATGTCTACCTTAAGGTGTCACCTCTCAAAGGGATGAGACGTTTTGGAGTCGATGGAAAGCTTGCTCCTAGATTCATTGGACCCTTCCTGTTGTAGCGAAAAGGGGAGAAGTTGCTTACCGCTTGAGCTTCCGCCTCACCAAAGGTGCATGACGTCTTCCATGTATCCCACCGAGGAAGTGTCTCCGAGTGCCGAAAGAGCAGATGCCTCTAGATGAAATAAATGTGAAGGAGGACCTCACCTATCCGAATATCCAGCTAAAATTTTGGAGGAATCGAACGTCAGACGCGAAACAAGGTCATCAAGTTCGTAAAGTGCAAAGGAGCAACCATTCGAATCGGGCGACTTGGGAACGTGAAGAGGATCTAAAAGAAGAGTTTCCGACCTCTTTTCCAGTCCATCCGAATCTCTGGTCGAGATTCTTCCTAAGGGGGTAGGTTTGTCACATCCCAAAAATTTGCTTTCTTGAAAAATTTAAATTTAAATTAATTATTTTAAAGTAATTGAAGTTTATATGGCTCTTATTGGATTTTCTGAATTTCTGAATTTAAAACCTATTTTTAAAAGTTAAAAGTAATTAAAAATATAAAATTAAATGCCAACAGTAGTTGGAAATAATTTTATTTAGTCCAAAATGTGTCCAGAGCTTCGTGAATTTTTCTGGAATTTTGGAGGTATTCTCATATTTTTCTCGAGGCCTAAATAATTTTCTAGCCTTTTCTCAAAATCAAAATCAAATTAGGAAAATAAAACCTCCCTTTTCCTCCGGCCGACGCGTGGACGGACCAGATCGCCACGCCGCCGCTCGGCCTGATCCAGCCGCTCTCCTCCCTCTCTCCCTCGCCAAGTGGGCGTGCCCGTCGCCGACCCGCCTTCCCCTCCTCCTCGCCGACGCGCGTGGACGGCTCGGATGAGCCGCGTCTTCGCGCCCGCCTCAATCCACCGCTCCTCCCACTTAAGCCATCCCGCCGTCCGATCTTCTCTCCAAGCCACGTGGCCGCCATCCGCACAACGCGCCGCGCTCGCCGATCGCGGGCCCCGCAGTCGGGCCTGGCTGCCTCGCGCGCGCCGGACTCTTTCCCCTTTCTCTCTCCCGAAGAATCCGCGATCAAATCCTACCTGCACTCGGCCTCTTTCTTCGAATTGGGCGCGATTCGAACTCCCGGGAGATAAGCGCCTTATCCCCTAAAACCCGAGCTCGCGTTGCCTCCGACGGCTTATCCCAAATTTGAATCAACCCCGCCGTCGACTTCGGCGAGGAATTCCCGCCGCCTCACCTCCCCAAGCTCTATAAATAGCCCTCGGCCTTCGCCTCTCCCGCACCACCTCTCAAAGCACCCTCCGCCCATCTCTCGAGCCCGAGCGCCGCCGCCGCGATTTCCGTCGCGCGCGGTAAAGAGCTCCGCGAGCAATCGCCGCCGCCTCGGTGAATCGCAGAGCTCACCGCCGCCGCCCGAGCTTCCTCGCGTCCGCGCGGTCCTCCCGACACCTCGCCACCTCTTTCGCCGCCGAGCGCCGCCGCACCGAGCACCCGAGCCGCTCCGCCGCTCCCTCGCCGCCGACCGCCTCCGTTCATCCTCGGACCTCGCCAACCCTCCACCGAAAGCCCTTCGCGCGAGATTGCAATCACGCACCGCCCGAGCACCCCGCCCTCCCCGCCGCCGCGCCGCCGCCTCGACCATCGCTGCCGGCCACCCAAGGTATCCTCAAAGGGATTTGCTGCCCTCTCGGTAGGCAAAGCCTCCTCCCCGTTAACAGAGCGCTCTCAACTCCCGTCGCGCTGCTCGAGCCCTCGGCTCCGCTACCGGGTTGAGTTTTTCGGTTAATTCGCGATCGACAAGTGGGTCCCACCCGTCGCCGACCGCCGTCTGTGCGGGCCACCGCTCGCCTGGGTCCCACTCGTCTGCGTCGAGATCGACAAGTGGGTCCAGTCCCGATGGGTCCCACCGCCGCTGACCAAGGCAGATGAGGTCATCGACAGAGGGGTCCCACATGTCGCTGACCGCAGAGGGTCTCTGTTCATGGGTCCCACCCGTCGTGCTCTCGGAATTAAAATAAAAGGTTAAAATTGAATATTCCCAGATGGGCCCCACCTGTCGAAATTTCTTAATTTCTGGATTTATTCAAATTGAAAACTTCAAACAATCATAACTTTCTCATTTCAACTCCAAATTCGGCCATTCAAATTTCTAAATTCAGCTAAAATCATGATCTATCCAAATATGGCCTCTGTTGAATTTTTGGATTTTATTTGAATTTCGTGTGTATTTATCTGCTTTGTTTGCTTCGTCTTTTATCGCGTAGATTCCAACGTTGTCGACGATCCTCTTCACAAAGAAGAAGAAGACCTAAACCCTGCAAGAAGGCAAGTCTCCTTTGATCATCTTGAACCTATGCTTTTGAAATGTTTTAAAATATTTTAAATTATGTGCATTGCTATTTACATAAATCATTAGTTCAAATCTTAAGGTGATAGCTAATCCAACTTTGTTATACCCTCCATTGAGATTGAATGCCATGTACATTGTCACCCTAGAACTCCCTTTGTCTCAATAATGAGATTACTATTAATCTTTGTGAATATTAGAATGGTAGGTTGATGCTTAGTCTTGCTATCTAATAACTTTGGAAAATCTTGAAAATGGGAAATTATGATTTATTATTTAATCCTTGTGTTTGAAAGTGAAGTGGCAATTGGAGTTGTCACTGTGATTTAAAAATAAAATAAAAATGTGAAAGTTGGTTTAGATTAGGGTGGATGGCTGTTTGGGTTGGTGCAGTAAGCACGAGAACTTGTTAAGTGTATGTTCCACCCTAGTCAATTAAGGACCGACGCTTGTGTTTGTCCAAACTGAGCATTAACCGTACAACCACAAGTCTATATGGGTACGACCTAGCCGACTAACTTATGATAGTCTAGTTTAGGTGCCACCATTGGAAAGTGGGTGCCAGGGATGGACTGGTTATTCACAGTGAGGGACAGGGATTTACTGTACTCATATGGCGCAAGAGGGGGCTTCGGTTCGGGCAGTTAGCCTACCTGCGGTGAAACCTCAGCGGGTGGTATCTAGCTAGATTAGAGTAAGGTAAAGGCTTTGTGATATTTTATCTGGGTCTCATGCCAAAGGAAGCATGTTGACTTTTAGGATAATTTATCTCTTGTGGGTAAAGTTGTACAACCTCTGCAGAGTGTAAAACTATTCGAATAGCCGTGCCCACGGTCAAGGGCGGGCAAGGAATGCATTCACATGGTAGATTTCTGGTTTTGTTTTAAAATCAAAAGTTTTGTATTCCGAGGGTGGAGGGAACTCTCGGAAGGGAATCCTGGCGGATGGAGCCAGAGAGGGTGGATGGAACCCGCAGTTTAAATTTTGACCAATGGTAATTGGTTAGCTAGTGTTGGTAGTTGGAACCTTCACTAGAAAGTTAATTCTGTTAAAACATTTACTTCATTAACTTGATGCCTTCGAAAATAATTAGTAGTAATTGAGATTTCAAATATTGCTTTGTGCAAAAGAACCATATGGCCTTCCTTTGTTAAGCCTTGCATCTATGCATTTTTCCCAAGACTTGCGGAGTACTTTATGTACTCACATGCTACACTTAAAAATAAAATCTCAGAGGAAGTTGAAGCTCAAGAAGGTGACTACGACTACTGCTTCGCTTGTGGCTGCGACGGATTCTTCCCGAGGATTAGGTCGCGCTTCCCACCAATTGCCCGTGGCGTATTGATGGGTCATCGCTGATTTATCTTTGCTTCCACAGTGTTTCATGTGTGCGAGGTCTTAAACCTCTATTGTAATAATGAGACCTTTCGGTCCAGACTTTAATATTGTAATAAAGCGTTGCTGGTTATGTATTCATTTCTGTTTAACTGTGTGCACTAGCTTTGATCTGGGACTAGTGCAGTAATACACAGAGGGTCCGGGTTCGGAAATCCGGGGTCCCGACAAAAACTAGGTGGTTGTTAAACAAAAACTTCCTACTCATTATAGCAATTAAGAGAAGCACTTTTCACATTCGTTCGATATAGTCTAAAACCCTTTGATGCAGCAAAAGCTAACAAAGTTCTAATGGCTTCTAATCACGCAATAGGGGTGAATATTTCACTAAAGTTAAAACCTTCTACCTGGGTGAATCCTTGAGCCACAAGTCTAGCCTTATTTCGAACAACAACATCATCTTCACTTTAATTTGTTCTTAAAGACCCATTTAGCTCCAATAATATTATGACCATGAGGAGGTGACACTAACGTCCAACCTCTATTGTGCTCAAAGTTCTCTAACTCCTCATAGATGGCATTAATCCAAGACTCATCAGATAAAGCGTGGTTTACATCTTGAGGTTCAAAGGAGGAGACAAAAGCAGAATGAGCATATGAGGCATTGGAGGTATACATGTTGTGAAGAACTCTCTCATTTAACTCACCGATCACTTGTTTAGGGGGATGCCTTCGTTCAATACGTGGAGGAGCTTGTGAAATAGTTGTAGGAGTGGTCGTAAATGTAGTTGCTGAGCTTGTTGTGGTTGTAGTGGCCTCTAGCATAGGAGTGGTTGTAGATGTCATAGTGTGACTAGAGAACTCCCTATGCTCATCGTTGTAGTCATAAAAGAGGTCCTCGAGTGTGTCAGAGACCTATATGTCTGCATTGTCGGGGTACCAAGACTAGCCTCATCAAAAGTGACCTCGTAGGTCTCAATAATTTTATTAGTTTCTAAGTTGAGTACATGATAACCTCGAGTGTGAGTTGCATAACCAAAAAAGATGTCATCTGAGAATATAGATTCAAATTTATCAAGATTGCCATGTTTAAGTTAATAAGAAACACTAGGGGAATGATTAAACCTAAGCTCATAAGAAGTCTTATGCAGTCTCGCTCGCAAGAAAACTCTATTAGTAATGTAACAGGTAGTCAAAATAGCTTCAGCCCAATATTTTCGAGGAGTACCATGTTCATTTAACATTGTTCTAGGCATTTCAACCAAAGTTCTATTCTTACATTCGACCACACCGTTCTGTTGAGGCACTCGAGCTAATGAAGATTGATGATTTAAACACTTTTCAACACACAAGGAAGCAAATGATGTGTTCTTGAATTCAATTCCATTATCACTTCTAATTGCTCTAAGTAGGAAGTTCATTAGAAAGTCTAATAGGTAGCTCTCTAAAGTGATTGAAAGCTTCATCCTTAGATGCTATGAAAGAAACCCAAGAGTATCTAGAGTAATCATCAATAATAACAAGAACGTACCATTTACCTCCAACTAACTGAACACTAGAAGAACCTACTATGTCCATATGTAATAATTGACCAGGGGAGTCGTTCATGACAAGAGTGAATAGGGGATGTGATGATGAGACCATCTTACCATATCGATAGGGTGAATAGATTAGATCCATTGACTTTTCAATCTTAAGACTAGAAATCCTCCAAACAAATTTGTATTACTAAGCCTACAAGATGATCAAAGCCAATATGACCTAATCTATGGTGCAAGAAGAACAAATCCTTAGAATCTAATGAAATAAGACACCTAAGATCAGAAGATGCTGAATACAAAAAATCACCTTTAAACAAACGACCAACTCAACTAATTTTGCATACAAGATCACCAGATGAATCCAAAATACAACATGAATGCTTTTTAAAGTTTACCTCAAGATTATCATCTACTAACTATGAAACTGAAAGCAAGTTATATCTCAACTTACTAATGAGAGCAACATCCTTTAAGATGAACCTGTTGTTGATGCGCACGGTGCCTTTAGCAAGAGCTAGCCCTTGAGAGTTGTCCCCAAAAGTGATTGTCTCATCACCATGGGCACGAATGAGGGAGGAGAACCACTGTGAGTCTCCGATCATGTGATGAGAACAACCGGAGTCAATGAATCATATGTTCTCCTTCCTCTTGTGACGAGCCTACAAAGCATGAACAATCATCAGTATCTTAGTACTGGGGTTAGACAATAAAGATTTTGGTATCTAGTATTGTACTGAGATACTCGACGAACCAAAGAAAAAACATGCACTAATAAAGGTTTAAGTAAAGCATTAGAATTTGACATATTTCAACTAGTCGGTCGATGTAAAACTCGTTCGTTCATGAGACGGTCTGGCCTCCTCAGTAGAGCTGGTCTGACCACTGGTTGATCTAATTGAGTATGAAAAGCTGGTTGGATGTCGGGACCCGGAGCAACAACTCCAGAACCCTCTGTGTTATTCGCACTATCCCAGGAAAAGCTAGTGCACACAGATTGAACAGTGATACATATCATGCATGATAACCAAACTTTATTATAAAGCAAAAGTACGGGCCTTATGGCCAAGATTACAATAAGGTGGCTTCATGGCCAAACATGAAATAAACAGCGGAAGGTAAATAAGAGGAGCAGCCCATCCTACCTTCCCACAAGGCAATTGACTGTAAGACGTGGCCTATTCGTCGCGATCCTCAACATAGTTGACATCGTCGTCCTCTGGCAACATTGTTTATAGCAAGGTGAGCACATAAAGTACTCCACAAGTTACACCAGGAGATATAATAGATTCGATGCATGCATAAGGGGTTACAAAGAAAGACATAATGTGGTTCATTTGCATAAACATCATTATTGATTTAAATACAATAACGTAAGTGCAAAAGCTGAAGTTGATACAATATATAAAAACAAGATTTAACAAAATAATAACGTTAGTGCAGGCAACAACTTAACACTAACCTAACCACGGGTATCCCACCCGGACCATCTTTCCAAAAGTTTCACAAATTTCCATAAACCAAATTTTATTAAAACCAAAATCTAATCCGTGAAAAACCATACTAAGCATGTCCTTGACCGTGGACACGGCTATCCAGGATAGTTTGTTACTCTGCAGAGGTGTACAACTTTACCCACAAGACATGTTCTCCTGTTTTGCCATCGGATTACACACTTCCTTAGGTGTGCGGCCGAGGAGATCATGATAAGGCTGTTCCAATGTTCCATTACCAAATTAGCTACGCCGCCACTAAGGTTTCACCACAACATGAATCCACATGTTGGAGCCCCCTCTTGTGCCATGTGAGACTTCTCATGGCCTACACCACGCTCACATTCAGCCTATAGCGAAACTAAATGGAACTTCACAAATTACTTAGCCAGATCTGTCCCATACCGCACTTGTGGTAGTACGGTGTGACTTTGTAATAGTAGTTCACAATCCGGTCCTAAATTTGACTTAGGCCTACCAAGATACCCCTTGTGCCCGGCAACAACATCGAGTCAACAAACTACGACGCATGCCAGCAAGCACCCACCACCATACCAATGCCTAAGTCTAAAACAGGTTTTATCCATTTTATTTTATCAAAATTTTATAGACCTTCTTGACTCACCAAAGTCAAGAATAGATTTTATAAACCAACATTTCGTGTGAAACCAATCTTCCCACCTAAATTAATCTAAGCATGGCTAAGCAATTTATAAAATGTTCTAGTTAATACTAATGTACCAACTAGGCTTTCATCTATGGTGACAAGGTATGTTCGCTCAAATTCGAGATTGGCCATACAAAGGGAATTGGGTGTAACTAAAGTTTTAAGCACATTTGAACTAATTTGAATAAAAGTATGCATGCATATTACTTTAAAAACAACATAAATAATTTAAATTACTGGGATCAACATGGTCAAAGGTGTAACTTGCCTTGCTCAAGTCTTGCTGCGATTCGTCAAGAAATACTCTCGGATTCGTCGTAATCTATACGCAAAGAACCAAAAGAAATTCAAACAAAATTCAAATAAAATCCAAAAATTCAAAAAGAGTCCAGAAATGGATAGTTTAGGATTTTAGAAAAATTTAGAAATTTGAACGAGTTAAATCGGAGTTAAAATGAAGAAGTTATGGCCTTCGAAGTTCTCACGACCACGGCAAACGTGATCGGGCGGAGCTACGACCACGGCAAATGCGATCGGCCGGAGCTACGACCACGTAGTCGACTTACGACCATATGGAAGGTTTACGACTACTCAGGGAAAATTACGACTACGGCCACAGACCAGTCTACGACTACGACTACACTGAGAACCTACGACTTCGACTACCGTGAGAACCTACGACTTGGACTACCAGAGAACTTACGATCACGACTACACGTAAAACCCACGACTTGACTACACGAAAACCTACGACTCGACTACACGAAAACCCACGACTTCGACTACGAGAGAACTTACGACTCGACTACACAGAGAACTTACGACTTGACTACACGAAAACCCACGACTCGACTACACGAAAAACCACGACTTCGACTACCAGAGAACTTACGACTCGACTACACAGAAAACCTACGACTTCGACTACACGAAAACCCACGACTTCGACTACGAAAACCTACGACTTCGACTACGAGAGAACTTACGACTTCGACTACAGAGAACTTACGACTTCGACTACACAGAGAACTTACGACTTCGACTACACAGAAAACCTACGACTTCGACTACACAGAAAACCTACGACTTCGACTACCAGAGAACTTACGACTTCGACTACACAGAGAACTTACGACTTCGACTACACAGAGAACCTACGACTTCGACTACACAGAAAACCTACGACTTCGACTACCAGAGAACTTACGACTTCGACTACACAGAGAACTTACGACTTCGAGGCCGAATACGACCACTCAAACAGGTTAACGGCTACCTAGTCATTTACGACCACATAGTCGCTACGACTACTCAGGCAGCTACGGCTACAGCTAAGACTTACGACTACACGGATCTACGACCACACGGAAGGGTGTTACCTTCGGAAACTGGTTGGCCGCGGGGTGGTCGGAGGGAATCAGGCAGAGTGGCCGGAGACGACGGATGGTCGTAGAGGTTCGGTTACGAGTGGAGACGGTCGGTCGACGAGAAGAAGCGGCGATGCTCGAGTCTTCGGCAACAACGGGGCTCCGGTGGCGGCGTCGCTCGGCGGAGAGGGGAATGGTGGTCGCCGACGCTTGGGGATCACGAAGGCGTCGTCGGCGAGGCGCGGAAGAGACCAGGGCGGCGCCAATTCCTCGCCGGAGCTCGCACGGCGGCGGACGAGGAAGCACGGGTCGGGGCCGATTCGGTTCAGGGCGGAGGGGGAAAGAGGTGGCGGCGCACGGGAAGGCGAAGGAGGGGATAACGGGCTCGGGAAGGAGCTTTATAGGGCGGGGGCGGAGGTACTGGGCTCGCCGGAGTTAAGGACTTTAGAAACAATGCATAACGGCGAGAGGCTTTAAGCCGGCGTAAAACGGACGGAGGTGGGCGGTTACTAGCGCGAGCTTAAGGGCCAATAATGGCTTCGCTGTCACGAGGAAGGAGTAACCAAGCTTTTAAAGCTCGGATGGGGTGTTAATGGAGGCCGGCCGGTTGGGGAAGAAGGGAAGAAGGAAACTTCTAAATTTCTTTTTTTTTTAATTTCCAGAAGTAAATTCTCAAGAGTTAATCAAAACTTAGGGAGGGTTAAGAAAAGAAAAGAAAAAAAAATAAAATAAACTCTTTTTTTCTGCTTTAATAAAATATTTTAAATACATTTTCTTACTTTAGATTTTTAAATAAAATCCAGATAAATCCAAATAAACTCCAGAAAATCAATAAAAGCCAAAAATTTTTTTGGGATGTTACAAACCTACCCCCCTTAAAGAAATCTCGCCCTCGAGATTTGAACTAGCTAGCAAAGAGATGGGGATGGTTGGCTTTCAGATCTTCTTCTCGCTCCCAAGTTGCTTCGTCTTACGTGTGATTGCTCCATTGAACTCTCTGAATTTGATGGTCTTTCTTCCGTCCGCGCCGCTTGTCTCGAGAATCTTGATCGGTTGCTCTTGATAGGTGAGATCCTCTTGAAGATCAAGGGTTTCAAGTCCGCTTGATCCGCGGTACTCGAGACATTTCTTCAATCGAGAGACGTGGAAGACGCAGTGCACACTGACATGCTTGGCGGCAAATCCAACCGATATGCAACTTCTCCTTTGCGGCTTGAGATCTTGAATGGCCCAACGAATCTTGGTGCAAGCTTTCCCGACTTGAATCTTCGACTCCTCCGAGCGGAGATACTCGAGATACACATAGTCCCCAACTTCAAAGTCGTCTCGACGACGATTATCGGCATAACTTTTCGCTGGATTGAGCTATCTTTAACTCGTCTTTGATCTTCCTCACTTGATCTTCAGCATCTTGAAGTAAAGTTGGTCCCGCATCTTGGAATTCTCCGCATCGCTCCCAATGCAAGGGTGTTCTGCACTTCCGCCATACAAGTGCTTCAAAAGGTGCCATTTGCGATCGCACGATAATCGTTGTTGTAAGAAAACTCAGCATAGGGCAATGAGCGATCCCAACTATTTCCAAAATCCAGAGCACATGCTCTCAACATATCCTCTAGCACTTGATTTACTCGCTCCGTCTGGCCATCTGTCTGAGGATGATAAGCCGATCAAATTAAGCTTACTCCTAACTCTTCATGAAGTTTCTGCCAAAACTTGGAGGTGAACTGACTACCTCTGTCCGATACTATCTTTTCCGGAACTCCATGCAAGCACACAATTCTAGCCATGTAAATCTCAGCTAACTTACTTCCAGAATAAGTAGTCTTGACTGGTATAAAATGAGCTACTTTGGTCAATCAGTCAATTACCACCCAGATTGAGTCATAGCCGGATTGAGTTCTAGGTAGTCCGGTTATGAAGTCCATACCGATCTCTTCCCACTTCCAACTGGTATTGGCAAGGGTTGCAAAAGTCCTGCAGTTTCGATGCTCGCCTTGACTTTCTCGCGGTATCACAAGCTTCAACAAACTCCGCACTTCCCTTTTCATACCGACCCACCAAATCTTTCCTAAGGTCTTGGTACATCTTGGTACGACTGGATGAATTGAGTATGGAGTTTCATGGGCTTCTTGCAAAATCGCTTTCTTGATCTCTTGATTATTGGGCACACAAATACGGTTTTCAAACCAAACAGTTCCATTCTCATCTTCATCAATCTCGGCGCTTTGCCTCTTCTCATATTTTTCTTGATTTCTTGAATATCTTCATCCACCTTTTGGGCTTCCATGATTTGATCAGTAAAGTAGTTTGAATCTCTAGAGTTGAGAGAAAACTTTGATTCATCGTTTTATACTTAGACGGAGATTCCTTCCTGAAGTCGAATATGATCTTCTTTTGACAACACATCGCTTGCATAAGTCCTTCGCTTAGCGCATCCGCCACAACATTTGCTTTGCCGGATGATAATGAATTCCAATATTATAATCCTTGATCAACTCTAACCATCTGCGCTGCCTTAGGTTGAGTTCGCTGAGTGAAAATGTATTTCAAACTCTTGTCATCCGTGTATACTTCACAACGACACCGATGAGGTAATGACGCCAGATCTTCAAAGCATGCACTACGGCCGCTAATTCCAAATCATGAGTAGGATAATTGCACTCATGTGGTCTTAGTCGGCGCGATGCATAGGCTACCACTCTACCTTCTTGCATAAGAACACATCCCAAACCTTGACGGAGGCGCCACGAAAACTTCAAAATCCTTATGCACATCCGGAAGGATAAGCACCGGGCTGAAACTAACTTATTCTTGAGAGTCCGGAAACTCGTTCACAAAGCTTTCGTCCATTCAAACTTCTTTTCTTTCTTCGAAGTGAGTCATGGGTTTGGCTAACTCAAAATCCTGCTATGAAGCGCGATAGTAACCAGCAAGTCCAAGGAAACTTCGACTTCATTCGTCTTGGGTGGCTGCCATTCCATTACGGCTTGCACTTTAGAGGGATCCACTGCATTCCTTCAGCTGTCACAATATGACCAAGAAAAGCAACCTCCTTTAGCCAAAATTCGCATTTACTGAATTTGGCATAAAGCTGATGCTCTCTAAGCTTTCCCAGGATTATCCGAAGATGATTCTCATGCTCTCCTTCATTCTTGGAATAGATAAGAATGTCATCTATGAAGATTACAACAAACTTATCTAAATACTCCATGAATACACTATTCATCATGCTCATGAAGTAAGCAGGCGCATTTGTTAGTCCAAAAGACATGACAGTGAACTCATAATGTCCATAACGGGTAGAGAATGCAGTCTTAGGGATATCTTCTGCACGGATCTTGAACTGGTGATATCCTGATCTCAAATCTATCTTGGAGAAGACTCGCTCTCTTGGTTGGTCGAATGATCATCGATCCCGGGCAACGGTACTTGTTCTTAATAGTAACCTCATTAAGCGCTCTGTAATCTACACACATTCTCATGCTTCCATCCTTTTTCTTGACGAACAAAACAGTGCGCCCCAAGGTGAAGAACTTGGTCGAATATACCCTTTATCCTCCAATTCTTGAATCTGCTTTCTTCAACTCGGCTAACTCATTAGCCGCACACAGCACGGTCTCTTGAAATCGGGCCGTGCCGAACTAGGTCAATCACAAACTCGACTTCCCTATCCGTGGCATCCTCGGTAAATCCTCCGGAAATACATCTGGTATTCCCGCACTCATCGGTACTTCTTCTTGCACTTGAAGATGAGTGAGAACACATTCTCCTTCCGCAGGGTTTCAGGGAAAAGTTTACTTCTACTCCTTGATCATTGGTGAGGGTTATGGATCGGGTAGCACAATTAATCGACCATTGTTCTTGGCTAACCAGTTCATGCCAAGAATTACATCCAATCCTCGAGATTCCAACACTATTAAGTCCGCTAAGAACAGAACCCCATTTATGATTAACTCTATTCTCGGACACAAGGTCCTTGTTCTCATTTCCGCTCCAGGAGAGAACTATCATGGGTGTACTAAGAGAAACCATACCCAACCCATTCTTAACCACAAAATCCAAGGAAATAAAAGAATGGGAAGCTCCGAATAAAAAGAATCAAGCCGCATCGAGTTTACAAGGAACATACCCATCGACGACATCCGTGCAGCCTGAGCTTCTTCGGCGGTGATGTGGTTCACACGTCCCTTAACATAGTTTTCGCTTCTGAATCACGACCTTGATTCTGACCTCCCGAAGCATTTGCATTAGCTGCAGCTTGAAGCTTCTTGGGGCAAGACTTGGCATAATGCCCTGTTTCCTTGCAATAGAAACAGGTCACTCCATCAGATGTAGTATTACTCTTCTGAGCTTGACCACTGGTAGGAGGAATGTGGTGCTGATGCTTGGGGCGGTTGACTTGGAAAGTTGGCCGGTTAGCTGCTGGCCTGAAGCTGCTTGATTGAGGCTTGAAGTTGCTGGAGTGCGGCTTGAACTGCCCAACCTGAGGTGGGTTACTACGGGGCTTGGGAAAACCTCCAGGGTTAGCCTTTTGCGTGGCCATCCTTCTCTTCCGATTTTCCATCTCTACAAACTTGCCCTCCTGGCGAATGGCTTTGCTAACCAACTGATGAAAGTCTGCATAGTCACTTGATATCAACTGGACAGAAATATTGTCATTTAGACCCTCCAGAAATCTTTCTTGCTTGGCTTCATCGGTAGCCACATCCTCTGGTGCATAGCGCGCCAATTGATTGAACTTTTGCAGGTACTCATTCACTGTGCGGCTTCCTTGACGCAGAGCTCTGAATTCCTTCTTCTTCAGGGTAATGGTGCCAGATGGAATATGAGCCTTGCGGAAACTCTGAACAAACTCATCCCATGCGATGGCCTGAGGGTTGGCATGAGAAGTAATCAAGGTATCCCACCACTCGGATGCAGGTCCCTTAAGCTGGTGAGAAGCAAACAAGACCCTTTCTCGATCAGTGCATTGCAGAATATCTAACTTCTTGCCTATCGCGCGGAGCCAATCATCAGCATCCATTGGCTCGGCACTGCTTGAGAAGGTTGGAGGCCTTATCCTCAAAAATTCTGACATCCGGTTTTGAGAAGCTTGAGCTGGTGGCTAAGGAGCTTGCTGAGCAGGGTTGTTGATAGCTTGAGCTAACAGTTGAATCAACTGATTTTGATTTGCCATCATTTGAGCCCGGTCGGGTCCAACACTTTGGCGGAGGAGGAGGGATGGGGACAGATCGACTTCCTTGCGCTCCGGTGTTGTTGGCGTTGTCATTGACATTCCTCCTTGTGTTCACCATCCGCGATTCTTCTAGATTTAGAGGAAAGAAAGAGAGAGAACTAGGAGAAGGTCTATGTAACATTCCCACCACGAAACAAGAAACACAACAAAACTCAAGGAACAACCAACCATATTATTTTATTGAATATAACCTTGAGGTCATTGACAAAGGAATAACAACTCACAAGTATCGTTCTATAACTTTAAACTTAAACTATGGTTTCTATGGGTGGTGCTACTACTAGTAGGTTGGATTTTAAGTTTCTTTGGGGTGGTCCTGTGATGTAAGAACCCTCATCTTCCAAGCGGTACTTAGCTAATTCTTCTTCTCGCTGCGCGGAGTCGCTGCGCCATGAGGCTCAACTCCTTCAAGGTGTTTTGGTACACATAGTCCAAGGACTTGGTGTATGCACTGCTGAACGAGCCGAGGATTACTCTCAAATTCATCGAGGAGAAGACGCTGGAGCCGGGGGTACTTGCTGGGAAGTATCGAATGTGGTGCGTTAAAGCTCTTGGGCGAGATGTCCTCATCCGCCGAATTGCTTCACGAGCTGCATCTTGGATTCCGTTGAAGAAGGTGTCCCGGGGTAGAGGAGCATCAAAGGTGTGACATGCTTCTTCATCTCCCACGTTGGCGTAGATCAGCACTTCCACTCTCCAACGTTCTTGATCTCCATAGGTTCCCGAATATCCTTGGTACACGGGGCGTGCCGTAACACCCAACTCTTGAAGGAGATCCCAAAGGCAGTCGGCTAGGTGTCCAGCTAGGATTCCATGGCTGGCTGTGGTAGGACGTTCAGCCATCTACAATTTTGAAAAAGAAAAGGAGTTAGTCACCAATTATGCATATTATATATATATATATATATATATATATATATATATACATATTTTTTTTAAAGAATAGACGAGTGAAGGAATGAAGGAGGTAAGAGGTAGAAGGATTTTCAAAATGTTCTTATTATATATATATATATATTTTTTTTTGAAAATAAATCCTTAAGGTCATCCATTCTATTCTACCTACGGTCACGTCTTAGGGTCAACATGCTCTGATACCATCTCTGTCGGGACCCGGAGCAACAACTCCAGAACCCTCTGTGTTATTCGCACTATCCCAGGAAAAGCTAGTGCACACAGATTGAACAGTGATACATATCATGCATGATAACCAAACTTTATTATAAAGCAAAAGTACGGGCCTTATGGCCAAGATTACAATAAGGTGGCTTCGTGGCCAAACATGAAATAAACAACGGAAGGTAAATAAGAGGAGCAGCCCATCCTGCCTTCCCATAAGGCAATTGACTGTAAGACGTGGCCTATTCGTCGCGATCCTCAACATAGTTGACATCGTCGTCCTCTGGCAACATTGTTTATAGCAAGGTGAGCACATAAAGTACTCCACAAGTTACACCAGGAGATATAATGATTTGATGCATGCATAAGGGGTTACAAAGAAAGACATAATGTGGTTCATTTGCATAAACATCATTATTGATTTAAATACAATAACGTAAGTGCAAAAGCTGAAGTTGATACAATATATAAAAACAAGATTTAACAAAATAATAACGTTAGTGCAGGCAACAACCTAACACTAACCTAACCACGGGTATCCCACCCGACCATCTTTCCAAAAGTTTCACAAATTTCCATAAACCAAATTTTATTAAAACCAAAATCTAATCCGTGAAAAACCATACTAAGCATGTCCTTGACCGTGGACACGGCTATCCAGGATAGTTTGTTACTCTGCAGAGGTGTACAACTTTACCCACAAGACATGTTCTCTGCTTTGCCACCGGATTACACACTTCCTTAGGTGTGGGGCCGAGGAGATCATGATAAGGCTGTTCCAATGTTCCATTACCAAATTAGCTACGCCGCCACTAAGGTTTCACCACAACATGAATCCACATGTTGGAGCCCCTCTTGTGCCATGTGAGACTTCTCATGGCCTACACCACGCTCACATTCAGCCTATAGCGAAACTAAATGGAACTTCACAAATTACTTAGCCAGATCTGTCCCATACCGGACTTGTGGTAGTACGGTGTGACTTTGTAATAGTAGTTCACATCCGGTCCTAAATTTGACTTAGGCCTACCCAAGATACCCCTTGTGCCCGGCAACAACATCGAGTCAACAAACTACGACGCATGCCGGCAAGCACCCACCACCATACCAATGCCTAAGTCTAAAACAGGTTTTATCCATTTTATTTTATCAAAATTTTATAGACCTTCTTGACTCACCAAAGTCAAGAATAGATTTTATAAACCAACATTTCGTGTGAAACCAATCTTCCCACCTAAATTAATCTAAGCATGGCTAAGCAATTTATAAAATGTTCTAGTTAATACTAATGTACCAACTAGGCTTTCATCTATGGTGACAAGGTATGTTCGCTCAAATTCGAGATTGGCCATACAAAGGGAATTGGGTGTAACTAAAGTTTTAAGCACATTTGAACTAATTTGAATAAAAGTATGCATGCATATTAATTTAAAAACAACATAAATAATTTAAATTACTGGGATCAACATGGTCAAAGGTGTAACTTGCCTTGCTCGAAGTCTTGCTGCGATTCGTCAAGAAATACTCTCCGGATTCGTCGTAATCTATACGCAAAGAACCAAAAGAAATTCAAACAAAATTCAAATAAAATCCAAAAATTCAAAAAGAGTCCAGAAATGGATAGTTTAGGATTTTAGAAAAATTTAGAAATTTGAACGAGTTAAATCGGAGTTAAAATGAAGAAGTTATGGCCTTCGGAAGTTCTCACGACCACGGCAAACGTGATCGGGCGGAGCTACGACCACGGCAAATGCGATCGGGCGGAGCTACGACCACGTAGTCGACTTACGACCATATGGAAGGTTTACGACTACTCAGGGAAAATTACGACTACGGCCACAGACCAGTCTACGACTACGACTACACTGAGAACCTACGACTTCGACTACCAGAGAACCTACGACTTCGACTACAAGAGAACTTACGACTCACGACTACACGAGAACTTACGACTTCGACTACGAGAGAACTTACGACTTCGACTACACGAGAGAACTTACGACTTGACTACACGAAACCCACGACTTTGACTACACAGAGAACCTCGACTTCGACTACACGATAACTTACGACTCGACTACACAGAGAACTTACGACTTCGACTACACGAAAACCCACGACTTGACTACACGAAAACCTCGACTTCGACTACGGAGAGACTACACAGAACTTACGACTTGACTACACAGAGAACCTCGACTGACTACACGAAAACCTCGACGACGACTACCGAGAACTTACGACTTGACTACACAGAGAACTTACGACTTGAGGCGAATCGACCACTCAAACAAAGTTAACGGCTACCTAGTCATTTACGACCACATAGTCGCTCGACTACTCGTGCAGCTACGGCTACGGCTAAGACTTACGACTACACGGATCTACGACCACACGGAAGGGTGTTACCTTCGGAAACTGGTTGGCCGCGGGGTGGTCGGAGGGAATCAGGCAGAGTGGCCGGAGACGACGGATGGTCGTAGAGGTTCGGTTACGAGTGGAGACGGTCGGTCGACGAAAGAAGCGGCGGCGCTCGAGTCTTCGGCAACAATGGGGCTCCGGTGGCGGCGTCGCTCGGCGAGAGGGGAATAGTGGTTGCCGCGCTTGGGGATCACGAAGCGTCGTCGGCGAGGCGCGAAGAGACCAGGCGGCGCCAATTCCTCGCCGGAGCTCGCACGCGGCGGACGAGGAAGCACGGTCGGGCCGATCGGTTCAGGCGGAGGGGAAAGAGGTGGCGCGCACGGAAGGCGAAGGAGGGGATAACGGGCTCGGAAGGAGCTTTATAGGCAGGGACGGAGGTACTGGGCTCGCCGGAGTTAAGGACTTTAGAAACAGTCGCATAACGGCGAGAGGCTTTAAGCCGACAGAAAACGGACGGAGGTGGGGCAGTTACTAGCGCGCGAGCTTAAGGGCCAATAATGGCTTCGGTTGCCGGCCGAGGGAAGGAGTAACCGAAGCTTTTAAAGCTCGGATGGGGTGTTAATGGAGGCCGACCGGTTGGGGAAGAAGGGAAGAAGGAAACTTCTAAATTTCTTTTTTTTTAATTTCCAGAAGTAAATTCTCAAGAGTTAATCAAAACTTAGGGAGGGTTAAGAAAGAAAAAGAAAAAAAATAAACTCTTTTTTTTGCTTTAATAAAATATTTTAAATACATTTTCTAGCTTTAGATTTTTAAATAAAATCCAGATAAATCCAAATAAACTCCAGAAAATCAATAAAAGGCAAAAAATTTTTTTGGGATGTTACATTGGAACACTAATCTAACCACTGCTTGGTCAGATCGCATGGTGACTATTGGTCGAAAATCTTGTCTTACCATGTTGGTTCAACCATGAGCAACACTTGGTTGAAATTCTGGTCTAGCCATGCTAGATTGACCACGGAAAGCTGCTGGTCGAACGAACTTCTTTATCCTATCTCTCTTCTCTTTCTTTGCTTTTCTAAAACTGAAATGAACCAAATGTCCATCTTTACCACAATGAGTGCACTAATATTTGACTTGATGAATGATCGTATCACCCGACTTCACAACATTCAGTTTGGTAGAGAATTCTTTTGTAATACCAGCATATTTAAAAACAATTTGTTTTGGTTCAGATTATACTTTAAACTTTGCAGGTTGAAGAAGCTTAACAACCTTAGGAGGATTATTCTTAGCATGCTCAGCAAAGTTAAACCCTAGACCATGTTTTTTCACAATTGTTTTTAATTGATCTAGAACCATATTCAAATTCTTCTTTCCAAAAGAAAACCTCTCTAAAGTATTCTTAAGATACTCACTTTCCTTAACTAGGGAGGAACATGATGAGCACTTAACAGATTCATTAGCAAGACCCTTAAAAAAACACTAGACTGAGCTGACCTAGCCTTTTTAACAAAATCATTATGTTATCTAGTCAAAGCTTCTATTTCAGTTTTATGTTTAGGATAGTTAGAGCAAGAGAGAGTCTCATGATAAAGCATTTGCTAAATAGATTCCTGAGATGAATTAAGTTTAGCTTGGAACAAATCACATTTAGAGCATACTTTAGATGAGTTAGATCTAAGTTTCTCAATTTCATCAGTCGCATCTCTAAGTTGAACTATGCTTGTTGCATTAATAGATCTAGCAGTTTCCAACTCAGAGTGTAAGACTTGACACGGTTCATAAGAATCATCTTTAGGAATGATACTTTAAGTCTAGTAACCTCAGAATTTAAGCTTTTGACTACAAAATTATTTTCTTTTAATTTCTTTTAGTCTTTTTAATTCAATATCAAGTTTAACTAGATCATCTTCAAGGTCATCGTATGATGGTCTTACCTCATCGGGATCGATGTAGTCATCATCGTTGTTGTTGCCCGCCATGAAGTACGTACCCGTGAAGTCATCGGTGTTCTTTTTCTTGCCTTTGACATAATTTTCATCATGGTCGTCATTGCCGTAGCTCTCAAAATCACCATCACTTAGATCAAGGTACTCGATTGCTGATAGAACTTTCTCGGCCACTTTGCAATAAAAAGATCCACCCTTAGTGTTACTCTTGGATGGTCGACGATGATAGTTCATGTCCTCTTTTTTCCCTTTGAGCTTGGGACAGTCCATCTGAATGTGGCTTGGCTCAGCACACTTGAAGCACCTGACAAGACCTAGAGCTTCACCTCACTTTCTCATCCTTAGATTGTTGAGAGCCTTGTATGATCATGAGGAGATTAAGACCAAGTCCTCTCTAGGGAGCTGCTCAAACTGTTCTTCTGAAAAGGAGGACAAAGTAGACAAAGAAACACAAGACATAGCACTCGATGAAGTAGCCTGGATGGGGATAGTCACAAGAACTAAAGATGAAGGTTTATAAATCTTAGATGGCAAAGCTTCCATCTCATAGGTTTTCAATCTAGAGTACAGATCATCCATGGTAAGAGTACCTAGATCGACGGTTTGATTAATAGTCGTGACGACCATCAACCAATCTAAACCTAATGACCTCAAAATCTCAGTAGCATTATCTCCATCAGTAGGTATAACACTAACTCCTCATAAGTTACTCAAAATATTCTCAAAATGAGCAAAAAGATCATTAATTGATTCATTAGGTTTTTTACCAAAATCCATGTACTCTTTTTGATAAAGATTCTTACGGACTTTCTTAATCTTAGTTGTTCCTTCATGATAATCGCAAAGAGTTTTCTGGATTAAGTGAGCAGAAGCAATATGAGCTACATGATCAAATTCTTTGCTAGAAACTCCTTGAAAAAGCAAGTTACGAGCACAAGAATTTAAATCAATATTTGTTTTCCACATAAGATTGAGAAACCTTTTTCTAGACATTATTACCCTGAGCCTTAATGTAAGCTTGCATATGACACTTCCAAAAGGCAAAATCAGTACCATCTAGCATGAGGGATGAGTCACATACATCTCTAATTCGATCGCTACCCACTCTGATACCACTTGTAGGATCGACTACTACAATCAGAGGGGGCTGAATGATTGTTGCCACTTTACACTCGATCGATCTATTCGATTGACCTGCTCGATCGTTTTGCTTGTTGTCGTATAATCCAAACCACTAGCAATCAACAGCACACGTCAAGCAAATCAAGAACTAGATTGATTGAAGACTATCTTTATTATTGGAATTTTAAAGATTTACAAAGTGCCCTCACAAGCACCCCAAAAAACATTCTTGACAAAAGCCCTCTTCAAAATGCACCACAAGCTTTCTTCCCGAAAACCCTATGCCAAAAAGACCACACATTAGCCCTTCACATTTCCCTAATTTTATAGGCTAAAGTCCAAACCGTGTTCACCCTAAACATGGACTCAAAACCTTATCTCTACTGAAAACCAAGGGACCCCGAAACCCTTCCTAAGACGGGTTTTATTCAAACTCTCAATCTTCTCAGTTATGGACTTAAATCACAAGTCTTATCTCATACACGATGAAGCCACTGGGACAACACCTCCTGTATCTTTATCACACACTATTACCATTCGTGTCGAGGCCTCCTGGACCACACCACCCTTAGCTTCATGACGAATCACCACCTTTGATCCCTACATGCTCCAGCGTTAGCCCAACCACCCCGTGTGACATCCTTGACCGCATGGACCTTAGACTCCCCCCATCCTAGTCCCGGTCCTCCTCGTCACAGACCATGATTGCCTCCACGCCAACTTGAACATGCAAAGACCAAAGAGCATTTTCCACCAGCACAAGTTTTTCACAACTTGATCGACATTAATCTACACACACAAACCAAACCTGTAACCATCCACCAAGATCAACCAAATTAGTTACAACCACAAGTCCCATTGCTATCCAGAAAATCACCTTCAGATCATCCATTACGACCGGTTACAAATGCTTTGCAACATCAGTCGCTAGCTCTTGAGTACTCGAACACAAGTACTTGGGAAATACCATCACTCCCCACAAAACACTCAGAAATAACATGTAGCGCTACCGACCAAATAACCATCGAGTACCAACTCTAAACAATATTACCGTCAATCGCTATCACAACGCTTATTCGAAGCCTATGAGTACCAATCAAATACCTCAAGTCTCTGACAACCAATCGCAACACCTTTGCCTACGAGTACCAAAGTCCTTCTGGCTACCAAGTACCAAATCCTTTGAGTATTGTTCCTCTGAACACTGTTCATCGATCATCGCTTACTGACTACTATACACTAACTAGTCATACCACTGGTCTAACACGAGTCCTCGAAGTACTCGAAGATCGCAAGAATTGAAACAATCGTACTGACTATGAAGTCTACAAGTACCGACCCTGAAGCCCACAACAACTGATCATAAAGCCTTCAACTACTGATTGCGAAGTCTATGACAACTGACTAGAAAATCAAAAACAATGATAGCAGACTACGAAGTCTACAACTATCGACCGGAAAGCCTTTGACTATCGACCAGTAAAGTCTTCGACTATGGTGTACCAACCAGTAAAGTCTACGACTATCGACCAATTACTGTAGCTACGATCATGAAACGCACTGTAGCTACGATCGGTTCATTATAACCTACCATCATCGACCAGGTAAGGTCATTCTGTCGTGGTCGACTTACCATGATCGAAATCGGGACCATCAGCCGAGAAATGGAGGGGTAAGTGGGAATGGGCAGCCGATATTAAATTGGGAGGGGTGGATTTGATCAGGGCTTGACATGTGTACTTCTATTTTTGAGATTGATTTTTAAATCCTAGAAATTTCATAGAAGATCCAAATAAGAGCCAAATGCTTTAAAATAATTAATTTGAAATAGGATTGTACAAAAATTCAAAATACCCTTTATTTAATAATATTTTTATGTTTTAAATTGAATTACTTTTAAGAAAAAGCCATTTTAAAAGGTGAAATAGGCAAATAAAATGTTCAAAATTCAAGCAACCAAAGAACACTTGTTTTTATTTTATTTTAAATTAATTTATTATTTTTACTGAAAGCTTTGAAATAAAAAGCTGGGCTGTTGTAGGTGTGAGCTAAAATGGAGCTATTCTCGTCAACAATGTAATCTGACAAGAGAGAAGCTACAAGAAAGGGGGAGTGCGTGAGCTTGCTTGCATACATGCGGAGGTATGGGTGAAAGGAATCAAGGTACAGCTCACCGGAGAGAGGAAGGTGTATGGCAGCATCCTGCTCGGAGATAAAGAAGGCCTAACTCGAGTGATCCACTCCACGAAACGCTAATCAAATAAGTAGGGTGCTTAAGGGAGAGCTACGGCATGTTGAGATGGAGTTGGGGAGGAGAGAAGCTCACTAGAGTAGCTAGAGCATGTTAGCATGCTTGCCATCCTCATGAACGACTTTGGTTTCTTGGTACTTCAGTGAGTGAAGTGTTCAAGAAATGCTTGCAAGAGACTGAGAGGGCGAGCTGAAGAGCAAAGGCGCAGATGGAGGCTTTATAGGTATGAACGACTGAGGTGTAGAGTGTGAGTTCTCATGAGTGCTACAAAGTGGTGCGCTTGGTTTCTTGCCTTCAAATGCGAGGTGCAGAAAAAGAGAAGGGGGGAAGAGATGCCTTGTGTTGATGCAGCGGGTAGGCGGGGGTTGGTAGCAGTAAAGAGGAACTATGGGTGCAGCATTAGAAACTGGGGGCAGAACGAGCCAAGACCACGGCGGAGCTAGTGTAGGCACGTGAGGTGGAAGATGAACACTGCCAATGGGCCTAACATGTCAGCAAGTGAAGAGAGGCAGTCTAACAGGATTGTTGGTTATAATCTATATATGTAAATGGATTAGGAGTTGTGTGTTCGAGCACTCATGTGTTTGAGTACCCATGGCAGCATGTGTTCGAGTACTCGTGGTAGTGTGCATTTGAGTACTTGTGTGTTCGAGTACTAGCTAGCTGGTCAAAGCTCTCAAGGTAATGCAAAACAGTTCAAAGCACTTGAGTAAGTGCAACCAGTTGAAAATTCCGAGCACAGAGCGGTTAGAGTTTACGAGGGCCGATAGAACCCAAGAGTGCTGCAAAGGTGTCTTCACAGGCACTCAGTTTAAGGGCTGATGGCAAGCGTGACGGGATGGCATTGGGATGGTTTTGTGCCATCGTGATGCAAAGCTAGATGCAAAGATGGGACGTACGGAGGAAAGGTACGGTATGGTGCATCGTGCATGGGCCGACTGGGTGGCACGGTAGAGCGGGGCATGGCTAACGGAATTCACGGTGGAGACATGATGAGGCGGGAGCACAGGGCATGGGCTGTCAGCAGAGAGGAGAAATGACGGGCATGGCAACAAAACAATGAGCATGGCGTCAAAAACCAACACCCTGTGCTCATGGTTTCTCAGGCCACTGGCTGGAGGTGGAAGTAATGTACTGCAAGTGGGCCACACCGGCAGTGAGAGAAAGAAATGGTGAGGTGAGCTGAGAGGTTTGGGAGATTGTTAGACATATCAGATGAGCTCAAAAAATCATGAACATTTTTGTGGAAGTTCCTAACTTAGTGCAGATGATTGTGTAAGTTTTTCAAAGTTTTGTCTTCTCTTGATTTCTCTAGAAAAATCTGAGAAGGCTTCTATTTGAATTTAGATTTACTTATTTGATTTAGATAGTTTCAAAACTTGCTTTAATATTCATTTTTAGTGCCAAGAATCTATTTGTGAGTTTTTGAAATGATTTCCATCATACATCTTCTCATACAAACTTTTTATCTTCTTTTTAATTTGTATAACTTGGTCTAAGTTTTTTATTTGCATTACACGCACTTTTGATATTTGAGAATCAAAATTTCCAAAGAAACCCAATAAGAAGCCAAGGAAACAAAATGCATTCAAAAAGTTTAAAATTTTTCTGATTTTTGCATGCCCTAGAATTTGGGATGTTACATGTCTACCCTCCTTAAACAGAATCTCGTCCTCGAGATTCGGGCAGAGAGAATAGAAAGGAGATGGGGCTAACTAGCTAGCAGGATTTTCCAAGATTTGCTGAACATCACATCCTTTCCTCAGAGCAGTCAAGAGAGAGGAAATCTACATAAAAGTAGGTTAACAATTGTTGAAGGAAGAAGATGGGGAGCAACCTTAGTTCTGCCAGATAGGTCCTAGTCGTCTTCACTTTTTATTGTAGGATACTTGTTTTTCTAGGTACTCTATTGTTCATCAATGTTGTCTTTTCTAGTCCTGGGCGTGATGAGTCTTATGTCGGCTTGGAGATTTGTCTGTTGTATATCGGCTGCCTTGGTCAGCAACAGGTTCAGAAAAACAATCTTTGGGGCAATGGTCTTGTCCTTCGCAAAGAAAACATGTGTCCTTGCTCATTAGACATTTTCTAGCTTGATGGTCTTCATCGCAGTTGGAGCAATTTATGAAGCATCGGTTAGCCCAATGTTCTTTTTCTCCACAATGTCTACATGCCACTAAGTTCATTAGGCAGTCTTCTACTTGATGGCATTCCTTGCAGTGGGAGCAGTAGGGGACTAGGCACTCGTAGAAGTAGTGTCCTATTTGTCCATAGTAAAGCATGATCCTCTTATTACTTGTCATAGCAAAGGGCACGATTGGGTGTTATGTCCTATCTTGTCACATTCAGGGCAGATAATACTTTGTTGGGCTTCCAGGTCTGGTAGTAGGACTTCAACAGGCACAACTTGTTCCTCCTTGGGGCAATTATGTTTTTCTTTGTCGGAGTTGAGGCTAGTGGTGATGGCATCCTTTTTTTTTACTTTTCTGGATTTTGTTGGGGGCATCCTCTCGCATAGTGTCCCTTGTTGCTGCAATCGAAACAAATAAACTCCTAATTTTTCCTCTTCCAAGGGCAATTACTGGTGTAGTGTCTAGTATTTTCACAACAGAAACATGCGATGTCCTTTAGGGACCTACTTGATGTAGTGCTATTATTGTTTCCATCATGAAGGCTTTTTCTCAACAATCCTTACGAAGTAGGGTTAAGCAACAACTTATATGGATGCTAAGGGCTATGGCGAGTAGAAACTATTGGTCTTGTTTTCTTACTTCCACTAGGGATAGTTGTCTTGTTTCCAGTCATAGCCCTAGTGTGAATGGTAGACATGATGGCTAGGAACAAAAGTAAAGCGAGGACTTGAGTCTTGGTCCTTGTGCACGTTAAGGCTTCCAAGTTGTTATATTCTTTTATGTTGTTGTTTTCTCCGAAGATCGGGACATTGAGGGGACTTCACATGTTCTTGATTGTCCTAAACTTGGTTATTCGTCACTTCGGGTTTGTAGACCTGATGGGGGCGAGAGGGAAATAGCATGAGGTACGCAAAAGAATCGTAGACAAAAGTTAATTGTCGGGACCCCGGATTTCCGAACCCGGACCCTCTATGTATTACTGCACTAGTCCCAGATCAAAGCTAGTGCACACAGTTAAACAGAAATGAATACATCACCAGCATCGTGTTATTACAATAATTGAGAGTACTGACCGAAAAGGTCTCATTATTACAATTGAGGTTTCAAGACCTCGCACACATGAAATAAAGCAGAAGCAAAAGATAAACTCAAGGAAGACCCATCAATACGCCACAGGCAATTGACTGGGGAAGCGCGACCTAGTACTCCTGGAATCCTTCGTCGAAGCCACCGGCGAAGTAGTCGTAGTCTCCTTCTTGGGCTTCGTATTATTCTGAGATTTGTTTTTGAGTGCAGCATGTGAGTACATAAAGTACTCCACAAGTCTTGGGGAAAATGCAATAGATGCAAGGCTTGACAAAGGAAGACTATATGGTTCTTTGCACAAAGCAATGTTTTAATTTCAATTACTACAAATTATTTTCAAAGGCATCAATTTAATAAAGTAAATGTTTTAACAGAACTATCATTAACTTTATAGTGAAGGTTCCATCTACCAACACTAGCTAACCAATTACAATTGATCAAGTTTAAAATTGCGGGTTCCATCCACCCTCTCTGGCTCCAACTGCCAGGATACCCTTCCGAGAGTTCCCTCCACTCTCGGAATACAAAACTTTGATTTTAAAACCAAAACCAGAAATCTACCATGTGAATGCATTCCTTGCTCGCCCTTGACTGTGGGCACGGCTATTCGAATAGTTTGACACTCTGCAGAGGTTGTACAACTTTACCCCCAAGAGATAATTATCTTAACAGTCACCACGCTTCCTTTGGCATGAGACACAGATAAATTATCACAAAGCCTTTACCTCACTCTAGACTAGCTAGACACCACCCGCTGAGTTTCACCGTAGAAGGGTTAAATCTGCCCAATCCGAAGCCCCCTCTTGCGCCATATGAGTACAGTAAATCCCTATCCCTCACTGTGAATAATCAGTAACTCCCTGGCACCCACTTTCCACTGGTGGCACCTAAACTAGACTATCATGAGTTAATCAGCTAGGTCGTACCCATATAGACTTAGGGTTGTACGGTAGTGCTCAGTCTGGACAAACGCAAGCGCCGGTCCTTAGTTGACTAGGGTGGAACATACACTTTACAAGATCTCGTGCTTCCTGCACCAATCCAAACCAACCATCCACCCTAATCTAAACCAATTTCCAAATTTTATTTTATTTTAAATGATTAGTGGCAACTCCAATCACCACTAGACTTTAGAAACACAAGTTATTACAACAATTCATAATATCCCATTTTCAAGATTTCAAGGGTATTACATAGCATGACTAAGGATTATACTACCATTCTATTATTCACAACTGAATATAATAATCTCATTAAAGAGACAAAGGAAATCCTAAGGAGACAAGGGTACTTGGCATTCAATTTCAACTGAGGGCATAACAAAGTTGGGGTAACTAATACCTTAGGATTTGAACTAATCTTGTATGTAAATAGCAATACACATAATTTAAAATAATTAAAATATTTCAAAATCATAGGTTCAAGATGATCAAAGGAGACTTGCCTTCTTGCATGCTCTCGAGGTCTTCCTGCTGCGGAGTGGAGAGGTCTTCGACAACGTTGGATTCTACACGAGAAAAGATAGAGCCACAAAACAAATAAATACAAAAAAAATTCAAATAAACTAAAAAATTCAAATATAGGCCATATTTGGATAGATTATGATTTTATAATAATTTAGAAATTTGAATGGCTCAATTTGGAGTTAAAATGAGAAAGTTATGCTCATTTGAAAATCTCAGATTGAATAAATCCAGAAATTCCCAAATTTCTGACAGGTGGGGCCCACTGGCAGGATTTAATTTTTAATCTTTATTTTATTACTTTTATTTTGAGTCTATGACAGGTGAGACCCACTGGACAGTGAGCCTCTGGCCCTGCCTCTGACATGTGGGACCCCTCGGGGCTCTGGGCCCAGATGTCAGTGAGGAGCGCAGACGGGTGGGACCCAGGCGGCAGTGGCCATCGCAGACCGGCGGCCGCTGATGGGTGGGACCCATCTGTCAGCGCGGAAAAAACGAAGAAAAGGCTCAACCTCAGCGTGCGGAGCCGGGGGCTCGAACACGCACCGAGGGAGTCAAGGGGAAGAAGGGAGAGCGGGGGTAACAAGTCGGGCGGGGAGGCTTTGCCTACCCGTAAAGGGTAGGTAAACCCTTTGTGGGGTACCTGCTGGCGGGGTCGGGCAGAGGTGGCCGGAGGCGGGGTTGTCGGCGGCGAGGGGAGGCTGGAGCGGTTCGGTGGGGTCCAAAAACGGAGTCCTGGCGCTGAGGTGGTTCTGGCAGTGGGGTCGGCGAGATCCGGGGTCGAGCGGAGGCTGCCGGCGACGGGAGCAGCGGTGGCGCAGCTCGGGCCCTCCGATGCGACGGTGCTCCGGCGGCGGGGAGGGGTGGCCGAGGGGTCGGGGAGGTTCGCCGACGCACGGGGAAGCTGTTGGTGGCGGCGGCGGGCTCCGAGGAGGTCCGAGGCGGCGGGGATTGCTCGCCGGAGGTGAAGGTGGCGGCGGAGCTGAAGGCGCACGGTGTGGGGCTCTCGGGTGGCAGAGAGGGCAATTGGAGGCAGCGTGGGGGTGGGGCGAGATGGAGTGGAGCTCGGACACCTTTTATAGGGGCGGAGGGGAAGCAGGGGCGCGACGATTGCTCGCCGGGCTGGCGGCCGGAAAAGGAAGGGGAGGGGGAAGGAAAGGAAAGGGGAGGCAGGGAAGGAAGGGAGCGCGAGGTTAGGGGGAATTGATTCCCCCGCAGTGCAAAGCGGTTTCGAACGGGAGAGGGCGGGGAGGAAGGCCGGATACGGCGGGGAGTCGGTCGGCCAGCGAGAAAAGGAAAGGGGGAAGAAAGAAGGAAGGTGGCGCTCCGCGGGGAAGGCGACGGCTGAGTGTGGGGCCGGGTGGCGGAGGGGCGGGCGCGGCGATCGACGGGGCCCATAAGTCAGAGAGGAGAGGGAAGTGGTCGGCTGGATGGCCCGCACGGCGGCGGCGCGCGCATCAGTGGCAGTGTCGGCCGAGGAGGAGGAAGGCGGGACGGCTGACGGGCCGGGCCCGCGAGGCAGCGAGAGAGAGAGAGGAGGTGCGGCCTGGATGGGCCAAGCGGCGACGTGGGCGGATCCAGGCCGTCCACGCGTCGGCTGGAGGGAGGGGAGTTGGATTTTAGTTTTTAGAATTTGATTTTTATTTTCAGAAAAGGCTAGGAAATTATTTAGGCCTCAGAAAAATATGAAAATACCTCCAAAAATTCACAGAAGCTCGTGAACATATTTTGGACTTAATAAAATTATTTCCAACTATTGTTGGTATTTAATTTTCATATTTTAAATTACTTTTTAACTTTTGAAAATATGTTTTAAACTCCAGAAAATCCAAAAATCAGATAAAAGCCAAATAAAATTCAATTACTTTAAAATAGTTAATTTGAAATTAAATTTTTCCAGAAAGCAAATTTTGAGATATTACATTAATCTAAACCCATTCTAGACTTTTAAATATCACACCCAAGAAGCTGGGGTGGGACACAAACAACACAGATTTTTGAAAATGAGCTTTTCCTATGGCTGCGAAATACAATGCTTGAGGGCAAAAAGGTAGTGTACACAGTCCAACTAAAAATTTGAAGTAACGCAACGTCTATTGGTGGGGACACGCGTGAGGGTATCATATGCAATATATCGGCATCTTAGTGTCTCTAAACACCCAAAAGCTAGCTTGCATAAACTCCCTAAAGTGAGCTCTCTACTGAACTAGTCTAATAGTCTAGATCTAAGCACCATTGTTAGGTTCGGCAGTGTCGGATGCAGCAAACCGTTGCCTACAAGTTTTCCAAGGTTCATATTCAGATTGTGCTACTCCTTCGTGCTTACTTAACTAAAATTTTGAAGTGAGGTAAGTGGCTAGAAATAGTAGTAGAAAATTTTAAATTTACCATGATAGCATGAGACAAAGACAGATGGTTTGAAGTAGTTGTAAAATACATATTTTCAGCTCGCGCTATAGTTTTGAAAAACATTGCAAAAAGCATTCAAAAGTAGTGTTTGCAATAGTTCAAAAATGAATTTTTGAAAAGCCTTTTGGTGTAGTGTTTTAAGAACAATTTCAAATCATTTTGGTTTTGCCGTAATGAATAAATGTTGTGAAAAACTTTTATTTTTAGAAGGTACACTTTTCTTAAAAACATGGGTCATTTTGAGATAAGATGAGAAGGAAAACAAAAGAATGATTTGGATGAGGTGAGAAAGATAAGAGAAGAATATAGGGAACATTGCTATTCTTACCCCTTATTTTTCATAAATATTTTTAAATTTAAAATAAGTTGTATTTGGCAAATAAATTCTTAATCTAATAGACATTCTATCTAGGACTTAACCTACAATCAGTATGGCTTTGATACCAACGCTGTGGGGACCCCAGGCATGTGACACCCATAGTCATCGTATGTGTGTTCTATACTAGTTCTATGATTAGTAGTTAGTACACACATTTACAACATTGATATCACATCCATACACATTGTATATATTTAATTTATGACAAAGGGGTGAATACATAAGCGATGCATCATAATGTTTTACAGCATATGGCCGATCGGCCAAGTAAATACCAGAGTCAAGAGTAAATTGTAGTGGAAGATAAATAAATAAGTAGAAACATCCAGTGGTATGCCACCATAGCCCATAGGCAATCTATTGGGGATCAGACTCTAGAAAAAGCCCATAGTTAAATTCCCAAATGCTGGGGACAAAGTACACATTGTCTGGCACATATCCTTCTTCGTTCTTTGATCATCAATAATTTAAGCAAGGTTGAGTACATTGCGTACTTAGCAAGGCTTGTAGTGTATTACAAATTTATACATATATAGCAAGGCTTGATCATCAAAAAGATGAGTCTATATTCTAAGTTATTTTCATCATGAAGCAAATTTTATATGCAATATCAATAAATAGTAATTTGCAACAGGATTGTAAAGAGCATTTAACATGTAATGAGATAACATTTATATAATTTCCATGACAGTAGATCAAATCCATTCGTAGCCCTCCTTGGCTGAGATCATGATTTTAGAAAAATTTCATATATTAAGAAAGATCATGATTTTAGAAAAATTAGAAATAAAGATTACTAAATTTGGAGTTCATATGCAAAAGTTATAAACATTTGAGTTTTGACTCGGTTTGAATTATCTCTTCTCGGCTAGTATAGTATTATTTATGACTACTAATGTTCTTTGGCCGCTACGATGTTCTTCTGACTTCTAACACTCTTCAGCCGCTACTCAATTCTATCTATGACTACTGCAACCTACTCTCGATAATGGCAGTAGTCGAAGATTTTGACACCAACCACGGTCAAAAATCTTGACAATAGTAGTGGTTGAATATGTCGACTACCGTAGCAATCGAAGTTCTCGACTATGGCTATGATTGAAGATCTCGACACCGGTACTGGTCGAAGGTCTCGACACCACTGCCAAATTTCAACTTCGACTGCTATAGTTTTCTTCTCAACTTTGACTACTTCAGTTTCCTTTTCGAGTTTGACTACTTTAGTTCTCTTTTTGACTTCGATTGCTTTAGTTTTCTTATTCACTCTGATCACTACTATACTCCTATCTGTGAAGAGAGCCACGGCTCATCGCCGACGAGGGACTCCTCTGCGGACGGGGCATGAGCTAAAACGGACTTGGGACCTCGGCCTACATGCCTAGACGAAGAATCGTGGCTCAACTTGGAGGGTATCGCAGTCAACGGTGTGGTCCCACGGTGGCGAGGGTAGGGGAATGGCACTACGGGGCTATGAGCTACTAGGGCTCGATTCAGTGCTAGGGGAGCTTCCACGGGGGAGGAGGAACTTACCGAAGGTGATGATGACACTCGAGAAGGAGCGAAGGAGGCTGGCATTGGAGACCCTGTCGACGGCAAAGAGGAGATTCTCGGCGATAGTGTAATCTGACAAAAGAGAAGCTACAAAGAAAGGGGGTGTGCATGAGCTTTATTGCATGCATGCGGAGGTATGGGTGAAAGGAATTGAGGTACAACTCATCGGAGAGAGGAATGCGTATGATGGTGTCCTGGTCGGAGATAAAGAAGAAAGCCTATCTCGAGTGATCCACTGCATGAAAGGCCAATCAAATGAGTAGGGTTCTTACAGGAGATGTAAGGTGCGTTGAGATGGAGTTGGGGAGGAAAGAAGCTCATCGGAGTAGCTAGAGCACGTGCTTGCTGGCGTTGCGAACGATTTCGGTTTCTTGATGCTTCAATGAGCGAAGTGCTCAAGAAACATGCACAAGAGGCCAAGGGGGTGAGCTGAAGAGCAAAGACACAGATGGGAGGCTTTATAGGCACAGACGGCGGATGGCAGAGCGCAAGTTCTCATGAGCGCAACAGAACGGCGTGCTTGGTTTCTTGCCATGGAATGCGAGGTGCTGAAAAGACAAGAGGGAAGAGATACATCACGTTGAGGCGATGGGCAGACAGGAGTTGGCAGCAGAGAGGAACTGTGGGCGCGGCGTCAGAAACTAGGGGCAGCACCAGCCTCTAGCGAGTGCAACAACTAGAGATTAATTAATTAATCAGTGTGTGACCCTATATATAAGTACATTTTCAGTTATCCCCGTAACCTTGTAAATAATTTTATTCTCAGGATAGTGCAGTAGGACGCTCCCCTACTATTTAACTGTAAAAAAAAATATGAGTACAAGATGAGTATATATCGTCAATTTATTGATCATGCATATCGGAAGATCAGGCAGCATGCAGTTGAGTTTACAGATAGATAATGACGAAAGGAGACAAAGGTCACAAGACAAAGGTATCACACAAGCATCAACTTTGTTATGACTTGGGAGAATAATCTATCCGGATATATTGACCGCTCAGAGAGAGAGAGAGAGAGAGAGAGAGAGAGTTGCAATCGGTGACTTGATTAGAGAGAGAGTTGCAATCGGTGACTTGATTTGTGCATCAATATCAAACAAGTGAAAAGACAAATTAGTGGCCAAAAAGTGGTGTTTGAGTAGTGCAAGCTAACGCATGCTTAACGGTACGATCAATAGATCGATCGATCAATTATTTTCTTCCCTTCTTGGTGTATTGGTACGTACCTAGCTTGTTTATGCATGCATGTCCGACCGGGTCGCGCGTGTTGCCGGTACAAATAATGCAAAATGGTAGCGACCAATCGATCATATCTCATCAATTCTACGAGCAAATCGTGCTCGTCGATCGGCATAAGTTAATTGATTTACTGGTCAAAGTTTTCATAATTAATTGTATCAAAGTTTTCCGCATATATATACGTATCTATTCAATTAAGTAGTTAATTGATTTACTCGTCAAACTCTTACATTCGCAGTCAAACTGCTGAAGTTTTGAGAGTCCAATGAACTGACCTGGTCAGCTATGTATGTATACAAGCTAGCTAGCTAGTATGTGCTGGCTTGTTGCTATATATATACTATAATTTGTGTGTGTTCGTTGTTTGCATAAATATATGTGTACATACTGTATGTATATCGTCCTGCTCTCTAGGAGTTTTCAGCGGATTTAGCGCTATTTGGGACGGTACAGAAATAGCATTTAATTTTACCGTCCGATGAGTAGGCAATAGCATTGTGGAGATGATGTGTAGCGCCTACCGCTCGTGGCACCTGCCGCTCGCCCACCAAACGGTAGGCGCCTGTCGCTTGCCCACGGGACGGCAGGTGATTAAGCCGACTTAATTACCTGCCTAAATTCATAATTTATAAATTTGTAAATATAGCAAATGAGCTTAAAAAATTATAAATTTTTTGGTGGAGCTTCCCGAGACATCGCGTTATGTTATGTAATTGTTTTGCAATTTGTTGAGACCATTTAATATCTTTAAAAATTCTTGGAATGACGCATAATTAACCAGACGATTAAACAGTTATGTGCCGCTCTAAAAGTTTTTAGAGGTAACAAATAATCATGAAAAATTACGAAATTTTTTGTGGAGTTTTCTGATGTAGAGTGCTACGTTGTATAATTTTTGTGTAATTATTCACATCACATTACTATCACTAAAAATTATTTGAGTGCTGCATAATTAAACGAGTGATTAAGAACTAATAGCTAGGGGCTAATGGCCTGCCGTCTGTGTATAAAATTTTGTAATTTTTTATCTCATTTTCTATATTTAAAATTTGAACAAATATGATATAAATTTGACCTCATTTGCTATATTTAAGCTAGCTAATTAGCTGGCTTAATCTCATGTCGTATGCTCACGAGGCGACAGGTGCCACGTATCGTCTCCACCACACTGTCGCTCGCCCACCAGATGGCAAAAACACCATTTCTGTAAATACACTGCACATACAGCTAATTTTGTAAATATCGTCGTAAACAGCGCTAAATCCGCTAAAAACTGGCTCTCTAAAACCCACACAATAATGTGCTGACTCAAGTTTAAGGGTCTGTTCTTTTTCAACTTTTGGCTTCAGCTTTTGGCTTTTCTATAGTAACTAGCTTTTAAAAGGAGTGTCTTTTCAAGATGGGGTCTACTAGTTAATTGTAGTACATACTGTACCGACTTCATTTATATCAACAAAAATCGCATGTGAGTTTTAATTACTCTATAATATCTTATACGAACAGCCCAAAAATCATAATCCATAGAAAAAAAAGAATAGGCCCTAATTTCCATATGAAATCCTTAAGGTACAAATGTATAATTATGCAACAATTAATAGTAAATATTTGCTTTGTTTTCTTAAAGACAAGTTCATTCGGAGGGCATGATTGGATCACATGTACAAAAGAAAAAGAACTCGTAAGAAACAATGCTTATGCAAATTGAGCAAGACTCCATATTAGAGGACCATCAAGTCTAGTGCTCCATCAGTCATGTTCACATTAACTAGCTAGCAGCTGCAAGTGTTATTTAAATAGAGCACACAACGTACGTACGTTATTATTAATTAGGTTATGCAAGAAATAAGTGCAATCAAAAGCCGGCAAAATTTTGGAGCCCATGGATATAAGAGTACGTACTAATGTAGATCGTGATGGCTTTCAAAAAAAAATGTAGATCGTGATAACTTATTAATAGATCAGTAGAATGGCAGAAAATTAAAAATCGTTTCCGTCGGACAAAACATGGTTAAAGATATAATAACGCTTATATAAGTTCAATACTACGAGCAATCAATCACCAAATATTCCCTCGCAGATTATCTCTTGAATGACACAAAAATGCCATCCTATTTTACTCTTGTTATTTATATATACAAGTGCATGAACAGACGGACAGGGAGCTCAGCTGGCGTACAAGCTCCCGTGAACACCACGGCCATGGAGCAAATAGCCAAGTACTACTGGGCCATGTGGGGCGCAAGCAGGGACGTCGTTGGTACGACTAGCCTTAGATCCACCTGGCCACCGGCGCCGGCGCAGCATGGCGGCGGCGAGCCGTCGTGCCAGGAGCAGACGTTCGCGAGGGACGCGGCGGGGCACCTCGGCGGCTGCGTGTGGCCGCCGCGCTCCTACACGTGCAGCTTCTGCCGGCGAGAGTTCCGGTCCGCGCAGGCGCTCGGCGGCCACATGAACGTGCACCGCCGCGACCGCGCTCGCCTCCGGCAGTGCGCCTCCCCGGATCATGACGCCGTCCAGGACACGCAACATCAACAGCCCGGCCTGCAGCCTGATCAGCACCTTCAAGCAGATTCTCCCAGCTTGTACTCATCTGCATGCCCTAAATCTACTGGTGATCTCCCTCTTAACAAGGATCTGGTCATGATGAGTAGTTCTACTTCTCCCTCCTACATATCAACCATCATCAAGGAGAGCAAGAACAAGGTATTCATCTCCATGCCTACAGCGACGGTGAGGGAAGCTGCAGAAAGCGACGATGAGGAGAGGAAGCGGAGGCGTGTCGATCAGCCGCCAGTGGTGGTGCTGCCGTTCTTCGTGCGGCCGTCGGCGTCATGCGAGAGGGTTGATCGTGATGCAAAGGTACCCAAAGTAATCGTGAGCCCTAGTTCTACTTCACTTCATCTTGTAGGCCGGCAAGAAGTAGATCTTGAGCTTAGGCTTGGGAGTAGACCTATTGCATGAATGAATCCTTTAATTTTTTCGGTTTCACGTCCTCTGATCACCATGTCTGGTGCGCATGTGTGTGCGCTCTCATGCTCCGGCTAGCTGTTCCCCCGCCCCGCCCCGCCCCCTCCCTCCCACTATACTGGACAATTAAATCACAAATAATTCATAGAGAACCGTCTATGCTATATTATCACAGACGATTTTATAAAGTATGATAATGTACCCTCTGTGATAGGTAATTATCACAATCAATTCGTACCAATAACCGTCTTGCTTATTTTCAGATAGTATAGCTAGAATTTCCTAAAGCAAACCGAAAAACAAAAAATGATGTGGCTTTTGAAATAGCTATCATAGACGGTTTAGTATCCCAACCGTCTGTGATATATAGCTATCACAGATGGTTTTAAATCAAACTGTATAGTTAATATTAAAAACCGTCTGTGATATTCCGCTATCACAGATGGTTGTTAAAAACAACCGTCTGTGATATATACCATATCACAAATGGTTTTTCGAAAAAACTGTCTGTGTTTTAACTATCACAGACGGTTTAGGAGACGTTTGTAATAACCACCTATTATCACAATGATGACAGTTTTGAACCATCTACGATAACACCGTCTATAATAGTGTTCTTCTCTGATTGTTCTTGATTTAATCGAAATGCATATATCTTTGGCCAAAGGCCTTATTTCTCTCTACATATGTATGTCAAGTTCTACATATATCGCTCAATATCTCAAGTCATGTTACAAATGTACCCAAGTGTTGTAAAAGATTGTATGTCAATTATCAAATTAATACTATATATTTCCTCATATAATTTCCCAACTTCATGCATGTTTAGTTTATTCATATAGATTATGCATGATCAGTTTGGAATATTTGATCTCTTCATGTATGCAATTGATGCCGATTGACACAGGATTTGCTTATTTGTGAATTATCATTTTATTGATGATCAGTACCTAGATTTTGGTGCTGTCAGTTGTTAATATTGATATATTGCAAGGATTGCTATCATGGATCATTCGAATTTGCCGATGTGCTTGATGATTGATCAAGAGAGAGGAGCTTGCTAGGGCCAGCTGGCTTTGTGTAAAACCGGTAAATTCGAAATTGAAACTAATTGACAAGTATCAATATAATCGTTCGCATCATTAATCTAATGAGCTGTGTACGTCTAGATTTCTTCAACAAATTATATAGTTTCTGAAACATTTATTCAAACAATGGAAATAATTAGTGTTTTCGCCAGAGGCTAGCTATATATTAATTATCTCTTAGTTGATTGAATTTAAAGCAAGTTCCTAGCTAGCTTATATGTCCATCAGTACAATTAACCAAATTGCTACATATGTGTTTCATGTTTGTCTCGTGATGCCTTTAAGTCTGTCGCTCAACTGTAGTTTGTGAATTGTGATTTGATACACTGGTGTTCATGCACCCATTTGTAAGCTAATTAAGGTTGATTCTTCGTAGTCTTGGATGTCTTCGTTTGATCCGTATATGCATAGCAATTGGTGTACGTGCAGCGGGGAAGTGTGCGTGTTGAGAGGGAGGGAACAGAACCAACACTACTATAGAAAACCGTATTACAGACGATTCAAAAATATTATCACAGATGGTTTTCTAAAACGTCTGAATTTATGGATCAGTGATAATTGAAGGTTATCACAGACGGTTTTCGAACCGTCTGTGGTGTAAATATCACAGACGGTTTGTAAATAAAAACCGTCTGTGATAAGTGATAATCACAGACGGTTTTTAACTAAAAATTATTTGTGATATCTAGATATCACAAACAGTTTTTTAATTAAAAATCGTCTGTGATATATCATGCAGTGGGGAAGTGTGTGTATTGAGAGGGAGGGAACAAAACCAAACACCAGGTGGTATAGATAGATGCTGCCACCATAGTTTTGGTTCGGTTTGGTCCGAGAGAGATCTAGATCACAAGGGCGATGCATGCTAACTTATGCATTTGCAGGCAGAGATGCGTGGATCGATCACAAGATAGTGTAGCCGTGTAGGCTACTACCTCTCACCCACTCAATACATGCCACTGACACATTCCAGCACAGAAGCACCACATGCATATGCGTACGATCGATCGATACTGCCATGGAATAGTTCAAACACTGTGCGTACGCGCCTCCTCTGCACTGCGCGCATCTGCATGCATATGCAAATTTATTCCTCTCTCTCTCTCTCGTCCCTCCCTTAGCAGCTAGCTCTCATGCATGGTATGGACATGGAGTACTCTTTAAGTCTACACATACTGTACAGTCACTACTACAGAAAGGCTAATAGTAGACGGCAAATCACAGACGGATTTGTGAAACCGTCTGTAATGTAAACTATTACAGACGGTTTTAATTTGAAGGCCGTCTGTGGTATTTGTGGCGGGAAAAGGAGTATCACGAGCGGTTCTTACCTCTGAACCGTGCGTGATATCGAATATCCTGAGCGGTTTTATTAAAAACCGTGCGTGATAATCTGAGATTATCACGAGCGGTTTTTATAAAAACCGCTCAGTATTGTGTCGACTATCACAGCCGGTTGTTGTTAAGAACCGTGCAGGAATGTTCACGACGGTTTTTCACAAGAACCGGTGTGATGTCCCTTTGTCTGTCATATTCTAGATCGAGGTTAATATATAAGTACACATTGCTTCTAATAACTTAACTACGAACTACGAGACAAGAGATCACAAATTAAAGGCAAATTTATTAATTTCAATTAGAGGCAAATTTATTACAAAAGTCGCACGGTAAAGAGTTTACAGTTGTATTCTTTTGGGCTTCGTAGCTTCTTCTTCAACTTGGGGACTTGGAGGATCAGTAGCTAAATTCTCGAACGCGTTAAGATTGCCCTTGTCCTCGGCACTTCCTCGTGCAGCTGGGCAAATGATCAGCACATCCATAATATCGTAGAGGATAGCATGAAAAGATTCCTCAAAATCTGCCGTTTCTGCTTGATCGGCAAGGCTATCCATCGATCTCGCAATGCGTGTAGAGCTTCTTCCGCATTGCGCACATTGTGGAGAAGAACCGGGGTGAGGGCTGTTTCCCTTTCTTGGCGGCGGCGAGACACCTCCGTCGGCAATGGAGGATCAGTCAAGCCGACGGATGCAAGAAAGTCGGGAAGGAGAGCGGGGCGGGTGCGGAGAAGTTGCTCGATGCAAATTGCTGGCCGCTGTGTAAGGTTCCGGCGAACAATTCGTGATGAACAGATGAGAGGAAGGAGATGATCACAAGAACAGTAAGTAGAAGCCATGTTGTATTAATTGTATATTGTATTGTACGTACGTAGAAGCTAGAGACCTGGACTAGGAGCGCATATTTAACCTTTAGCACAAACGGTTCGTATACCCAAACATGAATGATATAGACGCTTCCTATAAATCGGGAGACGTTAATTAGATGATCGAAACACGAAGCGTTCTGGCATCGAAACACGCGCGAAGCGTTCTGGTATAAAGCTTATCACGAGCGGTTTTATAAAAACCGTCATTCATAATAATTATCACGACGGTTTTAGTTAAAAACCGTCTGTGATAATGACTAAGGCATTTATTGCGCTGCTCAGACCGCATCGTCTTCATTTCGATCCAGATCTAGCCACTGCTGCGCACTTTTTCACTCGGGAGGAAGCTAGGCGATTTCAGGCCAGTTAATTTGGTGGGAAGAGGCAGAGATTGAGCTTTGAATTAAGATTCAGACTTTCTGGTTCTTTGTAGATATGGTTAGTAATGAAATTTATTTATTTTTAATTGCATTACAATTTAGGTGTAAGTAATCCATGAGTGGTTATTGAAGATGGTTAATTAATTTGCAAAATTGTTGGTTATATAATAGCTATTGTGTTTGTAATATGAATTGAGCTAGGAAATTAAGTCTCAATATAATAAATGTGGCCGGTATATATGTAGTTATAATTAGTTATTCTAGATTTTAATACTAAGTTGTTATATATGTACGTAACGTACGTAGGACCGAAGCTGGATGTATGCCACGAGCCGTGTGAGTGAAGAGTACATTAATGGCGTTTCTGCTTTTATAAGAGCCGCCGAGGAGGATATGTTGAATAAGGGGGTGGAATATATGTGCTGTCCATGCACTGACTGCGAGAATTTGAAGATGTTTAAGAACCGAGGGCAAATTGAAGCGCACTTGATTCGGAGGGGTTTTAAAAAGGATTATACGTGTTGGACCAGTCATGGCGAAGTGAATGATCATATGCAGCTGTTTGGTAGTCAATTTTGAGATGTATATGTGAAAATGTATATGTGTGATGTATTTGAGAATGACAAAATGTATTGGCATTTATGTATATGTGTGATGTATTTGAGAATGACAAAATGTATCAAGAAATACACTGTGTGAATGCAGCTGGTTGGTGTTGTATATGAATGCAGCTGTTTGGTAGTTGATATGAATGCAGCTGTGGAGTTATTGGTGTTGTCTTAATTGCAAAAGCCGGCAAAGGCTTATCACAGACGGTTCTAAATTTAGAACCGTCTGTGATAACATATCACAGACGGTTCTAAGTTTAGAACCGTCTGTGATAGTAAACTATCACAGACGGTTTTTAACTCAAAACCGTCAGCGATATATTATCCTGACGGTTCTCGATTTAGAACCGTGCGTGATAATCTCCTACATATACCCTCTCGCTAGGGTTTTCGTAGCGCTGCGATTATTCGATTAGATCTAAATCCCGAGCCCGTCGTCGCCGCCGCCTCCCCGAGCCCTCGCCGGCTGCCTCCCCCAGCCCTCGCCGGCCGCCTCCCCGGACGAAGACGTCGCCGCAGCCTCCTCCTCCTCCTGCGTCGCCGCCGCCTCCTCCTCCTCCGTCGCCTCCCCGAGCCCGTCGCCTCCTCCTCCTCCATCGTCGTCGCCGCCTCCTCCTCCTCCTCCTCCGTCGCTGCCGCCTCCTCCTCGTGCATCCCTAAAGTCATCAAATCCCTCCGTGAGCTTCATGCTTACTGTTAGTGTTTAGGGTTGATGCTTGATGCTTGATACTGTTATGGTTAGTTGCTTAGTACATATTTAGGGTTGATGCTTCATGCTTATTGTTAGTGTTTAGGGTTGATGCTTAATGCTTGGTACATATTACATTGGTACATTGTTTACTGCAGTAGCTTAATTAGTTTGCTATTTGGTACATATTACATTGGTACATTTTTTACTGCAGTTGCTTAATTAGTTTGCTATTTGGTACATACTACATTGGTACATTGTTTACTGCAGTTGCTTAGTTTACATTGGTACATATTACATTGCTTGTTGTGTTAGTATATAGTATATAGTACATAGTATATAGTTTGAAATCATTTGGGTCCCCCTTCCCTCTACTCCTCTCCTCCCTTCTCCCCCTTCCCTCTACTCCTCTCCTCTCTTCCTATCATTGAGCATCATGTATCACTTTTCTTGCTTCCTCATCTTATCATGTGCAACCCTACAATTTGAGAGCACAAATTAACCAATCAAGGAAGAGTATATGATCAAAGGGCATGAAGCAAGTAACACATTCTAGTGTATCCGGATAAAGAAATCTTGCGATTATTGCAAAAGATACATTGACCATTTGGGTGGAAAGAAATACATTGTGTCGTCAGGCTCATGACTGCCAATTTGAAGCATAGAATAGCATCCGAGGCACATCCAAGGCCTGCAGCTGTGTCTTGAAGAATGCCAAGAGCTGGTCTTCAGATGTGGGGCATTCCTCAAACTATAAATTATGAATCTTATTCTCATAACCCATCTGAATACCAGCTCTTGGCATTCCTCAAGACACAGCAGCAAACCTCGGATGTGCCTCGGATGCTATGCTATGCTTCGAATTGGTTGTCATGCGCCTGACGAAACAGTTGATCTTTCCACCCAAATGCTCCATGTATCTAGACAAAAAAAACAGCAAATGAAGCAAGTGACATACTATAGTGTTCCCGTTCAATGAACCGGATACACTAGTTTGTGTCATTTGCTTCATAGACCTTTGTTTAGGGACTTTGCTATTTGGTTTATAGTTTTAGCAACTAAAGTAGGTGCTAGGATAGGCACTTTGTTTAGAGACCTTGTAGTAATAGTATTACAAAATTCAAGGAAATTTTAGTACAGAAGTTCAAAAAAAAGGAATTCCTAGATTCTTCGGTGAGCAGCCAATATAGCCGACTTCTTTGGTGAGCGACTATCCATCTGCTTCTTCCCACTCCTTCTCTTCATCTCTGATCTCTGGATCACGTACGCCAGTAGCGATGATTCAGTTAGATCCGGAGACCAGAGATGAAGAGAAGGAGTGGGAAGAAGCAGATGGATAGTCGCTCACCGAAGAAGTCGGCTATGTCACTGCTCACCAAGAATCTGAATGTCTTTTTGCACTTTTGTAATAAAATTGACTTGAATTTTGCGGGAAAAAGAAGGACTTGATACATTGGTACATTGGTAAGATAGGCACATCACCCCCTCCCTTCTCCCCCTCCCCTCTACTCCTCTCTTGTCTTGCAATTCAATATGATTACTTTCTCATCTTATCTTAATAGACCCACAAAATGAGCAACATGTCACTGCGCATTCTTCAACATCATCGCGGGGGCGTCCGCTCCAACATCAAGGCGCCAAGGAAGAGGGCTATCAAAGAAGCTCGAGGGCGGCGGATCATCACGGTGAATGCATCCGGGTCCCTATCCTTCCTCAAAAGCGATGCGCATTCCGAACCATGGTGGAGTAGTTGCACGAGAACAATTGAGATCACATACAATTCGTGGAAGAACGTGCGACACTCGGAAGCGTGGTGTGGACCGAAATTTTGGCATCGTTCGAGTTCCCAGAAGAACACCTGGACGCTGTGCAACAACAAACCTACAAAGCGGCGTGCAAAGCATGGAAGAACTTCAAGAGCACGCTTGTCAAGAAATACGTGGAGACGGACGAAACGCCTGTTCAAAAATACCCATTCCTGGAACCACAATGGGAAGAGTTCAAGGCGATGAAAACGACCGAAGATTTCAAAAGTACAAGTGTGGCGCACAAGGCCCTCCAGGCAAAAAATACACACCCTCACAGACTTGGCACAGCTGGGTATGCGGGTAAAATCCCGCAGTGGAGGAAGGAGGATGAGCTGGCAGCTGCACAGGACATCGCCCCGCCGTTTTCCAATATCCCGGATGACCGCGCTCGAAATTGGATTAGAGCAAGGTCATCTACAACGACATCAGGGGACGTCACCTTTCGAAACCCTTCAGACCAGCAAGTGACCGAGCGCCTGGTAAGATATCGATCGAACTACGTAGCTTGTAATTACTCCACAACTTCGTACGAATTGAAATGACATGTCGTGCTCTTGCAGGAAGAGCTGAGTTTTCAATCTACAGGATCATTCCAGGAACAAGGGATAATGATATGCTCTCCGTGGCCACGAAACAAGGAGCACCGGGCGTCACGAGAGGCCTTGGGCTTTACGTTCCTTGGAAACATGGTTTCCAAGATGACTCCGACATGTATCGGCGCGGAAGAGAAACAAAGCGGCGTGGCGCACAGCTACGAGAAGAGATCAAGGAATCTCTTAGAGAGGAGCTATTAGCTCGGATGGCTGATATAATCGAGAGATGAGGTGCGGAAGCAGACGAGAAAGTCGGCAGCCGCCACCGCGCTCTGTGCTAGCTAGCCCGCACAACCATCCGAGTAGCTGCGCGTCCAATCCGACGCAAACCCAGTCCAAATTTCCTGTGGGCGACATCCTGGTAATAATTATTACCTCTCGAATGCTTGCTCCATTGGTAGGCCTATTCGAGTAGCTAATTTTGTATCGTTATGTAGGAGCCTCGGCGTGCGGGCTCCAAGTGAGATATGGCTCCATTCCCTTGTCTGTTGCTTGGGGCGGGCACATTAAATGCAGTATCGGGGCCATGGTGCACGGTCAAGCTTTAGCGCCAGGCTTCGCAAAAGTTAATGTGGATGGTGTGTATGCCAATTTTGTGGTGGTCCCGCTACCGAAGCCCCCCAACGACGAGATCGTGAATCTAGGACAGGCCATTGGAACATTCATCCAGTGCCCCAAAACCGACATCTCCCTGGAGGCTTCTTCACCGGTGGCAGGACCAGAAGTGCAGTGCGAACCACAGCAACTTGCACTGGTGCCATCTCCACACGGGTAGTGCGAACCACAGCTACCTGCACCGGTGCTATCTCCACGGGTGCTATTCTCGCCAGAGCAACTTGCACCGTCTATACCATTATAGTCGACTAGCATAAAGTCGACCCACAATCGAGGCAGTGGCTAGGGCAAATCAAAGACGAAGGATGATGACGATTTCCCGTCCATGCCATTGGCCCGCAAATTCGTGCTATCTCAGCCGAAGATAGTCCAGGAAGAGCTCCAAAAACTAGGACTTGGTTGCCAAAGATTCCACCTTTGGTATATGGAAGAGTCCAATAAGCTAGAGGCAGAACGGCGCTCAGGTATCACTGTCAAATTCAAGCCGGAACATTTCTTGCACGAAGCTCAGGACTGTGTCTTCGCGGTGACCTTTGACGATATGTTTGAACTTTTCACGCTCAATGCTCTCGACGCCTCACTCGTTCGATGCTGGACGCTGTAAGTCTGTACAATCACAATCTCTATTCACGTAATACCGATATATGTCACAATTTGTTGCTTTCCTATGTTATATATAGATTCATGCTGACCGAAGCTAGATCATCGAAATCACAAATTGGTTTCGTGGACCCACGCTTGGTCACCATTGATACCATCATCGAGAATGCATCCTTCGTTGAGGACTATATTACAAAAGCACTGCTGGCTCACCAAGATAAGGAATTTGTTCTTATGCCATACAATGAGCAATTCCATTGGATTTTAATTGTAATTATACCAAAATGGAACAAGGCTATATACCTTGATTCTCTAAGTAAGAACAAATCGAAGTACACAGCTATCGCCTGAATACTGATAGGTGCGTACATTGTACATTGTACTCTTTCTTTCCTTCGAATAACTAATCTAATTTTTGAATAATGAAGGTCGTTCGCCACATCGTTCAACAAACACGTGACTCGACAACGAGGCCAAGGCCTTGAAACATGATCGCAAGTTTGGTATTCGCTAGCTACACATTAATTAATCATATACAACACATAGTAGTAATGCCACTTGATTTAACATATTATATTTTTGCGGTGCCACCAATAGGAGCCGGCAACACGTGTGGATACTACGTGTGCCACCATATGAGACTACTCCTCGATTCCACCAAGATCACTAATTCTAAGGTTTGTCAATCTTCCCACATTTATTTCATACATGTCAAGTTTTATATATGCGCGCGTTGATATTCCTATCGACAGGCTGCATCTATCTCTACATCTGCATTGACACAGTCGGATTTTGCAAAAATTCGAGGAGAGCTCATTTGGTTTTTGTGGTCAAAAGTCGTAAGATCAGATGGAGAGTTCCACTGCCCAGAATGATTTTTTATTGTAATTCTAAGTGCAAATACAGTGTAGATCTTTTACAAATGTGTATTTGTTAATGGATATTTTATTTCAACTCAATGAATTGATTTGCGAAATGGATGCTTTATGTTTGTGAAATGAAGTGCGTTGTCAATTGGATGTTTTATGTCTGTGAAATGAATTGAGATGTGAAATGTATACGAAATGAAATGAGATGTGTGAATTGTATATGTTTTATATCTGTGATTATCCGCTTGTTTGAGAGGGCATGGCTAGCATTTCTGAGGCTAGCCAATAAACGAAATATATTTAGGGGTTGAAGGAATATCACGAGCGGTTTTTAGTTAAAAACCATCGTGATAGTGATAATCACAGACGGTTTTGAGTTAAAAGCATGCGTGATAGCTGATAATCACATACGGTTTTTAACTCAAAACCGTGCGTGATTATCGCTATCGCGACGATTTTCAACTCAAAACGTCGTCATGTTTATCGATTATCACGACGGTTTGTAACTCAAAACCGTCGTGATATCGATAATCACGAGCGGTTCAAAAAATGCTCGTGATGACCGTCGATTATCATCGACCCATAAATACAGGCGGTTCACAAAACCGTCTGTGATGACGATTTCGAACCGTCTGTGATGACCTTTTCTGTAGTAGTGAGTGCACTATACCCCAGCTAGGTCTTGGATTAACTATCATATAAGAGTGCTCCAATATATAGTTTACCTAATGATCTAGAGAAGCATTTAATCGCGATATATATACACACACACACACATGTATGTGAAGGTATTTATAAAATATGCTAAAAACTATGAATTTCCTTACAAGTTTTTCATGTGGTTCACATTGGAGTATCTTATAATTAGTATACAAGTATAACTAAAGTAATAAAGGAGTATTTCAAGTTTATTTAGGTGGTATATTAGAGGTGGGTGTAATTACACCGGTGCAAAGATATTTTTCATATATATATATATATATATATATATATATATATATATATATATATATATATATATATATATATATATATATATATATATATATATATATATATATATATATATATATATATATATATTCACACACTAATCGAACAAGAACAAGCGCACGCCTTTGACCGACCCAATCAGCCAACCGCTTTACCATCACACCAGTAGCGTTTGTTAATTATGATAAAGTTATTATCGCATGTACATCAAGTTATTATCTGTAATTCATGAAGTTACTTACAATTATCATCCGTAATTCATAAAGTTACTGTCGTGTGTGAGTAAAATCACTGCTAACATGAATGCATTGAGAGGAGAAGTAATATGAATGTCAATAGCAAATAACTTTTATGGAAAGTTATTGCCGTGTGTGAGTGAAATTACTGTCAAACACATATAGAGATGATGTATATTGTAACACTATAAAACTGACAGTAACTCTACATGTATTTGACATTGATTTCACTCATACACGATAGTAACTTTATATGACATGAATTTCGCAGTATCAAAATATATTCAACATGGATCTTATTTTGTTAAGCTCATAATTTCGAACAAATGGTGCAAACGGATCATAGATTAGACTTTTGGTAAAAGAGCTATTGTATTTTTTTAGCTTGTAAATAAGATAAAAAATCACAAGTACACTTATTTTGTTCTCCCTCTTGCTGCATGCATGCACGCCAAGTTACTATCTCTTTAACATAAAATTATCATCGATAATTCATCAACTTACTATATCCTAAACATAATGTTATCATCGATTAACTTATAGATATCAAAGTTACTATCTCATGCACATAAAGTTATCATCAAATATAAACCGCGCCACGATGCTCATGCGCGCAGCCAGCGACCTGCGTGTAGCATGCGCGCGCACACTGATTAGTGCAGCCACTATTCTACGCCTACAAGCACTGTGCACGCCTAAAAGTTATTATTGTGTGTGAACGATGTTACTATCAGTGTGTAGTGCTACAACTGATAGTAACTTCACTCATATACGGTATAAACTTTTTGACGCGCATTTTATACCTACACGTAGAATAGTAATTATACATACATACACACGTATGGTTACTAGGGTTTGTTAATTATGATAAAGTTACTATCATATGCACAGTAAGTTATTATCTGTAATTCATGAAATTACTTACCAATTAGAGTAAATACAATAAATAGATTGAAGACGCATTTATGAAATTGATGTAAATAAATAAGTAAAGAGTCAAGGATTGAATAAATCACAAGTGAACTGACCATTCACTTCCCAATCAACTTACTTTCTAGCCAAACCAAGTTTTAGGAAAAACCTAACCCTCGTGTGAAATCACTAAGCATTGTCAATAACCCGAGACATGGCTATTCAAATAGCTTTACACTCTCTAGAGGTTACACAACTTTACCCACATGATATGACCATATTGTAATGTCTATGCAACAACACGCTTCCTTAGATGTGCCAACAAAGAAGAATACAACAAGACTTTTACAATGCTCAATCTTGAACCAATCTTACCCACTAAGGTTTCACTACCGAGTAAGCTAACAACCTAATTGGTAAAAGTCCCCTTTTGCGTCAACAAAATATCTCAATGGAAAAAATCAAGGTTGAAACATCACAAATTAATAAGCCAGGTCCATCCCATACGAGACATGTGGTTGTACAATAAGGCTCAGACCAATGACACAAAAAGTTAAGTCCTTAGATATTACCCAAGCGAGATATCTATATCCCAAAAGTGCTGACCACACTTCCCCCTTTACTGCACAATCACTCGACAAAGTGAGACAATTTTGTATAACCAACAGAAATGACACTACCCATATCATGGTACTCAAATTTTATAATTGTGGTTGACCACCATGATTTAATATCTCATTAAGTCAAATTAATTAACTAATCAGCATGTGATGATGAGCCCAACGTACTACAAGCATGGCTAAGCATACTAAACATACAACACATGTGGATACTAGTATTGCATCACTAGATAATTACCCATCGTATGGTAACAATGAAATCATGGTATTCAAATTATCAAGTAAGGCATTAAGTAAATTTGGTCAACAACTACCAGATATAAGGGTTTGTATTAAATTACCAATGCATGATAATTTAAAATAAAATAATAAATAATATGTATAAAAATAATAGTTTCAACATGATCAAAGATCATGACTTGCCTTGGCCTTACTCAGTTATGAATTCTTGGTCTTTAGGTCCTGCTTCTGCTCCTTCGAACACGTTATCTAACGAGTGAGAAAACGAATGAAGAACAAATAAATTCAAATAAAATTAAAAAAACTACAAAATTAGAACTAAAAGATAAATCTTAATTTTACATGAATTTAGAAAAAAAGAATCGGGTCAATCGGAGTTCGGACGGAGGAGAATGGGCTCTCAAAAGATTTGTCGGGAAATTAATTCCTGGAAATTGAGAGGGAAAGGAGAATATTCTCTAGAATATTCCCTTCAAAATTAATTTAATAAAAGGCTAGAAGTAGATAGGTGGGTCCCATTGTCCATAGACCATATTCATGGATGAATTTGGATTTGGTCTAAGGTGAGTCAAGTCTATGGAACAGTGATTTGACTGAAGGGGTCCACATGGCAGAGGTTTGGCTCGTGGTGGACCAAGTCCACGAAGATGAAGGCTAGGGTTTGTCCTTGATTTGCCAGGTAGGCATCCGTGAAGCAACTGCGTGGTACCATGTGCTAAGGTGGCAGCAGACATGGGTGGTGAGGTGTTGGTTGATGTGGCAGATTAGGCGGCTCATGGTGATGGCAATGGCGATGACGAACGATGGCTGACCAGACATGAGCGTCTACATGCTTAGCTAGTGCGCGACACAAGGAATCAAAGCATGCATTAGATTCCTAAGGTGAGCTATGGCGGTGGAGCTACGGCTCTAAAGAACTCTGGTGAAGCAACCCTAAGGCAATTTGGCAAAGCATGCATTAGATTCCTGAGGTTAACACAAAGCTAAAACCTATATGGCATAAGGACCAATGGTCGCCAACGCACAAAACAATGGCGGTAGCCATTGTGACACTAGGTCTTGTGGTGCGATGGCATATTCATAGTTCTCAGGCTAAACTAAGGAGTGCAAGAGGTAGAACATGGAATGACCTTGCTATGATCCAGATAGGGAAGCTGAGACCCATCAGCGATGGCGAATTTGGCAGTGAAGCAATGCAACTGGTGGGGAAGAAGATGTGATCATTCTCGGTGACGACGACTCCTCACTTCGATTATATTCGAGAAGAGGTCAGCAATGCTTCAAGGCTAAAGGTGACATGGTCCAATTTGATGGCAACATTGTAGATCGACAGGGTGGCAACCTCCTTGCTTCGGCTCCAATGGTGACGGTGGCACGAGATGACAACAAGGTGCTACGACTGATCTCATAAGGCGGCACTAGGATTTATAGGTAGGCGGTGGCTTGGGGTACTGATTTTTGGGCTAAACTCGCCATTTTATAGTATGAGGAGGTGAAGTTCGCAAAGGAGACAATGGCGGCAACGCTTGTATCCTGTAGGGACACGGCAAGAGGAAGATGAGGAATAGGAGCTCTGACAAGTGGGATTGGTTGTCGGTGAGAGAAAGAAAAGGGGGTTGCCGGCGGTTGGCTGGTGGGGTTAGTGATGGAGTGAGCTCACGTCGAGATGGGCCAAGGCATGCTGGCCGATGTGCACAGGAGAGCTAGGCCGAAAGGAAAGAAATGGATCAGCCAAAAAGGAGAAGGGGATGGGCCTAGAAAGAGAATTAGGCCCACGGGGCTTTTAAAGATTTTTGAAAATTCCTTATTTCCATAAATTAAGGTAAATTCAATTGAGCTTTAGAAAATAGCAAATAAATCTAGAAAAAACCAAGAAAACACAGAAAAAATTCCTTGTAACACAAGGAACCCAAATGGTTTTCATTGAATTCATGTTTAATTTATTCATATTAAATCATTTAAATTTTCTAAAATTCAAATTAATCTTTAAGTAATTGAAGAAAAATCTAAATGGTTATTTTTATTTTAAAACTTCAAAAAGGCTCTGAAAATCAGGATGTTACAATCTCTCATATGATCCCTTCACTTTGCGGGGACCACCTCTTTAACATGGGGAGAAGCACAAGCAACACTGATTAAACCAACTCTCTTTTAAAACAATCCACTATGAAAATGAAATTTTCACTAAGAAATCATTCCACTTCCCAAATGCATTTTGCATTTAGAAATCACATAAGCCAAAGGCAAAATCACTCAAATGCACAAAATAACAATTTTCCTCTTTTATAGGAAAAAAGAGACCACACATACCATTGTAGAATCACTTTACTTTACAAATAACATTGGATAAGAAAACACACAAATCAAATAGGAACTAGAAGGTATAGATTTCTCTCAAATCATGAAATCCCAAAACATCACACACCATACTTATTTTCCTTAAAGTCACACTACTACAGAAAGCCTAATACTAGATGGCCAATCACAGACAGTTTGACAAAACCGTCTGTGACCGAAACTAACACAGACGGTTTTAATTTGGACACCGTCTGTGTTGGTTGCGTCGGAGAAAACGAGTATCACAGACGGTTCTTACCGATGAACCGTCTGTGATACTTTCCTATCACAGACGATTTTACTAACAACCGTCTGTGATAATCTGGAATTATCACAGACGGTTTTTTATTAAAAACCGTCTGTGCAAATCCTGAGATTATCATAGACGGTTTTTAATAAAAAATCGTCTATGATAATCTCAGGATTTGCACAGATGGTTTTTAATACAAAATCGTCTGTGATAATGGCGCTGGGCATTTATTGCGCTGCTCAGATCGCATCGATCTTCATTTCGATCCAGATCTAGCCAGTGCTGCACACTCTTTCACTTAGGAGGCAAGCAAGGCGATTTCAGGCCAGTTAATTTGGTGGGGGGAGGCAGAGATTGAGCTTCGAAGATTCATACTTTCCTAGTTGCTCTAGATATGGTTAGTAATGAAATTTATTTTTCTTTGCATTACAATTTAGATCTAAGTAATTGGTGAGTGTTATTGAAGATGGTTTGCAAAATTGTTGGTTATATAATAGCTGTTGTATTTATAATATGAATTGAGCTAGCAAAATAATCCTCAATGCATGTGGCCGGTATATATGTAGTAATAATTATTTAATTTAATTTTTAATACTAAGTTGTTATATATATACATAACGTAGGACCGAAGCTGGATGTATGCCGCGAGCCGTGTGAGTGAAGAGTACATTAATGGCGTATCTGCTTTTACAAGAGCTGCCAAGGAGGATATGCTGAATAAGGGGGTGGAATATATGTACTATCCATGCATTGACTGCGAGAATTTAAAGATGTTTAAGAACCGAGGGCAAATTGAAGCGCACTTGATTCGGAGGAGTTTCAAAAAGGGTTATACGTGTTGGACCAGTCATGGCAAAGTGAATGATCATATGCAACCGGATGACATCGCCGGTGAAGTGAATGATATGCCGCCGGATGACATCGCCGGTGAAGTAAATGACATGCCGCCGGATGATGTTGATTGTGGTTCAGATTCGGATAGGTTGCACGATGACAATCTGGATCAGATGCTTCGCGATGTAGAAGAGAACTATGATGAGAGAGAGTATGTTAAATTCCGGGGCTTGATGGAGGACTTGGAGAAACCTTTATTCACGTGCTGCAGGTCAAAGCACACGAGGTTGTCAGCCGTGCTTGAACTGTTGAAATTTAAGGCAAGCAACGGTTGATCCGACAAGAGTTTCACGGCGTTGCTAGGTCTTTTAGCGGACATACTTCCGAAGGGAAATAAGTTGCCTAAAGCCACGTATAAAGCCAAGAAGGTTCTTTGTCCGTTAGGAATGGAAGTAGAAAGAATACATGCATGTCCGAACAACTGTATCCTCTACCCTAAAGAGTATGCAAACATGCATGTATGTCCGATGTGCAACGCATCCTGATACAAATGTAACAATCAATCAGATGATGGCGAGGGAACAGAGGCAAAGAAAAGACCTCCTGCTAAGGTGGCATGGTATTTTCCTATAATTCCCCGTTTGAAAAGGTTTTTTGCAAATCCAAAGGAGGCAAAATGGCTGCGTCTCGGAGGAGCGCAAGAAGGATGGAATGCTAAGACACCTTGCTGATTCCGCCCAGTGGAGAAACATCGATAGGAGTTTTCCAGACTTCGGTGCAGAACCAAGGAATATAAGGTTTGAACTGAGTACAGATGGAATGAATCCTTTCAATAGCATGAGCAGCCGACATAGCACATGGCCCGTGACTCTCTGCATCTATAACCTTCCTTCTTGGTTGTGTATGAAGCGAAAGTATATTTTGCTGTCGATACTTATCCAAGGGCCAAAGCAACCTGGGAATGATATTGATGTGTTCCTAGCACCGTTGGTGGAAGATCTAAAAGTACTGTGGAACGAAGGGGTACAGGTATGGGATGCATACAAATGAGAGAACTTCACTTTGCGCTCCTTATTGTTCTGCACCATAAATGATTATCCTGCCCTTGGTAACCTATCGGGCTATAGTACAAAAAGTGCCAAAGCTTGTACTCACTGTTTAGATGGTACCGAGAGTGTGTGGCTGAAACACTCATGCAAAACCATCTACATGCGTCACCACCGGTTCCTTCGGAGGGCTCACCCATACCGCAAGATGAAGAAACAATTTGTCGGAGAGAAGGAAGACAGTTCAGCTCCAAGGCATTTAAGGGGAAAAGAGGTTTATAATATGGTTAAGGATTTAGATGTTGTCCTCGGAAAGGGACGTAAATTGGGGGCTCATGAGAAGAATACCTGAAAGAAGAGATCAATATTTTGGGACTTACCTTATTGGGAGTACCTAGATGTTCGACACTACATCGACGTCATGCACGTAGAAAAGAATGTATGTGACAGCTTGATTGGTCTCTTACTGAACATTCATGATAAAACAAAGGATGGCGTCAACGCGTAGCTTGACTTGGCTGATATGGACATCAGGCCTGAGTTAGCACCGACATGCATTGATAATGGACGAACGTACCTTTCCCCTACGTGTTACACTCTGTCCAAGGCTGAAAAAAGAAGCGTGCGGTGCTTGCATGGTGTCAAAGTTCCGTCTGGTTACTCCGGCAACGTTAAGAAACTTGTTTCGATGCAAGATTTGAAGTTAAATGGCATGAAGTCTCATGATTGTCATGTGCTGATGACACAGATGCTCCCTATTGTAATTAGAAATATTTTGCCGATCAAAGTCCAAGAGACAATCATGAGGCTATGTTATTTCTTTAACACAATTGCTCAGAAGGTCATCGATCCCGAAGGACGTGGTGGTGATGACTCTATGTCATCTTGAAATGTATTTCCCTCCTTCGTTTTTCGATATCATGGTCCGTCTCATTGTTCATGTTGTGTGGGAGATAAAAATGTGCGGGCCCATATTTCTACGTAGCATGTACCCATTTGAGAGGTTCATGGGAATTCTCAAGTCCTACGTACGGAATCGATCTCGGCCGGAGGGTAGCATCGTCGAAGGTTTTGCAAGCGAAGAGGTCATTGAGTTTTGTGTCGATTATATGGCTCAGATTCAACCGATAGGTGTGCCTCAATCTCGTCATAAGGGGAGACTGAAGGGTATCGGAACTATCGGAAGGAAAGCAATCACTCCAGATATGGACACGTACACTCAAGCCCATTTCACGGTCTTGCAACACATGACTGAAGTGGCGCCTTATGTCGACCAACACAAGGATGTGCTTCGGCAACAAAATCCGGAGTGGCCGGATGTTTGGATCATGAGGCAACACAACAGTCGGTTCAACCAATGGTTGAAGGAGCAAATCGCTAGGAGCTCGCCAAGTGAGATGCTGACATGGTTGGCAAAAGGGCCAACATTTACAATTGTGACATGGCAAGGATATGACATAAATGGGTACACATTCTATACACAGTCTCAGGATGTAAAGAGCACTAACCAGAATAGCGGTGTCCGCATAGATGCGTTTAGTACCGATGGGTCGAGAAACTCATACTATGGGTTCCTAGAAGAGATTTGGGAGCTCGACTACGTGCTTTTCAAAATCCCCTTATTTCGCTGCCATTGGGTGCATCTCCCACAGGTAAAGGTTGACAAGTACAGTGTCACTACCGTTGACCTCCAACGTGTCGGGTACAAAGACAAACCATTCATACTCACCAACCAAGTTGTTCAAGTTTTCTGTGTAACCGACTTGGCAAATAAGAAACGCCATGTAGTTCTTCATGGAAAAGGGAGAATTGTCGGAGTAGAGAATGTAGTGAACAAGCAAGAATACAATCAATTTGACGAGTTACCTCCTTTTGGAAATGGCATAAGGGTCGATGACGAACAACGTGACGAAACTAGTTATATACGCATTGATCATCTTGAAGGACTAATTTTTAAAGGAAATAAGCAAGTAGAATGAGAATGTGCGACATATATGTATACAACAATGCATGTGTGTGATGTATTTGTGAATTTACATTTATGTATATATGAAAATGTGTGAAGAAATACATTGTGTGTATGTGAATTTGCATTTATGCTGGTTGGTGTTGTATATGAATGCAGTTGGTTGGTGTTTGTCTTAATTACTACCGTCGGGGGGCAGAGGCTTATCACAGATGGTTCTAAAGTTAGAACCGTCTGTGATATCAATATCACAGACGGTTCTAACTTTAGAACCGTCTGTAATAAACCTCCTTATATATACCGTCTGGCTAGGGTTTTCTGCGTATGCTGCAGTTATAGATCTAAATCTCGCCGCTGCCTCCTAGCTCCTCCGTCGCCGCTGCCTCCTCGCTCCTCCATCGCCGTTGCCTCCTCGCTCCTCCGTCGCCGCTGTCGCCTCCTCCCGCCGCCGCCTCCCCGAGCCCGTCGCCGCCTCCCCAAGCGCCTCGTCGGCCACCTCCGCCGCTAGGGTTTTCGTGAGTACATGGTTTTTCCCTAAGAATTTTCTACGTTAAATCATTGTCTCCTGTTCTTTTGATCATCTACCTTTGTTGTGCATATAGTACATTGTCAATTGGTACATTGTAGCGATAACTAACAACCAATTGTCAAAAGTGAAATTTGGGATTTAGCATGATTAGCTCTTGGGAAAATCGATCAAATGATCTTAAGGCACTATCCCATCATGGAGCAACCCATTTTGCCACTCACTGGCAAGAAACAAGCAAAAAACATGAAATCAAGAAATCAAGCCAAAAGAGCATCGTAGGGCAAAAACCAACAGAGAGCTAGAGACTCAATCAAATTCAACCAAAGCCATCTCATATTGATAAAGAGGAAAGGAGATACATGATTGATACAAGAGGAATGATTACTAGACTCTCAATACATCTCCAACCTCTCCCAACTCAAGAACACAAGCTCTCTACATACTTCTTGGAGAGGAGACCAATGTACAGACACAGAGCACTTGGGAGACAATAACCTGCTGCCCTCAACCACTAAAGAGCAAAGCTAAAACCAACTCCCAAAGCCTCTTTTGACTCAATAAAACCCTAACTCTCTCTCAAAGCAATGAGGAGGCATGCAGCCCCTCACATCTATTTATAGTCCTTGGCTAACGGGTTTCCAACCCGTTACGCCCGCTAAACCCGAACAGAGCCCGCTCCCGCTTTTGCAGCCTCGTGAAATTCCCATTTCGCCCCTCCTGCACCTTCCGGGAAGCTTCCGCGCTCCTTGTCGTCCAAGCCTCGCAACCACCTCGAGTCTCCGCCGTCTTCGACACATCTCGACCATTCTGACCTCGACACCGCCCGTGTCTAGTCCGGTCACCTTGTGTCTCGCCACAACTCAGCCTCGACGTCCTGCAACCAACACAGACAAGAAACACATCAAATAGCACCGCTCGATACATGTAAGCATAAATGCATTAATGAAATAGCCTAAACCTGACAAGTCGACATAATATACAACCTAAACCCTTTGACCAGGTTTGACCAAGTCCGACCGAGTCCATTGCACCACGCAACGACATGGTCCGAACCAACCAAATCAAACTCGACTTCCCTAAACCGATGGCAATTACTCATCACACACATGGGATGACCTCCACATGGTCTCTCAATCTCCCCCTTGATGAGTATATTGACAAACCCAGGAAAAACGCAAAGTTGAGTTTGAAATGCAAGAAAGAAGCCAAACATGATCCAAAGGAAGGAAATGATGCTAATGACCATGTCGACACAAGGAGCAAAAAGAAAGAACAAGTTTTCCTCAAAGCTCCCAAATGGCTTTTTTCTACCATTATTCTCCTCCTTTTGGCAATAAACACATCAAGGATGCAAGGAAGGAACAAGTCATGGAAATGAATGAAATGGTTGAAGTTTGATTATTCTAAGCATTTAGAGCCATGAGAATTATCCAAAATGACCATTAAGAATTACATTAAGCCATAACTCAATAGAATGCTATCTAGATCATGACAGGATATATATAAACCAGCTAAACCAAATAGATGACAATCTGAAATTAGTGCAATTTGTGAGCATGTCAAGTCATCCATGATCAAAGTCTAGTTAGAGGTATCCAAGGATGATGCAAACCATGTCAATAAGCTAAGCGGAACCAAGAAGCTAGTATTGAGCCGAATTAGAGTGCTACAAGCTCAAGAGCAAGACATTTGGTAAAGTACTTGTAACCTTTGAAATTTTAGCAAATTGAGCACAAATGATAATTTTTTCTTTAGAAATCTCATTATTGTTGCCAACCAGATTTTTGTTTTTATCATGTGCTAGATCTCAAGCCTTATGCGACCACTCCAAGCAAGAAGCTTAAGGAGATGATCTTGGTCATCCAAAACTCCCCCTGAGTTCATGCCTTGTGCAATGGCAAGCCGTCTCATGAGAAAGAATTGGTGAGATCAGTTTTTTCGCACAAAAGTGATCTTTTTGCTTTTTAACATGTTGTACTAACTCATGCTGCATCAAGAGACTAAAATAGCTTGATCTAAGGCTCAATAGAGATTCAACGCTCAACTCAGCATATTTGACATGGCATGAATCATAAAAGGATAACTCAAGAAAGACTAATCTCGAGAGCTAGCATGACAAGTTTTAATTCGAGTTGAGCAATTTTAATTCACTTATCATAGCAAAAGCTAGACTATACATATGAAGTCATGATCAATCTAGCAAAGGAAGCACAAGTCATGGTAGGATGTAAAGCGATGTAAGCATGTCATGAAAGGATAATAATCAAGGCTCAACGTAGATTTTTACAATGCAGAATGACATGCAAGAAATCCAACTCTCCCTCAACATGTGATGCAACTTTTAGTTCAAGTTGAGTTATGTCAAGATTAAGCTCCAGAAGCTCCCAAATGAACTCCCCTTGAACCAAAGTAGTAAAATCGAGAAGCTGGCAAGAAAACCAGAAAAGGCAGTCCTTAAAGCATAGATAAGATATAGAGGAAACTATGGCTTAGACTGACTCTCATCTACCCCATGTGACTCGAGGACTATCAGCTGGTCTACTAACAACCTACGGAGCAAACACGTATGTAGGAGTCCAGATTTTACAATCCGAATTCCTCTGTGATTCCACCGCACTATTCCCTGGATCAGTAGATAGGGCTTACATATTACAGTTCTGAATATCACAATACATATCATGCGGAAGCGTAAAATATAATAGTAGACTTACTCATGGGCTGATTAGGCCGAAATCACTAAATTGCAGTAGCGGAAGAACGAAGCACGCAAGTGGGACCTTCAGGACATGCCCACAGGCAGCCAACTGGAGGTTCGTGACCTAGTTCTTGACATCTTCATCTTCTTCGTCATCATGATCCAAAAGTATTGCTGAAGCGTAGTGATTTGATTCCTGATTCTGGATTTGCGGGGAAAGCGAATATGAGCACAACCACTGTGCTCGCGAGCCAACACACAGGATGCAATTAAATAGTATGCATGGCTTATCAAATGAGAGGCTTGGGTTATTTTATTTGCCAAAAATCGCTTTTGGTAGCCTTAGTATTATTAAATCATAGTGTTATTGTTTCTACCTAAACTCCACACGGCGATTGCCATAATTGACTTAACCCACCAAAGACACACTTTCCTTACTAATTGCTATCTAAGACTCTAAACAGTGAGTGACATCATTTACTTAATCCACCGAATATACTCTTTCCAAATCGATTGCTGTCTAAGACTCCAAACAGCGAGTGACATCATTTATACAATCCATCAATCATACACTTTCTATATTAATTACTGTCTAAAACTCCAAACAGCGAGTGACATCATTTAATTAATCCACCGATCATATACTTTCTATATTGACTGCTGTCTAAAACTCCAAACAGCGAGTGACATCATTTAATTAATCCACCGATCATATACTTTCTATATTGACTGCTGTCTAAAACTCCAAACAGCGGATAACATCAATTATACAATCCACCAATCAATTGTTTCCTAAATCCCCAAACAGCGAGTATCAAAATTTATATAATCCACCGATCAATTGTTGCCTAAAACTCCGAACAGCTAGTGACATCGTCTATCTAATATCATTTGATTAATCCACCGAACACACACTTTCTATATTGAGTGCTGTCTAAAATTCCAAACAGCGAATACCATCAATTATACAATCCACCAATATCTTTTGTATTCCAAAATTCCTATCAACCCATTCCTTTTGCTATTGATCCACAACCACAATTTGCTCTTACAATAATCAACCTTATTTTCCATTATCTATTTCTAACTAATCCACTAGTATACCTCCACCAAGAATATCATTGATCAAGTTTATACTCCAATTATCATATCTCCAAACTCCCAACAATTCAATTGACTCATCTAGTAATCGGTCAAATCCTATTAATCCCATTATCAGCAATATCTCCCAAAAATTGATCCAGCAATTACCTTTGCACTCCTTAATTCTCCAAAAATCATTCAAATCATCTATCTAGCCTATCTATTCATTTAGACTCTGCTAACTTATTTCTCTCAGAATTCACACTATCGTTTCCTTTTTATGATAGACGTAAATCCACCGACATCTTTATGTATTTACCACAAACATCCAACTTCTTTTCTTACGACTCTATTTATTCTTCCTGATATTTTATTTTGTGAGAAGTATTACCATTATTTAAAAATATAATACATAGAAATTTCCTGAGACCTAGCAGTTTTGACCAAAAACATAATGTGTAAGACAATGCAATATTAATAGCGATCCAGATTCCATCCACCATTACATGGCATCCGCACCATATAGCATCTTTCAGCGTTATAGCCACTTAACTTACCACTGGGACGACACCCAGGACAATTCAAATCAGGGCTTTCCACTGCCCTCCACTTTTCCATTCCCACCCACAAAGTGTTTTGAAATAGAACTATATCTAGTTAAGTTCCCATGTCCGCCCTTGGCCGTGGGCACGGCTATTTGAATAGTTTTGACTCTGCAAAGTTTGTACACTTTACCCACAAGAGATAGTTTACTCGTTGCCCCACACGATTCCTTAGTCGTGCAGTTGAGCCAACCATCACAGTAACCATTCAAAGTACCTCACCCCTTCCATCATCTCACCCCTATGAGCTTGTCCCACTTGCGGCAGGTCTCATAGGTTGTGCGGGATGTTCCCCTCCTATGCGCCTAGCAGCTGGCTACCCACACTGCTAGCAGGCCACAGAAGAACTTCACCCTCAAGCCCGCCACCTAGACAGCCACTTGTGGTGTCCCATTCAAGTCCGCCACCCAGACAGCCCCTTGCACTACTGCCATGATGATGACTTTCGGGATCTGGTAAATTTACTAAGCCAAATTGTAGTTTACAGACTTGTGGTTGTACTTATTTTACACAGGAGGTCATGACAAGATTCAGTCCTTAGGGTTATCTGGGTGGTTCTACCACAAACCACACTCTCGTGCACACCTGCACCATACCCCTGAACCATCCGCCCAGATAGATAAGCAATTTGAAGTTTTTGGGAATATAAAATAACCATATCCAACATACACCGGTCATTACCACCATGACTGCCCAACCAACTTTTCTCATGATTGAAAGTGATGTTTGACCATTCTTGCGCCCATGAATTTCTAAGCAATACTAAGCATGTCATATAATTATGGACTTATTTTCGAAAGGTTACTATTATAATTTTTGCTAGGGCGACAAGGTTCTCATGTTCAAATATTCCAAAGGAGGGACAATATTAATCAAGTTAGATAATAGGCATTTAACTAGAATTCTAAATTAAACATGTATTTGCATATAAAATAACAGCATGCAATTTGATAATTTAAACAAAAGTAATTTGCAGAAAATGTAGGTTCAACATGATCAAAGTATTGACTCGCCTGGCGCGGTGTACCGCGGCCTTGAGCTCACACGATGCTTTCTCTTGAGCTTCTGTTCTTTTTCTTCTCTTTGCTCTGACCACGCTTGATTCGTGGAATCTTCAGGACTTCAATTTCTAATTTCGCGACAAACGACTGAATCTAAATAAAAGCAAATAACTCAAAAGATCCAAATAAATCTGAATAAACGTAATTTAGATTTATTATAAGTTAATGGGTGATTCGGCTGATTTGAGGCAAGGTCAGTGGTAGAATACGATGACTTGATTTTTTTATTAATATTCTCTTTTGTTATTTTTGTATTTATCAAGGAAGTTCCATGAGTTAGATTAGACCTAGGAATTGGTGTACGAGTTTTCCTGAACGTTATTTTGTCGAACGCTAATATTCAAGGCATATGTTAGGTATAAGCGATGTATATAATTTTTAGCTTACCGAATTAATCTTAAAGTCTGGGTTTTAGCATTTTGTGATGCAACATTTTATGTATTTCCAGCAATCACTCATTTTGGTTTGGATTAGGATCTATTTATACGGGTCCTAACTTGTTATATACCTTTATGCTCGATGTTACTATTTGCTTAAACCTAACGTTAGGTTTTAATTAATTTTGTTTATACTTTAGTTTTCATTAGGTTTAGCTTTATTTTTAGTTTAAATTTATTTATCTAGCAAAGCTTGTCATACGGGTTCATATTTTAATATAGCTACTTCGTTAATTCTACCAAGGGGATTTGTTTTAATGGCGGTATGTTAAATGTTAAAGCATATATTTTAATTTCATGCAAGGGTAATATTTGGACAGTTAATCAAAGTCATAATGCTTTTATCAATGTCTTTAATTAATAATAAGTCTTTTAGATAATTATCCAAACCATATGATTAATCATATATGAACTAATCAAAATTTAAATCTTAAATAATCCCATTTATATCCTAGTTAAATTTTATTATCCTCTCTAATTTATCCCTTAATTTTCCTTAATTTTTACTAATTAAATTGTGCTACAAAAATTGAAATAAAACCAAATAGAAAATGGTGCGGTCGGCAGGACCGAACTCACGACCTGAGGGCAAGGAGGCTAATGGGTTGCTTGACTTACCATGTGGGCGGGAGCGCTCGGCTGACAGGGAAGGGAATGTTTGGCTAGAAGAGGCAAGGAACCGGAGCGGCTCAGAACAGAGCAAGGCGACTCGGGCGGGAATGGCTGGCGGTGGCGCCGGTGAGAAGCGGCCGGGGAGGCGCCGGGACCTCTAAAATGGGACCTCCCCGAGGCGGGGATGCCACTGGGGGCGGTGACTCTGGTTGGGGGGCCCGGTGGCCGGTCTGCGGCGGTGGAGGGCGGACGGCGGACGGCGGGGGAGGTCTTTGATGGCGGCGGCGGCCGGAGGGGAGAAAGGAAGGGGTCCAAGTGGTATGAGCTGGAGGAGGGTACTAGGGACCTCACCGTTCGGTTGCCCGAGCCGGAGGGGCGCCGTGGTGGGCCGGCGGCAGAGACCGGGGGCGACGCGGGCATGCGCGCGGCACTGGCGAGCTGAGGTGAAGGGGAGGCTCCGGCGGTGGCGGGGATGACTTGGTGGGGTCGTGGTGGAGCTGCGGTGTGAATGAATTGGACGGGGATGGTCTCAATCGGCGGATTTTGTGCGGCCGGCGTTGGAGGGGATAGAGCCCGCCGGTGAGCTAGGGGCGCCGGGAGCCCGATTCCGTAAGAGGGGAGAACGAGCAGAGGAGGGCGGTGCGATTGGGTACCTCAGCCAGGGTTACATAGGTGGCGGATTGGGCTAGCGGCGTGCAGCGGCGGTGGCCGGCGCTTCGAGCTGGCACGGTTGGGCTAAGGCCGAGGACATTTATAGCGGTGGAGGAGGGGGAGTGGCTACGCTGCACTGTGGCCGAAGGCCGAGCTCTGCGCGTGGGATGACGACGGCGGTGTGGGTGTGAAGCGACGGGAGCAGCACGGCAACGGGATGGCGTGGTGACTTCTCGGGGGTAGGTCGGAGCAGGGCATGGCACGGTGATGGGGCAGGTGTGGCTGACGCGAGGTGACGGCGGCTGGCCGGCTGATGCGCGCACAGGGGATGGGAGAAAGGAGGATGACGCTGGCGCTCGGGTGACAAGAGCAGGGGGAGAAGACCGTGCGCAGTGGGAGCAGAAAAGAAAGGGGGCTGCGGCGTTCGGCCCATCGGTCAGAGAGGAAAATGGGGAGGGGCCCCACGGGCAGAGAAGAAAACGGGAGGAAGGAGGGAGGTAGATAAAAAGAAGGCTGGCCCACATGTAATAGAGAAGGTAAAAGGGGAAAGGGAAGAAGGGGGAAAGAGAAAGCTTTAAGCCAAAATATAAAATTTGGGTTTCTAATTTAAATTTCTATTTCACATTTATGATTGTTGGTTTAAATTTTTGCATGACATTTAGAATTTTACTCTTAATTTTCAACAATTTAATTATAAGCTTTTAATACTCCTTTAGCCATTGCTTCTCTTTTATTTAAGTAAATTAGGTTTCAAATTTTTACTCCCATTATTTAATACCTAAATTTTTAATTTGCATGCTACGAAACTCGAAAGACTTCAAGTAAACATTCAAAAGAAATTTTTATACACCAGCAAAGCACAAGAAAAGTTTTAAAACTTTCATATTTCTAATTACCCAAAATTTAGGATGTTACAAACCTACCTCCCTTAAATGAATCTCGACCCCGAGATTCCGGTAGAATAGAAAGAAAAGAGGTGGGGTTGTTTTGGCTAGCACTGGGTTCTGGGAGTTGCTCATCGTATAGTCCTTTGGCTTCATAGGGAGATGAAAATCTGCACAACAGGGGTTAGCACTTGGAGAAGTTAAAAAGGGAAGAGAGAAACCTTGTTCTCCTGGATAGGTCGTAGACTTCCAAGTACTTACTCTTTGACATTGTCGTCTTCACATCATCGTAGAATGGAGTAGTTGCATCGCCTATTAGACATACGGTTGTAGAATTTCATATTGATATGTGGGTAGCAATGGTTTGCGCCCTAGGGGTAGAAGGCCTTAGGAATGCAGAGGGGACGATGGACATATCAATATAGTGATCTTTTGTCCTTATCATTGTAAGGCTCCAGGTTTCGCAAGTCTTCTTGTACTGGTTCGATTAGTTCAGAGTCCAGGTTGTCGCACCTCCAACATATACTTCGTAGTAGTTCTTCAACATTTTACCTCTTAGTGCTACCCCCCTTAAAATGGGTATCACTAGTCATTATTCTTCTCTTCTAACTCCAAGCACGATGGGTCCTCCAAGTAAGGAAAGAATGTTGGCAGGGTAGAGTCCCAAGTCCTGGTCTTTGGCTATTTACCTCTTTGATTTAGTAGACCTGACCGGATTTGCAGCAACAGGATGAGAGGGAATAGCATGAGGTGAGGATTGAGTTGTTGGGATAAGGTGATCTAACCCATGCTAATTTTTAGAAGAGCGTTCCCAGGGAGCTGGGGTGGTACAAAACCACACAAGTTTTTTTTTCAAAAGCAAACTTTTCCCGTGACTGCGAAATGGGATGCCCAAGGGCAAGAAGGTAGTGCACAGGGTCAAAATAGAATCTTGTGACAATTCACCGTCTACTCGGGGGCACACATAAGAGGGCGCAGGGTCTATATACATAGTCTGTTTAAAACGAGACCACTTATCTTCATGACCATCTTCAATGTTCCAAACCTTAAATTTTTGGAGTAAGGGTACGAGAAGGGGATCAAAATTTTCCTTTTGAATCAATAGACAGAAGAGGAAAGTATTTGGGGTATTTTGATTGGTATTAGCACTCATTCTTGTGTCATCATTTTGAATTCGGGGTAAGAGAGCTTTAGAAGTAAAATGGTTAAGGGAGCATATAGATAAGGGGGAATCATCTATGAGAGATAAGAATGAGCAATATAACTTATATTTTTGGAAATAGTATTTTGAAGAAATAATTCTAGTCATGAAACTAACAGAAGGTGCAATGGTACTTCACCTTTAGAGAGGTAGAAGTAACACGGTGAGGCTTCACCTTCTGAAAGGCCGAAGCTACAAGTGAAATCACCTTGCTGTCAGAAATCCCTTGGACAAAGCCCGCAGACTAAAATTGGACTTTCTCGGTCATGGGCTTAGTCTCGATCACACCTGGTGCTATGGGTCTGAGCACGGTAGGTGGATGCTTCCTCATGTCCTCATAGAAATCGTATCCTAGGCCTTGATTAAATCTGCAAATCTTGGATTGGTCTAGAATAAGATTAAGCTTCTTCTTGCCGCCTACAAATCTCTCGAGAGTGTTCATAAGATACTGACACTCCCGAAAGAGAGAGATGCAAGAAGAGCAGGGGGGAAGAAGGAGTAGCAGAAGGTAAGGGAGCAGATGAAGAACCAACAGTAGAGGAAAGAATGGCTTGTGCACGCATAGCCGACTCAGAATGGACAGTCCTACTGCTAGCCATGTGGTTCACGTCGGTAGGCGTCTCTACCAAACCCTCATGCTTCTTCCCCACACACACAATACAAGCAGATGGTTGCTTCTCTAGTAGGTCCTTAGTCAGCTTCACACATTTCTCATCCAACGCAATCAAATCAGATTTTAATTTGTTACAATTAATGCATGGTGAGCTAACAGGGTCCTTAGAAGCATATTGAGACAATCTGTTGTTGTCATCAACTAATTCTTGAAACTGTTTAGAGACAGCTTCAAGCTCAGCAGCAAGCTTGGGACAATTCACACATGAAGCAACATGCTCAAGAAGAAAGGCTTGTAATTCAACAATTTTATGATCTACCCGTTTTAGGTTCATCTTCAGATTATTGCAATTTTCACAAGTCTCGGGCAGATTGAGCAACATGGTATAAAGACCTCTAAACGCATTGTCCTTATCCTCACACGAGGTGCAAGAAATAGCCTCAACAGTAGTAGATGAAGAAGGCGCTACCCTACTCATCTCTAGCTCAGCAAGTAGACTAATATTCTCCACCTTAATCATGTCTAGCTCAGAGGACACACTATCATGCAAGGTCCTTAGTTTCCCCATGTCATCCAGCAAAGCAGAACAAACATCACAATCATCACGGGAGGGAGCAGATATAAGTGAAGTAAGCTCTCGTGACAATCTGTCTACTTCCTTCTCCAACTCGCTACACCTAGCTCTAGATCTAGCATGGAATCTACCTAGCTTAAGAAAAGCATCATTAAGCTAGTCGTAGGTAGGGGATACCTCGTCGGAGTCGGAGTACAGCTCGCTGTCGCTCACTTCGCCCTCAAGGGCCATGAAGCACATGTCGGAGAAGTCGTCGCCGCCCTTAGGGTCTTGGTCACCCGTCTCGTCGTCGTCACTCCATCCCTCCACTTCGCTGAGGTCGAGGTCGTCGAAGGCGGTGAGGACGCGGTGGAAGAGCTTCTTGGCCTTCCCAAAGTCGCGGAACTTCTTCTTGCCTTGTGCGGGAGCTGAGGGCTTCTTGTTGCGGTTCTTGTCGGTGTAGTCGTTCTTGCCCGAACCGCCGTAGTCACCTTTGCCTTTCCCCAGCTTGGGGCAGTTTGCCCGAATGTGGTTGGGGCCACCACACTCGAAGCAAATCACGGGTCCTCCTCTCTTTCCATCCCTCCTCCTCTTGTAAGCATAGGAGAATCTCCGAGCTAGGAGGGCTAACTGCTCATCCGCAAGCTGCTCTTACTGATCATCAGTTATGTCACAGAGAGCAGCAAGGGAGAAACCGCAAAGAGAATCAGAAGAAGAACCGGAAGCCAAATTGGGATCGGTGACTAAGGCCATCGACTACGACTTCGACTTGCGAGAACAATGTCAATCTCGTGAGTCTTGAGGCGCGAATACAGTGCATCAAGAGTCAAAGTCGAGAGGTCCGTGGTATCTTTGATGGTAGTCACCTTCATCTCCCAAACTCAAAGATCGAGTGCAGCGAGCATCTGTCGAGCGTTATCCGAGTCGGGGTATGTGAGACCGACCGCTCAGAGGTTGCTCAGAATCTTATGAAAACATGCAAAGCACTCATCGAGGGACTCACCAGCGAGCATTTCAAACTTGTTGTGATCTCGCATGAATTGGTCCTGTTGGACTGTCTTAATTTGGGTGGTGCCCTCATGGTAAGCACTGAGGGTCTCCCACATGTCGAAAGCCGACGTGAGGTGCGAAATGCGGTCAAACTCGCTACGACTCAAACCTTGGATGATTATGTTCCTTGCTTTTGCATTCGCCTCAACATCGGGCATATTCGCCACATTAATGTTCTCATCGGCAGGAACGAGATAGCGAACCTTGACCTTCCTCCAGATGGCATATCCTTGAGCCTGGATGTATGTCTCCATCCTGCTTTTCCAGAAAGGAAAATCAATGCCATCAAAGATCGGAGGCTTGGTCGAGTACTTGTCCGTCGCCATGGCTCTAGTGACTGGTTAAGATCTATGGAAAAGAGCTAACCGGCTCTGATACCAATTGTTGGACCGAAATGGCGATAGGGGGGTGAATGTCGCTCAAATAAAACTTGCCCCCAAAAACTATTCTCTCCGATAGTTATGTGAAACTAGGAAGAGAAGCAGTTCTAACACTCACTGAAGAAAAGAGGGGAAACCAAACACCAAAAGACTTATCCTCCAAAGAAAAATTACACAAATCAGCAACCAACAGGTGATGGCCGGTCTGACCGCCCTATGTGGGCCGGTCAGACCGCTCCCTTGCCGCCGGTCTGACCGCCCACATAAGGCCGGTCTGACCGCCCCTCTGCATCTGGTCTGACCGCTTCCAGATGGGCGGTCTGACCGCCCCTCGGGCAAAACAGCCCAGAAACCCTGAAATTCAGACAGCAGAGAATGCAAACTTGCAGACTTTGAGTACCAGAGAAATTCAAGGTTTTCCCTTGATCCGTTTGGCCCAGAACAGAAGGGAGACAACCTAGATAGCTAGGGGAACCAAAAGAACCAGGAGAAACCACCTCAAAAAACAAGAATTTGAGATTTGACGCAAAAACTGAAAATCTACAGAGTGCTCCATGAAAATTCAAATTTCTCCCCAATCTTTGATCCTTTGGCAATGAAACTTTGAGGATAGATTACCAATAGCCTCTGGACAACATGTGTCAAGTTTCATGCCATCTTGAGAAGGGAAACACGAAAATCACCAAAACCCTAGAAAAAAAGAAGAATAGGGACAACTCAAAAATCCAAAATACTCAAGATTCACAAGTCCTTTGCATATGAGATTTTGCAATTAAGTTAGCAATAATCTAAGGACATCGCAGAAAGAACCTCAGGCCATTTACTCAAGGGAATCAAGAACTTCATCAAAACCCTAGAAGAGGAAAATGAAGAACAGAGGAAGTCAAAAGTGAAATCTGGGATTTAGCATGATTAGCTCTTGGGAAAATCGATCAAATGATCTTGAGGCACTATCCCATCTGGAGCAACCTATTTTGCCACTCACCGGCAAGAAACAAGCAAAATCAAGCCAAAAGAGCATCGTAGGGCAAAAACCAACAGAGAGCTAGAGACTCAATCAAATTCAACCAAAGCCATCTCATATTGATAAAGAGGAAAGGAGATACATGATTGATACAAGAGGAATGATTACTAGACTCTCAATCCATCTCCAACCTCTCCCAACTCAAGAACACAAGCTCTCTACATACTTCTTGGAGAGGAGACCAACGTACAGACACAGAGCACTTGGGAGACAATAACCTGCTGCCCTCAACCACTAAAGAGCAAAGCTAAAACCAACTCCCAAAGCCTCTTTTGACTCAATAAAACCCTAACTCTCTCTCAAAGCCATGAGGAGGCATGCAGCCCCTCACATCTATTTATAGCCCTTGGCTAACGGGTTTCCAACCTGTTACGCCCGCTAAACCCGAACAGAGCCCGCTCCCGCTTTTGCAGCCTCGCGAAATTCCCATTTCGCCCCTCCTGCACCTTCCAGGAAGCTTCCGCGCTCCTTGTCGTCCAAACCTCGCAACCACCTAGAGTCTCCGCCGTCTTCGACACATCTCGACCGTTCTGACCTCGACACCGCCTGTGTCTAGTCCGGTCACCTCGTGTCTCGCCACGACTTCGCCTCGACGTCCTGCAACCAACACAGACAAGAAACACATCAAATAGCACCGCTCGATACATGTAAGCATAAATGCATTAATGAAATAGCCCAAACCTGACAAGTCGACATAATATGCAACCTAAACCCTTTGACCAGGTTTGACCAAGTCCGACCGAGTCCATTGCACCACACAATGACATGGTCCGAACCAACCAAATCAAACTCGACTTCCCTAAACCGATGTCAATTATTCATCACACACATGGGATGACCTCCACATGGTCTCTCAAATCCATAAAAGAAAATATGGAAGTAAAAGTAAATTGTAATTTTGAATTCAAAACTGAAACTAAAATCCAACATAAGGTGGGATAAAATTAAGATCAAAGTATAAAAATTTTCATATTGTAAATAGCACTATAAAAAGAGCAACAAAAATAAATAAATAGAACATATGAATATATACAAAGAGCCTAGAAAGGTGAGCAAGGCATAAAATGTATTTATAAAAAAAGGGGCATAAAGGAAATACATACATGTACATAAAATGAAGTGCATAACCCCCGCTTTTCCCGTGCGTCTTCCCCAGTCGGCCCAGCCCAGCAACCGCTTTTCTCGCGCGTCTTCCCCACCGGCCGGCCCAGCTCGCCCGCGTCCCCCCTCCATTTCTCTGGCGCGTGGCCCCGCCTTCACCCACGCCCTCCCTCTCTGGTCTGTGGACTCGAACGCCCGCCCGCACGCTCTCTCTCTTCCCCGCGCCTCTTCTCCCTCCTCTCCCCTTTTCTTTCCCTCTCTCTCTCCCGTGCGCGTGCGTTGCTTTTCTGCTCTGACACCGCCGCGAGCTTCATCATCACGTGCGCAGCGCCTAGTCCCGTCGCTGCCCCATGCCACGCGCCGCTCCTGGCATGCGCCAAGCCCCGCACCGGGCAAGGCCCCCCGGTCCCTCTCCCCACCGCCCGGTCCTCTACCGCAACCCGGTCCACCGCTCCCCGCCCCGGCGACTATAAAGCCCACTCGAGCTTTCAGCAGCACTGCACAACTTCCCTCTCTTTCCCACTGCAAGCAATTGGGCCTCTGCTTCCCACAACTCACCGGCGACGAGCTCCTTTCCCTGCCCACGACGCCTCTCGCCATCAGCCCACTCCACCTCACCTCGGACCGCACCGTTGCTTCCACATGCCTCCGCAGTCTGCAGGCAATGCAATTCATCGCCCCCTTCCTCTCTCCGGCCACCCCCTCGCCAGCGACGTCCTCGGCCGTGCCGCCCTCGAGTTCCCCTGCTCCGGCTCCCACCTCGGCTCAACTAGCGCTGCTAATCCCTTTCGGTCACGTAAGACCCGAGGGCCGAGTGGCTAGCGCCGCCTGTTTCCACCCTGCACACCCGCGTTCGAATTCCCTGGCCACAATGCACTGTAGATATATTCCATCCTTTTTGAGGATTAAGCCGTGATTAAGGAAAATAAATCACAGTTAGCCAGTAGTTAATGACAGTCATGCCAGAGGATTAGACAATGCTAATTAAATACTAATGATTGTTAATTAGTGATTAATGACAGACATAAAAGCTAACTAGGGGATTAACCCAGATAACCCTCTGACATATGGGCCATGTCCGGTTACTAGCCGGCCCGGTGCCACCGTATTGGATAATTGGCTCACGCGTCCATTACTATCAAGTAACAACCGCGGTTTGACTGGCTATCAGCGCTCTCCTTCCCCCCCCCCCCAAACTCCCCAGCCGCGCGCGTTCGAGCCCCCGGCTCCGCAGCGCGCCGGGTTGAGTTTTTTGCATTTTATTCTAGTCTGACGAGTGGGCCCCACCTATCAGCAGCTACTATCCCGAGCGGCCCGCTGACAGCAGGGACCCATTTGTCAGTGCCACCCCGAAATGGGAATAAATAATAATAACACTAAGTGGGCCCCACCTGTCATAGGTACAGCATATGGGGATAAAATAAAAAGGAATGAATTAAAAATGCCCCGTGGGACCCACCTGTTAGGATTTGATAATTTTTGGGATTAAATCAAACTGAGAACTTTAAATGAGCATAACTTGTTCAATTTAACTCCAAATTGAGTGAAACAAATTTCTAAATTCATCTAAATTCAAGATCTATCTAATGGAACTGGAATCATGATTTGTAGAGTTCAAATGAATTTTTGGCGATATTTTGAGTGACTTGCTGTTTCTCTTTTATTTGGATTTTCACGCACGGTAAATTAGCGTACGAGGCTCAAGAGGAAGAGGCCGAGGCAGTCACCCTAGAAGGCTCAAGAAACTCAAGACCTCGATCCCTGTGACCCAGGCGAGTTAACACTTTGATCATGTTGAACCCATGTTTATGCAATGTTAATTTCTTTTAAAGTATCCACATGCATGCTATTATTTCATGTGACAAATTACTTTAGCTTTTAAAGTTGCTAGTTATGCCCCCAATATTATGCTTGTTACTATTATTCCATTGCCACCTTTGAATGTATGAACCTTGTCACCCTAGGAAATTAAATTAATGTATACTTTGCAATTAAGTCCTTAATATATTGTGTTGCATAGAATTGCTACACTACTAGTTTTCAGGTCTAGGACAACGGAGCGAAATCATTGCAATAGGGCCAAAATAGATGCAATATGTAACTATTGCAACACATCACTTCCGTTGGCAAGCGTGGCAAGTACTTGCGTGCTTAAAAGATTGTGCAACGGATTGTGGTTTCGTTGCAATACATATGGTTATTGCCATGCAATGTGTTGTGGCAATTGTTTGTTGTTGCAACGAATGATGTCGTGGCGATATAGGCTATTGCCATGGCCGACTCCGTGGCAATAGCTTCTTTTGCCACGAAGTTTGGTCGTGGCAATAGTATCATTTGCCACGAAAATATTGCGTGGTAATAGGTTCTATTGCCACGGAGAGCATTTCGTTGCAACAGGATATATTGCTACAGGAGGTGTTTCGTTGCAGCAGGTATAATTGCCACGGGAGGCGGTTCGTTGCAATATGTTTTATTGCCACGGAAGGCGTTTCATTGCCATAAAGTTATTGCGATGAAATATGTTTTGTGGCAAATAGATCCTATAGCAACGAACATTGTTCATGGCATATAGTGGAATCGCAACATAGTAGCGGCGTTGCAACAGCCTATCACAACGAAATACCAATTTTGCATACAGGGTTTATATAGCGGTAAAATTTGTGATAGCATATTGAGCATATGATATTTTATTATAATTTGTTGTTGCAAATTAATAATCAAATTAGGAACACGGTTGGATCAAAAACACATATATTAATTCAACACATAATAATTTAAAAGTGCCACCACTCATGCAGAAATTACATATCAATCTCCGTACTTAAACTACAAAGTTTGTAACTAATAACAAAAGTACTATCACTTCCATTCCATTTGTCCTTGCTTCTTTGCCATGTTGAATTTCCTGACTTGACGACGCCACAACTCTGTTTGCTCTAATCAAATTGTTTCATCCTGATAGAACATGAACAATAAAGAGGGACCTTAATGTAAGTATTGTCCAGCAGCACATACTTAAGTACATCATAGTGCAAGTTTAGAGATACGAGTTCTGACTGAAAATAGCAATCCGAGTTCTCTAGTTCAGTTGCGTAGCAAAGTATTTAGCAAGTGATTCCAGCAGAATTATTTAATTTCATTTCATTTACCGATATATAGTAGCCTGCTTCACTGCATAATTTTCTAGTAGTTTAGAACAGTATGCTATATTTGACATAAGAACAATGACGGATGAAGATTAATCACATTTTCATTTCATACTGCTGGTCCCTCCTTTTCTTGAGCGAGTTGTAGCAGTATTCTTCAATTGTTGTGGAGGAATGAAGTTCGATGAACCATTATTAACAGCGACATTTTGGAAGAGGCTTCGGTTAAGATTAGAAGCTCGAGTGATGCGAATAGGTGGCCTAACATCTTTTTGTGTGGTCAGGATGCTTGTAACTTGATTGGAAAGCAATGTTTTCCTCTTCAACTGTAAGGAAGTCTTTATCTGGCTCTGTTGATAGGTCAGTAATTTTGAAGGCTGTATCATCCTAAGTGTGATAAGAGAAAATAAGAAGTTAAATCAGTTAAGTTTTATGCACAAAATTCTGAAAAATGTACTAAGTCATGAACAAATTCATGAACAAGCCAGGATCGCGGCCGTCAGGCCCTTCCGAGAGGTCAGCTTCAGGCATTTGATCAGTGGCAAGTACCTCCCAACCAGATCCCACACGTTGTACATCGCTATCAGCACAAGTGCGTACCTGAATTTTGTCAGAAATGACATGTCAGATGCCTGCATAATATCACTGAATTTTTCAGAAGTCACCTTGCTGAAATGCTGAAGTTAGATGTTAGATGCAAGTACTTGATAAAAAAGCAAGAAAGGAAGAAGCGTTACCGTGTTCCCAAGCTGTGTGATCCAGTGTCTTCGGATAAAAATCCAGGGAAGATTGACAGAGTCAGGACATATATCAGGTAGATATCAAACGCGTGTCGATGTTCTCGCATCGCGATTCTTTGGTGCTTAAACGCTCATGTTTTGTGGATCCTCCTCGACTGAAAAAACAAGTATATCTACATTTTATTCTCATAGCGAAATTACAAAGGATTTCTATATGGGAATTGGTATCGGAAAGACAAACTTGTCTATCTTGTTCGATTTTGACCCCGCACTGCAAGGTCGCTGCAACGGTCTTGCTCCCTTGAGGTGCCTTTGAGCGGTAGTACTTCACGATGGGTAACTTGGGAAAGACATATGTATATAGAAGGAGGCAAACTAGCTCGAAGATGCATGTTATTGAAAAGAATAATGCTGCACAAGCAATCAAACATGGATTGGTTATACAGATAAGTCATCAAATTTTAGGAAATATGCAAGTACAATTGAAACAAGCACCCAAACATTAAAGAAGAGAGTTATATGAACAAGTGCTTGAAATGGATATTTCTTTTTGGGAAAAGAGTTGTCATTGAGATCACAGTGGATTTATAGCATTCCTATCAGTATTTTGGCATAATCAGAGAAAAAAAAAGAGAGGCAAAACAGTCATATATAAGACAACTGCCTCTATAATTTGGTTTATAATTGGAAGGGCAACATCTAGTTTTAGACTTAAAATTAGTTAAAAGATATTATTTAACGAATTAGATTTTTTACTGGGCCCAAATGAAAATGCACAAGTTATGAAGCAGTTATAATACTAACCTCATGTCATTGACCATCCCTTTAATCCAACATTTGTTTTAGAATTCATATAGTTTTATTTTGGAAGTGCATAGAAATATTTTCGGCTATTTTATATTGGAATATAATTGTACTATATGCACATGTGTTGACAAGATTGGGACGTACTAGCTCCATTGCGAAGACCGCTTTGTGAGTTCTCAAAAGCTGCCTTTGTAATTAATCTCAAAGCTGATGTTAGAGCTCTGAAGCGCCCAAGCCACCAGAAGGACTGAAAATACAAAGCATGATATGGATCATGAAATGTAAAATAAGGCCTCTGAGACCTACAAAGATAACCACAAGCATTACAAATAACTGAAAAAAATAATTGTAAGAGGTTACCCAATGAACTCCGGGCACATGAAGGAAAGATCGCCAACCAAGCCGCCTTGAACATGGGCATCACCGTCCCAAATAAGGCACCGATTAAGCATACACCAATGAAGACTCCAATTCCACCACGTCCTTTAGTACCAATGTCCAGCTAGAATAACAAATATGATTGCACGTCTTTGTTATATCGGCACATTAATCTCTTTTATTGCAAAAGGTAATATACTTACCATTATTAATGCAAAAGAACTAATTAAAAACATTGCAAATCCAAACAGATTCCTCTTCCTCGTGTTGAGCTTTGCCTCATGGTATGCGAGGATGCGGAGTTATTCCAAAGGCAAAAGGCTAGTAAACTAGCGTAAGAACTCTTGTTGGATGGTAATGCAATCGAGGTAGTAGGTTATAAATCTATATCACAAATGAAGGCCTTCCCATTTGGCTCTCTTCTTATTTAATGAAACGCAATCCTACCGCGTTTTGAGAAAAGAGTATTCGAAGTCGATTGGGGATTGAAACCTAAAGGTGGGCGATTTACGTCGTAAATCGATTCAAGAACAACGCATGGGCCACGACTCCGCGTAACAAGCGCCACTGTCTTGCCCATGCCCGAGAGACATCATCAAATCATAAGCGAGCTAACGCCAGAGGCAACAGACAAAACTTACCGCGAATGATCTCACCGATAACGCATGATGAATCCTCAAAAGGAGGGTAATTTGTCGAAACAACTAAAATAAGCACGAAAGCATCAGAATCGCCAAAATCAAGATCGCATCTTTTTACAGTATGACAGGGAAGGAAGACGTACGGGAGAAGAGCACTGACCGGCCGGAGCAGGCGATCTCCGATTAGAGGTGGCGGCGGCCAAGAACAACTTGACGAGAGCAGGCGATCTCCGATTAGAGGCGGAGGGCGACGCGATCTAGGCGTCTGGCGGGCGGAAGATTTAGGGGTATATATATCCACGATGGTTTTGGACGGGGGCTGAGGAATTTGGGCGGGATGTGCGTATTGTGGGGAAGTTATTAGGGAGGGAAAATTTTTATGATTTTTGAAAATATAATATATATATATATATATATATGTATATATATATATATATATATATATATATATATATATATATATATCTTTACTATTATAAAAGAAGGAGTCGTGTATTGTGGGGAAGTTATTAGGAGGAAAATTTTTATGATTTCTAAAAATATAATAAAAATAAATAAATAAATATATCTTTACTATTATAAATAAACGGTGTTGCACCTAGTGATTGAGTGAAACGTTTATTAGCAAGGGTGAGTATAGAAGTACTCAGCAAGTGTTATTAGCAAAAATGCACAGAATGATTATTTATTCTATTCATCATAATTTGAGTACATAAACTTACATGCATGAAGGTTCAAAACAAATCAATACACCACACAAGCACAAGGTTCCCAATTTAAACAAAAAAAATCATCATCTCCATGTCCTACAGAATTCACAGGTGCGACAATTTCATCATCTATGTAGGTGTCATCATCTTCATCATCGTCTAAGTCCTCGTCATTGGGTTCAGGTACAGGAACCGCCTTATCTATGACAGAAGCATCAACACTTACCCCTTCCATGTCATTCCTTTTCCAATTTGTCAAGTCTTCATGTAGGCGGGATACATTCATGTCTTCCAGTCCGACGACCAGCGACTCAACATCGATGATCCCGTATTGATCCCTGCTGAACCCTCTTCCTTTCTTTGTAGTACCAGCAGGTACAAAAATTAGAAATGTCACAAAGAGAATATGCAAATAATGGAAACTCAAAATTTTTAAATGTGAATCTGAGGAGATGATCCAGAGAAACCTGAGTAAATGAAATATAAAAGTTTCATTTTGAAAATAATGGCATAAAAGGGAAACAAAAATAAATATATATAAATTATAAGCCAACATGTATACAAAAGGGCCTAGCAAAATGAGCAAAAACATAAAACTAGAAAATATATGTGTACAAGAAATAGCCCTAAAGGAAATATATACATGTATATAGAATGAATGTGCAAATAAATAAAAAGTATATATATGTATGTATATATATAAATAAAATAAATATATATACATATACAAAAATAGAAATAAATAAAAAATATATATGAATAAATATCTGTATATACACATGCAAATATAAACAACAAATAAAAAGATAAAAAGAAAAGAAAAGAAAAAGGAGGTCACCTACCAAACCCCACCGCCCCACCCTTTCCCGCTTCTCTCTCGGCGGCGGCCCAGCCCGCTCAGCGCATGCCCTCTAGTTTTAGCCCTCACCGGCCCTCATCACCACTCCCACGCCGCGACACGCCAACCTCACCGCCGCCCGAGCTTCCTCTGCTCCAACGCCCACCCGGTGACATGCGTCATTTATATATATATTTACCCGTCATTTTACCCTCATATTCTCCACATTTTGGGACCATTTATCATCATTTACACATTTTTCCATATTTAATTGTTCAATTTGGATCATTTTACATTTTTTGTGTTTTTTTCGCAGGCTGGCGCGATCGAGGCGCATAAACGACAAATTTGGCATTCCAGGACTGCTCTGTACAAATGTGCGTATCGTCACGGACGCGTAGGACCTTTTCGCGAAGAAATCAGAGTTCCAGAGGGCCCGAACAGAAGAAATCAAATGGGAGAAGGACTTTTTCGCAATTACCGAAATCTTCGAGAACTAAATCGCAAAATAGCCAATGCCCCCAATCTGCCCTAAAATGCCTAGCCGCCGTCGCCTGTGATTTTTTAGTCCAGTTTTGTTTTCTTCTCCCAACACCTTCTTCTCCACACCCGTCCGCCGGAGCAGACCGGCCTCAGCCGCGGCGCGCGTCTCGTCCGCCCTCCTTCTTCTCCACATCCTACCGCGCCACCCTTTCCTCACCGCCTCCCTTCTCCATCTCGCCCACCACTCGGCGCCGCCACCTCTCCTCCTTCTTCACATCCAGCCACCCCTTCTCCACCCGTGTGCCTCCAACTCCTCTTCCGGCCGCCCCTCTGCTCTCCCGCCATCACGCTTCCTTCCCCTACCGCGCCAACACCGCATCACCATCCTCGCGCTTCTTCCCCATCACAGCGCCGCCGCACCCCATTACTCCGGCCAACCACCGCTCCTCCACATACGCGCCACCATCTACCTCCGCCAACTCCATCCGCCGGCGCGCCATCAAGCGCCGCCACCTTCTCCACATCAGTGCCGCCGCCGCCTTAGCTCTTCCTCTCCCCATCGTGCCTCCCTTCTCCGCCTGCTCCGCCTCCCATCTCCACCACGCCGCACCTCCTCTTTGCTTCTCCTCCTCCCCCTTCTTCTTCACTACCACCACCGAGACCGAGCAGCGCCATCTCTCTCCGCCAAGTGACGCCCCCTCTATTCCGCCGCCTCGCGCCAGCACCGCATCACCGCCTACTCCTCCGCATCCTCCTCTGCGAGCGCCACGCCTCTTCACGTGCGCCATCTCAACGGCCGCAGCCCTTGTTGCTCCACCGCGCCGACTTCGGCGACCTCTCCACGGCAGTCATCTTCAGCGCCGCCGCCGGCCGCCTTGACTTCACTGACGGCCGGATCGGCTACTACTTCACCTACGACCCCTCCAGATCCACGGCCTCCACCAACACCTTCCTCTTCACTGCTTCCCCTTCACTTCGGTTCATCCCAAATCCTTCTTCCTTTCTCTACTTGCTGTTCTACTGAATTACTGTTAGTGATTATTAATCTCTATTGCCCAGTGGATGTTTGCTTGTGATATGTGATCTGTGTGATGATGAATTGTGGATGTTGATACATTGCACTGTGAATGTTAATCTTCGATTATGAGTTGTGGTCATGCTGTGAAACAGTGCAATCTTAATGTGATGTTAGGTTAGTGACTTGAGTGTGTGTCTGTGTTCAGTGCTTGTTTAGGTCTGTCAGTTGTGATATGTGTTAGTTGTGAATGTTAGTTCTGTGATGTCAAGTTGCACGAGTTAGCTATTCAGCGACCGTCCCCTTCCCATTGCTGTCTAGACTCCCTCTGCGCTTCTAGATCCTCCCTCTTTGCTTCTCGCAGCGGTCGTTCGATAATTAAGTCGTGCGTGTGTTCGTTGTAGTTTTGTGTTGTCCTGCCGACATCATCTAGTTAGCCGTCGACCGTCTTCCCCCTCTTTCTCTCTCGACTCCCTTCTTGCTTCTAGACTCCTCCAGTGCTTCTCGACTTCCTCCTGCTGTCTCGCGGTCGGTAGTTATTTAGGTCGTCGGTTGGTAGTTTTCGTCGTGTAGTCGTCGTTGTAGTTCGTGTGTGTGTTCATTTGTTTAGTCTCATCATGTTGTTTGTTCGGTCGTACGACATCCATTCGTACGGTCGTTCGTCCAATCGTCCTTCGTTTGTTTAGTTCGTTCGTCGTTTTGATCGTGCGGGTTAGAGTTCATTCGTTCGACTATTTTAGTAGTAGTTGTAAGTTTAGTTTTTCTCCCCCGTTTCGATTGACCTAGCTTTAGCCGAGCACCGGTAGCCTTAGTCTAGTCCCTGTGGAGAACACGACACTCGTCGCTATTTTAGTGGCAACCCGTGCACTTGCGGGTGTGCTATTTTTGCACGATCACCCGGTCGGTTCAAGTGGATTCCTTCGCCCCACCCCATCAGGTAACACCGTGTAATCGAGTGGCTAGCACCATGCGATTCCACCCTGCTGGCCTGAGTTCGAGTCCCATGACCGCAGTAAAATGTGGATTTTTTAAGCTTTTGCTAAGTTGCAGTAAAGAGGCAATTAAGAGAGTAATTACTATGCAAAGAATGGTTAGAGTAGAGATAAGTATAATTAATGTCTAGACATGGTTAGTTAATGTAAATGACAAGTAATTAGGGATTACATGCATATTAATACTTGAGTGCTTAAAGAAAATTTTAAAACTTTTAATTCATGATAGCTAGCAAAAACTGGAATAGGATATAACTGCGATCATTTAAGAGTTCCTATAGGATTAATCAATCATAAACATGGCTTGAATATTCATTTAAAAGCTAGTTAATAATTAAAGGCACTAATAACCAATGACTTTAGTTAGGAGCTCAGATGTCAATTAAAAATATATATTCTGGACAAAGATAAAGGGGAATGATGTGTGTGTTATGTATAGTTATAAAAGCAAGACCTTAAGGTAAAAGTTGTCCTTATAATCATAATGATCGACCGAAGCAGGGGCTCTAGGTATGGACGTACGGTGTTGGCCGGCCATGTACAATATGCCTGGCCCACAATGATCTATTGCCACGGAAAATTTTCATATTTTGCAACAAATTTATTGTGTGGCATAAAAACTTGTTTCATGCACAGTATAGAGTATCCTTTTGCAACGCAATCCAAAACTATAACTACCCAACAAGACCGTGGCAAAATTGTCAGCCATTTGCAACGAAATTCTATATCGTGGCAATACCCCATAACTAATGATCAATATTATTGCAACACAGGAATATCATGGCGATAAAGTTATACTTCTTGCAACCGTTTTCTAAATAGTGGCGAAAGATCACCTTATTGCAACGAATTAAGGTGACTATCTCAACACCATATTTAAGTAGCAATATGTGCGCATATTGCCATGATTTTGGACATAGGTTGCAATAACAGGTACCTATAGCAACTAATTTTGTGTCGTTGCAATGCATTTCGTGGCCAAAGACCCGAAATCTAGTAGTGCTAGATAAATGGGGGTACAAAAATGCCCCAAAATCATCTCTTGTGAATATGAATTGTTTTGGGCAGTCATGGTGGGAATGATTGGGGTATGTTGATACGTTATTTTATGATTCCCAAAATCCTCAATACTGCTTAGTACCTGGATGGATGGTTAGGGAGCTGGTATGTGGTGCAGTGGACGCACAAAAATATGAAATGTGGTAGAACCATCCAGGTAACCCTAAGGACAATCTTGTCATGTTAGCCCTGTAAAACCAGTACAACCACAAGTCTGTAAAGTACAACGTGGATTAGTAGATTTACCGAACCCCGAAAGTCATCCTCACAGGAGGAGATAGTGAGGTAGCGCAAGCGGCTGTCTGTGTGACGGCTTGAATGGGACATCCGTAGAGGGTGAGGTTCTGCTGTGGCGGGCTAGTAGTGGGGGTAGCCAGCTGCTAGACGTTCAGAAGGAGAACATCCCGCACAACGTATGGGACCCACCGCAAGTGGGAATGACCCATAGGGTGAATTGATGGACGGGGCGAGGTACTTTGAATAGTCATTGTAATGGCTTGCTCAACCGTATGACGAAGGAATCATGCGGGGCAATGAGTAAACTGTCTCTTGTGGGTAAAGTGTGCAAACTCTACAGAGTCAAAACTATTCGAATAGCCATGCCCACGGTCAAGGGCAGACATGGGGACTTAACCAGATATAGTTCTATTTAAAAATGTCTAGAGAATGGGAAAATGGAAATATGGAGGGCAACGAAAAGCCCTAATTTGAGTTGTCCTGGGTGTCGTCCCAGTGGTAAGTTAAGCGGCTATAACGCGGAAAGATGCTATATGGCGTAGATGCCATATAACGGTGGATGGCACCTGTGTCAATTATAAGATAGTCTTACTTCACAAATTTAAGTCATGAGTTTAAAACTGCTAGGTCGTAGGGATTTTAAGTAATTGTATTCAAAAGCACTCTACGCAAAATAAAATAAGCCCAAGCCTTCCTTTGATAAGCTGAGCATGTTAAATATTGCATTCTGTGTGTTGGCTCGCTGAGCACGTTGGATTGTGCTCATACTCGCATCACCCAACACAGAAACAGGGACGCAGGATCATTACGCCCACGAAGATACCCCTACCACTGATGGAAGGACACATGAAGGGAATTAGGGTGTAGGCTTCGCTTTCTAGCCATAGACAAGTTGACCTTGGCTTTGTGTGCACGTATATTGTCGGAGCCCCGGTGATATATATTGCACACATTACCCTTCCAGTTGCTTGCCTGTGGGTGTGGTCTTACTTTTTCTTCTGTTTCCGCTGCTTGAATGTAATGAAGATATTTGGCCTAGTCGGCCCTTTTGTAAACTATCACCCGATGTGGTGTAACTTAAACTCTGTAATATTATTATCTGTGTGATGTATGATATGATTCAGTAATGTACCTGTGTGCACTATCTACTGATCCAGGGAGTAGTGCAGTGAAACACAGAAGATTCTGGATTGAAAAATCAGGGTCTGACAATGGATCTGGAACCCCTCTCCTTCCTCCCAAAGCAGTAAGCGCATTCCGAAGAATGGTAGGAATAGTTGCACGAGAACGAATTGAGATCACATTCAATTCTTGGAAGAACGTGCTTGACACTTGAAAACGTGAGCTGCTGAGTGAAATTTTGGCATCGTTCGAGATCCTAGAAGAACACCAAGACGCCGTGCAACGACAAACCTTGCTAGCGGTGTGCAAAGCATGGAAAAACTTCAAGAGCACGCTTGTCAAGAAATACGTGGAGACGGACAAAACGCCCTTTCATAAATACCCATTCCTGGAACCACAATGGGAACAGTTCAAGGCAACGAAGATGACCGAAGATTTCAAAAGAACAAGTGCGGCGCACAAGGCCCTCCAGGAAAAAAACACACACCCCCACAGACTTGGCACTGCTGGGTATGCGGGTAAAATCCCGCAATGGAGGAGGGAGGATGAACTGGCAGCCCGGCAGGACATCGCCCTGCCATTTGCCAATATCCCAGATGACCGCGCTTGAAATTGGATTAGAGCAGGTCATCTACAACGACATCGAGGGACGTCTCCTTTCCAAACCCTGCAGACCAGCAAGTGTCCCAGCGTCTGGTAAGATATCGATCGAACTATGTAGCTTGTAATTACTCCACAACTTTGTATGAAGTGAAATGACATGTCATGCTCTTGCATGAAGAGCTGAGTTTTGAATCTACCATGGGATCATTCCAGGGAACAAGGGAGAATGATATGTTCTCTGTGGCCGTGGGAAACAAGGAGCACCTGGGTCGTACGAGAGGCCTTGGGCTTTACGTTCCTTGGAAACATGGTTTCCAAGATGACTCCGAAATGTATCGGCGTAGGAAGAGAACCAAAGTCGAGCGTGAGGCACAGCTACAAGAAGAGATCAAGGCATCTCTTAGAGATGAGCTAAGAGATGAGCTGGCTGATTATGTCAGAGATAAGGTGCGGAAACATACAGAAAATCAGCAGGCCGCCGCCGCTGCCGCTCTTGTGCTAGCTAGCCGCACAACCGTCCGAGTAGTTGCGCATCTAATCCGACGGAAAGTGAGGCCAGATTTCCTGTGGATGACATCCTGGTAATAATTATTATCTCTCGAATGCTTGCTCCATTGATAGGCCTATTAATTGGAGTAGCTAATTTTGTATCGTTATGTAGAAGCCTACGAAGTGCAAGCTCCAAGTGAGATATGCCTCCGTTGCCTTGTGCGCTGCTTGGGGCATGGCATATCGGTCTGCTCAAGGGGTCATGCTGCACCATCAAGCTTTAGTGACAGGCTTCAGAAAAGTGTCAGTAGATGGTGTACACGCCAATTTCAAGGTCGTCCCGCTACCGAAGGCCACCAACAACGAGCTCGTGACTCTAGGGCAAGCCATTGGATCCTTCATCCAGTGGTCCAAAAGTGATATTTGCCTGGAGGCTTCTTCACCGGTGGCAGATCAACTACATGCACTAGTGCCATCTCCACAAGGGCAACCTAAACCAGATCAGCTACATGCACTGGTGTGTAACAGCCCAGTTTTTTAGTAAAATAAAAATAAATAAATAAATAATTGAAAATTAATTAAAATAAAATTAAAATTAAAATAAGTATTTTTGTGCCTAAGTTTTAAATTTGGATTTGCCCTGAATTTCTGTTTTTGAAAAATATGGATTTGAAAAGCATTTTCAGAAAAACCTAAAATTACTAAATAAAATAATATTTTGAATTTCTATAAAATTCTATGTCAAATTAAGTATTTGGAGTTATTTGGATTTTATTTGGGTTTTCTGAGTTTTCAGGAGTTTAAAATGTATTTTTCAAATTACAAAGTATTTTAAAATATGAAAATTAAATACCAACATTAGTTGAAAATAATTTTATTAAGTCCAAAATGTCTCCAGGAGGTTCTCTGAATTTTTCTAGAAATTTTGGAGTTTATTTCATATTTTTCTGAGCTTTATTGAGTTTATTCGGGTTTTCTGAAAAAGAAAATCAATTTCCAAAAACTAAAATCCTCCCCTCCCCTCTGGCCGCCACATGGACGGCCAGATCTTCTCCACGCCGCCACCATCCGGCCATCGCCTCCACCCCGCCTACCCCCTCCCGATGGCCGCCACGTCGCCCCCAACCCATCCGCCCCGTCCGCCTCCTCCTTCCTCCACGGGCCACCCGATTCTCCCCTCGGCCACGCGGCCAAATCTCCGCCGTCCGCACCCCGCTCCCCTCTCTCCTCTCTCTGCCCCGTGGACCCCACCCGGCAGCAGCCCGCTCTCCCGCTGACCGCACGGGCCCACCTGTCGGGCTCTTCTTCCCCACGCTGCCTCCCTTCTTCCCCGGCCGCGCCGCCGCCAGGCCGTTGCGCCTCCTCCGCCCTACCCGGCCGCGCCCCCACGTCGCCTCCTCTCACGCGCCACCCGGTCTCCTTCCCCGCATGACCCGTTCACATTCCCCCTCTCCCCCACCTCCCCACTCCCCCATTTCCCGCAACCGCCACCGCGCCTACTCCCCACTCCGGCGAGCGATTCGCTCCGCCCCGCTCCCCCTCCGCCCTATAAAAGGCCCCTTCGGCTCCGCCACATCCCGCCGCACCTCGTTCCCCCTCCCCCGAGCTCTCCTTCACCCCTGCGCCGTGCTTCCCCACCGCCGCCGTCGCCATAATTGCTCCGGCGAGCAATTGCGCCCGACCCGGTCGCCCTCGCGCCTCGCCACCGCCTCCGCGAGCTTCGCCGAGCCCGTACGCACCCCGGCTGCCCCTCAACCACGCCCCTCCGCCACCGGAGCCCACTCGCCGTCACCACCCGAGCGCCACCGCCGCTCCTCCTCGGCGCCGGCACAACCCCGGCCGCCTCCAGTAAAACCCGCCCCACCTCCGAGCTCCCCTCGCTCCCCTCTACCTCCTCCACCCCTCACCACCGTCCGCCGTGCCGCCGTTCGCCGACGAGCTCCCGGGCCCGAGCCTCCCTCCGGCCGGCCGGCCCCGTCGGCGTCCCCGTACCCACGTGGCCGGTGACACGGCGCCACGCTCCAGCCACCTCGGCCGCCTATGCCCCGTCGGCGCCACGCCAGCCCAGCCCCACCACCCGCACCACCTCAGCCCTGCCCGTAGACCGTGAACTTGGTTCACATGGGCTAGGCCCACTTGTCAGCCCCTCCCCCTCTTTTCCTTTTAAAAATAATTCGGCCGAAATTCAAAATTCCTCGCTGACGCAATGCTGAGGTCATGAATTCTTTTCCTTTAGGAAAATAATTCCAAAAATCCTGATTTTCCATTTTCTCTCTTTTCAAACTTCCCAGAGCCCGTTCTCCCTCGTTTTAACTCCGATTGAGCCCATTCAAATTTCTAAGTTCATCAAAAATTGCCCTCTATCCATTTCTAGCCTCAATTCAAATATTTGAGTCAATTTGAATTTATTTGAATTTGGTGGGTTATTTTAACGTGTAGACTTCGACGATTCGGGAAATTTCTTCGACGAAGATTCAAACCAAGTTCAAGGGCAAGGCAAGTCACACTCCTTGATCATGTTGATCCCAGTTGTCAAAATAAAATTATTTTGATTTAAATTATTCTGCATGCATACTTTTTTTCAACGTATTTCAATTCAGTTTTAAATTTAGTTATTGCCTACTTGTTAATTCCTCCTTTGCAATTGCAAATCCTTATACCTTGTCACCCTAGAATAAAACTCTAGCTAGTGCATTAGTGTTGGCTAGAGGAATTTTGAATCAAATGCTTAGCCCTGCTTAGTCATAATATTTGTTTTGGGATATTTTTCACATAAAATGATGAACCTTTCACATAAAATGATATACTTTTAATATGTACTCTTGACTTTCGTGAGTCAAGGAGGTTTATGAATTATTTTGAAAACAAAATATAAAACTCGTTTAGACTTAGGCAATTGGTTAGAGTGGTGGGTGCAGGTATGCCCTGTTGGTTGGAGCCGCAGTGGTTGATTGTCGTGCACGGGGGTATGTGGTTAGGCCTAAGTCAGATTAAGGACCGGTCTGTGAGCTACTGTTGCAAAGCCCTAATCGTACGACCACATGGCTGGTATGGGACAGTCCTGGCTGAATAATTTGTGAAGTCCCAACCTGAGTCAAGTCGTAGGTTGAAAGTGAGCGTGGTTGGTGCCATGTGAAGTCTCACTTGGCGAGCGTGGTTAAGCCATGAGAAGTCTTGTCGTGGCTCAAGAGGGGGTCCCGGTCTGGTGGATTCCTTACTGGGGTGAAACCTTAGAGTTGGCTTGGCCAGATTGAAGGCTTTGCATTGTAAAAGCCTTGTCACGACTCCTTGCCGCACACCTAAGGAAGTGTGTAACTCGCGTGGCACAAAAGGATGATCGTGTCTTGTGGGTAAAGCTGTACAACCTCTGCAGAGTGTATAATCTATCCTGGATAGCAGTGCCCATGGTCATGGGCATGCTGAGTAAAAGTTTTTCATGGATTAGATTTTGATTTTCAAAAATGTTTTCGAAAACCTTGTGGATGGATGGAATCCACGAGAGATGGAAACCTTGCGGATGGATGGAATCCATGAGAGATTGAAATCTGGTGAATGGATGGAATTCATCAGAGTTGCGCAGTGAAAGCGTGTGGATGGATGGAATCCATACGTGAGCTTTTGGAAAAGATGGTCCGGGTGGGATGCCCGTGGATAGGTTGGTGTTTGGTTGGAGCCGGCACTGACGGTATTATTTTTGATTAAAAGTATTGTTTTTACTTACTGTATTAAATTCCACATTTTTAATCTATTTACTAAATTTCTTAAATGTTGTTTTATGCAAGATAACCCTATAAGCCTTCCTTTGTGGCCCTATCATTACGTTGCATTTTTCCGTGTGACTTGCGGAGTACAAGTTTGTACTCACCTTGCTTTTTCCACACAGAGAAGAAAGACGTCAACTACGGTGAAGATCTGGATGAGTAGGCCACGTCTTACTGTCGTTTGCCTGTGGGCAGGCTTGGGCTTCGCTATTTATCAGTTTGCTTCCGCAGTTCTTTGTTTTATTTATTTTGCCAATAGGCGTTGATGTAAGACTTGGCCAAAAGGTCGTACCATTTTATTTAATATAATCAGTCATTTGTGCTTGGTATTTATCTTTGTTGTACTGTGTGCACTAGCTGATCCTGGACTAGTGCGATTTACACAGAGGATCCAAGAGTCGTTACTCCGGGTTCCGACATGGTGCCATCTCCAGAAGGGCAACCTGAACAAGATCAGCTACCTGCACTGGTTTCATGTTCACGGGCGCTATTGCCGGTGCAGCAACTTCCACCAGTGCAACTTCCACCATCGGTGCTACCTTTAAGTCGACCTACAGCCAAGGTAGCAAGGGCAGCAAGGGCAAAGCAAAGAAGACCAATGATGATATCCTGTACCTCCCATTGGCCCGCAAATTCGTGCTTAGCGAGCCGTTGCTCTAGAAAAAGGGCCTCCAACCCCTAGCAATTAGTTGCCAGCAATTGCACAAGTGGTATATGGAACAGTCCAATAAGCCAGAGAGAGAACGGAGCTCAAGTATCACTGTCAAATTCGCGCTTGATCATTTACATCATAGTCTTCAAGAGTGTGTCTTCGTGGTCACCTTTGAGGATTTATTCGATCTTTTCATGCTCAACGCTCTCGACGTCTCACTCATGCGATGTTGGACGCTGTAAGTGTATACAATCATAGTCTCCGTTCATGTCATACCGATAAATGTCATATATAATTTGTTGCTTTCGTGTGTATATATATAGACACATGCTGACTAAAACTAGATCATCCAAATCATCATCGGTTGGTTTCTTGGACCCACACTTGGTCGCCGAGTATACCATCGACGAGAATACACCCGTCGTCGAGAGGTACATTGCAGCAGGACTGCTGGCTCAACGCAATAAGGAATATGTACTTATGCCCTACAATCAGGACTATCATTGGATTTTAATAGTAATTGTACCAAAATGGAACAAGGTATATTACCTTGATTCCCTTAGTAAGAATAAAATGGACTTCACAATTGTCAGCCAAGTAATCGATAGGTAAGTACATTTTCTCCATACATACATATATTGTACTCTTTCTTTTCTTCCGAATGATATGGTTAACTTTTTCGAATCACGTAGGGCGTTCGCGCTGTACGTTGCAAAGGGAGGTGACTCGGCGCCAGGGGCCAAAGGCTTGACACACGCTCGAGATTTTAAGGTATTCGCTATTACACATTAATTAATCCTATGCAATAGTTGGTAGTAATGCCTCTTGAATTAACACATTCCATTTTTTGCAGTGCCACCAGCAGCCGCCGGGCAACACATGTGGATTCTACGTTTGCTACCATATGGAACTACTCCTCGATTCCTCGAGGATCACTAATTCCAAGGTTTGTCAATCTTTCCATAATTACTTCATACTTATGACGTTATATGTATACGTACATTGATATTCCTATCGACAGGCTGCGTTCATCCCATTAACTGCATTGAAACAGTGCGACCTTTCACGAATTTGAGGAGAGTTGGCGTACTTTTTGGTGGCTGCAGTCATAAACCCAAATGGAGAGTTCCACTGCGGACAATGATTTTTTATTTCTCTTATCACTCCGGAATCGAGGTCTCGCGAAAGGAACGGATCCATAATCAACGAACTTGTCAGCTGCACAAGCAATACTTGAATGGCAATCATGCACCATCCAAGTATAGCTTGTGTAGCCTGATAAGTTCGTTGATTATGGATCTGTTCCTTTCACGAGACCTCGATCCCGGAGTGATAAAGCAATAAAAAATGCAATGTTACCATCTAAGTGCAAATGCAATGTAGATCTTTTGTAATTGTGTATTTGTTAATGGATATTTTATTTCATTTCAATTAATTGATTTGCGAAATGGATGCTTTATGTTTGTGAAATGAAGTGCGATGTGAATTGGATGTTTTATGTTTGTGAAATGAATTGAGATGTGAATTGTATGTATACATGTACATGTTTATCTGCTTGTTTCAGAGGGCATGGCTAGCATTTCCTGAGGCTAGCCAATAAACAGGTTGTAGATTTAGTGGTGCAAAAGAATATTACAGACGATTTTTAGCTAAAAACTGATATATCACAGACGGTTTTTATCTAAAAACCATCTGTGATATTTACACCACAGACGGTTTGAAAACCGTCTGTGATATAGATATATCACATACGGTTTTTAGCTAAAAATTGTCTTTGATATTTACACCAAAGACGGTTCGAAAACTGTTCGTGATAACCTTCGATTATCACTGACCCATAAATTCAGACGGTTTAGAAAACCGTCTGTGATAACGTTTTTGAACCGTCTGTAATTAGGCTTTCTGTAGTAGTGTCAGCAACTTCAAAGATGGACTCAACCTTATTGTAGCATTCATACAATCATAGACAAACTCTAGCACACAGATAAAAAATGCACTAGAAAACCCCATTCACCAAATATCATCCATAATAGTTAATTATAAATGCACTATAAAACCTGGATAACTCAAAAGATTACATACCACAACAATGAATTCCTCCATTACTTCTAGTTGGAGAGAGCTACTAAGCAATATCACTACATGATTTCAAAATAAAAAAACTCCTACAATAAATTTTCAATTACAAATGATAGAAAAACTCCAAGTAAAATCTAATCCCCACCGACAACCATTTAAAAAAGATCCTAATACCAAGAAGGACATTCACCAAGGAACAAATCATATATTATGATAATAGTTTGACATTCATCACCATTCAATTAACTACCACATTGATTAGGCTACTACACTAATTTTAGATTTGCATTAGACAACATCATTGAATTTCATCTAGAAAATCTAGAAATTTGCACAATCATAATCCTCTAAATAATGTATCATGTTTCCGCACTGTTGATAAATTCACCAATCCATAAGCATATATAAATAAAAGGGGCAATAAAACATCGGCACATAGGACGGATTTAAAAACTAGCAGTGAGTTCGCTTCAAAGAAAAATAATTAGATTGCAAGAACAATATTATTTAAAAAAAATAAAATGCAAAACCACATTTAAGGGGTACATGCCCCACAAGAATAGGGAATAAAACCTAAACATTTTGTTATTGGAAACTTGAAAAACGTTCATACAGCAAAAATAATAGACGTTGAGCACACATTATAATGCCACAAGTCATAAGACTTGAGTTCGGTCTCAAATACTTTACTACACACTTTACTTTATCAATCAAAAGTTTTTTCACAAAATTACTTTGCTTTATCAAACAAGATAGTCAGTTAAGACCAATTCACATAAATCAATTACAAGCTGAGAACCCTAAAAATTATGAGTACAAAACTCCAAATATTCCATCTAAATGATTCTCTGAAGGACAATCCAATGTCTTTCCTAAAAGCTTTAATAGCACCATCTAATTCACTAACCAACAATCGTGCAAAAGCCAATTTAATAATTCTTACCAAGAATCAACAAAGGCTACTATCCCATCATAAAACTTTCCAAAAACACACTAAATTGCTTTCTAATATTTTATATCCTATCTTCAATTTTAAAAACCCACAAAGCATGACAACCTTACCGCAATAACCACAATGCTCTAGGGGAAATCTAGTACACAAATCACAATTCTCTAGCAAACTTTAATGCGCATATTAACAAATGATTCCACAAGCACTTAAATTTAAAACACTTATTAAATTTCATTAATTCAACTCTTAGTGAATTTATTGCACTCCAATGATTCTTATTAATGATCAGCGATTATCTTGATTATGGAATTTATTTATTGTCCTACCTTTATTTGCAATCACACAAACATTTGCAAACACAATTCCAATATTTCCATCTCATGTTTAGAAATTAGAGCAAAATACCATTAAAACTTCAATATTATAATCTCTATTAAACATGGTTTTACACGGTAGTACAACAACATTCATCTATTCCTTTATACACCATTCCAACAATTTAGCATGGTAAAAAATATGTAAGTCTAGTATTTATATATGATCAGCAAGTATCCACAGAAAGATAAATTCAAGATTATTATTTGCCCAAGGAAAAAATTTAACATATCCTTAGATTAATCATCCCAAATGGTTAGAATAATCTATTTGTGACCAAATAACCCAATTTATCCAATGGATTTTGGAAATTTAACAATCTTAATTATATAATCAATTCAGCAATGTTCCACACTTCCATATAACTCTGAACATTTAAGTAAGAATGGGCATACTCTTAGTCACTATTAGTTATTGTAACATCCCAATTTTTGCTTTATTTGGAAGAAATAATTTTAAATTAATTATCTCAATTTATTTGGATTTTTCAGAATACAAAGTTCTGTTTAAAAATAAAAATTTAATATCAAAATAGATTGGAAATATTTTTCATATGTTCAAAACATTATCAGTGAATTATGTGAATTTTTCTGCAATTTTTGGAATTTATTTGGTATTTTTCTGACTATTTTAAAGCCTCCTACTGATTTCTGAAATATATAAAAAAATTTAAATATCAAAACCCTTCCTCGGGCTGACACTTGTCAGCCATCCATCCGTCCATCTCCGCCTGGACCGATCCCCGCCGTCCGCGCCATCCCGCCTCCTCTCCCTCTCCGTGCGCCACGTGTCGTACATCCGCCGGCTTCCCCGCAGCTAATCCTCAAAGGGATTACCTACCCTTATTGGGTAGGCAGTGCCTCCCCGCCCGACTGGTTTACACCGCCGCTCTCTTCCCTCCCCGCTCCCTCGGTGCGTGTTCGAGCCCCGCTCCGCGCGCGAGGTTGAGTTTCTTTTTGTTTTTGCGCCGACAAGCGAGCCCCACCCGCCGAGACCGCCGGTCACGTGAGGTCACCGCCGATGGTCCCCACCGTCGTGCCGCCGTCTCCACGGTCGTTTCTTCCTCCCGGCGCCACCGCCATTATCGCGCCGCTGCCGAGCTCCACCCTTCGCCCCCGTCCGCTTCTCGCCATTCATGAACCCCGAGAGCCGCCTTGTCGTGCGCATTCAACCGCCGCCGTTACCCTCGATTTAACGCCCACTCCGCGCGTGCGCGCCGAAACCGCCGTTTTAACTCACGGCGAGGTTCGCGCGCCGCTTCCATCTCCGCGTGTATAAAACGAGCCCTGCCACCACTCTCACCTTCGCACTCTCCTCTCTCTCTCCTCTCTCGCGTGCGTGTCGCCGCTGTTCAAACCGCCGCCGCCGTAGGATTTGGTCGCCGCCGGTGAGTCCTCCGCCGCGCCTCGCCGCCGCCGGTCGGCGCGCGCGTGGAGACGCCCCGCGCCTGCGCCTGTCTCGGCGCGCGCTGCTCGCGTCCGCAGCCGCCGCGCGCGCGCTCGCGTCGCGCGCCGCCAGCGCGGTGAGCCCGACCACGCGCCGATGATCGGTCGGTTTCGCCTCCGCGCGCGCGATTCACCGCCATCCTCGACGGCTCGGATGCACCTACGCGTCCTCATCTCGGCCGTCGCGTCTGCGCCCGCTTCGCTTTCGCCGCCGCGTCGCGCGCTCGCCGCAAGGCCAAGGCTCGCGTCGCGCGCCAGCGGCGAAGCTCGCCACGCGCCCGAGATCGGACGATCGCTGCGCGCCGCCGCCCAATCTTGGCTGTTCATCCAGATTTGAGCCGCGGCCCGGATGCGCCACGTGTCCGGCGTAGGCTATCCGATCTCGCGCCGCCGCCGCCCGCCCGAGCCACGCCGCCGCCACTACCAGCACGCCACCCTAGCCGACATGTCCAGAACGCTTCATGCCACGAGTAGCCACGCCGGCCGCCACGCCGGCAAACCCGATCCGGTGCCATGTCGCGCCACGCCGGATGCCACGTGTCATGCCACGTGTCGCATTTCCGCGTGCCACGCCATTTGTAATGGTCCGTGGACTCGGCCCACCGTAGACCGCCCCACATGTCGCTTCTGTATTTTTATTTTAATTCCCTTGCTGACGTCATAATTAGAATTTACTTTTGTAAAATAATTCCAAGAAAATCCGTGCTGACGTCATAATTCATTTTCAGTTAAAAGATAATTCCAGAAATTATCTTTTTCCATTTTCTCTGATTTCAAACTTCCAACAGCCATATCTTGCCCATTTTAGCTCCAAATTGATCCATTCAAATTTCTAAATTCATCTAAAATTCTAATCTTTCAATTGGTATATTTAGTTTCAATTTTTGAATTTTTATTTTATTTTATTTATTTGGATTTCTTGATTTACGTGTAGAGACCGATTTGTCCGAGGAACTTCAAGAGCAAGCCCCGAAAATTTCAACCCAGCACAGGAAGGCAAGTCTCCTTTGATCATTTTGATCCTATGTTTTGCAAGTTTTCTTTGATCAACTTGCTCAAATGATTTATAAAATGATTAGGTAGTTATTTTAAATTATTGCATGCTTATGTTATATCAAGTGATAATTTGATTTAGAAAATTTAGTTAAATACCCAATTTGTTATACCTTCCATTGAAAATTGTTTACCTTGTACCATTGTCAACTTAGGATATCCCTTTGACTCAATAATGAGTTAGTATTACATCTGTTGAATTTTTAAATACTAGCAAATGCTTAGCGTAGCAAATCAATGTAATAATGCTCAAATGAGTAGCATGTTTGCTAAATGTTTTGATGAATGATTTGTTTGAACATTGGTAATGGATGTTACCATTGTTAAATGATTTGTTTGAAAAGTGGTAATGGATGTTACCACTGTTAATTTAAAAGTAAAATGAATTTCAAAGGGAAAAGTCGACAAGGGTGGATGGAAGGTTTGGTGGTGCGCTTAGCACGAGAATTTTGGGAATTGTGAATGAACCACCCAGTCGCTTAAGGACCGACGCTTGTGTTTGTCCAAACCGAGCAAAACAAAGGCAACCACAAGTCTATATGGGTACGACCTAGCTAACTAACCTATAAAGGTGTAGTTTAGATATCACCGTGGTGTATTGAGTGCCGGTGTACCGGTTACTCATAGTGAGGGACAGGGTTTATCTGTGTACTCATACGGCGCAAGAAGGGGCTCCACTGTGGATTCGAGTTGTGGTGAAACCTTAGCGGGTGGTATCTAGCTATACCGAGTAGGTGAAAGGCTTTGTGATATTTTATCTGGTCTCATGCCAAAGGAAGCATGTTGACTATTAAGATAATTTATCTCTTGTGGGTAAAGTGTACAAACTCGCAGAGTAAAAACTACTCGAATAGCCGTGCCCACGGTCAAGGGCGGCAAGGAATGCATTCACATGGTAGAAGTTTGATTTTGATTTCAAAATAAAATGGTTTGTCAAACTCGGGAGTGGTGTAACTCTCGTGATTTAAATTTGGTGGTGTAACCAGATCAGGTGGCTTAACCTGAGTTTTGAAAGTTAGCAGATAGCCTAAGTTTTTAGTGTTGGTGGTTTAACCTTCACTAAGTTATTTATCTAAATTCATTTATGAAAAACAAGATGTTTATCAAATGGCCTTTGAAGTAATTATGTAGATTTGAAATAAAATGCTGATTTATGCAAAAGAACCATATAGCCTTCCTTTGTAAAGCTTTGCATCTATGCATCTTTCCCAAGACTTGCGGAGTACAATTTTGTACTCACATGTTGCTCTACAAATACATTAGCAGAGGATGACGAAGCTCAAGCTGGAGAATATGACTTCTGTGCCGAGTGTGGATACGGTGGTTTCTTCCTGATGATTAGGACTCGCTTCCCTACCAATTGCCTGTGGCAGAATGATGGGTCGATTATTTTACTTTTTGCTTCCGCTGTGTTTATTTTCGTTTTAAGGTTCTGTGAACCTTTGTAAGGCAATGACCAATGTAAACTTCAGTTATTATTGTAATAAATCGTGGATGACAATGTACCATTTTTTCTGATTATCTGTGTGTACTAGCATTGATCTGGGACTAGTACTGTAATGCACAGGGGGGTCCGGAAGTTTCTACTCCGGGTCCCACAGAAGTGGTATCAGAGCCATCTTGACTGTAGGACGAACCCTAGGTTTTGGGAAGTTTTAAGGACTTATGTTTAAAAAGAATATATTAAAAATATATAAGCTTCTTTGCTTCTACTCTTCTCTTACTTAGTAACTTGTTTCTGTCCTCCCTTTTCACTATTTAAAAATCTTTACTGATCTCTCCTCTTTTCAAACTTGTAGATGGCAGGTTCATCGTCATCAGCCCCGTGGGATCACCATTCTCATGGCGAGAGCGAGGGAGCTTTTGCGACCCTTCTACGGCAGCTAATGCAGCATCTGAAGTACACCCAACAGCCTATTTTCAGAGGGCGGAACACGCGAGTGATGAGCATGGACTCCTGGAGCATGGAGGTGTTCATTTACGCTCCAGACGGGAGGATTGACCCAGTTGAGCGTCATATTGAGTATCCACGGACCTTCTGCTACGACAGTCCGTTGTGCAGGAGGCACAAGGAGGAGCTACGACAGTCACCTTTTTGCTTCTTCCCGACGACGAGAGCAGGACAGACTCATCCAGAGCTTTTCCAGCTGGTGGTGGATGACCCGCGCTTGTCTCACCAGTGCAAGACACTGGCAGCCTTCACGACTTACGCCGAGCTCAGCAGAGATCGGACTTCTTCGAGGTCGCTTTGCGCCGAGCTACGACCACTCCGACACTCTCCGAGCCCAGCCACTGCAGAGTGAGGCTGCCCACGCCGACGCCGCTCAGCGAGGACTATCGCCGAGGCGGGTAGAGCGTCTTCGAGCCGCTACCACTACACCGACTCCACCAGCCCTCGTTGCTCGCCCACCAGCACGGGACCTCGCACTAGGCTTATCTGCGAGGAAGAGTGTGCGACGCCCATCCGCCACCCGACGTTGATATTGGAGGATCTAGCCGAGGACGCTAGCTATCTCGCTCCGGTTTTCCGATTTCGATCGAGTCGATCACGGTCGCGTTCACCGAACAACCGCCGTGGTTGTGGACAGAGACACTCATCGGATTCGAGGAGGACCCGAGGAGGAGCAGAGGAGCGCATCATCGTTGAGGATGATTAGATGTTAGCCTATAGTTTACCTTTTGAGTTGTCGGCATTAGATCGTTTTATTATATTTTGGTGTGTTAGATGGACTGCATTAAGCCTATGTGCACTTGTGGTGCAGCCATTCATAAAATTATCTTGATTTCAATAAAGTTTTCCTAAGTGGTTGCTTGGTTTCTTCTTGTGTGTTGGCTTGGGATGTTATTTAGTTTCCCTAACCTCTTATCTATGCTAGTTCCTCTTACCTTTGCTAACCCAGAAACCGCTTGGATGGTGAACACAAGGAGCAACCCGGCAGAGTCAGTAACCCCAATGCTCAACCGTAAGACAACATTCCACCTCCTCCGCTCAAGCTCCCAACATGGAACAGATGATGGCCATGCAGCTTGCAACTACTTCAAGCTTTGGCCCAAAATCAAGTCCAGCAAGCACCAGCTCAACACCACGCCTAAACTTGGGGAATTTATGAGAACCCGACCTCCGACCTTTGCAGATCTCTGCTGACCCTTTGGAGGCGGATGATTGGATTAAAGAAATAGAAAGGAAACTCAATTTGGCTCAATGTGCGAGCATGTGAAGGTTTTAGACGCCCCCACCAACTCAAGGGAGTTGTTGCTAATTGGTGGGATAACTATTGTGCCGCACATCAAGATGCTCGAGAATATTGCATGGGTAGAATTTTTGGAAGCCTTCCGCATCGCTCATATTCCTATGAGTATTATGGAAATGAAGAGGAAGGAGTTTCATCACTACAACAAGGAAACCTTAGTGTTTCCGCATATCTGAGTAAATTTATCCAATTATCAAGATATGCACCGAAGATGTGGCGATCGATGCCGCAAGGATCCGAGGTTCATGGGAGGAATGGACCCCAACCTCAAAGTTCAGTTAGTCTCCAATGACTACCCTACTTTTCAACATCCGTGAACAAAGCTTTAGTACAAGAAGATGCCCAAAGTCGCCTTTTGATGCTAGGAAAAGGAAGTTTCAAGCCCAACAGCTTGCTAGCGCTCCCGTCAACGCCCTACTCAACAACAAGACAACCGGCCTCCAGGCATAATCATCCAAGTACACCCATTTCTCGCACTCGCCTTTGCCTCAAACTCCTAGAACTCAAATGCAACCCAACAATAGCGAATAGAAATGTAGCTGCAGGAGTGCAATGCTACAATTGCAAAAATATGGGACACTATGCCGCAGCTGCCCACGTAAGCGCAGCGGTAACCCCGGTCCGCTTCAACTGGATCCTACACCAGAAGAGCTCCAACTACGGTCAAGGACGTGGAAGCCCTCGGACACCTCGTGCTCCACAACCATTCAACAGAGGGCGATCAATCATGTCACCGTAGAAGCGTGAAGATGCACCGACGTAGTTCGGGTAAGTTCCTGGTTAATTCAGATCACAGAATTATATTATTTGATTCTCGAGCTACACATTCATTCGTAACAAAAGCTTTTGCTGAAAGAAATAATTGGAATATTTGTTTGCTAAAGAACCCTATGATAGTCCAATCTCCTGGAAAAGAATTGAGGACTAAATTGGTTAGCTCTAGTGCAACCATAATTATAAATGGAGTAAAGTTCCTAGCGAACCTTATTATAATAGACTCCGATGGCATAGATATAATACTGGGTATGGATTGGTTGATCAAGTATAAAGGACAGATAGATTGTGCCAATCGTGCCATTAGTCTTACCAATTCTGACGGAATTCAGATAAGACATGAGGCAGTTATGCGCTCAAAGAAGAACATTATGTTAACCAACTTAAAAGGGAAAAAGTTGGAGGATGTGTCGGTAGCTTGCGAATACCTCGATGTTTTCCCGAGGAATTGCCAGATCGCCACCAGATCGAGAGATTGAATTTGTTATAAACTGCACTGTACAGCCCCAATATCAAAAGACCTTATCGGATGTCACCGATGATTTAGCTGAAGTCAAGAGGCGATTCAAGAATTACAAGAGAAAAGCTTCATTAGACCAAGTTCTTCACCTTGGGAGCCCTGCTTTTGGTAAACAAGAAGGATGGTAGTCGCGTATGTGCGTGGACTATAGAGCTTTAAATGAAGTAACTATAAAGAATAAGTATCCCTTACCCGGATCGACGATTTGTTCGATCAACTCAAAGGATCAAGTGTCTTCTCCAAGATTGATCTTCGGTCGAGATATCACCAGCTTGAAGATTAGACCGTAAGATATACCAAAGACACCTTCGCCACAAGATATGGACTATATGAGTATACGGTGATGTCTTTCGATCGACAAATGCCCCAAGATACTTCATGAATTTGATGAATAAAGTATTTATGGATTATTTAGATAAGTTTGTTGTTGTCTTTATAGATGTCATTCTTATCTATTCGAAAAACGATAAAGAACATGAGGATCATCTAAGGATAGTATTGCAAAGACTCCGTGAACACCAGTTATATGCCAAGTTTAGCAAGTGTGCGTTTTGGTTAAAGAAAATTGAGTTTTTGGGACACGTAATTTCAGCGGAATGAGTATCTCAGAGATCCCGGAAAAGTTAAGGATGTATTAAATTGACTCCACCCAAGACAAGAACCGAGATCAGAAGTTTTCTGGGTTTAGCTGGTTACTATCGTCGATTCATTGAAGGCTTTTCCAAGATTGCCAGACCTTTAACCCAGCTGTTAAAGAAAGAGAAGAAATTTGAATGGAGTAAATCCTGTGAGGATAGTTTTCAAGAGTTAAAGAAGAGGTTAACTTCAGCACCAGCTCATGTTACCGGATATTAGAAAAGATTTTGAAGTTTATTGTGACGCATCAAAACAAGGTCTTGGAAGTGTACTAATGCAAGAGGAAAGGTTGTTGCTTATGCATCAAGGCGTTAAGACCTCATGAAGAAAATTACCCCACTCATGATTTAGAGCTAGTCTGTCAGTAGTGCATGCTCTAAAGTTGTGGAGGCATTATCTAATTAGTAATCGTGTGAAATATATACGGATCATAAAAGTCTAAAGTATATATTCACTCAACCCGATCTTAATCTAAGACAAAGAAGATGGCTTGAACGATAAAGGATTATGATGTGGGAATACACTATCATCCAGAAAGGCCAATGTAGTTGCAGATGCTTTAAGTCGGAAGATCCATGTTAGCAATATGTTGATTCAAGACAATCACCAACTCTTCGTGAAGAATTTCAGCGCCTCAATTTGGGAGTGATAAATGAAGGAATTCTGTCTACATTAAAGGTCCAACCCACTTTAGAAGATCGATCAAGGCAAATCGAAAAGAAGATGAGTATGTTAAAGAAATAAAAGATAACATGAAGAAAGGCAAAGCACCTGGATTCTCAGAAGACGAAGAAGGAATTCTTTGGTTTGGAAAAAGGATTTTAGTACCGGAGAGAAAGGAAATAAAAGATTTAATTCTTAAGGAAGCTCATGAATCAGATATTCCATTCATCCCTAAGTACAAAGATGTACCAAGATCTAAAGGAAAGTTACTGGTGGACCAGTATGAAACGAGAAATTGCAGAATATGTAGCTTTATGTGATATATGTCAAAGGGTTAAAGCAGAGCACCAACGACCTGCCGGTCTTTTGCAACCTCTGCAGATACCTGAATGGAAATGGGAGGAAATCGAATGGATTTCATAACAGACTACCAAGAACCAAGTCGGTATGATTCAACTGGTTATAGTGGATCGCTTAACAAAGGTTGCACATTTCATACCAGTAAAGACTACCTATTCAGAGATAGATTGGCGAGCTCTATATGTCAAGAATTGTATGTCCGCATGGAGTTCCAAAGAAGATCGATCGGATAGAGAAACGCAATTTACCTCAAGATTTTGGCGAAACTTCATGAAATTTTGGGCACCAATTTAAATTTCAGATCGCTTATCATCCTCAAACAGATGGCCGATCGAACGAGTGAATCGATATTGGAAGATATGCTAAGAGCGTGTGCTTTAGCCAACAAAGCTAGTTGGGATCAAAGTTTACCCTACGCGAATTTTCCTATAATAACAGCTACACCTAGTCCAAGATGTCTCCGCTTGAAGCCTTGTATGGCGGAAATGCGAACACCATTATATTGGTCGAGACTGAGAAAGTCAAGTATTCGGACCCGATGTCTTGAAGCTAGCCAAGAGCAAGTTCGATTAATACGAGACCGATTGAAAATAGCACGCACTGCACAAAAGAGTTATGCGATAATCGTCGCAGAATGTTGGAATTCGCACCAGGGGATCATGTGTAATTGAAGGTGTCACCTTTAAAAGGGATGCGATGTTTCAAGGTCAGTGGAAAGCTTGCTCCAAGATATATCGGACCATTTCTAGTTATAGCCAGAAGAGGTGAAGTTGCGTATCAGTTAGAGCTTCCTCCTCAGTTGTCAGATGTACATGATGTATTTCATGTATCACAGTTGAAGAAGTGCTTAAGAGTACCAGAGGAGTTAATATCTTTAGAAGAGGTGGATTTAAAAGAAGACTTGACATATCCAGAATTTCCTGTCAAGATTTTAGAAGAGGCAGAGCGCTGTACAAGAAACAAGACTATCAAATTTTGCAAGGTGCAGTGGAATAATCATCCAGAATCGGAAGCAACCTGGGAGCGTGAAGAGGATCTTCGAGCAGAGTTCCCTGATCTTTTTCCCAGTCTTTCCGAATCTCGGGGTCGAGATTCTTTCTAAGGGGGTAGGTTTGTAACATCCCAATTTTTGCTTTATTTGGAAGAAATAATTTTAAATTAATTATCTCAATTTATTTGGATTTTTCAGAATACAAAGTTCTGTTTAAAAATAAAAATTTAATATCAAAATAGGTTGGAAATATTTTTCATATGTTCAAAACATTATCAGTGAATTATGTGAATTTTTCTGCAATTTTTGGAATTTATTTGGTATTTTTCTGACTATTTTAAAGCCTCCTACTGATTTTTGAAATATATAAAAAATTTAAATATCAAAACCCTTCCTCGGCCGACACTTGTCACCATCCATCCGTCCATCTCCGCCTCGACCGATCCCGCCGTCCGTGCCATCCCGCCTCCTCTCCTCTCCGTGCGCCACGTGTCGCACATCCGCCGGCTTCCCGCAGCCTAATCCTCAAAGGATTACCTACCCTTATTGGGTAGGCGGTGCCTCCCGCCCGATCGGTTTACACCGCCGCTCTCTTCCTCCCCGCTCCTCGGCGCTGCTCGAGCCCGCTCGCGCGCGAGGTTGAGTTTCTTTTGTTTTTGCGCCGACAAGCGGCCCCACCGCCGAGACCGCCGGTCGCGTGAGGTCACCGCCGATGGTCCCCACTGTCGGCCGCTGCCTCCGCGCCGTTTCTTCCTCTGGCGTCACCGCCATTATCGCGCCATTGCCGAGCTCCACCCTTCGCCCCCGTCCGTTACTCGCCATTCATGAACCCCGAGAGCCGCCTTGTCGTGCGATTCAACCGCCGCCGTTACCCTCGATTAACGCCCCACTCCGCCGTGTGCGCCGAACCGCCGTTTTAACTCGCCGGCGAGGTTCGCGCGACCGCTTCCATCTCCGCTGTATAAACGAGCCCCGCCACCACTCTCACCCCCGCACTCTCCTCTCTCTTCCTCTCGCGCGTGCGTGTCGCCGCTGCTCAAACCGCCGCCGCCGGGGATTTGGTCGCCGCCGGTGAGTCCTCCGCCGCCCTCCGTTCGCGACGCCGGTCCGCGGCGCCGGAGACGCCCCGCACGCCGTCCCTCGGCGCGCGCGCGCGTCGCGCAGCCGCCGCCGCGCGCTGCGTCCGCGCGACGCCAAGGCGCGCGAGCCCGACCACGCTGCCGATGATCGGTCGGTTTCGCCTCGCGCCGTGTGATTCACCGCCATCCTCGACGGCTCGGATGCACCTACGCGTCCTCATCTCGGCCGTCCGCGTCTGCGCCCGCCTCGGTTCGCCGCCGCATCCGCGCTCGCCAGCGGCTTCGGCGTCGCGACGCCGCCAGCGCGGCGAAGCCGCCACGCGCCCGAGATCGGACGATCGCGCGCGCCGCCGCCCAATCTTGGCTGTTCATCCAGATTTGAGCCGCGCCCAGATGCGCCACGTGTCCGAGCGTAGGCTATCCGATCTCGCGCCGCCGCGCTCCGCCCGAGCCACGCCGCCTTGCCTGACCACGAGCACGCCACCCTAGCCGACGTGTCCAAAGAACGCTTCATGCCACGAGTAGCCACGCCACCGCCACGCCAAGAAACCCGATCCGGTGCCATGTCGCGCCACGTCGGATGCCACGTGTCATGCCACGTGTCGCATTTCCGCGTGCCACGCCGGATTTGTAATGGTCCGTGGACTCGGCCCACCGTAGACCGGCCCACATGTCGCTTCGTATTTTTATTTTAATTCCCTTGCTGACGTCATAATTAGAATTTACTTTTGTAAAATAATTCCAAGAAAATCCGTGCTGACGTCATAATTCATTTTCGCTAAAAGATAATTCCAGAAATTATCTTTTCCATTTTCTCGATTTCAAACTTCCAACACCATATCTTGCCCATTTTAGCTCCAAATTGATCCATTCAAATTTCTAAATTCATCTAAAATTCTAATATTTCAATTGGTATATTTAGTTTCAATTTTTGAATTTTTATTTTATTTTATTTATTTGGATTTCTTGATTTACGTGTAGAGACCGATTTGTCCGAGGAACTTCAAGAGCAAGCCCCGGAAAATTTCAACCCAGCACAGGAAGGCAAGTCTCCTTTGATCATTTTGATCCTATGTTTTGCAAGTTTTCTTTGATCAACTTGCTCAAATGATTTATAAAATGATTAGGTAGTTATTTTAAATTATTGCATGCTTATGTTATATCAAGTGATAATTTGATTTAGAAAATTTAGTTAAATACCCAATTTGTTATACCTTCCATTGAAAATTGTTTACCTTGTACCATTGTCAACTTAGGATATCCCTTTGACTCAATAATGAGTTAGTATTACATCTGTTGAATTTTTAAATACTAGCAAATGCTTAGCGTAGCAAATCAATGTAATAATGCTCAAATGAGTAGCATGTTTGCTAAATGTTTTGATGAATGATTTGTTTGAACATTGGTAATGGATGTTACCATTGTTAAATGATTTGTTTGAAAAGTGGTAATGGATGTTACCACTGTTAATTTAAAAGTAAAAATGAATTTCAAAGGAAAAGTCGACAAGGGTGGATGGAAGGTTTGGTGGTGCGATTAGCACGAGAATTTTGGGAATTGTGAATGAACCACCTCAGTCGCTTAAGGACCGACGCTTGTGTTTGTCCAAACCGAGCAAAACAAAGGCAACCACAAGTCTATATGGGTACGACCTAGCTAACTAACCTATAAAGGTGTAGTTTAGATATCACCAGTGGTGTATTGAGTGCCGTGGTGTACTGGTTACTCATAGTGAGGACAGGGTTTATCGTACTCATACGGCGCAAGAGGGGCTCCACTCGTGGATTCGAGTTGTGGTGAAACCTTAGCGGGTGGTATCTAGCTATACTTGAGTAGGTGAAAGGCTTTGTGATATTTTATCCGGGTCTCATGCCAAAGGAAGCATGTTGACTATTAAGATAATTTATCTCTTGTGGGTAAAGTGTACAAACTCTGCAGAGTAAAACTACTCGAATAGCCGTGCCCACGGTCAAGGGCGGGCAAGGAATGCATTCACATGGTAGAAGTTTGATTTTGATTTCAAAATAAAATGGTTTGTCAAACTCGGGAGTGGTGTAACTCTCGTGATTTAAATTTGGTGGTGTAACTGCATCGTGGCTTAACTCGAGTTTTGAAAGTTAGCAGATAGCCTAAGTTTTTAGTGTTGGTGGTTTAACCTTCACTAAGTTATTTATCTAAATTCATTTATGAAAAACAAGATGTTTATCAAATGGCCTTTGAAGTAATTATGTAGATTTGAAATAAAATGCTGATTTATGCAAAAGAACCATATAGCCTTCCTTTGTAAAGCTTTGCATCTATGCATCTTTCCCAAGACTTATGAGTACAATTTTGTACTCACATGTTGCTCTACAAATACATTAGCAGAGGATGACGAAGCTCAAGCCGAGAATATGACTTCGTGCCGAGTGTGGATACGGTGGTTTCTTCCCGGATGATTAGGACTCGTTTCCCCAGTCAATTGCATGTGGCAGAATGATGGGTCGATTATTTTACTTTTTGCTTCCGCTGTGTTTATTTTCGTTTTAAGGTTTTGTGAACCTTTGTAAGGCAATGACCAATGTAAACTTCAGTTATTATTGTAATAAATCGTGGATGACAATGTACCGTTTTTTCTGATTATCTGTGTGTACTAGCATTGATCTGGGACTAGTACTGTAATGCACAGGGGGGTCCGGAAGTTTCTACTCCGGGTCCCACAGTTATATAACTACTACAATATACCACTAACTTTAAATAGTTTCACTCGCAAAAGATGTCCCTTAAAATCAGACATAGACTACATCATTTCCCCAACTTGGCATTCCATGCCTTATCAACTACTTTTGGTGATCACAACCTCTCATTCAACCCAAACAAGTCATCACAATAAGAGTTTTAACATTTTTCCTTCATAAATGTAAGATCCCAACACTTTATTTGCATTTTACTTTGATTTTTTGGAATTTGTTTCAAAGCCTAGAGCAAGAAAACTTAATTTTTCTATTTTCTAAAAGCTAAAAATAGTTGATTTTATTTTTTCCTGAGTTCTCCTAGATTTATAGTATTTTTCTGAATTTGTTTGGAATTTTTTCCATTTTCTAAGTGTTTTTAAATTTTCCAAACTTTTCTGAAAATGAAAATTTAATCTCAACTTCCTCCCAGGCCGACACATGCTTGGACCAAATTGCCTCCTCGCTGCGTGGACATATACCATGCATTCGTTCTCACTTACTCCGCACTGACGGCCGAGATGCCTTCCTCTTGCCACGTGGCAGACATCCACTCACCTGCCCTCTCTCCTCTCTTGTCTCACCGGCCAGTGGGGCCCGCCCATCATCTTCTTCCACCCCTTCTTCCTTCGTCATCCGCCATTGAAGCCTTTCCCCGAGCTCGTAAATTTAGCCATTACTACCAGTTTGGCCGAAGCAAATGTTGCCAATGAAGACCTCTCATCATTCCCGACTTTCTCCGATGATTTTTTCCGCTTTAAGCCCCTTCATCAACCCCTTTTGTGCACTACTACACCAGCCATAAATCTGGTGAGTGGCCTCTCAGCCATTCCTCTCCCCTAAGCTCTATAAACACCTTCCCGAGCATCTCCAACTCACACCACTCCTCTCCTGCCCTCAATTCTTGCTTCTGTATGACCGAGACTTCCCGCACCGTCCCCTCTTCATTTGCGCACCAGCAAGCTACTCTGGCGAGCAATTGCTAGCACCTCGGCCATCTCCACCCTATGCTGAGTCCATAGTCATCTTCCTCGCATCTGTGCGATCAACCTCCACCCCTTCGCCGGGCTTTCCCATCACCAGAATGACACCGCTGATGACAACCGAGCCATGCCGTAGCTCTTTCTCATTGCCGACCACTTTCTACTCCTCTCCGGTAAAGACTCGTTGCATCATCGCATTCCCCGTGTCTTCGTCTAACTCGTGCTCCTCTCACCGGCCGCCGCCGACCAAGATCAAGCATACACGAGCATGGACGCGAGCTAGAGTACTCTGAAGCCACTTCCGACCACATCCAACCATTTTCAACCAGTTTCGACCATATACAGCTTCCAACCACATATAGCTTTAGACCATTGTAGCCTGACACTGTAGCTCTGATCGCTGTAGTTTTGACCACTGTAGTTCTGACCGCTGTAGTTCTCAACCACTGTAGCTCCGACACTATAGTTCTAACCACTGTAACTTTGACGACTGTAGCTTCTGACTACCTTCGTCCACTATAGCTTTGACCACTGTTACTTCGACCACTATAGTTACCGACTAACTCCGACCACTGTAGCTCCGACCATTGTAGCCTACGACCACAGCCAACACAATTTCAAACGTCCGTATTTCTTCATCCTAAATCCGATTAGACCCGTTCAAATTTCTAAATTTTTCTAAAATCCTAACTATCCATTTATACACTCTTTTTGAATTTCTTTAATTTTATTTGGATTTTGTTTGTATTTATTTGCCTAGGTTTTTATGCGCATAGACTATGACGACTCCGAATAGTACTTTTTCGAGGATTCGTAGCACTAAGACTTCTAGCAAGGAAAGTTACACCTTTCATCATATTGATCTTAGTAATTTAAATTATTTATGTTATTTTTAAATTATTATGCTTGTGTACTTTTATTCAAACTTAGTTTAAATTTGATTTAAATTCTAGTTATAGCTATTTCCTTTGTATATGGCCAAATCTGACATTAAATAGCAGCATGCCTTGTCAACTTATATAAAACCTAGTTAGTACAATAGTATTATCTAGAAATTTTATAGATTTGCTTAGCCATGCTTAGAGTGATTTTAGGTGAAAATATTTGTTTCACATAAAATGGTAGTTTCTAAAATTTATTCTTGACTTCAATGAGTCAAGAAAGTCTATGAAATTATGTTAAAGCAAAATTACAAAACCTCGCTTAGATTTAGGAATTGGTATGATGGTGGGTGCTTGCTGGTTCTCATTGATGTTCGGTGACATAATGACGATACCAGGCATAAGGGGTATGTGTGTAGAGCCTAAGTCAGATTAAGGATCGGTCTGTGAGCTACTTTTATAAAGTCATATTGTACTACCATGAGTCTAGTATAGGACAGACTAGCTAAGTAATTTGTGAAGTTACAACTTTGGTTTCACTATAGGTTGAATGTGAGCATGACGTAGAGCGTGTGAAGTCTCAGATGGCACAAGAGGGGCCCCAACTTGTGGATTCATGTTGTGATGAAACCTTAGTTGCAACGTGACCAATTTGGCAACTGAACATTATAACGGCCTTGTAACCAACAAACAATAACTCTCCCATAGAATGAAAATGACCAATAGAAACTCATTCCCAACACTTGTAACTAAGGTTATCCCAGGAAAACTCATGACTTATCATGTACACGCCCAATGGCATAGCCTGGCCATGCCCACGGCCACAACGACAACCTTTACCTCCTAGCATCACTATCTATCACAATTAATTAGTCATGCAATCCAAATATAGGCAACATATCATAACATTTATAAACAACAAAAATAAGCCAACAGAAGCATAAATGCAACCTACTGTGCACCCAATCCAACCTACTATGCACTAGTGTGTGTCAAATTAAATTACTTAAGCAACCTAAGTGAGGCTTAAACACTTAATCAACCTATGTCAAATTTTAGTATTCATCCAACCTAAATCAATATTTTAAATTTTCTTGTTCACCTATTCTAGGTCAAATTTTCAGTAATTAATAAACCTATATGCTCAATTTACTAATCACGAACAAAACCTGGCTCTGATACTAACTATAACACCCTGTCGCAACATGAGCCCATAATGTCATCACTAACTCCATTCCTTCCCAAATTAAATTATCTTTCACAAACTACTAACATCAAAACAATGACCAAGCTTTCGCAAATAATCACTTCAGCATAAGCATGACGATTCTGAATATAACAAACCTTAACATTGAATTGAAATACTAACAATAATGAAGATAATCCAATTATTAAAACTAACCAAAGATAGTTAATTTGATTGCAACCATATTGATAGCTCTATATTCTAGAGGAAGTTATTAACCAATTTGCAAGAGTTTGTATAAACCAAATCACTAATAATGAAAGTTTATTGTCTAATGTGATAAGTGAAGCAACACAGGTGCATGAACTGATTATGAGCTACTCGTCCCCGTGCATATCACCTTCATCAATCACCTAAAAACACCAGCATAAGCAAGGGTAAGTCCACGACTCAGCAAGCACATAATAAAATAGTAAATGGCCAAAGAGCATGATATCAAGTATTTTTGGCAATTTACCACAAACTCATTTTCCATCTAACTTTTCATTAATGCCATGCACACATCTCATTATCTCTTTTCATTAATTCCATGCACATATTTCATCATCTCTTTTCATTAATGTCATGCACATATCTCAGTATCACTTTTGCTTATACTGGTATAGCAGAGTGTAACACCCATCAGTATCCACCCATGCTCGCCTTCTTTCATGCAGGGACCTTAAGCCCATCCTCTTTCATACAGGGGCCTCATCTCCACTCCATTTTTCATTATTTTTGTTTTCTTAACTTGAATTTGTTAGGTTAACAGATCTCAAATCTTATACGACCACCCCAAGCTTAAAGCTTAAAACTATAGTCTTGGTCATCCAAAACACCCCTAGGTTCATGCTTAGTGCAATGGCATGCCGTCTTATGAGAAAGATTGATGAGATCAGTTTTTACACAAAAAGATATCATTTTTCATTTTATTTCCTTAGTATGCTTCAACAAAGTACTAGCATAGTTCAATCTAAAACTCAATTTAGGTTCTAGACTAAACTTAGCCTATTTGGCATGATATGAATCATAAGAGGATTATTACAGCAAAACTAGTTATAAGATCTAAGATTGACAAGATTTAGTTTAAGTTTTTCACATTTAATCAAGCTAGTATGGCAAAGGTAAGCTACATATAGAAAGACATGATTAATATAGCAAACTAGCATAATATATGGCAAGATGTAAAGCAAGATATCATGAGGATAATAGTCAAAAATCCATTTAAATTAAACAATGCAAGTTACTAAAATTTAAATATGCAATATAATACAATAAATGTAAAAGAGTCAAACTCTCTCCCTCAAAGTAAGTTGAGAGGAGAAATAACCACCAACTCCCCCCCCCCAAAGAAGCAAATCGAGAAGAATCGAGTGCCTTAGTGAAAATATCTACAAACTGATGCTCAAACTATACAAAATAAAGAAAACATTACTCTTCTCTACGTGGTCTTTAAGGAAATAATATTTAATGTCAATGTGCTTGGTCCTAGAGTGTTGCCCTAGATTTTTGGCAATAATGATGGCACTAGGTTATCACACAAGGTAGAATGCTACCTAAGGCTAACCTACAATCCTACAGAGTAGATAAGATCCTGAGAACCTGAGAGCAACTACTAGTAGCAGCTACATACTTCACTTTTTGTAGCAGACTGTGCAATAGAGGACTACTTCCTAGATGACCAAGAGATAACAGATGTACCTAGGAGATGACAAGTGTCAGATGTACTCTTTCTATCTAATCTATACCTCACAAAATCAGCATAAAAAAAGTGTGAAGAGAGTACAGAAATAGAAAAATACCAGAGACGAAAGTCAATAGTGTGCTAAAGATACCTAAAAATACGACATACTTCTTGACGATGAGAGGCACGAGGAGAAGACTGAAATTAAGTGCACAGACACACAACAAACTGTACATTTGACCTCAAAGAATGAGGTAGAGGAGAGAGTTGATTATATTACATTACTCCTAGTCCACGAGCTCTCCATCATCATCAGGATGCATCATAGTAGAAGTGGCAATTGAAGCAGTCATTGGCTTGCTGCTTCACATATCAAAGCACCAAAGAATGTCCTTGGTGTATTTGCTTTGCTGAATGAAGGTCCCTTCCTTTAGCTGCTTGACTTGAAGAACGAGGAAGAAAGTCAGCTCATCCATCATACTTATCTCGAATTTCCTGCTGGAGAATCTGAAATCTGGACACCAAGGCTGAAAAGAGCCACCAAAGATTATGTCATCCACGTAAATTTGAACAAGAAGGAAATCACTGTCATGCCTGAGAGTAAACATGATTTTATCTACCATTCCTATTTTAAAATCGTTCATAAGCAACAAATTCTTAAGCCTATCGTATCCATACAAGCCTTAGAGATTTTGCACACATGGTTTGGGACCTTGAGATTTTCAAAACCAGTAGACTGCTTGACATAGACCTCTTCTTCTATGAAACCATTTAGAAAAACACTCTTGACATCTATTTGAAATAATTTAAAGCCCTTAGACACAGCAAATACTAGTAGAATGTGAATGGCTTTTAATCTAGCTATAGGTACGAAGGTCTACTCAAGTCTAAGCCGTCTACCTAGGAGAAACCCTAAGCTACAAGTCTAGTCTTGTTGCGAGCTACCAACCCATCCTTACTTTGCTTGTTTTTGAAAACTTGTTTGTACCAATAACATTATGGTTAGGAGGAAGTTCAACTAAGGTGTAGACTTTGTTTCTCTCAAAATTTCGAAGCTCTTCATACATGGCATTAATCTAAGAGAAATCAGATAAAGTATGGGTGACATCTTAAGACTCAAAAGACAACAAAAGCAAAAGCAGAATAAGTATAAGAATCTAAAGAGATAAAGTTGGAGTGAGTAACTCACTCATGGAGATCCCCAATCATCTGCTCCTGAGGGTGTTGTCACTGAATATGAAGTGGTGGTCCTGGTGTAAACATGGCTTCTACCTCATGGGCTTATGGAGGTAGGAGTAGAGCTACTCATAGTGTCGGTGAAGGTAGGAGAAGTCTACTCTACTAAAGCTAGAGTAGTGGAAACAAGTTCTCCAACAACTCATGAGGTGCAAGAGGAGAGATTGGATCTCCATCCTCCATGTTAGAGTCAGAGTTGATGAAGATGCTCTCCTAATTGTCATGTACCTATGTACTTGCACTATCAGGTCCAGTACTAGGACCAGCCTCATCAAAAGTGACTTCACAAGTCTCAACGATTTTGTTACTATCCAAATTAAAGACACGGAAGCCATGAGAATTAGCAGGATATCGAAGAAAGATGCTGTTATAACATCTAGATTCAAATTTATCTAAGTTGCCATGTTTTAGAATGAAACACTTACAACCAATAGTGTATAAGTGCAAGAGTTTCTAGGAGCATCAATCATCAGCAAGGTAAGAGGAGGATGAGAAAAAAAAATCATCTTACCATATCTACAGGGTATGCAAAGTAGACCATTGCTTCTCTTAAGCTCGAGCAAGCCTCTAATGACATCTAAGCTATTGACTCTATACAGGTGGTCAAAACTTATGTGACCTAGCCTACGATGCCACAAACTAGATCATGAGAGCAAGAAGTTACAAGGCACTTAGGGTTAGACTTAGAAGAGATACTGAAATTAGCACTAAAGATATTTCCAAACCTAGAGATTCCAAACACAAACTCACCAGAGAAATATAGAACTCTATACTCAGTACTCTTGAATCTAACTACTAGACCCTCATCAAGAAGACAATAGCAGATTATACCTCTCCTTACTTACCAAAGCGATGTCCTTAAGGATGAACTTGTCGTTGATGTGCATAATGCCCTTAGTAAGCACGGTCCTAGTAGAACCATCCCTGAATGTGATCAAATCATTGTCGGATGCTCGAGTGAGAGAGGAGAATCAACGAGAATCTCTAGTCATGTGTCGAGAACACCCGGACTCAACAAGCCACATGTCCTCCTTCCTTACTCATTGGACCCACTAGGCATAAGCAAAAGACATATGTGTATCAGTACTAGGGTTAGAAATACAAGACTTGGGAATCTAGTACTGAGTCACACAATGTACAAGTACAGCAGTAGAAGTAGGAATAAAATGGTTAGCAATATAATTATAAGAATGCACACAAGAACCATCTAGACCTCTTCAAATTGGCATATCAAAAGACCAGTACTCTCCCTATCTAGACGCTACCTTGGTCTATCCTCATGATGTTCTAACCCAAAACACTGTCTAGCACCACCAAAGGAGTCAAAGAATTCATCTATGAACCTAGGCTTATATCTAGGGGCAAAGATTGGAGGCCTAGCTCTAGAGACTCTCATGGGCGAAGGAACTTCTATAATGAATCTCAAATCACACATCCTCTCTTTTCTCTACCTTAACCTTACGGAAGCAGAACTCAACAATGTGGCCATCCTTCTTGTAGAAGGTACAATGGTACTTGACCTTTTGAGACGTCTCACCTGCTGAAGTAAAAGCACATGAATTGCTAGAAGGGGTTTGGGAAAAACTAGTCGACCTAAATACAGTCTTGGACGCCTTAGGGGGTTTGACCTCAAACTTGTCACTCTCTATAACTCTCACAATCTTAAGTGGGTGGTTCTTCGAATATTCTAGGGAATTGAAATCGAGACCTCTCTTCTTCACACTGATCTTAGATTGGTCAGGGATCATGTTGAGGTTCTTTTTTCCAATGCAAAATCTCTATACGGCCTTTTTGAGGTAATTATTTTCTTAGGCTAGGTTCTCATATGTGGCACACTCGGTGTTCTTAGTTATCCTAGCATATCTTTCTTTGTGGACAGCTACCTCAAGTCTTAAAGCCTCACAAGACACACAAGAGGAATTTCTAATCCTAACCAACTACTCATTGAACTTGACTCTAAATGACCCATGCATCTCATCTAAATCAGTCCTAATTTTAGCAAAAAAAATGATTTTTTACATTGTCTTCAAGTGCCATGTTAAGATCATCAATTTCAATTGAGAGCTTAGAGCAATTCTCACAAGGTAGAGTTCTACAATGAAGAAGCATCTCAGTCATTTCTTTCAACTTCATTTTGCTATCCTCATAATGAGAGCACAAAATGATCAGGATTAAACTTGAGCAATTCCTTAGTGGCACTATCAAGTTTCAATTCAAGCAAAGTATAGTTTGAGCATAATAAAGAAATAGTATCTAAAAGAATCACATCTAAAGCAATAACATCCAAACAACCATGATTATTACTATACTTGAGAGATTATAGTTCATCTAGAGCATCTTAGAGTTGGCAAACAACAGAAGAATGTTTAGTTGTAAGCATAGGTAAATGATAATGTAGAGATAAGCAAGATTCACAGTTTTCAATATCAAGAATTATGGACTTGAGGCTAACAACTTCTAGATTCAAGTTGTCAATCATAAGATCTTGATTCTTAATTTTCTTAGCTTGTTCCTTTAATTTTTGTTCAACTGTAATAAGAGCATGTTTCATTTGTTGATCTGAGGGACATACCTCATCAAGATCACTATAGGTGTCATCATTGTCAGAAGTGTCGACACCGGAGATGCTACCCTTGGGCATAAATGCACATGCTAGTGAAGTCCTAGGTCTTCTTCTTGACCTTAGAGTCATCCTTGTCATCTTCAATTCCCAAGTCTGCATTGCTCATGTTGACGTTCTCAAGAGCGGCAAGGATCCAATTGACAAACATGTAATAGTTGGACTTATTGGACTTCACATCATGAACTTGAGGAGACCTTCGAGACCCATTCTCTTCCTTGCCCTTCAGCTTGAGGCACTTAGCCCGAATATGGTTCGGCTCACCACACTCAAAGCAAGTGGCAGGACCACCCTTCTTTCTATTCCTCATCTTGTGATTAGCTCTTATGAATTTGGTGGATAGGAGTGCTAAGTTATCCTTAAGAATGTTCTCTAATTGCTCATCACTTAAAGAATGCAAAAGTAGATAATGAAAATCTAGAAGAGCCAAAGTCCAAAGGACTAGAAGAGCTACTATGAGTAGGGTGAACCACAAGAGTCATCAACTCTGTCTTAGGGAGATGTGAGATGAAGTCAATCCCATATATCTTTAATGTCAAGTAGAGCTTATTAATGGTAAGCTCACTTATGACAGTGTTGTCATTGATAGAAGTGATCTTCATTCTCCAAACTTTTACATCAAGTGCACGCAACAATTGGTATGCACTCTCATAGTCAGAAAAGGTCAAGCCAACACACACAAATCATGGATAATCTTCTTAAACCTTCCCCATAATCTTCTTAAGTTGGTCCTGTTTCACTTACTTGTCATGGTAAAGTCCTCATGGTAGCCAGTGAGGGTCTTCCAAATCTCATAAGTAGACCCTAAATGTGCTAGTCACTCAAACTCAAATAGACTAAACCCGTAAATAAGAAAATTTGTAACCACTGGTCATTAACAAACACCACATAAGGATTCTTGACTTTAAGCTAAATTGCGTGCCCTTGAGTCTCGATGTAAGAGTGCATCCAAGCTTTCCAATAAGAGAAATCAATTTCATCGAAGATAGGTGGCTTGGTTGAATGCTTGTTTGATGACATGGCTCTAAGACCAATTAAGATCTATTAAGAAGAGCTAACAGGACTCTGTACCACTTATAGAACCAGATGGCAACAAAGGGGGTTGAATGGTATCGTACAAAATTTTCCCCCATGTATTCTCAAACTCTTCACTCGAGTAGTTACAATGCTATGAAAATCAAAGTTGAAAGCCAAACCCAAAGCAACAACCACAAGAACCAAAGAGAGGAGAATTTCAGCATTGGAGTGCACAACCAGCTATAAGGTGTGGTTTGACCGACGACTACATAGCGATCGAACCGGCGATGCCTTGGTGGTTTGACCAACGTGGTTAATTAGACTGGCGACAAGAGAGTGGTTTGACCGATGAGTGGTACGACTTGGCCAAGGAACTGTATGACCACTTCCCTTTTCCCATAATAGAAAATCAACCCGAATCCAACAACTTTTGGTGCAACTCCAAGAAACCATAGCCAAATGAGATAAAACTTTGCATATACTTAACTCAGGATCTCAGGATCCTATTCCATCAAAGGATCACTTGAATCCTATAGACCTTTCTCAAGAATAAGCAAAGTTGCAACAAAACCGGACAAAAATCGAAAACTTAGGATATGACATGCTCATGGGTAGAGGATAGCCAAGATGGCTCTAGATGTATTCCCATATATCACGACATGCAATAACTCCCAAAGACTTGAAGCAAAAACTATGAGATCAAGAAATTTTAACATAAGGCAAAAATCAAGAAAAATGGGGCAACACTAAAATCCTTCAGGATCTGGTGCCTACATGGATGTGATTTGATCTCCATGAATTATCTCCATCACTAACACATCATTGGCATATAGCAAGGTCAAGAAATGGAGAGAAGAAATCAAAACAAATAAGAACAAGAGCAAACCAACTGAAACAAGGAGACATCATAGGGATGAACAAAGTTGATATATTACTTCTTGAGAATGAAAGTTTTACAACCATTCTACCTAAAGTACAAGAGAGCACACCACAACACTCACTCTACTAACTTTAACTCTAGAACACAAGGTTGGAATGAGATATTGTTGGATAGTTAACTTGTAGGTCTCCATCCCAATCTGTTAAATAGATGGGGCAACTAGCTCACATCTAACCGTAATAGATACTATCCACTAGCATATTTAGGAGAACCTGTTAACTCTACACAATATGTGTTTTATTTACACTTAACTTATGCATGCTTTTCAAAGCACATGAGTCCGAATCCTCTAAATCTTTACCATTTGATACATTTAATCTTCTCAGCATCTTATTGACCTAAACCACTTTCCCATGTGCCGCAGTTTCAATCTAACATGGTTTTTGGTATTTGACAAATTACCAAAATACCATCGCCTTAACTTGGTGTTCACCTTCCATTGCAAGTACTCACCATGCTTGCCATGTGTTGGTGTACCAATGGCTTGCCATACATAAGCAAGTCTCTCCATTTCTGATTCTATCGGACCACGCCTCACTTAGATCAACCATGTCACTTGGTGCAACTCATCGCTCGAACCTTTTCTTCAATATTTTTTATCTTTCTTGTGCCATACTTGAGCTTAACCATCTCACTCGGCATCGTTGACCATTTTGGACCTTGATTCCTCCATGAGCATATCCCCGATCCTTGCCATTGATCATAGTTGACTCTAAAGCTTACTGCACATTCAAAGACAAAAAAAACCATTTCAAGGCATAAGTTCTTCAGAACATGACTCACGTTAGCTAAAACGTGGATCACACAACATTAATATACTGACCAAACAGAATTCAAATCATCCCATGACCAAACTACCAAAAATAATAAAAAAAATTTTAAGGCCGATTTGACTGCCAACCAAGGCCAGTCAGACTGATTATATGCAATAAAAACAATCTACTCTGAAAAATTGCAACCAATAACTAAACATCAGTACTAGGCCGACGGTCTAACCACAAAACATAGGTTAGTCAGACCGGTCACATGCAATGAAAACAACTTGCTCTAGAAAATTGCAGCCAGCAACTAAATAGTGGTACTACCGCATACGGTCTGATCATTAGCGCACCAGTAGTCTGACCGGCAAAAGGCCAACAGTCAGACTAGTCTGTCTGACAACAAAACCGATAAAAATGCAAACTTTGCAAAATCCAAAATTTCATTCCACAAACTTGGCCATTGTTCATCATGCCATTATCCTGGATCTTCTTACATGGTTCTTCAATATTTTTGTCCGAGTCAATGGCTATCACTTGAGACCATCCTGGATCAAAAGAGTGTCTATAAAAATCGGACATGCCTTCTTAATCAAACTCTAATAAAGGTATTTATTTAAGAAATATTTTTGATAATTACAGCAACATATTATACAGTTTGCATTTATCATTTGGCCAGGATTAGCCCTTTTTTTTTCCTCGGGGCCATACAAACCACAAATATTATTTTATTATGTCGGGTTGGCACGTTGAATCCAGCGATCAGGATACCTTAAATCTGTCGGAATCGTTCTCATGTATCATGGGCTGGAGACCGCGTAGGGTTAATGCAGGATGAAGAATCCCCTTTTCTTTAGAAGAAGCTTATACCCAATCCAAGGCACGAGTAGAAAGAATCCATCAAGAGAAATGGCTGTCTTTAGGGAACGAAATGAAACGAGAGGATCCCTCAGAGTGTACTGTCACACATATGACGGCAACATATTATTGACTAAGCAGTACTGGTATTATGAGAGGTTGTGTGTACTATAAAAACTAAATATTTGAAATATTGGAAAGAAATTTCATATTTATACGCATTGTATTTATTTTAGATTCAAGAGCTAAAATTGAAGGATTCACTATTGTTCTTTCACTTCTAGGTGATGCTGCAAGGATTGATTATTCTAACTATGTTTCAGATGTTCATACTAAATTGTTTGAAGTTTATCAGAAGTACGAACAAAAGTTTCAGATAGTTCATTTGCAACAACCTTCAACAGCACCCACCAAAGGTAAGAAGACAAATATGTGGGGCCAAAATCTTTGGCGCATAGGATCCTCTGGAAGATCAAGTTCTACAACGTCAAGTGTTGGAATAGTTCGTAGCAGTGGTTGGACAATGATCTCATGGATCACTATACAGAGGACTTCAACATTTTGTAATGGTGATATGAGTATAAGCTACCATATCCTGTACCATCTATGTTAGCACTAGATGTGCTAACTGTTCTTGTCTCGACAGTTTCTTTCGAGTCTATGTTCAGTCTTTCTGAAAGAATATTGGAGGAGAGAAGAAAGAGTTTCACAAGTGAGATGGTGGAAATACTTTTCACAATGAAAGACTGATAGCAAGCTGATGCACAAGATCAACACTGCGTGGAGAATACAAAGTTAGAATACGCATTCAACAATCTCTATTTAGATGATGTCGACGACATCGACACTTCTTAAAGCATCGATGTACATTATATTTTTCTGATGTTTTACATGCACTGTAGAGCTATAAGCTGTATTCTTTTTCTTGGTAAGGTTTTCTAAATTTGAGTTTTTACTTGGCAAAATTTTTAACGAAGCAGTCATTTAAACATTAATAAAGGTTATTATTATGTTTCTATAATTTATTTTATCTTTTTTGAATATTACATATTATTTTAAAAATTATTCCATTTTTTAAAAATTTTGGCCCGAAACAGGCTAGCTGTGCCTGCTTAGCACGTCAGCTCGTTAGGTTGTGCCTGGGTTACCGTCTCAAGCTGGTACAGCTAGGGATGTAAACGGATCGAATACGGACGGATAATGTCTCTACCATATTTTTTTTCATATTTTTTCTCGGATGCGGATACGAATACGGATACCTCGAATACGAATACAAATACGAATAATATCAAATACAGATACAGAGCGAATACGAATCGAAACAAATACGATCACGAATATTTATCGGAACATGAAAACCCTTTAAACTATACATCCAAGATTAATGAAAATACATAAATAGTTTATCTTCTCAAAACATTCATGAAATTTAAACAAGATAGTCTTTTCATCCACAATGAAAATATACTCGATAGTCGATTAGTACATAGCATAAGTAGTAACAATGTGAATTCATAGAGTACACATAATAGCAATTTGAACAAGCATAAGAATATTTCATTCCTGTGATATATGATGTAGTTAATTTGTACCGTATAATAAGTCTTAGGTTCTGCTGTAACTAGTTTCTATTTCTGAATTTTTAATTTATCTTTTTTTTGCTTTTTATCTTTTATTCTTTTGTATTGTATAATTTTTTATTTTCAAAATTTTTTAAATTTAATTATATTGAAAAATTAATAATAGTTATAGTGTATTTTCAACCAACACAATCAAAAAGTTTAAAAGCCTCATTTGCATACATAACATATTATTGCCTCGCTAAATCGTAAATGTGATTGCTTGGAGGCTGGACTGGATCATGGACAGCTAGATCGCTGGCGCCAGGCTGATGGGCTGTCAGTTATGGGTTGGGTAATGACTATTGGGCTAAAATTCCAGATATCCGGTTTAGTATTATTCGAATAATCCGTATTCGACGGATACCAGGCTTACTGTATTCGTATTCGACAAAAAAATTCGTATTTGTATCCGATCCGAGAATTATCTGAAGAAAATCCGATCTGACATAATCCGTATTTGTTTTCGTCCGGATCGATCGGAAACTATCCGATCCGTTTTCACCCTTAGGTACAGCATGATCCGTTTAGACTGATAAGCTAAATAGATTATACCTAATGGTCCATACTGGGCTACCTATTTAGACACCTAACCCGCAGTTATCCTAACTTTAATCGATCAGCAAGAAAGTTTGAAACGTTCAGATGTATCGATCACGAGCAAGATCGGACACACGCAGTAATAACTGGAGTTTGTAATTACCTCAGCTTTTGGATGGATGGTGACGGTGGAGGAGATCATGTTTTGCTCTTGCAGAAAAGTCCTCCAAGCTTGCGTGTATTACACTCAAGTTCATTCATCCGGCACGGCACGCCAACAAGGGAAGGGAAGGGGGCCTGACCTAACAAAGGTTTTGTTTTTTGTGGACCGAAACGAAAACAACTAGTGGTAAATTAATTCCGGTAAGTAGATACGGCCACTACCAACCAACCAACCTCCTCCTCATCACAGGCGTCGGCGTCGGCGGAAGGAATCCCCCGCCGCCTCCGTCGTCTTCCTCACCGGTCCGGAAGGAATCCTGCGCCGCCTCTCCCCTCCGAGCGGAAGCCCCCCGCTCCCCCGACCCAATTCGGCCAGGGTTTGTTCCGGATGCGATGGCGGTGCCGCGGCCTTCGTGGTCGCGGTCGGTGACCGAGACGGTGCGGGGCTCGCACCAGTACACCGTCAAGGGCTTCTCCCTCGCCAAGGGCATGGGCCCCGGCCTCTACGTCGCCAGCGACACCTTCGCCGTCGGCGGCTACGAGTGGGCCGTCTACCTCTACCCCGACGGCAAGAACCCCGAGGACAACGCCAACTACGTCTCCGTCTTCGTCGCCCTCGCCTCCGAGGGCACCGACGTCCGCGCCCTCTTCGAGCTCACCCTCCTCGACCAGTCCGGCCGCGCCCGACACAAGGTCCACTCCCACTTCGACCGATCCCTGCAGGACGGACCGTACACCCTCAAGTACAGAGGATCCATGTGGTAACATCGATTTCTAGTCCTCCTCGCCTTCTTCTGTTCCTCCTACTTCCTTAATTAATGCTAACTGCTAGGGTTACGTAAGATAGTTTTGCAATTTTAGTTAGTTAGCTCGATTGCTAGTTTCGGCTGCTCGATTAGCAGTGACCAGTGTTTGTTTTCGCTGAGCAGGTTGTGTGCTCTGGAGCGGATTCAAGCCCCATTGCGGCTTGTGCATGAATTTATCACTAGCTAGGTTAGGGATTGGGCCTAACAATGACCTATCCTTAATTTGTAGCAAACCAAATGTACGTGAGGGTTATTTCTGGGTTGGTACGTATATTGCATAAATCCTGGGTTAGAAACTTAGGAAGCCAGTTGCTTGTACTGCTGAGGGAGTTGGGGCCTTACGTTTCTGCATTGATGACGCAGGGACTAATGGTTCTGTTCATATTACCGTGTTGTTAGGCAGGAGAAGTTTAGCTGGGTTTAAAATGATGCAGCTAGGGTTTATTAACTCCTGCCAATGAGTTACGTCATATCCTTCCTCATAATCCATAATGTGCTCTCCCCTCCCTGGCAATTGGCATCTTTCCTTTTTCTGAGTATTCGTATTCTTCGCTTCTATTTCACAATGGTAGTTAACAGTGCTACATTCTGGTTAGGGGTTACAAGAGGTTCTACAGAAGATCACTTTTAGAAACATCAGATTTTCTGAAAAACGATTGCCTAGTAATGAACTGCACAGTAGGTGTTGTCAAGAACCGTCTGGAAACTCCAAAGAACATCCAGATTAATGTTCCACCATCTGACATGGGCTGTTGCTTCAAGGAGCTCCTCAAACTCGGCGTTGGTTGTGACATTACTTTTGAAGTGGGTGATGAGAAAGTCCGTGCACATAAGTGGATTCTTGCCGCTCGCTCCCCGGTATTCAAAGCCCAATTCTTTGGTCCTATTGGAAACCCTGACCTAGACAGAGTTGCCGTGGAGGATGTTGAACCTGTTGTCTTCAAGGTAATGGTTACATGCAGATCGCACCACCTTGCAGCATATTTCTGTTATGGAATCTAGTGCCTCCTTTTCAGGGGCTTTTGTTTGTATTTACTTTTTTAAACTGATATGTAGGTGGTTTTTCTCTCTGTATAGGATTTCCAGCATATTTCTGTTATGGAATCTAGTGCCTCATTTCCAGGGGCTTTTTGTTCATATTTAATTTTTTGAACTGCTGTGTGCATTGTAATTTAACATATTTCCAACAGAATACATAACTAAATCACCATAAAGTAAGCATGTTTGGTATCATCACGTAAGAATAATCTAGGTCTGTTTGTTTTTTGTGTTAGAACCAATCTGGGTCTGTTTTTGTACTAGAACTTTTGTCGACTTTCTAAGTTTGAACCTTTTACTTTGAAAGAAAAAGAGGGAAAGAGATCCTTGCATTGATATTGATTGAAAGTATCACCTTATGGTAATGTTACAATTTTCCTCCCAATGCAGGCAATGGTGAATTTCATATACTCTGATGAACTTCCTAGCATTCATGATCTAGCTGGATCTGTCTCGATGTGGACATCAACAGTAGTAATACAGCATTTATTGGCAGCTGCTGATAGATATGGATTGGACCGGCTACGTCTCCTATGTGAGGCAAAGTTATGTGATGAACTCACTGCTGAAACAGTTGCAACTACATTAGCCCTAGCTGAACAGCATCATTGTGCTCAGCTGAAGTCTGCCTGTCTAAAGTTCACTGCTGTTCGAGGAAATCTGGGAGGTATGACTCTTGTTACCCATTTATCTGGAATATATGTAGCCTTTTGTTGATAGAACACAGCGTTGGGTGTCTTCTGTTTATCAATATTTGCAGAGTCTTAGGGTAATTTTGTTACAAGTTTTGTGTATGACTAGATCTGAAGCAAATACTATTTCCTGTAAGAACATATGAAGCTTGAGTATATTGCAATAGCCCAAGGACTCAAACCCTAGAACAATAGGAAAAGACACATATACCCTTAACACCCCCTCAAATGCAAGGCATGTGCAATAGCATTTCATTTGAAAGGAATGACACTAAAATAGGGAAAATCCGAAATCCGTGTCTTGAAGACGCCGTCATAGCGTGCAACTCTTGGAAAATTGTGTCGAAAAGATCGCCTCTCATTTGAAATCGTGTGGAAGCCCATAAAGTATGAAGTGCAGGGCTTAGAAGGTAGAGGTAAGCGTGAGCAAAGTCGACCGCGATAACACGATGAAGAGATGTGGAAGGTGACACAAGTAGAGAGAGCTCTCAAATCAAGCCAAAGAGGGAGATAGAAGCATAGCGGCATGGCACAGATCGAAACCCAAGACGGCGGCGGCACAATGCCCCAGAAGCGCAACGGAGGCGTGGTTCAGAAGAAGCATGACGGCCTTAGAAGCTCGGGGTAGCATCTCAAAGAGAAGCGGCGGCATCATAAAGACTTCTATGATAAGGAAAAGAGCGATGGCTGCGGCTATGCAAAAGGAAGGAGATGGTCACATTCAATTCAAGAGGATGAATCGTGGCTAGCAATGCAGTAGGCTGATTGACAAGGATTTCATGGACTCGCACGGCTTTGATGAATTGAAAGATAGACACTACAAATATGGATGGACACAATGAAAGACTAAAAAAAAGGCATGAGATAATAGCAACATCCTTCGGCAGCTCAACGGTCAACGCCAAGACCAGTTACTCAGTTCCCAACCCCCACTTCCTCTCTCCACACTTATCCCCTCTCCTGACTCCTCTGCGCCTCTCCTCTCTCCACCCCTGGTCGGGGTAGGCGATGGTTGTGGTGTTGCCCGCATGCCCACTGCGACAGAGATGAGAGATCTCGTCTTTGTACTGCTCGTTGCTTGCGGGGAAGGAGTAGTCAGAGCCGAAGACGATGTCGTCGCAGTGAGGCCGATGGCGGCTGAATCTGGAAGAGGCGGCGGCGGCAGCTTTTGGCGAGACGGTTGGATACAGCACGGAGGCGGCCAGATCCAGGAGGAGCGGCGACCCAAGGATGGGTGGCGGCCCGGGAGGGCGGCGATCACCCTAAGGAACGGCGGTTGCACCGGAGACGGCGCGGATCCAGCTCGGTGGGCTCCAAATTCGGCGTGGACTGGCGGTGCGGGCCAACGGCGCAAGTCGGAGGCGGCTGGATCCGGTCGGGTGAGACTGACGGTAGATAGGTAGGGGGAGTGAGTAGAGTAGGTGAGGTGGCGGCTTTGTAGGTAGCCAGTGGTGAGGTAGGCATCCGAAGGCAGTGGATAGAGCTGGTAGTGTCTAGAGAAGGATGTGATAGAGAAGAGTGGTGGCTTCGAGGTGAAAGAAAAAAAAGGAGGGGCAGCTTGAGGTAGGGACGCAGGTGGCAGGGTAACCACTGGGGGTGGTAGATCTAGAGCGATAGTGGGCCGAGACCAAGTGGGAGAGCGCAAGAGAGTGAGAATAAGGGGGAAGGCGGCGATGGCTGAGGAATGTGGAGGAGGCCATTAGTGGCAGGGATGGCCACCAGCGTCGGTAGATCTGAAGGTGATCCGGACGGAGAAGGGCTGGCCCAAGCAGGGGGGCGGCGGGTGTTAGTCGCTGGACTCTTGCTCTTGGTGATAGCAAGATCCTTACTCTCATGGAGAGGATGACACTAGGAGATGGGGCAAGTTTTCTTGTTTATTTCTCACACAATGCCATGCCAACTTTGAGGGTTGGGAATACAAATTTATAGGTGAGAACCACCAAGCATATGCTAAGATGCTATCCTAGATGCTGTCCTAAAGCGGTCAATATGCTGTCCTAAGCGAATCTTTGTCCTAAAGCGAATCTTTGTCCTAAGCGAATCTTGTCCTAAAGCAAAAGCAGATCTTTGTCCTAAGCGAATCTGTCCTAAGCGAATCTTGTCCTAAAGCGATAAAAAAACAAAACTACCACGGCCCACAAAGACCACGATGCAGGGGACTTATTCATCATTCTCCCCTAAGTCTTGTGCGTCGTCTTGTGGGAGGGTTGAACCATCCCGATCTTGGAGCGAGCTCAAGCAACTTGATCCTTCCAAGAGGCTTGGTGAGCGGATCCATAAGCGATCCGTGGTGTTGATGTAGCTTGCCTTGATGCTTCCTTCATCCAGCGACCTCGGATGAAATGGTACTTCACCCGGATGTGCTTGCTCGTTCATGAAAAACGGGTTCTTTGCCGAGGCTAGAGCGGATTTGTTGTCCACCCCGAGCTCCACCGCTTGATGTCCTGCCGAGAGATCACCAAGCGATCGGCGAGCGAGTGCTGAGTCGAGCGGTGGAAGCCGCTATGTACTCGGCCTCACACCGACAGGCCACCACCGCCGCTTGATCGATCGCGATGAGCGAGGCACTTGCCGAGGAAGAAGAGAATCCGCTTGTGCTCTTCTTGGTGTCAATGTCGCGCGTGGTCAGCGCCGTGTGCCCGACGCGAGTGTCGCGCCGAGACACATCGGGTAATGGAGGCCGTGGTCAAGGGTCCCCGCAAGCGTAGCGGATGATCCTCTTCACGGCTGCCGATGCTCGTCGTCGGTCGTTGCATGAACCGACTAACGTGGCCGACGGAGAATGCCAAGTCCGGCGTGTGTGGGCGAGGTAGCGAGGCTCCCACAAGACGCCGTGCTGCGTGGCGTCCACCTCTCCGTCGTCTTTGTCGCGGCTCGGCTTCATCCTCTCCTCCATCCGGGTGGTGGGTTGCGATCGGTGAGTCCAGCTAGCTCAACGACGCGCTTGGCGTGGCGGTGCAGTCGAAGTGTGATCCGGAATCATCCCGGTGCACCTCGATCCCTAAGTAGAAGGAGAGGGCCCGTGTCACTCATCCGGAAGGTAGCCTTCATCTCTTCCTTGAATCCGCCACCTCGCATCCTTAGTGCGGTGATCACCAAGTCATCGACGTGACGCCCCGCGCCAGGCGTTGCCGCTTTGCCCGCCGGTGAGCTGCGACCTGCGTGTGCGCTCTGCTGAAACCCGTTTGCTTGAGGTGGAGTCGGCTTAGCGTTCGAGCTCGTGGTGCTGCCGCAAGCCGTGAGGGCCTTGCGCGGCGGAGAACCTGCCCTCCTGCCGGGATGACGAATCCGGCGGTGGCGGACGTGACCTCCTCCTTCAAGTCACCGTTGAGGAAGGCGGACTTGACATCCATGTGATGGGCGCGCCAATCCTCCCGGGCCGCAAGTGCGAGGAGAAGACGAGCGGACTCCATGCGCGCGACGGTGCGGCGTCATCGGTCGACCCCTCTCTGCCGCACGAAGCCTCGTGCCACCAAGCGAGCCTTGTGCTTGACGATGGCGCCGGCTTCATCCCGCCGGCGAACACCCACAAGGGTGATCGCGCGGTGGCCGGCGGGAAGATCCGCCGGCTCCACGTCCGGTTACGCTCGGCGGCGTCCATCTCTCGCTTCATCGCGACACGCCACGCCGCGTCTCCTCCGCCTCGGCGAAGGCGCGGGCTCGCCGTCGTCGCCGCGCCAAGCGCGCTCGCCTCCGAAATCGTCTTTGCCGATCGAGGACGGCGGCTCGCGAGGATGTTGTCCATGGTGCGATAAGCGCGAGGCTCGTCATCGTGGTAGCGTCGACGCGATCCTCGTCGTGAGACAATGAGTAGCGAACTCCACCGTCGCCGCTTGTCGTGGGCCGGCCGCTGTGGGGCGATTCGGTGGTGTGGCCGCGGTGCGGGAGAGTGGTGGCCGGTGCGGAGAGCGTGGAGTGGCGGTGGTGAAGAGTGGGCGTGGCCGTGCGAAGGTGGTGGAGCACTCGCGGGCCGGTGGCGAGCAAGGTGTCGAGGTGGGCGAGCTCGGTGAAGACAGCCGCTAGCTCCCGCTCTCTCGAAGTGGGCGTGAGTCGACAACAAAGTCCACGAGTCGAAGTCGAACCGTCGTCCACCGCCTTGTCCCACGTCGGCCTGCGTCCTTCATCGAACACAACGTCACGCGAGATGCGGACTCGGCGTGTGTCGTGGTCGAGGATGCGGTAGGCCTTGAGCCTCCGCGTGGCCGATGAACACTCCCGAGTGCTCTCGCCGTCGAGCTTGCCGATGTGGCCAAGCTCCTTGGCGAACGCGAGGAGCCAAGAACCGCAGTGGGAGACCGCCGGCTTGCGCCCGTGCCAAGCCTCGTGACGGCGTCCTGCCGTCGCGCCTTGGTAAGCGGCGGTTGAGGATGTAGACGGCCGTCACCACCGCCTCTCCCGAAAGACAACCGGCATCCTCTGCGCGAGGAGGGCGAGCCATCCCACAACCGCGTCTCGTTTGTCTTGCTCGACGACGCCGTTCGCTGCGCGGGCATGCGGCGCGAGTAGTGGCGCCAATGCCCTCATCGTGCGATGCGACGCGAATTCACCGCCGTGAATTCGCCGCGTTGTTGTTTGCGCGCGACGCGCAGCTGCGGCCGCTGCGCCTCCGCAGGCGGCTTGCGTGCGCTGATGGCGTCCCGCAGACCTCTCCTTGCTGCCGAGGACCATCACCCACATGTAGCGGAGAGGTCGTCGACGGCGGCGGAAGTGGCGTCGTCTCCCGGTGTGGCGGTGTCACCGCCACACAAGTCCTCGTGCACGAGCTCGAGCCTCTCCTTGCCTCGAAACTCGCTTCTTTGGGAAAGGAGTCGCCTGCGCCGTCAACACGCGAGACGTCGCGAGCTGCTCCACATGGTCAAGGCACGGCGAGCCTCGCACCATTTCCGTGGCACCAGCCGCCGGGGCCTCGGGTGAAAAGGTGCCCAAAGCGCTCGTGCCATCGCCACGCCTCGTCGTCCGACGAGTGCGAGACGAGGGTTGTGCCACTGCACGTGAAGAGTGTAGAGTCGATTTGCGCCTCGTTACCTTGGCAAGGAGGCGGCGTCGAAGATCCCAAATCCGCGGCACCGTGCTCGATCTCGACACGCGAGCCGTTCTCATCCACCGTCCCAAGGCGATGATGGAGTTCCGCAGATCGAGGATGTAGTAGACGCCGGTGGCGGCCGGTGCTCGCCGATCTTGGCGGCGAAGACGACAGAGCCGACGCCCTTGATCTCCACGGCGGGCGTCGCCGAACTTGACAATGCCTCGAGCGCTGAGTCGAGCTCGGAGAAGAACTCCGCCGCCGGTCATGTGGTGGGTGGCGCGGTGTCGAGGCACGACCGTCGGTCTTGTCATTGCCGAATCGCCGCCGAGGAGGCGTGTGCTTTTGGCTCGTCAAGGTGGAGGAGAGCCATGCGGTGGTGCCGTGCCGAGGTAGTTCGATGCTCGCATAAGCAATGAACAGACCGGCCGCTCCTCGCTGCGCGGCGTGGGCTGGCGCGTCGTGGTGCCGACACTCCTTGGCCCAATGACCAAGCTTGCCGCAGATTGTGGCAAGAGTCGTCTCGTCTTGCGCTTTGCTTGCCAAATCGCGCCTGCTGGCGCCTTGCGCGCTTGCGCGCTGCCACTCTTGCGGCGCTGTCGTGGAAGAAGGCTCCTTTCTTCTTGTCACCTTGGCCGGCATCCCACTGCTCCCGAGTGAGGGGAGCTTCCGCCAATGGTGACGGGTCCCGAGGGGCGCTGTGGCTCATCGATGTCGGCGACCTTGAGGCGACGCAACGCCTCCTCGATGGTCATCGTGGAGAGGTCCAGCAGAGACCCGATCGGCGAGCCATCCGCTTGTACTTCTCGGGGCGCGGCGGAAGAGCTTCTCCACGCTCTCTCTTCGCCGTAGGTGTCGTCGCCGGCTCGCACCAACTTGTGCAACAGAGTGTTGAGACGAGAGCAAAGTCATCAACGTCCTCACCGGCTTGAAGGCGGTGCTCCCTCCGTCGCGTAGTGCTGCGGTGTAGACTTGCGGCGCGGTGCGGCCGCCGATGCGTCTTTGCGGCGATGGCGTCCCACGCCTCTTTGGCGATCCGCTTGTTGGTAGCGAAATCGCATCTCGGCGGGGCTGCGGCGATGAGAGCATCCAGCGCCGTCGATCTCGGTCGTAGTCGACGTCGCCGTCGGATCGCGTCCCACATATGCCGCACTGAGCTTCACCTCATCACCGCAGCCCGCTCGGCGTAGTTGGTCTTGGTGAGGTAGGCCACCCGCCGCCGGGCCGACGTCCCGACGGCGGCTGGTACTCGTGGTGACCACGATGCCGGCCGGGAGAGAGCGCGTTACTGTGAGGGCGCTCTCTGTCGACCCGTCTGCCCGCCGCCGTCGCGTGCCTCCTCCAGAGCGCCACCGCCGTGTCGCCTCGCCGAGAGCGCCGCCGCGCGTCCGCGCTATGCAGGCCGCCGCCGCGCTCGTGGCGTCGCGCGCCCATTGCGCCGCTTCGCCCTTGTCTTTGCCTCCTCTCCAGCGGCTAAGGGTTCGCGTCGCCTGCCATCACAGGCCGGCCGCTCTTTGTTGCCCGCAGAGCCTTGACCTCTGCTGCTTTGCCGCCTGCGCTATTACATCTGCCGCCGCCGCTTCCACTTCTCATGCTGCTGCTGCCCGCTCCGCCGCTGCCGGCCTTGACGCCCTTTCGCGCGCGGCGGCGTCTCTGCCGCCACTCGCTCGCGCTGCTCTGCCGCGACGAGCTCGGCCGTCTGCTGACGCCGCATGCTCGAGGCGGCCGAAGGGCCGAGATCGCCTGCGGACATGGCGCGCTACTGGGGGGCTGTTGCGTGGAGAGAGGGCTGCTTCTGACGAGCTGTTGCCCGTCTCCGGAGAGGAGTGATCGGGGACAGCCGGAGCTGCTGCTGCTACTGGCTGGGGCTGCTGCGACGCCGGAGAAGGAGATGAGCAGGAGATGCTCAGGCTACAGGATACTAAGGCTCTGATACCACTTGTTAGTCGCTGGACTCTTGCTCTTGGTGATAGCAAGATCCTTACTCTCATGGAGAGGATGACACTAGGAGATGGGGCAAGTTTTCTTGTTTATTTCTCACACAATGCCATGCCAACCTGAGGGGGTTGGGGAAAAAATTTATAGGTTGAGAACCAGCCAAGCATATGCTAAGATGCTATCCTAGATGCTGTCCTAAAGCGGTCAATATGCTGTCCTAAAAGCGATGCTGTCCTAAAGCAAGCGCAGATGCTGTCCTAAAAGCGATGCTGTCCTAAAGCAAGCAGATGCTGTCCTAAAAGCAGATGCTGTCCTAAAGCAGTCAAAAAAACAAAACTACCACAGCCCCACAAAGACCACAGTACAGGGACTTATTCATCAGCGGGATCCGATGGCCCAAGATTTGCCGGATTGGGCGACGACGGTGTCGGGCGCGAGCGAGGCAAGGAGGTGCTGGCTTGGGCAGGCGACAGCGTGGACGCACGGTGGCGGGCGACGATGGCCAGAGGAGTCAGCACGAAGGAAGCCTAATCGCGTGCGAAGTCGTCAGATCCGAGCGGGAGGCGATTGGAAGATGCCGTGAAGATGGTGGAGGCGGCTCCTCGGGGCTTGGCGGTGGTGCTGTCCATGCCAGATCGGCGAGGAGATGGCCGCCCCCCAGGAGTGGAGACGCTCAGCGCGGTGGAAGATGAGCAGAAGCTAGGTATGAACCTGGGGCTCTGATATCATGTAAGAACATATGAAGCTTGAGTATATTGCAATAGCTCATGGGGCTTATATAGTATAAGGACTCAAATCCTAGAACGATAGGAAAAGACACATATATCTTTAACATTTCCCACTTCTCTGCTATTGTAGGATTCTTTGTGTAGGTGACAGTTCCCCACTGTTTAGTGAACTTAATTGATGGGGTTAGGATAAGAACTTTACATTTGATCAGTAATATTTCTTCTAGTTTTTATCCAGAGATGTAACAGTGTAGCAACAATCCATCTAGCGAACAAGGTAGCGTCTGATGCATGTTTAGGTAACAGATAGTGCACATATTTGGGAAGGAAAGTTGCCTTGTAAACATGGGCCAGAAGGACAGGCTGGCAGCAAGTAAAGATGCTATATTTAAAAATTTAAAGCTTGTTGACTTGTTTGAATGTCATGATAGGATGGATAGGGCTACCTTTTTTGGGTTTTTGGAACTGCCAGTTTGAATGGGCCTAAGAATATCTATGATAAATATTGTAACCATTTGCCTCATGTCAAATATAATGCTTATGAGTCTAATTCCAATAATGCATGAATTTCAATGCTCTACCTGCAACTGCCTCATTTTTTTTACTAATGGTGATATATGTATGTGGACTAGCAAAATAGTGATCATACTATAGGTTGATCGCAAAAGGGACGATCAAAGTCGTACACGATGATGTTAGATTGTCCTAAACTAATAGGATTGGTAGAACACTCTTATTCTTTCTATCTTTCTAATTTCCTAGTGTCATAAAATAGTGTTCATATGGTTCTCAAGGGCGTCCAATGAGCTATCAAGATTAACAAATACATCTTGGATAAGTTTTTTTCAACTTATGGCTTATAGTTTATGGCTTCCCTCAAACAAACAAACGGAATGGTTTCTCTGCCCTGTTTCGAAGTGGTTTATCGGGACAATCTTTTTCAAGCGTTATCAGCATTCGGTTCGTTCGCACAAGCCCTCACGTTGGGGCCAAAAACCGTAAGCTACAACCATAAGTCATAAGCTGCAGTCAAAAAGAACCCACCTCTTGACTTGTAGCCATCAATATTCTTCTTTTTAAATAACAGTTGTGTATTTGAAACTTTTGGAGTGCCTACAGTTCATTCCACTAACGCTAAAAACGAGCTTTTAAGTTCCTTAAGTCAATGTGTGTACCTGCGCTCACCCCTGTGATCATGTGGGTGCGGGTGACTGGGTGCGCGCAGGCACGCACGCTCATGTGCACATGCGTGCATGTGTGACTGTGTCCATGTTTGTTTTTAATTATTGTGGTGCGATCCATGTGGCATTCAAGGAATTGACTATGCTTCTTAATTCCATCATAAGAATTACCTTCTTCATCCTTGTTTGTCATTTAGGTGCTGTTTACTCTTCCACTTTTCCCCCACTGGTATGCTTGTCTGTTTGCTTTGATGCTTGCTGGATTGATTTCTAATTTGTCTACCTTCTGTACTATAGTGCCCCCAAGTGTTCTTTGTGTGTTTCCGTGAAAAGACTACCTTCAGGTCCAGATAATTCATCTATCAAAAGCATGGGTTGAGGACAATGCCATTGTCACTGTTTAGTAATTGGATAATGACAATTTCTAACTTGATATAAATGTTTGTGGGATAACATTCTTGCAAATAGTAGAATTGAATTTCTTGTTTTCTATCTGTCTGTGGAATTGTTTGTTTAGTTGCGTTCTCTAAATCAGTACAACTGAAGAAACATGCTATGAGGTTATCAACAACACACGTCTGTTACTGCAATTGACTATTTTTAAAATCTGCTCCCTATGAATTTGTGTTCACCTCTTTGAAGAGAAGAAATGCAAACCTTATCATATTATTTGGAGGAGAAGAATATCAACATTAAGCAATAGAATTTTGTTAGCCCCTTTGGATTTGCAAAAGCTCCTTCATTTTAGTGGATGAGAAGACATGCTAGTCAAGCTGTAGAAGTTAAATAGCACCTTCAGTTTGTTCAGCAGTAATCTTTCCCATTTTTTGCTAGTTGGTAACAGTGTGCTTTTGCAAATATAGAACCCCTGTTCTCATGGTAAATTTTAGCTCCAACTCACTTTTAACAAGTGGCTTTGTGCATTCCTTTTCTCTTGTACATTTTAACAAAATACAGTAGGAACCTTCCCAACTGCTGCTTGCCAGGAAAAAAATTATCTTCAATAACAGATAGTTATCTCCCGCTTACATGCTCTCTTTAGGGTGGTTGTAAGATTGTTCTGCACTCCTTCCAAGTTAAGCCTGTACTAGTCAGTTGATCTAGTGCCTGAATTTCTTATTTCTAAGTTTTAATAAGCAATGGCGATGAGTCTTGTCTGCTGTAAATTCTCATGCTGTGCTGTTCGTTTTGTTGTCTTTGTGCAGCTGTGATGGAGACAGAAGGGTTTAATTACTTGGAGGAGACATGCCCGTCCCTGCTATCTGACTTGTTAGCAACCGTTGCAGTAGTGGACGATGATCCTGCATCACTAAACCGAAAAAGGGGAGTCAGTGGTAACGAAAGTGCGAATCTGCTGGAAAGTGTTGAGGCTAGTGAAAGGCGCACCCGTAGGAGGGTTTAGCTGGTTAGATGCAGGCTGTGGACTAATGTAGCTTCCTGCTGCCTCTGTGCTTCCCATGAATTGTATGCTATGATCGGAGTTATATGAAGTGCTACCAGTGACGAAAATTTGATTTGGACACGAGTAGCTTGTGAATAATCTCCTATCCTGATGGCTTTGTTTCGCAGCAGCAGCAGCAGCAGCTGAAGTTTGCCCGAGGTATGAAAAAGAAAAATGCCCCTCGCAGTTGCAGGTAGGTATGTCCTAAATAGATTTGATTCAGTAAAAAGTGCTGGTGGTATCTGAAGGCCATGTTAATTCCGGTCTTGGCTTCTAGCTGCTGCTTAACTTTGGCTGTCCCCGTTTTCTCTCTGCATTGTCTGTGGAGACATAACATAAATTTGTTTCTAATTTTATTTTCTTATTTTTCTTTTATTTTCTTTAATTGATGGACTTAGAAAAAAACTAATAGCAATTTAAGTCAAAAGCAAAGAAGCCGTAAAAAAAAATGAATGAACGGGGTCCAAGATACTCCATTGTACGCGTTGGTAGTTTCTGGGGGAAGAAATGCGTACGAGTTCAATTCGTTGTTTCCTGGTCTGTACATACCTTTCGTACTAGGAAACAGAGAGATTATAGCAGGATATTTGATGTACCTCACTGACAAAGCGGGCCCAGAGCTCGTCACAGCGGTACTCCAGCACTCCTTTCAGTATGCTCATCTCAAGAAAGACTTCATGCTCCTCGCACAGCATCTTTATACAAATGATTTTTCACACAAACACAACCATGGATTAAGTAGTTGGTAGTATGGCTTGACGCAATGCCGAAACTGCTGAATGTAGCACCAGTTCCCTCAATGAGAAGAATGAGCAGGCTGATCGAGCTCGAATTCAACTCTCAAAGGACACCATTCCAGTTGCATTTTTGTCTCATCACCGGATTCCTCATTGCCCATTTTATTATGAAGCTGTTTTAACGTCGTGGTAATGGAAATTAAGCATGAGACTGGAAAATGTAATACTCTGGATGACAAGGTAACAACTTGAATACGTTACCTTCACTTGTTATGGGTCCATCACTTGTTGGTATAAACTAACAGTAACAGACAATGGTAACAAATGATGATTTACAAATTTTGTAAAACAGATAATTTACCAACAGGAGGAAATGAAGAAAGGATAGCGCTTTAGCACATAACTTGTTTAGACGTAGTAGAATCCAGATCTAAGACCAAGAAAGGCTAAAATCCACACGAATTTCTCAAGGCAATGCTTAGTTGGAAAGTAAGATAGCCCTATTATCATTGTGATGTGAAGACAAAGTTGATGTGGGTTATAACGGATATCGCGTAGATTTTGCGACCCATTTATGAATTCTAAATTTTCTATTACCACACATAAATTTGAAGGAGCCCACCTTCTCAGCCTTTTCGGATACACTTTAGAGGAACAGTACGTGTGTTATTGTTCTGTCCAAGTGAGCATCCATGCTGCACTGTTTTTGCAAGAAGATGCAATCAATAACTTTTTTTCCTTTTGCAAACAAACACAATTTAAGGGAGGATGAGACATCAGATGGCAGAAGCTGAACCTTAGATGTATTTGGAGTGAGCTTCCTCAATTCCTTCATCCTATCTTGGATCAATTGCCTGTTTCTCGGTCTTGGTCTGTGCAGCTCAATTTTTCTGCATCGTTTTTTTTATTTCGACTGAATTTCCCCCTGTGCATGTTTTGAATTGTATGACCCATGCATTCTTCAATTATGGTCTTGTTGATTTCCTTAGGGGAAGAAACAGTCAGTGTAGAACTCATGATGCCTCCATTGATTGAGATGGTGAAAATTCCTGACCACCTGGGGGATCTGGAACTGACGATTCATTCAGCCTCGGTGCATGACCTTCATCAACATTTGTGTCGCGCATGAAACCGGAGAATCAGTTGAGTGAGAAGATTCGCTGATTGGGGTATTACCAACAGAGAAGCAAATAATTCGAGATGACAAACTCGCCGTTTGATCAACTGGCCCAAGAAACCCAGAAGCACAACTCCCGTAACTCTCCCTCCCTCCCTCCTCCCACTCTCTTGCAGCAAGCCTGTCCTTCAAGCTCTTTGCCTTGCGAGATTAAAAGAAAGAGGCACAAGATTTGCAACCAAGGTAGACAGAAGATATCTTGGAGTTTCTGCAGGTGACTGCCATCAAAATTCAGTGATCGCACTTATGTTCAAGAGGCAACATCTTGACGGTTGCTCCTGTACTCAACAAGGCGATGCTCTTTGCTTGCTGGTCGGCGCTGCAGATTTATTATTCAGGCATCAGAAAACATGCGCCATAATGGTAAGAAAGAATTACTCGAAAAAAGAAATCCTAGAAAAAAAAAGAGAGCAGACTGGGCTTCTTTTAGGCAAATCAACGAACAGCTTGTGTTCTCTAACTAGTACCGTAGACGTCTTAGCATGTGAGATACAGGCATACCATGTTCGATCATACTTATACAATTAACCGGCATATATATATCCCCTAATGACAAACGAACGGAAAAAAGAGGAGAAAACTGTTGGGTTAATCTTGTTGTATGTGTGTTGTGCTCGTGTGTGTGTGAATGAGTACTTTGTATCTGTGTGTGGTCGATAGTCGACAGTCATGGTCAATAGTCGATGGTCGACGGTCGTGGTTGATAGTCGATAGTCGATAGTCGACGGCTATGGTTGATGGTCGTTAATTGACAGTCGTAGTCGAGAGTCATGGGCGGAAGTTGTCAGTGCATACTCGGAGGAGTATTGTGGTCGTCATACTCAGACGAGTACCGTGGACGCCATACTCGGAGGAGCACAGTGGACGTCATACTCGTAAGAGTACTGTAGCACTCGAAGGACTTGAAGCTTGTGTGCTAGTCGGTTACGACCATGTTGTGTGTAGTCGTAACAGGGCATCTGTGTGTGGTCAGTTACGACCACATTATTTGTGGTCGTAACGATCAGCGTCGTGTCTGTGTGTGCGTGGTTGGCTATGACCATATTGTGTGTGGTCGTAACGACCAAAGTCGTAGTCGTTGGTGTGTCCATGGTCGAAGCTGCAGTGCAGCGGTCGAAGGCAAGTCGAGGATGAAGCTAGCGGTCATAGTTGTGCGCCGACCACTGTAGCAGTTGGTAGCAGGCGTCAGCACAAGTGGTCGTGGGTGATGCAGGAAGTCCTCGGTCGGCTATCTACCCGGTATGGACGAGTGGCTGATATTGTAGCAGTCGTCATCCCAGGGAGCTGAGCAAAGCGACATGGGCAAGCGGTGATCACTGTAGCAGTCATGGGCGGTGTGAGTGGCTGGTGTGGCCGGCTGTGTCTATATATACTCTGTAAGTCATCGAGAGTTTTGAGCAAGAGTGTAACAGTGAAAGCACAGTAGAAAATAGTCATAGTCGAGAGTCATGAGCGGAAGTCGTCAGTGCATACTCGGAGGAGTACTGTGGTCGTCATACTCAGATGAGTTCCGTGGATGTTATACTCGGTGGAGTACTGTGGACGTCATACTCGAAGGAGTACAATGGACGCTATACTCGTAAGAGTACTGTAGCACTCGAAGGACTTGAAGCCTGTGTGCATAGTCAGTTACAACCACGTTGTGTGTGGTCGTAACAGGGCATCTGTGTGTGGTCGGTTATGATCATGTTGTATGTGGTCGTAACGACCAGCGTCGTGTCTGTGTGTGCGTGGTCGGTTATGACCAAATTGTGTGTGGTCGTAACGACCAAAGTTGTAGCCGTTGGCGTGTCTATGGTCAAAGCTCCAGTGCATTAGTCGAAGGCAAGCCGAGGATGAAGCCAGCGGTCATGGTTGTGTGCCGACCACTGTAGCAATTGGTAGCAGGCGTCAGCACGAGTGGTCTTGGGTGACGCAGGAAGTCCTTAGTCAGCTACCTACCTGGTATGGACGAGCGGCTGGTACTGTAGTGGTCATCATCCCAAGGAGTTGAGAGAAGCGGCATGGGCAAGTGGCGATCAGTGTAGCAGTCGTGGGTGGCTAAATGAAGTGGAAGCGATAGGAGTCATAGTGAATGAGTGGCCGGTGTGGCCGGTTGTGTCTATATATACTCTGTAAGTCATTGAGAGTTTTGAGCAAGAGTGTAACAGTGAAAACACAATAGAAAAGGTGTGTCAGTTTGCATCACAAGAATCGTGTCTCTATTTCCTATGTTCCATCCTGTTCGCTGCTCCACCTTATCGTTCCCACCTCCGGCAATCAGTCCACGACTGTGCATCCGAGTCCACAGCCAAAGGGTGCATTGAGAGAGCTAGGGCCAACCACCAGTGAGCAAGTCGTAAATGACTTACAGCCACTGACCACGAACCGGTTATGACCATTGAGTGGAAGTGTTCCTCATGGTCGTATCTGAAGACGTTTGGAGAAACGCACTTGGCGATTTGATTAGGAGCCCTTGGCTTATATGGAGTACAGGGAGGTACAGATAGAGTCCAGATCGGATTACATGCCAAGGTAGCTAAGTTAATCTCCTAAACATGGAATATATCTCCTGTGATTGCCGTGATCTCCGGAGACGGCATCATATGGGACATGCACGTGCCGTGCATGATCATGTTTGGCTAACACCCCCCCGCAGTTGGAACGGGAGTAGGGCGGATATTCAAACTGGAGCAGAATTCCCGAAAGATGGCCGTAGGGAGACCCTTGGTGAAGATATCGGCGTACTGCGAGCTGGTGGGAACATGGAGCACACGGACCTCACCGAGAGCCACGCGCTCACGCACAAAATGCAGGTCAATCTCGACGTGTTTCATCCGCTGATGTTGGACGGGGTTAGTCGAGAGATAAACTGCACTAATGTTGTTGTAGAAAACCACGGTGGCGTGCTGGAGTGGGCGATGTAGTTCGGCGAGTAACTGACGAAGCCAGCAGGTCTCGGCGACGGCGTTAGCAATGGCGCGATATTCGGCCTCGGCACTGGAGCGAGAGACCGTCTGTTGGCGCTTGGACGACCATGAAATGAGGTTATCACCAAGAAAAACCCCATATCCCGAGGTAGACTTGCTAGTGTCAGGACACCAAGCCCAGTCAGCGTCTGTGTAGGCGGTGAGTGAAGCTGGGGAAGTCCGATGAAGCTGTAAGCCATGGTCGACGGTGCCCTTGAGGTAGCGAAGAATGCGTTTGAGAAGATTGGCATGAGGCTTTCACGGGTCATGCATGTGAAGACACGCTTGTTGAACACCGTATGCGATGTCCGGACGGGTGAAAGTCAGGTACTGGAGGGCACCAGCGATGCTCCTGTAATCTGTAGCGTTGGCCACTGGATTTCCGGTCGTGGGGAGCTTGGCGTTGGTGTCGACAGGCGTGCTGCAAGGGTGGCAGTTGGTCATGCCAGCATGAGCGAGGATGTCTTCGATGTACTGACGTTGTGAGAGGAAAAAGCCGGAAGCGGTGCGCTTGACGGAGACGCCGAGGAAGAAATGTAAGTCGCCGAGGTCTTTGAGTGAAAATTCGCAGTCAAGCGAACTGATCATCTGTCGTAGGAGGCTTGGCGATGATGCAGTGAGCACAATGTCATCAACGTACAGCAGGAGGTAGACGGTGTCGGTGTTGTGCCGGTAGATGAACAACGAAGGATCAGCCTTGGATGCCGTGAAGCCCAGCGAGGCAAGGTATGTGGCAAAACAACTGAACCAAGCTCGTGGAGCTTGCTTGAGGTCGTAGAGGGACCGGTTGAGATGACACATGTGTGTGCTGCGCGTCGGGTCGACAAAGCCGGACGGTTGTTGACAGTAGACGACTTCGGTGAGCGTGCCGTTGAGGAAGGCGTTGTTGACGTCGAGTTGATGCACCGGCCAATCGTTTGCCAGCGCAATGGTGAGGACAGTGCGGACGGTGGCTGGTTTCACAACCGGGCTGAACGTCTCGCCGAAGTCAACGCCGGGCCATTGAGAAAAACCCCGGAGTACCCATCGCGCCTTGTATCGATCCAAGGAGTCGTCGGGCTTCAACTTGTCTCGAAAAATCCACTTCCCTGAAACAACATTAGTACCTGGTGGTTTCGGAACAAGAACCCATGTGTTGTTAGTTTGTAATGCATCAAACTCGCGCTGCATTGCGAGGCGCCAATTGTCGTCGTTGAGCGCGGCACGGTAGGTGCGTGGGATCGGTGAAGGGACATCCATCGTGTGATCGTTGACCACCGGGGTGATGGCCTCAACCGCAGATGGTGGAGAAGCTGTTGCGGCGGGAGACGTAGTCGCAGGTGCTGCGGTAGTCGTCGGGGTCGCAGGCGCCAGCGCAGTGGACTGCGCGGCCTGCTGAGAGAACGGAGCAGCGGACGTGGAGTTCTGCATGGCCGGCTGTGAAGACACGGAGGATGTCGCAGGCACCAGTGTAGGGGTCTTCACGTCCTGCTGAGCGGTCGCAGGCGCCGGTGCAGGGAGCTGCGCGGCCTGCTGGAGAACCGGAGGTGCCAGCGCAGTAGAGTGCGCGGCCTGCAGAGAAGATGCTGTCGTGGACGCAGAGGAAAGCGGAAGCGATGGGAGAACGGAAGAGGAAGCAGGAGCCCTGGGACGTGTGATGGGTTGAAGAGTAGCAGATGGTGTATGTGCAGCATGCGATAGGAAATCAAAATCCATAGGAGCCGGTAAGGTAGAACACTCGGAAAAAGGAAAAGAATGTTCATCAAAAATGACGTGGCGGGAAATGATGATGCAGTTTGTGGTGAGATCAAGGCAACGGTACCCCTTGTCATTTGCCGGATATCCCAGAAATACGCAAGCCACAGACCGTGGAGCGAGCTTATGAGCGGCAGTGGCGGATAGGTTTGGATAACACCTACAACCGAAAACTCGGAGATGGGAGTAATCGGGAGGAGAGCCAAACAAAGCCTAGTGTGGAATACCGAAGTTGAGTGATTTAGTAGGGTGGAGATTGAGAAGGTGGGTGGCGGTGTGAAGTGCCTCGACCCAATAGGAAGGTGGCATGCTGGCTTGAAACAGAAGGGAACGTATAATGTTGTTGGTAGTACGGATGATGCGTTCCGCTTTACCGTTTTGTTGAGATGTGTGTGGACATGACATGCGGAGTGCGATGCCATGCGAGAGAAGGTGCAGCCGCATTGCGTGATTATCGAATTCGCCTCCATTGTCACATTGTATGCTACGTACAGTGGCAGAAAATTGAGTGCCTATATGCGCAAGAAAGTTGCGAAGTGTGTCATACACAGTGGATTTTAGGCGAAGTGGGAATGTCCACAGATAATGAGTAAAATCATCGAGGATGACAAGATAATACTTGTATCCAGAAATACTAGGAACGGGCGAGGTCCAAAGATCACAGTGTATCAAAGCGAAGGCTTTATTAGTTCTAGTAGTGGATGCATGAAACGGAAGATGAACATGACGGCCTAATTGACATGCATGACATAATGAGTTTGTGGAGTCTTTGGTACATGAAATATGAGATGCATTAGCTAGCTGCGATAAAGCTTGAAGACTAGGATGACCGAGTCGTCGATGCCACAAAGTTGAGGAAGGTGTGGTGACTGCTAGAGCATGTGAGGTGGTCGGCGGCCAACTGAGGGGATAGAGGTCACCACGGCTATTGCACCTGATGATCACATTCTTGGTTTGAAGATCCTTCACAGAAAGACCAAAAGGATCAAACTCAACAGAGACGTGATTGTCTAGAGTTGATTGACGAACAGAAATAAGGTTCTTGATTAAATGAGGCGTAACAAGAACATTATTTAACTGAAAACTATGAGAAGGAGTGCGGAGAGATGCTATGCCTATATGAGTAATTGGAATGCGGGAACCATTGCCGACAATAGCATATTGTGCTGCAGTAGAGTAATTGCAATTGGTGGAGGAAAGAGTACCAGGATCAGAAGTCATATGAGCGGACGCCCCGGAGTCCATATACCAGTCGGAAGACGGTGGTGCCAACTGCATGGTATTGAATGCATGCATGAGTTGGTTTTGATCCCATGAAGCAGTTTGCGTGTGGGAAGGGGTGACGGGGGTGCCAGTCCACTGAACGCCGAATCTGGAAGGAGGCACAAAATTTGGCACGCCTAGCCAGGTGCGCCTGAACCCTACATGGTGGGAACGGTGGCTGTGAAGGCGCCCGGAGGTCGCGGACCAAGTAGTCCTGGGCTGAACCGTGATCCTTGTCCAGGCCACATGTGAATAGAGCTCGTCCACGGATTCTGGAAGGACGGCCAGCCCTGGCTGTTGCTGTTGGAGCCGCCACCGCCTTTGGAGGAGCCGCCGCCGCCGTGAGAGGAGCCGCCGCCGCCTCCGTTGCCTCGACCGTTGTTGTGGCGACGTTGGTTGTTGCTGCGAGATTGATGACCGCTCGAGGAGTTGGAGGAAGATCCGCCGCTGGAGTTTTTGTTGGACTGGCCGGCCGAAGAGACGATGAGAGCCGACGGGTTGGAGGAGCCAGTTGATGCATCGGCGGTGGACGTAAGTTCCTCAAGAAGAAGGGCAGAATAGGTCTCCAAGAACGTCGGCAGAGGGCGCTGCATGGAGATCAAGGTTCGCATGTGTGCGAAACGGGGGCTCAGTCCGCGCAAGGTGTTGAGAACCAGGCTCCTGTCCAAGATCGGCGTTCCCACGGTAGTCAATTCATCAGCGAGTGACTTCTGCTTGCGGCAGTAGTCCGCCACCGACATGGACCCCTGCATGAGGCCATGGAACTCCTGCTCGAGGTAGATGGCGTGCGTGTCGGCGTTGTCGCGGTAGAGGCCCTTGATGCATGACCAGATGGTGTAGGCCGTGGCCGAGGCATCCATCACCATGGCGAGGAGGTTCGGAGTAACAGCGGCGTACAGCCACGAGCGAACGAGAGCATCGAGGTGAAGCCACTGTGCATCAGGGGAAGAAGACGAAGGCTCGCGAATGTGATCGTTGAGGGAGAATTTCTCCAGGGCGACCTCGAACAAGCCGCGCCACTGCGCGTAGTTGTCGGCCTGCAGATCGAGCCTGATGGGGACGAGAAGTTTGACGCTGGAGACGCCGACGGCCTGCATCCAGAGCGCAACCTTGGCGTCGAGTTCGGCCTTGGCAAGAGCTACGGTGACCTCTGCTTGTGCCGCGGCGGCTTTGGCGGCGTCGTGACCCATCATGGCGGAACGAGAAGATGAAGCTGGGAAGGAAGTCAGGATCGTGTGTTATCTGATACCATGAAGACGTTTGGAGAAATGCACTTGGCGATTTGATTAGGAGCCCTTGGCTTATATGGAGTACAGGGAGGTACAGATAGAGTCCAGATCAGATTACATGCCAGGGTAGCTAAGTTAATCTCCTAAACATGGAATATATCTCCTGTGATTGTCGTGATCTCCGGAGACGGCATCATATGGGACATGCATGTGCCGTGCATGATCATGTTTGGCTAACAGTATCCTCCCCTTAGGCCTGCGCTATTCCCCGTCCGACAACAGGGCGCTTGCATGTGATGATCTGTGGGTGATTTCCCAACATCTTAGTGTTGATCCTTGGAGGGGATTCAACCCAACAAAAACCACCGTAAGAACAAATCTTCCATTTTGTATGTATGTATGAGGAAGCACAAAAAAAGATCCCCAACAAAAGGTTTGGTTTTGATCAGACCTGGAAATTATCAATCTGAAGAAGAAGCAAGCAAGTTAATAGCACAAGAGGAGAGGAGAGGAGAGGGGGAGGGTTTGTGGCGGTGCGCGGACATGAACAGCCTCTTATTAGTACTAATAAGGCGATTAGGCTTATAGTACGAATTAAACAAACAGTTGGTAGGTAATGGAATCCAGCCATTGGTCCGTGACAAGTCAAAACATTATTAGTATATTCGTAGGGCCGAGACTGGCGACCACAGGCGAATGATGTTCAAACTTTATTTCTCTACAGTATTCAAAAATTTCTTCCAGTGATTATGATGGTTATGAAGTTTAGATTGCACCAACTAAGCTTTACAAAACAAGACTGAAGACTTAAAGTAATAAAATCAGCTATTTACAGCACAAGACCGGTTAGACCGCCATGGGTTGATCGGTCTGACCACCAAACTCAGTCTGGATGTAGGTGCAACGGCGGTCTGATCGTTGAGGCCTGTCTAATTGGTCATCTGTTCTTAGATCTGAAAGCCTCTAGGGACAAAAAAAAGACAAATATTAAAAACTTGCTCAATTCTCATCCAAACAGTTCAAATTTTACATGATACTTGTTGTAGTTACAGACCAAACAGAGAGATGGTAGTATGGTAGTGGAGATGTTAGGTGAGCAATGCTTGGGGGTTTCCCCCTGACCTGGATGGCAATATATATATTCACATGGGGAGTATTTTACAATTATGTCCTTACGCCCAAGTACCCCTCTCAAGGGCATTTATGTCATCATACATGTCCCATTTTAGGTTTTACAACCTTCTAACAGGCCGGCTGGGCTTAGGTGGGGGCCATCCCTACAATAGGAGCCTCTCATGGTGAAGGACTTCACAGGCCGAAGCCATGTTGCCAAGCCATTTGGCCCTCTCTGTCCCTGCGGCCTGTGACCTTCCATGATATCAGACAAAACTAGATCTTGCTGGTGCAGCGCGTCCTAGTGGCATGGACATGGAGTCGGAGCTACCGCCGAAGGCATCTCCCGATCACGAGGTGTGCGCTTTCAGCGGAGCCGGCCCATGAAGACGAAGTTGAATCTACTTCCGACTTCGCTCCGCAGACATGCGGGCGAAGCGGGATGCGGAGCCGTCCCTTGTACACAAGGCTGGGCTGGAGGGCCGACTGAGCCTACGGAGTTGAAGTGTGCCCCAGGGTCATCGTGCGGGCTTGAAGTCGGGGTAGACTCCAGATTCACCGTACAGAGTCGAAGTCGAGGCGCAGCCAGGTGGCTCGTGGCTCAGCGACAGTGCTTTAATGACGCCTGGCGTCCGACGTGAACTGCACGTCGTGACAGTATGCGACTGGCGCGTCTTACGTGTCAGCGGCGTGCACCTTTTCCTGGTATGGCAGGACACGTGGCTGCGCGTGACTGGCACGTCATGTGCTATAAAATGGCCACACGACCGTGGTCGCACGTCCCTTCCCGAGAAGGTGGGACGCGTGGAGGCATGCGATTGGCGTGCCGTGCGCTGTCAGGCGGTCGCACGACTGTGGCCGTGCGTTTCTTCCTGAGCGAGCGGGCCATATGGTGGGACGTGATTGGCTTGTCATGCGCTATCAGGCGGCTAGACAACTGTGCGTCTTCGGTCTCCCCTAGTCGTGCTTCCCGATCGTGGGGTGGCGAACAGTTGGGCTCCCGCTGGTTGCCCTTCCCGATCGTGGGGGGAGACGGGAAGGCTTTATATACACCCTCGCCGGCACGCGAGCGTTCTTCTCACTCACTCATTTGCTCCTTTGCTACCCTTTCATTCTGTTTTCATCTCACTTGCTGGCACGATCTCCCACTGCCCCCGTACATTTGACCGTGCACCTTCGAGGGGAGAATGGCTTGCCGCGAAGAACATGCTCACCGGTCCAGCGGTGACACTTCGTCCAGCCGGCGCGGCTCGTCGTCGACCTCGGTGGAGTACGCCCTGGTGGAGCACAACCCATTGCAGGCCGACAAACGATGGACGGCCGGGGAAAAGGTGGGAGGCTACTGCTCCTGCGTGCTGGGGCCGAGTCTCGTGACGGAGGAGATGATCCAGTCTCTCGTTCGGGAGAAGAGGCTGATGGGCCACGATGCGGTTCGCCTGCCTGCTAGCGACGAGACGGAGCCACACCCGGACGCAGCGGAGGTGATCGTCTTCGTCACGTACTTCGAGGCCAGGCTTCGGATACCAGTGGCGATGTTCGTCGGTGACATCCTGCGAACGTATGGGCTGGAGTTGGCGCAGCTGACCCCGAATGCGATAGTTCTCCTGGCTGTTTATAGCTGGGCGATGCGGATGGAAGGTACCTGGCCTAGCGCGACCCTGTTTGCCTTTCTCCATGACGCGCGCTGCCAGCCGAAGAAGCTCGAAGGGGGGGGGCGTTGTCAAACTTCGGCAGCGTCAACTTCGTACTGAGGCTGCAATGCGCGAAGATCTTTCCCGCCAACTCGACATGAGGGAAGTGGAAGTCCAACTGGATGCGGCGGTGGTTCTACCACTGCGTGACGAGCGGCAACCACTCCTGTTCGTAGTCTCCAGATTACAGTCCCTCCTGCCCAGAGCCAGCCTTATGGAAAAGTAGTTAGATCAATGCAGTGCTTGCTAAGTGTGGTGTAATGCAAGCACTGATCCCCGTAGTAGTAGTGAGTTGTGTTAGTTTCCCCAGTCTGGTAATTGCAACTATGATTAACTTTAAGTATCTTGTTGTATCCGTGAAGTCCAGCTTGGTCCAAGGGGCTATATAAGCTGGCTATGTGAACTCTTGCTATGTTTAATGTATGGCCAAGTTAGGGCATTGTGCTAAACGGTTGTTATGTCGTTTACTTTATTCGACTGGATTTATGTGTTTGTTATGGGATGATACCCCACCCACTTGACTAGTATTAGCATCTAAACCATGAAGCTAAAAACTGCAAATGGCCAATCAAAGAGTTACAAGAGCTTAGGCCGATGCTAACCTCCACATCCAGGCAGAGGTAGACACCAATCAAGGAGCACAGCCTACAGGGCGGGGAAGAGGACAAAACCAAGGAGTTGATCTCCCACCCCAGCCAGTCAATCCTACTATGGCGCAAGTTATGGCGCAACAACGAGCCATCTACGCTAGGTAGCAAGGCAACAACAGCAACCATAGATCTGACTTGGCTGACTTCCAGAGAACTCGGCCACTCACTTTTGCTTCGGCCAACGAGCCTCTTGAAGCAGAGGATTGGCTCAGAGATACTGAGAGGAAGCTTCGCCTCACCAAGTGTGAAGATGAAGACAAGGTGGTTTTCGCTACTCATTAGCTCCAGGGAGCTACGGCAGCATGGTGGGAGAATTACCTAGCCGCCAAAAGTCAAGAAGATGCAACCACTGGAGGTAACATGGAGGCCATGCCATGGTCAGAATTCAGAATGGCTTTCAAGGCCAATTTCATCCCGGCAGGGGTGATGAGGATGAACAAGAATGAATTTCGCACCCTAAAGCAAGGGAATATGACTGTCAACGAGTACCTCACAAAGTTTACATAGCTTGCCCGCTACACCCCTAAGGATGTGGCGAAGGAGGAAGAAAAGATTGATGGATTCTTTGAGGGAATGAATGAGGATTTGCGAGTGCAGTTGATCATCCACGACTTTACCAGTTTTCACCAACTGGTGAACAAGGCATTGATCTTGGAAAATGAGAAGAAGAACCTGGAGGCAAGCCGCAAGCGCAAGCTAGTGGCCCAGCGGCCCCAAAGAAGATTCATTCAGAAATTCTTTAATAACCCCTCTTCTTCAAAGACAAATCAGTCCAAGGCATTGGCCCCAGCGCCTCGTCCCAATGGCAGCTCATACCAAACCCCGCGCCCAACAGGCTAGTCTACAAGGGGGAACCCTGCTGCCAACAGGAGCTACAAGGGGGACACTTCATCAGCCAGTGCCCTCAACGGTAGACAACACCAATGAGATTCAATCAAGGGACCACCCCTGCTCGAGGCCAGGCATCAGCGCCCAGCAAAGGGTATCAGGCCCCTCGCTCCAACAAGACCGCCTCCACACCAAATCGTGGCCGGGTCAACCACATCACTGCTGAGGAGGCTCAAGAGGCCGCAGGAGTACTGTTGGGTACATTTTCTGTTAAGTCAGTACCATCGCAAACTCTATTTGATTCTGGGGCTTCACATTCATTCATAGCCAAGGGATATGCTGATAGGCTTGGGCTACCTATTTACCCACTAAAGAAGCCAGTAGTACTTAGTTCACCCGCTGGTATAATCACTGCTACCCTAGTATGCCCTGGGGTAGAAAGTTACTATGGAGGAATTTGGGTTTCTAGCCGACTTGATAGTATTGGGTTCCTAGACCCTGGACATCGTATTAGGAATGGACTGGTTGGCCAGACATCATGGAGTTATAGATTGTGCCACCTGGATGGTGAAACTAACCAAATGTCCCGGATTAACCATAGATGTAAAGGTGGACCGACCCTATCATTGGGGCCGTGCAGTGTACCACTGTGAAGATATACCTTTGGAAGGTATGCTAGTGGTACAAGATTATCCTGAAGTGTTCCCCGAAGAACTGCGGAGTATGCCCCTAGATAGAGACATGGAGTTTGTCATCAACCTGAAACTGGGAGCTACCCCAGTTTCCAAGAGGCCCTATAGGATGACGGTTGATGAATTGGAAGAACTGAAGAAACAACTCCAGGAGTTGTAGGACAAGTGATTTATCAGACCTAGTTCCTCACCCTAGGGATCTCTAGTGTTATTTGTGAAGAAGAAAGATGGTACCTCCAGAATGTGTGTAGACTACTGGGCCCTGAATGAAGTGAGCATCAAAAACAAGTACCCCCTTCAGAGAATCGATGATCTGTTTGACCAGCTTGGTGGAGCTACCATATTCTCCAAGATAGACCTAAGGTCGGGCTATCACCAGCTGAAGATCAGGGCTGAAGATATTCTCAAGACAACATTTACCACTAGATATGGGCTATATGAGTTTACGGTCATGTCTTTTGGTCTAACTAATGCCCTAGCATACTTTATGAATCTCATGAACAAGGTATTCATGGAATATTTGGACAAGTTCGTAGTAGTGTTCATTGATGATATTCTCATCTACTCCAAGAATGCAGAGGAGCATGCCGAACACCTACGCTTAGTATTGGAGAAGCTAAAAGAGCATCAGCTATATGCCAAGTATAGCAAGTGTGAATTTTGGCTAAGAGATATCAGCTTTTTCGGGCATATAGTGTCTGCTAGAGGAGTGTTCATCGACCCAGCTAAGATAACAGCAGTAATGGAATGGAAGCAGCCCACTTCTGTCATAGAAGTGAGGAGTTTCCTTGGACTGGCAAGGTATTACAGAAGATTTATAGAAGTATTCTCCCGAGTTGCTAGGCCATTGACTCAACTACTCAAGAAGGAGCAGAAGTTTGAATGGACACAGGCCTGTGAGGAAAGCTTTTAGGAGTTGAAGAAGAGATTAACTACCACCCCGGTGCTAGTCCTACCAGATGTACGTAAAGACTTTGAGGTGTACTGTGATGCCTCACATCAAGGGCTTGGATGCGTACTGATGCAAGGAGGCGCAGTTGTAGCATATGCATCTAGACAGCTTCGCCCCCATGAAGCAAATTACCCAACCCATGATTTGGAATTACTTCGGTGGTGCATGCCCTAAAAATTTGGAGGCATTATCTGATCAGTAACCATTGTGACATATATACCGACCAAAAGAGCCTCAAGTACTTCTTTACACAGTCACATCTTAACCTACGGCAAAGGAGATGGTTGGAATTGATTAAGGATTATGACTTTAAGTGCTCACTATCACCCAGGCAAAGCTAATGTGGTAGCGAATGCTTTAAGTTGTAAGGCCTATTGTAATAACCTCATAGTTCAAGAGCAACAGCCTGAGCTATATAAGGAGTTAAGGGCACTAAATCTGGAATTAGTGGAACAAGGAACCTTAGCGGCAATGGAGGTACAACCAAGTATAGAAGAGAGGATCATAGCCGCACAAAAGGAAGACTCAACTGTTATGAGGTTAAAAAGATTAATGGAAGAAGGGAAGGCCCACAAGATAACTATCGATCAACAAGATGTTTTAAGATACGGGACACACATCTTCGTACCTTACCAGAAGGACCTTAAGGACCTGATACTTAGGAAAGCTCACAGCTCTGCGTACTCTCTCCACCCCAGGAGTACCAAGATGTATCAGGATATGAAGCAGTGGTACTGGTGGCCACGCATGAAGAGGGATATTGCTGAACACGTAGCATGTTGTGACGTATGCCAAAGAGTGAAGGCTGAACATTAGAGGCTAGCAGGGTTATTACAACCATTGCAAGTACCCCAATGGAAGTGGGAAGAAGTTGGAATGGACTTTATCACTAGACTCCCACAAACCAAATCAGGATATAACTCCATATAGGTTGTGATAGATAGGTTGACCAAGGTTGCACACTTTATCCCTGTCAAAACCACATACAAGGGAGATAAGCTGGCAGAATTGTACATGTCACACATCATGTGTACTGATGAGGACATCACTGATACACATACACTTCTGGTGGCACACACACCTGTAGTTGAGTCTACTAAAATTCAAGAGTCAGATAGTATGCAAGGTCCAATAACACGAGCGCATGCACGTCACCTTGGACAACAGGTGAATTCATTTCTTAGGCAATTTAATTATTTAATTACAGAAAAAAATGATATTACCTAATAAATATTGTTTACTTGTACTACACGTGAAGGAATCTTCAGAGAAGTTGTTGATCAAGATTTGGCCAAGGCCCGGCTCCGATTGTGAGTGGCTGAGTTCACTGATTGCTGACAAATATCTCCAATTCTCAACATCATGAAGACCAACCTGTAATGTTTTAGCATGCATAATACATATGGATGGAAACATAATTAAGTCTACTATCACCTCCAACAAATGGCTCATCATTTCAATTTCCCAATAAGGAGTTATGACTGTTTTAGTAGGGATAGCACAGAAGATAAAAGGACGCGCGAACAGATTGTTGGAATTCACAGCATCATGAAGGCCAACCTGTAACGCTTTAGCATGCATAATACATATGGATGGAAAGATAATTAAGTCTACTATCACCTCCAACAAATGGCTTATCATTTGGACTTCCCAATAAAGAGTTATGACTGTTTTAGTAAGGGCTGCACAAAAGACGAAAGGACGTGCGAACAGGCTGTTGGATGACCTTTAGGCTGGTTTATCTTCAGGTCTTTTCTCAAGAATTTTCACACCTAAGAGCAAGTTTAATAGAAGAGGTGGCTACCACCTCTAGGACTACCCAAATAAGCAAAAAGAGTACAAGTGACTCATGGTGAAGGTAGCTAATACAATAAGTTGAGTTGAGGTTATCTCTACTAAAGCACTCAAACATTTAATACTTGCATAAATATATCAGAGGCGACCTAGTCAGTATTATTGTACTTGCTCTAAGAACTAGCATCGCCTCCAAGCTGCCTGTAACTCCTCGTATAATGTGCTAGAGGTCACCTCTTGCATAAGGGGTAGCTTGTCTCTCTCTCCTCTTTTCTCTCTCTCCCACTTAGGATTGTGTTGACGTGGATTTCGCTAGAGGCGACCTAGTCAGCATTATTGTACTTGCTCTAACTAGGAGGGTTGTTTCTACTAAGGGTAGACTTGATTCTTGTTTGCATGATGGCTACTAGCTACTATAAACAATTGGGTCTCATCAATATTTCATCTTCGAGTGAAATTCTTCCACTATTGCTCTTGCGTCTTCTTTGGATTTGATAGAGCCGTTCTTCGTGAACAGGCCAATTGTATTTGACACGGTTGGTAACCAATCGAGAAGCGGTGTAGCGATTGCGAGGTTGCTGGTCACGATCGGATCGTGGTTAGCCTCTCCTTCGTCAAAGTCGCAACTCAAGTTATCGGATTTCTCCAACGACGGAAGATCGGGCCAACTCACATGCACGCATCTTAAATCAAGGCGTGTGCATATCAGGTGGTATCAGAGCCTACATTGCCGGTAGGAATTCATCTATCCCCTAGTTTTGTTTGATTAATTTTTGTTTACCTAAAGTCAAGAAAATTAGCCCCACAAAATATTCAATTCCTAGCCCGTTGTTGCTTTCAATCTGTTAGTTTCAGATTGCTTAATTGAATTTTCGTCCATACTAGTCGAGTCTAGTTGTTGATCATTATCTTTGTTGAGTAAAAAAATCCAAAAAAAGAGAGTTCTTGATACCTACACCCAAAAAAATCATACACCTCCTAAAAACAGCCTCTGCCCTGTTTATGCCAGAAATTTTCTCTACGCAGCTGACACCAAAAAATTCATATCTTTCGATCCAGATATCCAATTCATCCAAACCACTTTTGTTAGCTTCCTAACTCAAAATCCCACCCTCGTGCAAAATTTGGCAGTGATTGGATCAGTATTGTGAAATCTGCACGTGTTACAAGTTATGTAGCTGCTGCTGTCTTTTCATGATCGAATTCCATTTGAAATTTCCATACTCGGCTGAGTTGCAATCTGGTATTGGTGCAAAAAAAGAGGGAAAAGTAAAAAAACAAAAAAAACAAGAGATTGAGGTTAGACAAAAAAAGAGGCCATAAAAAAATTGTGGACCAATTACTGGTTTGCTATCCAATTGAGTGTTGATCTGAAATTCAGCTAGCTATATTGATCCTTGATGTTCTAAAGTTGCATATATTTATCACATTGTTTGTGTACACTCATATACACCTAACCATAACATATATCATTCTTGTTTGATCAACAACTTAGGCTAAAAGCTAGTTACGAACTGTTATTCAATTTGTGCAATTTCTGAAATTACTGATTGCTTACTCTTTTGCTACAAATTTTTATCCCTGCCTAGAACTCTACAAATTTGCCATTGATCATGTGTTCTGGTACCTTGCAATCGCTTTACTGACTTCTGTTTGAAAGTTACCACGAACCAGCAACACACGAGCAATCTTTGAGAAGGGTAAGTGCTTCTGTTGGTAAGATTTGTGAAAGTTGAGAGTAGTCCACATAAGTATTTAGTTTGTTAGGAATTCTTTTTGTTTTCTTCTAACCATGGCAGGGACAAGAAGTTCTCATGATGGTTCATTTCATGGTGTGGATGAAGGTGATGGTGTGGACAAACCCCAAGCAGTGCCACTATCACCTCGGTCTCAAGCTTTGATGGATGCATTTGCCGGCACTTTTGAGCAGATGCTTTCCGATCAAGTACTTGTTCGGCTGGACAGTATGGAGAATCGTATTAGAGGAATTGAAGTACGACTTGATCACATTGAGCATACTCCCCCAAGATAGCACCCACCACCACGAGGCCCTCGAGATCGAGTTGGAGCAAATCATAATGCTGCTGCTGCCCTTCTCCAACCACGGGCAAATTTGAATGCCACATTTCAGCATGCTGCCCATGCGGAGGTGAATGGCAACTATATGGCTGACAATGGAGAAGACCTTGATTTTGACCGTGATCGGCAGTGTCTTGGGCATAATCATCGAGGAATGGGCGGTAATAGAGGACATGTGCCTCATCGTCATGAGGAGAGAAGAGATGATGGCTTGGGTAAGATTAAATTTGTTGTTCCTTCTTTTGATGGTAAATATAATCCTGAAGCATATCTTGATTAGGAACTAGTAGTAGAACAAAAGTTCAGTTGTCATGACTTTCCTGAAAATAGAAGAGTATGTGCTGCTACTAGTGAGTTTACAGATTATGCTTCTATTTGGTGGAGTCAATTTAAAAGAAGGGATAATGCACCTCGCACTTGGGATGAGTTGAAAAGGGTAATGAGATCTAGATTTGTTCCATCTTATTTTGGGCATGATGTGATTAATAAGTTAAAAAGATTGAATCAAGGTAGTAAGTCTGTCGAGGAATACTATCAAGAACTGCAAATTGGCATGATCTGTGCTAATATAGAGGAGCAAGAAAACGCGAAGATGGACAGGTTTCTTGGTGGGCTAAATAAGGAGATTCAGAATATACTTGATTTTTATCATTACAATTCTTTGAATGAGTTGTTCTATTTTGCTTGTAAGACTGAAAAGTAGGTGCATGATCAGAGGCAAAGCTACATCAGGATGAACTGCTACTATTCTAGCTCCTCCGTACCATGGAAACCTTCTAGTACACAGACCAAGAAGCCCGTAAATAGTTCGGGACACAACACAACGTCACCCAGCCAGGAGCAATCAGCAAGGTGTCCTAACTCTTCAGCACATAGGCCTACTGATTCAAAGAAGACTGCTGCTGTCCCAGCCACAAGTTCATCATCCATAGCTTCTACAGGAAGAACCAGAGAGATAGAATGCTTCAAATGCAAGGGGAAGGGGCATTACATGCGTGATTGTCCAAATCAATGAGCTCTTGTTATTCGGGAAGATGGAGAGTACACATCGGCAAGCGATGTAGAGGAAGAAGAATCTGACCACGAGGAGCAACAGAACATTTCAGGGTCTGACTCAGAGGAGATCACCTATGATACAAACCATGCAAACCTCGTCGTTTTTCGTGTTCTTAGCTCACAGATGGAAAAGGCAGATAGAGGACAACATCACAATTTATTCCAATCAAAATTTGTGATCAAAGAGCACTCATGCAAGGTGATAATCGATGGAGGAAGCTGTAACAACATTGCAAGTTCAGAGATGGTTGAGAAGCTTGGCTTGACTACACGTGCTCACCCGCAACCATACTACATCCAGTGGCTCAACTCATGTGAGAAACTGAAGGTAACTGCTATTGTAAGAGTGCCTTTTGCTGTTGGTAGCTATTCTGACTTTGTGGATTGTGATGTGGTACCGATGCAAGCGTGTGCATTACTTCTTGGGAGGCCATGGTAGTATGACAAAGACATAGTTCACTATGGGCGTTCCAACAAGTACTCGTTTATGCACAAGGAAAAAAGGTTTCATTAGTTGCAATGACACTAGAAGAAATACTCAAGGATGATTTAGATAAGGCTGAGCGTGAGAGGAAAGAAAGAGAGATGAACGACACCCACAACAAGGAGAACGAGAGCCAAAAGCCCAAATTGAGAGAAAATAAAAAAAAAGAGTGACAAGAAAAGAGACATACAACTAAAGGGACAGGTTCTATTAGCCACAAGGAGTGAGATGCGAGAATTAGAAACACAATCCAAAGAGTGTTATGCACTTGTGTGTAAGAATGTTATCTTTTCTATTAATGCTTTGGCCTCTACTTTGCCCGTTTCGATTGTTTCTTTGTTGCAGGATTTCACGGATGTTTTTCTAGATGAGATCCCAGCGGGGCTACTACCAATGCGAGGAATAGAGCACCAAATTGACTTGATCCCAGGGGCATCCTTGCCTAACCGTTCTCCATACCGCACCAACCCTAAGGAGACAAAAGAAATTCAGCGGCAAGTGCAAGAGCTTCTTGACAAAGGGTACGTGCGTGAAAGTTTAAGCCCGTGTGCTGTTCCTAATTTATTAGTGCCTAAGAAAGATGGATCATGGAGAATGTGTGTTGATTGTAGAGATATTAACAACATTATTGTTAAATATCATCATCCTATCCCTAGGTTAGGTGATATGCTTGATGAATTGAGCGACTCTACTATCTTTTCAAAAGTTTACTTGCGAAGTGGTCACCACCAAATTAGAATGAAACTAGGTGATGAATGAAAAACTACATTTAAGACTAAGTTTGGCTTGTATGAGTGGTTGGTTATGCCTTTTGATCTTATTAATGCACCTAGTACTTTTATGTGTTTACTGAATGAAGTGTTGAGAGCATTTATTGGAAAATTTGTTGTGGTATACTTTGATAATATATTGATATACATCAAGTCATTGGAAGGGAATTTAGACCATTTGCGCCAAATTTTTACTGCTTTACGAGAGGTGCGCTTGTTTGGTAACATCAAGAAGTGCACTTTTTGCACGAATCGAGTTGTGTTTCCTGGTTTTATTGTGACTGCACAGGGAATTGAAGTGGATGAACAAAAGGTAGAACCTATACAAGCATGGCCTACACCTACAACAGTCACACAAATTTATCTCCATATTTGGGAGACGAAGATGAGCCAGAGTCGAGGTTTACTCTTTCTGAAGAAGGGGAGTATGATGAGGACATCACTGATACACATACACTTCCGGTGGCACACATACCTGTAGTTGAGTCTACTAAAATTCAAGAGTCAATTAGTATGCAAGGTCCAATAACACGAGCACATGCACGTCGCCTTGGACAATAGGTGAATTCGTTTCTTGGGCAATTTAATTATTTAATTATAGAACAAATGATATTACCTAATAAATATTGTTTACTTGTACTACATGTGAAGGAATTTTCGGAGAAGTTGTTGATCAAGATTTGGCCAAGGCCCAGCTCCGATTGTGAGTGGCTGAGTTCATTGATTGCTGACAAATATCTCCAATTCTCAGTCATGAAGACCAACCTATAATGTTTCAGCATGCATAATACATATGGATAGAAAGATAATTAAGTCTACTATCACCTCCAACAAACGGCTCATCATTTCAACTTCCCAATAAGGAGTTATGACTATTTTAGTAGGGATAGCATAGAAGACAAAAGGACGCACGAACAGATCATTGGAATTCTCAGCATCATGAAGGCCAACCTGTGATGTTTTAGCATGCATAATACATATGGATGCAAAGATAATTAAGTCTACTGTCACCTCTAACAAACGGCTCATCATTTGGACTTCCCAATAAAGAGTTATGACTGTTTTAGTAAGGGCTGCACAGAAGACGAAAGGACATGCGAACAGGCTGTTGGCTGACCTTTAGGCTGGCTTATCTTCAAGTCTTTTCTCAAGAACTTTCACACCTAACTAGGAGGGTTGTTCCTAGTATAAATACCCCTGATGTTTCTACTAAGGGTAGACTTGATTCTTGTTTGCATGATGGCTACTAGCTACTGTAAAACAATTGGGTCTCATCAATATTTCATCTTCGAGTGAAATTCTTCCACTATTGGTCTTGCGTCTTCTCTTGGATTTGATAGAGCCATTCTTCGTAAACAGGCCAATTGTATTTAACACGGTTGGTAACCAATCGAGAAGCGGTGTAGCGATTGCGAGGTTGCTGGTCACGATCGGATCGTGGTTAGCCTCCCCTTCGTCAACGTCGCAACTCAAGTTATCGGATTTCTCCTACGACGGAAGATCAGCCCAACTCACATGCACGCATCTTAAATCGAGGCATGTGCATATCATGTACCAAAACAGATAGTCTCAGATCGAGGTTCCCAATTTACCTCACATTTCTAGGCTAGCCTTCATAAAGCTCTCAGCACTCACTTGGATTTTAGTACCGCCTATCACCCTCAGACGGATGGTCAAATAGAGAAAGTAAATCAGATATTGGAGGACATGCTTCGGGCCTATGCCCTGGACTTCTCGAAGGATTGGGACAAATGCCTGCCATATGCTGAGTTTACTTACAACAATAGCTACCAGACCAACCTTCAAATGTCCCCGTTTGAAGCATTGTATGGAAGGAAGTGCCGGACCCCTCCACACTGGTCAGAAGTAGGGGAAGGATATATCTTCGGCTAGACACACTAAAGCAGGTCGAGGAAAAAGTTCGCCTGATCAGAGATCGATTGCTAGCAGCTCAGTCTAGGCAAAAGAGCTATGCAGACAAGAGGCGGAGGCCATTGAGTTTTGAGATCGGGCACTATGTTTACTTGAAGGTGTCACCCTTGCGAGGAGTTAAGCGGTTTAAAGTCAAAGGCAAGCTCACCCCGCGTTATGTAGGGCCATTTCCAATTGTGGCTAAGAAAGGGGAAGTTGCTTACCAACTAGAGCTGCCCCCGAACCTATCTGATGTACACGATGTCTTCCATGTATCCCAACTCAAGAAATGTCTACGTATACCAGAAGACCAAGCTCCATTGGAGGCAATCGAGCTCAAAAGTGACCTGACCTACAAGGAGCGCCCGATTAAGATCTTGGACACCGTAGAGAAGAAGACAAGAAATCAAACCATCTGCATATGCAGAGTGCAATGGGTCACCACATGAAGAAGGAAGCCACTTGGGAGCGCGAAGATCAACTACGAAGAGATTATCCCGATTTGTTCACCAATTAGGCTGAATCTCGGGGTCGAGATTCTTTTTAAGGGGGTAGGTTTGTAACACCCCAAAAATTCGAATTTGAACACGTGTAACCTTTGGATTATTTGGAATGAATTTTCTTGTAATTTGGAATTTTTATGGTGTTTCTTAAATTTTGGTTGAGGTTCCAAAAATTGATGAAAGTCATGAAAAATAAAACCAATATTAGCAAGGCCATGAAGGATATATGCAAATAATAGAAACCTAAAATTTTAAATACGAATCTAAAAAGATGATCTAGCATAAGGAGGGAGAAACTTGGATTAAAATATGAGATTCCATTTTGGGCACAATAGTAAAGGTAAATGAATAAAAGACAAACAAACCAATATATATATATACACACACACACACACATATGTATACAAATTAGTGCATATGCAAGTATGAGCTCAACAATAGAAATATGGAAAGTAAGTAAGCCAACAAAATTAACAAAATATAAAATGTATACACGTATACACAAGAATATACATGAATGAATAAATAAAAAAATGAGAGTCAGGCCAGCCGAATCGGCCCGGCCCAACCCCGCTTTCTTCTCCTTCATTTGCTGAAGCTCTGCTCGCCGCGCCACTACCGGCTCTGCCTATCACCACCTTCGCCAGCCATCCTTGTAGCTCGCCCCCGTCCTCCCCGAGCTATCCCATCGCCCAGACGGTGCACTTGCACACCGCCCCCGGTTTCGCCATCCTGCCCACAGTACGGCGCCACCGCCCCCCGTTTGGCCTCCGACCCGTTGCGTCGCTCGGCCATGCGGCACCAAAGGTCTACCGGCTGGCTCACGCAGCGCAAAGCTACAGACCATGCAGTGTGAAGTCATGCGGAAGGATCGCACAAGACCTACCGCAGCGCTGCCCAGTCACCACCGCCTATCACCGCCACCTGCCCCCGACACGACCACACGGCAGTCGTCCATTGCTAGCCCACCCCGACGGCTATAAAGCCACGCTCGAACCCTCGGCAGCACCGCACAGCCTCCCTCTACCTCTCTTTGCGAGCAATTGGCCCCCCGTTCTCCACAAGCTCGCCGAAGCCCCTTCTTCCCCACGGCCGGCCAACGAGCGCACTGACGATTCAAGCCGAGCCAGTTCAATTCCTCCTCCCCAAGGCTTCCTCAAAGCTAGGTGAAGTCATCCCACTCTCAGCCAAGCTCCTCCGTGCCTGTACACTGCCGACACCGAGCTCCTTCCCAGGCCACTGCCGCCGCACACCACCGGCCCACGCCAGCGCTCCCCTCAGCTTCCCCTCGGCGCCAGCAACCAATTTTGGCCATCGCCACCGCCTCTCCGGCCATCCCTCAACGGCAACACCATCGGCCGTACATCGCCCCGAGCTTCCTCTGTTCTAGCCGCCGACCCTCAACTCTTCTGCATTTTCTCCCTTCGGTAAGTTAGGAAACACTGCGTTCTCGACTGGTTAACCGGGCGTGCGCTCAGCGCAGTGACCTGGGTTCAATTCCCCTTCCCGCAGGCATTTAGGGCATTTAGTTTTTTTATTTTCTTTGTTTTGTTGCTAGCTTATTTCAGCTAAAAAAATCAATAAAAATCCAAAATTAATCCATAAAAGATACTAAAATTAATTAGGATATAAATGAGCTTATTAAATATTTGATCATGGAGTAATCATCATATGTTAGTAACTAAAGTGCCTTGAGTATTTATTTTAATCTTTAATTATTAGTTAAAGGCATATTGAGAAATTGAGTAAAAATCTTGTTTAAGGTTATGCTCTCATGAAATAATGATTTAGTAAATAAAGATTGCCTAAAAAATAAATCATAAATCTACGTATGTTAGTAAAGGTTATAGAACTAACCTTTTAAAGCATAATCATTATCTCTGAGCCCTATCAATTGTGAGGATCCTTTTTCGACTATTAAATGATTCGAATATTAAGCCACTAACATTTAGACTATAACACTCAAATTAAATTAGAGGATATGTTGTATATAATTGGCTTATGTTTAAACCTCAAATAATTATAATTAATTAATTCTAACTCCAAATTGAGTGAAACACATTTCTAAATTTATCCAAAAATCAGAATCTATCTAATGGAACTGAAATCATGAATTTTGGAGTTATTTCAATTTTCTTGCGAGTGTTTAATTGGGTAGCTGATTTTTATCCAAATTTTCGCGCACGTAAAAATAGCATACAAAGCCCAAGAGGAAGAAGCCGAAGCCAACCTCGACAGTCAAGACCAAGACACGGGTGATCAAGGTGAGTCAACACTTTGATCATATTTGAACCCTTGTTTATGCAATTTATTTCCTTTTAAACTATCAACATGCATGCTGTTATTTCATGTGATATTTTATGTTTGATTTCAAGTTGCTAGTTATACACCCACTCTTACACTTGCTAGTATTACTCCCATTAAAACCCCTTGATAATTGAGCCTTGTCACCTTAGCCAAAACTATAATGCTATAGCTTTCAAAAATAAGTACTGTTATTCGCTTGCTTAGCATTGCTTAGACATTCGGGGGCACCAAGAATGCCCCAAACTATCACTTTCAACTATATGAAACTAGTGTGGGAAGTCATGATAGTAATGACTGATGTATTTGGTATTATTATTTTATGCTTCCGAAAACCCTAAAATTGCTTAGCTATCTGGGCGGATGGATCGGAGGAATGTTGCAGTAGTGCACGAGAGTGTGGTTAGTGGTAGAACTGCCGAGATAACCTTAAGGACTGAAGCTGTCATGACCTCATGTGTAAAACAAGTACAACCACAAAGTCTGTAAAATACAACTTGTCTTATTAGATTTACCAGACCCTGAAAGTCATCATCATAGGTGGAGGAGGTGAGGTAGTGTAAGTGGCTGGTCTTCGGACGGCTTGAATGGGACACTCGTAGAGGGTGAAGTTTTCTGTGGCATGCTAGTAGTGTGGGTAGCTAGCTGCTAGCCATTTAGAAGAAGAACATCCTGCACAACTTATGGGACCTACCGCAAGCGGGCCAAGCCCATAGGGGTGAGATGATGGAAGGGGCGAGGTATTTTAAATGGTTACTGTGATGGTCTACCCAACCGCACGACTAAGGAATCGTGTGGGGACAACTAGCGGACTGTCTCTTGTGGGTAAAGTGTGCAACTCTGCAGAGTCAAAACTATTCGAATAGCCGTAACCACCGTTAAGGGCGGACATGGGAACTTAGCTAGATATAGTTCTATTTCAAAATGCTTTAAGGGTGGGATTGGAAAAGTGGAGGGCAGGGGAAAGCCCTAGTTTGAATTACCCTGGGTGTCGTCCCAGTGATAAGATAAGTGGCTATAACACTAAAAGCTAGAGTATGGTGTGGATGCCATGTAATGGTGGATAGAATCTGTATCGCTACTATTGTGGTCTTATCTCACAAAACTTTATGTCAAGTTTCCAAAATGCTAGGTCGTAGGAATCTTTTAAGTAATGTATTTAAAAGCATTTTATGGCAAAACAAAATAAACCTGAGCCTTCCCTTGATAAGTTGTGCATGTTAACTATTGCATATTATGTGTTGGCTCGCTGAGCACGGTGAATTTGTGCTCACACACGCATTACCAAATCAGAAACAGGGACCCAGGACCATTATGCTCATGAGGATACCTCAGCTGTTGATGGAGGAAATAACGAAGTAAATTAGGGCGACTTCTACGTTTTTGGGTCCTAGACAAGAAGGCTTGATGGAGATTGTGTGCATATATATTACCTAGGTTTAGATAGTATATGTTGCACACATCTACCCCTGGTCGCTTGCCTGTAGCTATGGTCTTACTTCTGCTTTCGTTCCTATTGATATTATGTGATGTACACATTTGGCCTGTTTGGCCTTTATGTAAACTGCTGCCCGACGTGGTGTAATTTAAAACTCTGATATGTGGTATTATGTTTTTATGCGATGTATGAATTGATACAGCAATGTACATGTATGCACTATCTACTGATCCAGGGAATAGTACAGCGAAACACAGTGGATTCTGGATTGAAAAATCCAGGTCTGACATACATCCACACCAACCTCTCTTACCATCTGCCCAGATAGGTATAGCAATTTTTTAGGGTTTTTGAGAACCATAAACCGAGTTACCACAAATTATCAATCACTTACATACTGTAACATCCTAAAATTTAAACCAGGAATATGTAAAGCTTTCGAATTAATTTTGCAATGTATTTCCATTTGCATTTGGAGTTGGAATGTTTTCCTAAAAAAATTTGGCAAAGGGATTTAAGAGTTAAACGGGTCCAAAACGAAACATATATGTTTGAATAATAGAGATTTAAAAATCTAAATTAAGAATCTGAAAAGATGATCCATAAAATATAAGGAGAGAATTTTAATTAAGCATAAAATGTCATCCACAAAGACAAGGGTATGAAGAGTAAGGAGCAAGCAATTAGGAAGGCCAACATTTATGAACATATATATATATATATATATTCATAAATGTACCCAACAAATAAAACCGTAAATAGGGAATAAAAAGAATGTATATTTACCACCCAGTACATCCCTAAGTATATGTGTATACATCCATGCACAAGTGTTGATAATAGTAATAAAAATAAAAAAAAATAGAGAAGGGGGGGATTCAGACCGGGCCAGCGCCCAGCCCAACACCCCGCTCGCCCCTTTCTCAGCGCGGCCGCCGTCCCCTCTTTCTGCCCGAAGCACCCCCTCCCAGCAGACATTGTCTTCCTCCCTTCTCTCTCTTTCCATTGCGCGGCCGAGCGATCTCCACGTTGTCCCCTTCCTCCGCACCTCCTTTCCTCCGCCTCACCTCGGAAACGATGGCAACGTCGCCTCTCCCCATTGGTTCGCCGAGCCCCGCCGCTCTCTTTTTCTTCACCGCACCGCCGCTCTCTTTTCCTCCCGCATTGCCGAGCCGTCCCTCCAGGAGGATGAATCGAGTTCCCTTCCCTCTCTCGAGTGACACAGCGACATCATGACCTGCTCTGCACCTCCGTTGATTGCCGACGGGATTGTGCGGGTGAGTCTCCCGGTGCCAGCCCCAACCGCGCGGACAAGCTCCTGAGGGCAGCCTTCTTCACGCGTCTATAAGGGTCCCTGTGGGTCTCTACGGACTCCCCATCTCGCCTGCTCCGTCCAGAAGAAAAGAATCGGGATTTCACCCCCCAAATCGCCGCCACACCCCCTTCTTCCCAAACTCCGGCGAGTGGGCGCGCCGCCGCATCCCGCCACCTCCGTCCAATTGCTCCCTCCCACACCTTCCTAGGACCCCACCGAAGTCGATCCTACCCTCGGCCGAGTCTCTCCGGCCCTGTAGCTCGCTGGCAACGACCTCCTCCCTGGACCGCCGCCACCGCACGCCGCCAGCCCTACTCCGGTGACCCCCGCCCGCCGCCGACTCCACCATCGGGATCCCCGGCGTCAGGACATTCCATTTCATCCGTCACCCGCAACCCTCCGGTCGCCCGCCGCCGACTGCACCGCCGCCCATCCTCGGTCCCAAACTCCTCTACTCCGGCCGCTACTACTGCATACCCTAAGAGGTAATGCTCCCCTATACAAGTGAGAAACATCTGTGAGTTCTCCTGGCTAGCAGCGTCGATGCTAAGGCGCACCCAGGCAGCGCGCGTTCGATCCCTCACTGCCGCGCCGGGTGTGGGTTTTTGGGTTTATTTTTTTTTGGTATTACCACTGTGTAGCAGTGAACCCAACCGACTGTGAGTGTCCCCGTGTACACATATGAGCTTGTGCAATAAATAACTTTGTTTAAACCTTTAGCAAATAAAATGAATGATTGAATGAAATTTAAATGGCACATGTAATAGCAAGCATCTTGTATATTAACCTTGTGTATTAATCCCTACAATTACAATTAAGGTTATTTGGGACTCCAGAGTGTAGATGTATATATCATATGTTAGAAGATAGCACTTGGATATATATTTAACATGAGTAGTTATTCAAGCTTCCTGTCAAAAGAGGGGATTTAGTAATAGTGTGACTAGGGGAGAATGTCACATGAAATAATGACCCATCAATTGAAGGGTATAGAAATCAAACATTAACAAGATAGGCTATAAGATATTATCAATAACATGGGTCATGACATCCAAATCTAATTACAAATGCAGCATATTAAAATGAGTATGATCAAACTTAACTATTCAAAATGGGATTACTATAGCACCAAAACAAATGAAACTAGAATTTGGTATTGAAGTTATTTGGGTCTTTTGGTAAATGTTTGCTGGTTGTTGATTGCCTTTTTCCTTTTTATCCAAATTTTTGCGCACGTTAAAAATAGCTTACGAGGCTCAAGAGGAGGAGGCAGAGGCAGCAGCACTAGAAGCTTCAGACGATCCAGAAAACACCCCCTGTGACCAAGGCGAGTCAATACTTTGATCATGTTGAACCTACATTTTTCGCAAATTATTTCTGTTTAAATTATCAAATTGCATGCTGTTATTTTATATGCAAATCCATGTTTAACTTAAGATCTTAGTTATATGTCCATTGTCGCTTGATTAATATTACACCTCCTTTGGAATATTTGAAGGTGTGAACCTTGTCGCCGTAGCAAAATTATAATAGTAACCTTTCGAAAATAAGTCCCTAAAAATATGCCTTGCTTAGTATCGCTTAGATAATCATGGGCGCGAGAGCGCCCAAGCATCACTTTTAACCCTGAGAAAAATTGGTTGGGCAGTCATGGTGGAAATGACTGATATTTGTTGACATTGTTATTTTATGCTCCCAAAAACCTCCACTTGCTTATTTATCCGGGCGGATGGTTCGGGGGTATGGTGCAGCGGTGCACGAGAGTGTAGTTTGTGGTAGAACCGCCCAGATACCAATAAGGACTGAATCTTGTCATGACCTCCTATGTAAAACAGTACAACCACAAGTCTGTAAAGTACAACTTGGCTAAATAGACTTATCGAAATCCCGGACTCATCTCATTGGTAGTGGATTGATGGGGTTATGCTATGGCAAGGGGGCCTGAAGGGACACCAGGTAGGGTGAAGTTTCTCAGTCGTACTAGCGCAGAGGGGAGGGAAGCCCGTACGCTAGTAGCAGTGAGAAACATCCCGTGCAATTAGATGGGACCCATCGCAAATGGGAGAAGCCCATATAGTGGGATGAGAGAAAGGACTAGATACTTTGAAAAGTCACTGTGATGGTCTGCTCAACCACACTTCTAAGGAATCGTGTGGGGCAATGAGTTGATTGTCTCTTGTGGTGAAAGTGTACAAACTCTGCAGAGTCAAAACTATTCGAATAGCCGTGCCCACGGTCAAGGGCGGACATGGGAACTTAACCAGATATAGTTCTATTTAAAAATGTTTTGTGGGCGGGAATGGAAAAGTGAAGGGCGAAGGACTGCCCTGGTTTGGAATTGTCCTGGGTGTCGTCCCAGTGGTAAGTTAAGCGGCTATAACGCTGAAGAAATTGCTATATGGTGCAGATGCCATGTAACGGTGGATGGAATCTGAATCGATATTAATAATGCATTCCCTTGTACATTATGATTTGTTCCAAAATTGCTAAGTCATAGGGTTTTTTAATTAATTGTATTCAAAAGCACTCTACGCAAAATAAAATAACCCGAGCCTCTCCTTTGTTAAGCCATGCATACTATTTATCTGCACTCTGTGTATTGGCTCGCGGAGCACGGGGTCGGAGTGCTCACGCTCGCTTTTGCGACAAAATTCAGAAACAGGAACACAAGACCATTATGCCTACGAGGATACTCCCAGTGCGGAAGAAAGGACCAATGAAGGAGAATAGGGCGTAGGACTACGTTGACAAATGATGGACAAGTGGACCCTAGGCTTATGTGTGCATATATATATTGTCGGAGCCCCGGCGATATATAGCGCACACATTACCCTTCCAGTCACTTGCCTGTGGTTATGGACTTACTTTTGCTTCTGTTTCCGCTGCTGTTATGTAATGAAGATATTTGGCCCAGTCGGCCCCTTTTGTAAACTGTCGCCCGATGTGGCGTATCTTAAATTTGTAATATTGTTAACTATGCGATGTATGACATGATTCAGCAATGTACCTGTGTGCACTAACTACTGATCCAGGGATTAGTGCAGTGAAACACAGTAGATTCAGATTTGAAAATCCGGGTCTGACACATACCATGGCCTTGATTTAACTCAAAGCCAGCTTAGTCAGCGATCTTGGATTCCTGGTCTTCACTTTTACCCAAGTTTTGATCCCGCTTGAATTTGTCGTGGCTTCAAGACTTCAGATTGTAATACATGGCAAACGAGTGAAAAACAAATCCAAGTACTTCAAAAGTGCAAATAGATTTAATTAGGTTAATTTATATTTTGCTATAATTGAGGGTATGAGAGATGATTTGGTGAGTTGCGGGATAGCGATGGAGCTAGACAGACTTTTGGGTGAGAGCGAAGTGACCGAGTAACTTCGCCAGGAAGGATATAAAAGAAAGACTAATGTTGAAGGAATATTTGCAAGAATATGCTGCTTAAGATTAGAGTATGGCTAGTCATAGCCGGTCACAAGATACCGAGTTTCAATATTTTAAATTAATAGCTTCTTTATTTAATTTTATATTTATTAAGGAAGTTTCATAATTCAGTCAAGACTCATAGATAGATCAGAGAGATTAGTTGGGATACAGGGTAATATTTGTCGAGGGATAAAACTTAGCGATACATTGGGAGCTTTCATTAATAATTATTCTCATTCATTATAGGTAATTTAAATCCTAAGATAATGATCGGGTGATTGGTAATTCGGTAAGGCTGTCTTTTAGCAGGACTCTTTATTTAAGGATGTTAGTTGCACATGAAATATCATTTTATGTGTCTTTTGCAATATGTGGGCTTAAGATAAATATTAGTGGTTTGCAATTATTTTTGGGAGCCCAATGATTAGTGATAGGATTCTACAATAGGGATTATTGATGTCCCATAAAATTTTAAACAAACATAAGGTGATCCTTGATTTTAATCTTGGCATTTTACAGATAAATTTTCAAGACTTCAATTTTAAATGATTTACTAAAATTTAATTTAAGCACCATTTGAAAGAGGGCCTCTAGACTCAAGTTAAGTGAATCATGCTTACTAATATTTTACGGGACAAAAATCATATTCACCAGTTATTTTTATTGCATTTCTTGGTTGTCACGAACTTAGGCAAGATTAAATGTGCAAAAATATTTTATTAAGTCTTATAATTAAATCTTTTAATTGCACAATTATTTTCATTGAAGTTATAACAATTATTGGTATTTCACAAGAATTGTTATTAGATGGTAAATACTTCATGGCATAACCTTGCTTACATGAGGATTACTTATCATTCTTTATTGGCATGAGAATAATCCATGTTAAATTTTTGATTTAGTTCACATGAACTTTTCATTATAACTTGATAACTAAATTCTTATCCCCATTATTATTTACAATATCTTATCACATTGCTCCTTTAGATAAATTAGAAATGAAAAGAAAGGATACATGCGATATACCTTATCCAAAAGCCAACTTCTAGTTGGGCCCACATGTCATATAAAGAAAGATGAAGGGCCAGGAAAAAGAAAGAAATAGAGGGGGAGTCACGGGTTCGACTGGCCAAAAATAGGGGAGGGGCATGATGGCTTGAGCAGGCGGGCTCACCGGCGCGTGCGATGGCCAAAGGGGCTACAAGTGTGTAAAACGGGTTGCCTCCGAGGTGAGAAGGCCCCTGGGGTGGTGGCTCCAGCCAGTAGGTGCCAAGGTGAGGCAGCTATGGTTGGGAGCAACGGGCGCGGGAAGGCCATCCATGGGGGCGGTGGCCGAAGGGAGGAGGGAGAGAGATAGGGGGAGCACGAGCATAAGGGGGCCAAGGGGAGCTCACCACATGGGTTGGGGAAGCCAGAAGGAGGACGAAGCGGGCTGGCATCAAAAGTTGGGGGCGACGGTGGGTGGCTTCCGGGGGTGGCGAACTCGGGTGGCCAAGAGGCTCGATCAACTGTTGGAGTAGCCTCAGGGTGCCATGGTGGAGCTCCCACAACATGGAATCGGAGGGTGGTTGTTGGCTGAGGAGGAGATGGTAGTGGTAGAGGTGGTTTTGGCTAGATGTGGAGAAGAAGGAGGCACATGGTGAGCTTGGGGCATGGGCATCCAATTAAAGCGAGGGGAGGAGAGGAGACTTCTAGGGGCACGCCGTGACGCGGCGGGATTGGCGGGACCTTCGTCAGTGAGGAGGAATGGCAAAGGCTTACGACGGCTGATGGGCACAGTGCGAGTGTAGGGACGGTTGAGCTTAGAGGGGGAAATGGAGAAGGTAGCGGGAATGGGGAGGCTGAGAGGAGACTCGAGCGACCCTTTTAAGGCGGGATGAGGTGGTTGGTTGCTAGGCACCCTTATGGCTGGCGCGACGGGATAAGCGGTGTAGGGAGGAGGTGGTAGGCTCGCACCGATGGGGAAGCTAGGCCACGGTTAGGCTGGTGGGGCGAGGGTGGTGCTAGGGCATAGAGGGAGAAGAGGGTGCGTGTAGGTGCGGCGTTTAAGGCGGGCACAAGAGGGAGGAGGAAACTAGGGGCGGTAGGCAAAATCAGGGGTGACGTGTCTAGCGCGAGCCGGAGCCATGAGGCTGGGCTAGTTGGGCATAGAGGGCGTGGTGCACGGCTTCGCACGTGCGGAGCAGGGCTTGATCGGCCTGAGGCATGAGCGGTACGAGCGGGAGCCACGAGACTGAGCTGGCCGGGCATAGAGGGCATAGCTCATAGCTTCGCACAGGCAAAGCAAGGCTCGATCAGCCCTACACACGAATGACGTGTGCAGCCGGGAGCACGACGAGGGAGCCAAGGCCAGGTTGGCCTGAAGCGAAGAAAGGAGAGGAGGGAAAGAAACAGGGGAAGAGGAGAAGGCCTGGTGGACTAGAAGGAGGAAGGGGCCAGGCCCAAGGATTTTCGAAGAATTTGAGAATTTCAAAATTCAAGATTTAAATATTGTTGTGGCTACAGGCCAAACAGAGAGAGAGATGGTAGTGGAGAGTGATGGAGATGAGCGTTGTGTCCTCTCCCCTCCCCATGGCCTGTACTCATATATATATATATATACATATGAGGAGTGCTTTTACAGTTATACCCTTACATCTCGGTTATCCCTCCGGGGCGCTTATGTCGACACATGGCCTATTCTGGCCTTATAACCTCCTACCAGCCCGCTAGGTTTAGGTGGGGCCATCCCTACGACAGGAGCCTCTCATGGTAAAGGGCTTCACGGGGCCGACGCCATGTTGCCGAGTCCTTTGGTCCCCTCCGTCCCCGCGGCCTGTGAACTTTTCCAAACTTGACCCGGCTGCGCCAGAGCCGGCAGACGACGCGCCGGGCGTTGCACCGCACAGACAGCGTAGCGGGCCCCGATCCGCCGCATGAGCCTTAGGTGATAAGGGGCGTGCCGCGACGCCGGTCCGCGGCCGCCCATGTGGTGAAGCGTGCTTGGCGCGGTGCGGCGCTTGAGGCGTCGTGACCATTAATATGGCTGCGGACTCCCGGCAGTTGGACTTCTGCCGATTGGCCTTCGGCCGGTTGGCTCCCCTGCTGATGGAGTATATATATGGCGCTGGTGCGGTGTTGCTCCTACGTATATTGTGATAGAAGCTGCTCCCCTAAAATGGGCCCCTGCCGTGCATCAACATTCCTGGGTGACGCTGAACGGCTTGGGGAATGTTGATGCACAGAAGGAGGTCCATTTTTCTTGGGAGCTTGATCGCGCCGTTATCGATAGCCACCGCGCTTCCTCGCCCCGCACCGCTTTACGGCGACAAGAAGGTTCGCCATGTTTTCTTAACAGGCCTACCTACAGTCGGCGTTCCTGATGGAGCCCGCCGGCATCACCTTTTATGTTGATGCACTGTAGGTGGTCTGTTAAGGAAAACGAGGCAGACTTTGCGGGACAAGACCACCGCCTTTGCGGCACCCAGCCGAAGTAGACGCGTGCGCTCCGTCCCCTACCCTCCGAACGGGTGGCAGCGGAGCTGGCGCCGAGCCGCAGTAGACGTGCGCGCTCCGTCCCCTGCCCTTCGAACGGTGGCGCGAGCCGGCGCCAGCCAAAGTAGACGCGCGCTCCATCCCGCCCTTGAACGGTGGCGCGAGCCGGCGCCAGCCGGCAGACGCGCGCACTCCGCCCCTACCCTTCGAACGGGTGGCGCGAGCCGGCGCCCGGTCGAAATAGACGCGCGCGCTCTGTCCCTACCCTTGAACGGGTGGCGCGAGCCGGCGCCACCGGCGCAGACACGCGCGGCCGAAGGAGACGCGCGCGCTCCGTCCCTGTGCTTTCAAGTTATTTTAACTAAATCCTGCTTTTGTTTCTCATGATTTTTGGAACAAAAGACAATTCAGTAGATACCTGAAATTCAATAAAGGATGACCACGAAAGCTTAGTAAGCACTTCTCTTAAGGCCTCAATTGCTTTTCCTTCTTGCATTTACCCATTCTTTTTTTTTGTCACTGATGTTGCACCAGGTGAAATAGTTCCTTGCCTGTAAGTGATCTACCCAGCAAATTTGTTCAATCTATGCTAGTATTTTACGTTAAAATACAGTATAACTGATATAGAAAAGTTAGCTTGAGCAAACAAATTGTTTGGTATAGAATGTTTGCTATAGAAGTCCCACCTTGAGATGTTATATCAGGCTCAGGGCTCATTTGGTGTGGATGTTAGACTCTGATCAATAAATGACTTGCATCATGAACTTAGCCAACTTTCTATAGAGTTTCAAATTTTGAACTCAATAAGACTCTTGGAACATATCATGTGAAAACTTGCACACCATATAAATTGAAGGGCTCGTTTTAGTATTCTCGCAAGTGCAATTTCATTCGACCTCATTTAATATGTTCTTTTTCAATAGAAATGTAGTGTCACAAGTTTAAGTATATTACACATTTCATGATTATCTAAATGCTTATTTGACGTAATGTTATTGCAATAAATGAGTGTTTTCTTGTTTAACTCCCATTTCTTTTGAATGTGTTCCTCCTAGTTTGCCTTAGTTCAGATTTCATTGATATTTTTTGGGACATATGCATAGCGTAACATTAGCAATAAACTTTAGAATTAGAGTTAGCATATGAAGGAACCTCCTTTATAATCAGTATCTATATTTTGTTGTTGCAGTACAGTACTGTGCGCAGTGAGCAGGGCTTGGTGTTGTGTTTGTTGTTGGGGATTTGAAGTGTCTTGATCTAGAGGCACGGAGTGCAGATCTCATCATTTTGTCAAGATTGATCTGGAGGTAAGGAGTGCAGGACACTCTCTTGATGTTGTTCTATGTTTTGATGTCCTTTTTATTGTTTAATTATGAAAAATCTAATGTTGTTTACAGGTACTTGGTTATTTGCGTAATTGCCACGTTTCCAAGCGTGATTATAACGAACTTGATTACCATTATCTTTGTTTAGTAAATGCCGTGGACTTGGGGAGTCAGGGTGCCAAAGCGCGTGAATTGTTCAACCATCCTTCTTTTATTCATAAAGTACATTTAAGAAATAGTAGATTGTAGTATGTTGTAACCAATACCGTCCTATGGGAAACGGCACCGAGGCGCTAATTCTAAAGACAACAGTGTTTAATCTTGCGAGAAATGATGCACAGCAATTAGTATTGTCGGCACATCCTTCGGACCATACTTCTTCGTCTCTGCTCTCGAAGGGTGTGGCTCGAAATGCTTCCCCTCCTTTTAGAGAAGACGATGAAGATGGCCATTACATATTTGCTGTTGGAGAGAATTTGACCTCTCGCTGTAATTACACTTGACCATCATTACTGGAATAACATCACTGTGATTTGTGATCCTTAGCCTTCTGGGAGCTGCATTTCCCCCTTTTTCTTATTTATTTTCAGATAAAAAATTGAACTGAACTATAGAGAATTAGAGATGTATGTTTATGTTACTTCTGTTTACTCAGCACAGACATCATATAATCTTTTCTAACTTGTTTTCTTCTTTCAAATGCATGATACAAAGTGGTCTTTCGATGGCTCAACAGGTCTGCGAGAAGCTTGGCCCAAGCTTATATGATTTTCTACGGGAAACTGGCTACTACCCATTTCCAATTGACCTAGAATCCTTAGAATCCTTGCATTGTATTAATACCAAACCTTTTTGGGAGTTAAGGCACTGTTCATTTATGTTGTAGGGAAAATTTTGAAATTTTGTTAGAGATAGCACTTAGAAAATATAAGTGAAAAAACATACATGATTGTTTTGCTGATATTGATATTTATTATATAGTTCAGGATCCTTATATTTATCGGCCAGTCCACGCCTGTTCAGGCTGTTGGCTATTCTGGCCTGTGCATTCTTATTAGATGGCTGGTCAGAAATGGCGTAGTTAAATATTGCAAGCAACCGGAGCTCTGGGATCTGACGATTTCATTCTGGCTTCTGTTTGCCGGTAGTTTTTTTTAAGAAAAAAAAGAAGCTACTAGTACACGTTAACATTTCAAAATAGACGTCTTGGCTTTTACCGTGGAAAACGCTTCCACGGTATCGGTTCTATCGGCCAGTCCACGCGTTGAAGTACTATGCAGTTGCCACAAAGGAATACGGATTGTTTTGAAAAAAAAACGTGAATTCTTTGGAGCTAAGAATTGGCTTACTGGATATTTACGAACGCTTTTCCTAATGGATGGTTTCATTAACCCTTGTGGAGACATACCTCTGGCTGGTTTCAGCATTAGCAGGGTTGGTTGTCTCATAAGCAGATGTCACAAAGGTTGAATGATGTGGGCGGTACACAGCACGAGTGATGAGTTGGTCGAATGGTCGAGCTCCACACGATCGTAACGAGCAGCAATCTCTCCCGACGGTAGAGCTCCGCACGAGCACCACGGCGGCAATCTCCCGGACGGTAGAGATCCTCCAAATGGGCACCACGGGCAGCAATCTCTCCTGGACGGTAGAGGTCCTCCACACAAGCACCAGCAATCTCCCCAGTCCGATAGAAATCCTCCACACGGTCAGCAAAAGCAGATATTTCTCCAGGCAGTGCTGTGATAAGTCTTTCACGTGCATGACAAATGAAGACCAACTAGATAAGTCTTTCAATTTTTTTTTTCAAATTGTCCATGTGGAAGTTTTAGATAGAAAATATTTGCATCTTTGTGCAATAATAAGTTGGTAACTCGTGGTAAGCAACGCAGTTGTTTAATTGACAAGTCATTGGTTCGAGTCCCACTTAGCGTAGCTTAAAATTTTATTTTCCTATGTTTTTATCCTCGAGGCCCCTACAAATTAACTAGATAATTATGCTTCCTACCGAGCACAACTGAAACCTTAATTTTAATTTTCTAAATTTTTATCCTCGAGGCCCCTACACATTAATTAGATAATTGCGCTTCCTACCAAGCACAAATGAAATTTTAATTTTCTAAATTTTTATCCTCTACAAATTAACTAGGTATTTGCGCTTTAGTTACTTTTTATTTTTCTACTAGTATTTTCTTTTATCCCACTAGCTGCTAATACAAATATTTTTCTTTTCAAACAACTAAGTCGTCTTATTGCAACGAAAGATAGTTTTATATATCAACGACTAACAACTGTGGCAATACAACCCTAGAAGATGCAACGATCTCAAATTTCGTGGCAAGACAACCTTGTTATTGCAACGAAAGATAGTCTTCTATACCAACGACTAACAACCGTGGCAATACAACCCTAGAAGATGAACGAACCCAAATTTCGTTGCGATAGATAAAGCCCTATTGCAACGCAAGCAACGATTCATGCAACGAATCAAATCCGTTGCAACACTGTCCAGTATTCGCAACCATCAGCAAAAGCGTGGCAATAATGTCGACATATTGCAACGCACATCAAACGAATCACAACGCAAATTCATTACGTGGCAATATTGTCAAGTACTTGCAACCGTTTTATAAATGGTGGCGATAGCACCTACCAATTGCAACGAATGCATGGTAATCGCCACGCAAAAATATCCGTGGCAACATGGTCAACTATCGCAACCAAAAATGAAAATGGTGGCAATAGCCCTACCTATTGCAACCAATTTCGTGTCGCTGCAAAGTTGATCGTGGCATTAGGTCAAAACCTTGTAGTGGTGGCGCGAGCCGCACCCACCGGCGAGACGCGCCACCGGTAGACGCGCGCTCCGTCCCCTGCCCTTCGAACGGGTGGCAGCGAGCCGGGCGCCACCGGCGCACGCGCTACGCTCCGACCCTCGCCTTCGAACGGGTGGCGCGAGCCGGCGCCACCGGCGAGACGCGCGCTCCGCCCCTACCTTCGAACGGGTGGCGGTGGAGCCGGCGCCACCGGCCGACGCGCGCGCGCTCCGCCCCTACCCCGAACGGTGGCGGCGAGCCGGGCGCCGAGCCGCAGACGCGCGCGCGCTCCGTCCCCTACCTTCGAACGGGTGGCGCGAGCCGGGCGCCAGCCGGTAGACGCGCGCCCGCCCCTACCCTTGGAACGGGTGGCGCGAGCCGGGCGCCAGCCGGTAGACGCGTGCGCGCCCGCCCCTACCCTTGGAACGGGTGGCGCGAGCCGGCGCCAGCCGGTAGACGCGCGTGCTCGCCCCTACCCTTCGAACGGGTTGCGGCGAGCCGGCGCCAGCGAAGTAGACGCGCGCTCCGCCCCTACCCTTCGAACGGGTGGCGCGAGCTGCTCCTCGTCTCGTGAATACCGCCACGCGCGCGTGACTTGGGATCTCGTGATGCGGTCTTGCGCCGTAAAGGTTCCCGAATCACGCCGTCCCCGACCGCCAGTGGTTAGGTTCCCGCATCGCGCGACCGCCGACGCGCACAGGGCACGTGGTGGCCTATGCTTGGTGCGCGGCGGGATGTGTACGGTTGCGTGCTCGCGGTCGCCCGCCTTTTCCCTAGGCAAAGGGGACACGGGGCGGGTGATGAATGGTGCAGCGCCGAAGCTGTTGTGATCCCTGGCCCATTAGTGCGCCTTTAATAGCGGCTAGGTAGCGTCGTGCTGTGACGGTCCTTGGCGCTTGTGGTTGTGGCCTTCCAGCTTCGGGTATGGGGCATTGCACTAGACGGGCGCTCGTACGACTGCGGTCGCGTCCCGTACGCGGACCGTCGTGACACTTTGTTTTTAGCTACGGGGAATCGTGCGGGGCGGACCTTTACACCGCTGCGGCTGCATCCGGCACGCGGATCGTTGCGACGCTTCGGAAGCGGCGGTATGGGCAAGGTGGCTTGAAATAGCCCCCCCGTAACAGCGTCCCCGCACCTTTACGCCCTCTTTTCTGTCTGCTCCGCCCTCTATACTTTCGCGATATCTTCACTGCTTCAATCTCACCGTGGGAAGCGATGGACTCCGGTGGCAAGCGCGGCCAGACGGTTGGTGGCTCTGACATTCGCCGACGGTCCTCGCTGTTGAAGGTGAAATACGCGCTCCAAGAGCACGACCCGGCGGCGGCGGACAAGGAGTGGCTGGTGGCGGAGGAGGAAGGCACGTTCTCCGGCGAGCTAGGCCCCTCGCTCGTGACCGAGAAGACGATCCAAGGGCTTCTGCGCGCGGGGAAGTTGTCCGAGCGCCAGGAGGTACGATTGCCCGCCGCCGACGAGACGGAACCGCATCCCGAGAGGTCGGAGGCGGTGGTGTTCGTTGCCTTTTTCGACGCGGGGCTCCGCATCCCAGCGGCGGCTATCGAGGTAACGTCTTCGCGACCTTCGGCCGAACAGCGCAGTGACTCGAACGCCGTGGCCCAGCTCGCGGTGTACAGCTGGGCCTTGCGCTCGGGGGCGTGTTGGCCCAGCGCCTCGTTGTTCGCCTACCTTCACGAGGCACGATGCCAGCCCAAGGACCGGAAGGACGGGATGCTGTCGAGCTTCGGTAGTGTCACCATTATTCTTCGTCCGTCGTGCAAGAAGCTCTTCCCTGCGAACTCAACTCGCGGGAAGTGGGAGTCTTACTGGATGAAGCGGTGGTTCTACCACCGTGTGGAGAGCGGGAGCGGCCTTGAGTGCACAGGCCGACCGATCGCGTTCAAGCCCTCGCCCGGCCGGACGCCCGATGAAGAGGACATGTGAAGGGCCCAGCGGCTCGTAGGCGTGGCCGCCCGCTTCAACATGCGCGACCTCGCCGAAGAGTACGTGATGTACGGCGTGGCACCGCTTGCCCGGGACTGGCGTCTTGCCGCCGAGAGGCGTCAAGACGACAATGTTTCACCATCGATCTGCTCGCTACCGGCGCCCTCCGATCTTCGTGAGCCCCGATCGCGTCTCTCCTTTGTTCACACGAAATGCGTTATATGCTGATGCTATTCTCCTTTGCTTCAGGGATTTGCTTGGAGGAGGCGGAGCAAGCTGCGTGCGTATTCCTGGGGCCGTACACCGGCAGGGAACACGAGCAGCGCGCGTCTGCCATCGCCAAGGCGAGGCTGGGGCGAATAAACGCGTGTGCGAGGCCACTGGCCTTGCGCGTCGGAGCGTGTCGCTCCAGACGACGGTGCGGCGAAGAAGAAGAAGGCACCGTCTCGGAAGAGGGGCCGCAGCGGGGCGCCTGCCGCGCTTGGCGCGGCAGCTGCTACTGCTGCTGCTAGTGCTCCCGAGGGCGCGGCGGACGCGGAGTCAGACTCGGCGAGGTATGCCGATTCAGGCTTGGGTGGCGCAGACGCCGAAGGCGAGGTATCTTCGGCGAGCGCCCCGGACGGTGGGTTTGCCACGAGCAGCCGGAGGGGGGAAGTCTCGCCGCCCACCGAAGTCGTCGAGGCGGAACCCGTGCGGACCGGCGATGCTGAGGTGGATCCTTTGGCCGCGCCCGCCGTTAGCCGAGGCGCCCACGGGCGCAAGCGGAGCCATGCTGCCTTTAACGACACGCAGAAATTGAGGTGCCCTCGCGACGCTTGCCACCGCGAACGCGCCGGCCCCGGCGGTGCGATAGGGCTTCCCACCGCGATCGTGGGGCGATTTCGCTGCTGGCTGCCCCGGCTAAACGGCCGTGTGTGCGTCCGGAGCTCCACCGGACGCCGCGGGATTCGCGTGGCACGGGCGTCGGCTTGTGGGACTCTAGTGCAGTGCCGAGACCTGCGCGCATATGCGCCTTCCACCCTCCCCGCCACGCCGCCGCGCGAGGACGGCGCCGCCGCCCCAAATGCGGAGGCTTCTGCCCGCAGCGGGACCATTGCTTCTATGGGGGCTTACGCCACCGCCACCCCGCCCGGGGATGAGGGGGCGAGTCCCCGAGGCCCTCCTTCTGCTACCGAAGGTAGGGCGGCTTAGCTTATTCTGGTGTATTCTTTCATGCCCTATGGAGCTCACCTACAGCCTTGTTTGCAGCGCTGCTCATTCCGGAGGGGGGGCACTCGGCGGAACACGGGACCTCCGCGCGCGTAAGCCCCGCGGACCTCGTGCCGCCCCCGGAGACGCTGAGGGCGTGGCGCGGGATTGTGAATGACACGGCCACCAGCGTCGACCCGCAAGTGCTGCAGCCTCACGGGCGGGCGCGCCAAGACGCCGAGGTGTCCGGGTGAGGTAAGTACTCATCGACAACTCCCGTGGCCGGGCCGAGCTTGCTAAGTCTTTCCTTCGCAGACACTTGTGCCGGGCAGGCTTTGCAAGCGGCCTATACTCGTGGCCGAAAGGCGCCGAGGATAGGCTGCGTCGCCGAGGAGGAGCTACGCGGCCTCCGAGCCCGCTCGCCGTGATGCCCGTGATCCGCCACCGGAAGCGGAATGCGCCGGCGAGGGCACACGCCGAGGACTTGTGGCGTCGGCCGCAGAGGCTACGCAATGTGTTTGCGCGGGCAGACGGGCTCTGAACAGTCGCCGCTAGAAAAGGAAAAAGGCGAGCTTGCCTTGACTCTAGCGAGCGTAACGGGACGCTGGCGACACCTCGGTGGTTGCGTGGGGCGCCCGCAGATGCTGGAAGTCCACCTCAAAGGCTTGCGGCCGAGTGCCGACCACGCCGCCCGAGGAGTTGCTGCGGGCCCTTCGCTGGATCCATGACGCCGCCGGCGTTGCGCGCATAGCTGCGATGAACTTTGGCGACCATTGTGCCTATGTGGCATCATGCCTGGTGTGCACCCTCCTTCAGCATCGTGGTTGCACGCACATCGCCGAGCTGGAGAACCTCACCGAGATGATGCGGCGGGCCGAGTGATGTCCGGTGAAGTCCATGCCGTTCGCGGCCCCGTCAAATGCTTCTACGAGCGCATCTGGGACTACACCGGGATAGCCGCCACGGAGGTGGAGCTTCGGAAGTTCCTTCGTGGTGGGGGGACCTCGGCCGATTTCTGGACGAAGTCCCGCGGCGCGACGAGGGCGGCGCTGAGGTCCCGCGGCGCGACGAGGGTGTCGTGGAGGCCTCCAAGATGCCAAGGCTCACAGTCTTGGCGCCAACGTGGCTAGGTGTGGGCGTGCGTTGTAGCGTCTGCCTCTTAATTGAATGAATAAAGTGCGTGCTTGCTTCACGAACTGATGACTTGCCTTCATCCCGGGCAGCTTCCTTGCCGGGGGCAACTGCTCGCGTCTGGCCTTGCGACCCGACGGCGCCTTCGACGCTGGCAAAGGGCCGAGGAGTCGTTGAACTTTTGGGCAAGCCGGCCTTCTTCGAGCGAGGCCCCAGCTTTAGCGCGTGTTAAGGACGAGCCCGCGGGGTAGCGGCTTAGAACGGCAAGGATGCTGCCGGACCTTTGTACTTGTGTGATTTTCCGATATGCAAATTTTTCTATCATCTTAAGATATGCGCTGTGTGTTGATGCCACTTCGGATTCACCGGTACGCCACATGCTGCGCGGGGACGGGATCTCCACGCTCGACGCGCGCCGTTGGCGAAGTAGTCGCGCGAGGGTTCCTTAGAACGGCGCTATGGGGCGCCCTTGCCGCCTTACCTTTTACACCCATAGACGGGCGGGTGCGAGGCGACCTCGGCAGCCACCATTTTATAGTCCGTAGACTGGCGTGTGCGGAGGCGGACCTCGACGCTTCGCCTTTTTATAGCCCGTAGACTGGCGTGTGCGAGGGTGGAAGTGTGAGCACGTTCCGTTCCTCTTGCTCCTCCTGGCGGGGGTAGCCTCTGGCGCGCTGTGTCTTCGTCAGCGCGCGCTGCGCTCACCTCCCGCACTACGCGAGGGTGAGCCTCGCTCTGCTGCGATTAATACTCGTGTCCTCCGCTCGCGGTGCGAAACATGTGGGAGGCCTCCGTAGCCTTATTTTATGCTCCGCAGAGTATGCACAGGGACGAGGTTCCTGGCATGCGCGGAATCCGCATCTTGTTTAGACTCTGTAGACTGGTGCGTGCGGAGGCGGACCTCGACGCTACGACTTCCTTTATAGTCCGGAGACTCGCGCGTGCGGAGGCAGGCATCTACGCTACGTCTTATTAGAGTCCGTGGACTGGTGCGTGCGGAGGCGGACCTCGACGCTACGACTTCCTTTATAGTCCGAGACTCGCGCGTGCGAGGCGTGCCTCTACGCTACGCCTTATTTAGAGTCCGTGGATCGGTGCGTGCAGAGGCGACCTCGACGCTACGACTTCCTTTATTGTCCGAGACTCGCGCGTGCGGCGCGAGCTCGACGCCACGCCTTATTTAGAGTCCGTGGACTGGCGCGTGCGAGGCGGATCTCGACGCTTCGACTTCCTTTATAGTCCGGAGACTCGCGCGGCGGAGGCGAGCCTCTACGCTACGTCTTATTTAGAGTCCGTGGACTGGTGCGTGCGGAGGTGGACCTCGACGCTATGACTTCCTTTATAGTCCGAGACTCGCGCGTGCGGAGGCGCAGCTCGACGCCACGCCTTATTTAGAGTCCGTGGATCGCGTGCGTGCGGAGGCGACTCGACGCCACGCCTTATTTAAAGTCCGTAGATCGCGCGTGAGGAGGCGCACTCGACGCCACGCCTTATTTAAAGTCCGTAGATCGGTGCGCGCGAGGCGACCTCGACGCCACGCCTTATTTAAAGTCCGTAGATCGCGCGTGCGAGGCAAACCTCGACGCCACGCCTTATTTAAAGTTCGTGATCGCGCGTGCGGCGGACTCGACGCCACGCCTTATTTAAAGTCCGTGACCGCGCGCACGGCGCGACCTCGACGCTACGCCTTATTTAAAGTCCGTGACGGCGCGTGCGAGGCGACTCGACGCCACGCCTTATTTAAAGTCTATAGATCGCGCGCGCGGGGCGTCCCCGTTGCGCTTTTTGTTTATACTCGTGCCCGCCACCCTTGGCTACGGCGAGTGCACACGCGACGCGCGACTTTGATTTATACTCACCCCGCACTGCTCGGCGAGTGCACACGCGAACGCGCGCTTTGTTTATACTCGTGCCCGCCACCTTTGGCTACGGGAGTGCACACGTGAACGCGCGACTTCGATGATACTCGATCCCGCACTCGCTACGGCGAGTGCACACGCGAACGCGTGTGTCTTTGTTTATACTCGTGCCCGCCACCTTTGGCTACGACGAGTGCACACGCGAACGCGCGACCGATTTATACTCGACCCGCACTGCTACGGTGAGTGCACACGCGAACGCAGCGTCTTTGTTTATACTGTGCCCGCCACCTTTGGCTACGGGAGTGCACACGCCGAACGCGCGACTTCGATGATACTCACCCGCACTGCTACGGCGAGTGCACACGCCGAACGTGTGTCTTTGTTTATACTCGTGCCCGCCACCTTTGGCTACGGCGAGTGCACACGCGAACGCGCGACTTCGATTTATACTCGATCCCGCACTGCTACGGCGAGTGCACACGCCGAACGCGCGCTTTGTTTATACTCGTGCTCGCCACCTTTGGCTACGGCGAGTGCACACGCGAACGCGCGACTTCGATGAGTACTCGTCCGTACCCACTGCCACGGCGAGTGTACACGCGAACGCGCGTCTTTGTTTATACTCGTGCCGTCACCTTTGGCTACGGCGAGTGCACACGCCGAACGCGCGATTCGATTTATATCGGGAACGCGCTGCCGCCCACCTGCGCAAGCACTCCGCCGCATATTTGCGCGTGATGAAGAAAGGTTGTTGGCAAACGGCGATCTTCATTACATCCCCGCTTGCGCGGTAAGCAATTACAGGGGTGGATATACTAACCGCTTGTCCTTGGTGCGCCGGCCTCTAGCCGCCGGACATCCGCAGGCTCGCCAAGGCACCTCTCAATGGCCCCGCGACCTCGCGCCAGACGCCACTCTAAGAGCGCCATCGGGCCGCGACGCGTACCAGTACTGCTCGATCGCGTCAATATATCCTGGTCACCTCGGACGGTGATGATGGTCCGGGACCCGAATCTTCATGCATAGATAGCCGTGATGTGGTATCGCGCCGAAGGAGTTGAGGATTGGGCGCCCTAATATGGCATTGTAGGGGTACGGAAGGTCGACCACGTCGAAGGTGCCATCTTCGGCCCGCACATTGTTATCTTGGCCGAAGGAGACTTGAAGACCTATTTGGCCCAACGCCCGCAGGGGCTATCCCCCGAAGCCCTGCAGTGGGATTCCTGAGGGTCCTAGGCGGCTTCGAGGGATCCCCATCTGGTCGAAGGCCGCCGCAAACAATATGTTCGCGGAGCTACTGATGAGGGAAGTCCACGCTTTGGGCGTCGTCGGGTGTGAATGTGACTTCGTGCTGCGCCCAGTCCGGCGGTGCTTGCGCTGGGTATGCCGCCACGTGATGTAGTCTTCGCGCATAGGCCTTCTGCAGCCGTGCTGAGGCGAATTCCAGCGCAGAGCCTCCGGATATGACGTTAATGACCCTGCGGTGGGTTGCCTCCGGGGCCTGCAGCGACAGGAGGCCCTCACGAGGCTGCTGTACATGAGCTTGGATCCATAAGGGGCCTTCCCGGGTTGCATCCTTGCGCTGCACCGCATGGGGCCTCGTGACGGAATTGGACGTGGGCCACCGCAGGCGGACGTGTCTCCGGGTTCCTGTCCTTGGCGACGCTATCGCGGAGCGCCGCGATGGAGGTGCAGGTGCGGGTATCGTGGTTGCCGCGGCCGTGGACTACGCACCAGAGTCCCTGGTGCTGGTTGTCGTAATCTCCACGACTTTTATCGTCGCGGCCCCGGCCACGGCGCCCCTGACCGCCTCGGCCCGCAGGAGCGCCCTCGTCGGAACCGCCTTCAATGTCGAGGACGTACCGGTTTCGCCTCGACCTCTGCTGGCCGCGCTTGGGCCGGTCGGATGACTCCTTGTGCGAGGTGTCCCTGCGGTCGGCGCATCCTCGACAACTCCTCGCCACGCTTTCCTTCAAGAACCGCCCTTCGGCGGATCTTGGCTTTGCCGAGGCTCCGCCTGGTTGGTGTCGGAGTTGTCACCTTGCCTTCGCCGCGTCTTCTTCCGCGGCGTATTCTCCATTTTGTCGAAGAGCCGCCACCGCCTTGATTGGCTTTGCGCGTTGTATTCGCCATCGGGCCCGACGAAGGCCCCGTATGGCTGCATTAACAATGGTGGTTTCATTAACGCCTTTCACTTGGCATCGAATCTTGGCGGCGCTTGAAGTAGTCCCGAGCTTCTCAGGGTTTTTGCTTCACAGCGAAGAGTTGGTCCGCGTCGACTCGCTCCACATAGTTTCCTTGGAAGTTATTGTGAAGGCGATCGCGGAGCTGCTCCCACGCGTAGATGGAGCCCGGCTCTATGGTAAAGAACCAAGAGAGCGCCACTCCTTGCAGCGCGAGGGGAGTCCTTCGCCGTGGTGTGTCGTCTCGCCGCCCGCCGATCGCGTTTCGACACGCCGCACGAACTCACGGGGGTCCGTGTCGCCTTTGTACGGGTCAATGGCGCTAGGAAACTTGAAGTCCTCAGGCCATGCCGCCTGCTGCAGCCCCGCCGAGAGCGGGGACTCCGGATCTACGCGCCGCAGCGGCACGCGGCTAGACGTGGGGGCTTCACGACTATCCGCCCTCTCCGGCGTGGGCTCGGGCGCGATTACTGGCGCGCCCTGCTGGCTCCAAGCCTCTTGCATATCTCGGACGGCTCCGCGAAGGTCCCCCAACTCCCGCTGGAACGCGTTGAGGGCCGCCAGCAGGGCGCTTTCCACCGGCTGTGCGGGCGGGGTCGCCGGTACTCCCAACGGGCGGATCGGCGCGGGCACGACCGCGTCGCAAGCTCCCGAGCTGCCGGTCGCTCCGTCATGGCTACCTTGAACCGCCCGGTCCGCGCTGCCGGCGAGGGTCACGGCGGGGGCGACGAGGTCGGCTGTCGTTGCGTCGGCGGGTCGGTTGTCGCCGCGCCGGCGCCGACGCCCTCGATCGCGGGTTCGCCACCGCAACGCCGTGACGGGCGGTCATCGTGGTGCCGGTGACGGGTGGGTCGTCGCGGTGCCGGTGACAAGGTTGGTCGCCGCGGTGCCGGTGACGAGGTTGGTCGTCGCCGCGCGAACGTCGACGTCCTCGGCCACCGCGCCTGCGTCGCCACCCGCGCTCGTCGCTGCCGATGCCGAAACCCTGGTACTCATACGATGCTCCGGCCCGGCCGCCTTCTTTCCCTTCGCCACCGCTGACGAAGCTCTTTTCGGTGCCATCCTTCTTCTTTGGTCTTCAGGCTTGTCCTTGTCCTCCCCACGGACGGCGCCAACTGTTGTGGCTACAGGCCAAACAGAGAGAGATGGTAGTGGAGAGTGATGGAGATGAGCGTTGTGTCCTCTCCCCTCCCCATGGCCTGTACTCATATATATATATATATATATATATATATATATATATATATATATATACATATGAGGAGTGCTTTTACTGATTATACCCTTACATCTCAAGTTATCCCCTCTGGGCAAGATTATGTCAAGACACATGGCCTATTCTGGGCCTTATAACCTCCTACCAGGTCTGCTGGGTTTAGGTGGGGGCCATCCCTACGACAAATATGTAACTAGGTTTCAAATTTGAAACCTTGGTTCAAATTTTGAATTTAAAATTGAATTTTAGGATTGTCGAGTTTTGAGAGATAATTTCTTTTGAACTTTAGAATCTGAATTTTCGGATATGAAAATTAAATGGGAAATATTTTTAATAATAACTTTTGTTTTTGATTTCTATTATCGGTTTGATTCCAATTTCCAGTCTTAAATTTGAAATTAGCGAAAGAGACTTGAAAATGCTTGCCGATTTAATTTCTCCAGCCTCAGTTCTTGATCAAGATTTTAATTTTTATTATTTGAGTTTTTAGCAAGGAACCAAATCAAGAAACTCGAATAAACGCCGAAAATTTTTAAACAATACAAGAAATCGACAAAATATTTTAGATTTTCTTACAATTACACTATTTCTATATTTTTGGGATGTTACCATTCCGCGGTGAAAGAAGAACATCACAGAGAGGCTTTAAATTCTTGTTGGCATCACGTGGAGGCCGAGTCACCTAATTCAACCCCAAACTCAGAAGAAAACTGAAGGAAATGCCCACGGCCTGCGTTCCATGATTTTGTCCCAAATCTGATCATGTAACATCTTTTGGGCCATAATTAGGACCGAATAGGTATATTAGAGTTTGAGTAGAAGTCAGTTCGGTCATTAGGCCGACCAGACTCAGCCAGCCCTAGGCCACGCTGTGCACACCGGGTGAGATGACCATAGTATAGACAATAGATTGATTTACTTGTGTTCTTCATGATGGCTGAAACCACATTATGGGAAAAATTAGGATTGCTTGGCTAATCAAGTTTGTTCAACCTTTCCACCAGAAATTGAGAGCACGGTTAGGTTTTATTTAGTAGTTTGTTCTCTTAAACTAAAGAGTGATTGTTCTTACATTGGCAGTGGAGAATCACTATGATTCAAAAAACTATACATAAATGCTTTGATCCTACTTCGAGAAGATTGGATAGCCCCTTATTAGCCCCAAAGCTTAGCTCCAATGGCGAGCGACACAGGTGGATGACGACTCCTTGAGACGGCCCGTGTGTCAGCAGCTGCGATCAGCGCGAGAGAGAAAGGAGAGGCGTACATGCTGAAAAGACGCCTTCACGCGTGGGAGGTGGAAAACAGAGAAAGGAGAGGCGGCTCGTGCTGGAGGATGGCACGTGGGTTGAAGCTGGGCTGAACCAGCAGCGGCCTGGGCTAATGTTAAGGAAATCAGCTCGAGAAGGATTTTCAGATTTTTAAACATTTTCTGGATTGATTTAATTCTAAAAATCATATTTGAGCTCAGAAAATTATCAAACATGGTTCAAAAATTTTGAAATTTTTGGAGAGATACTTAAAGTATTTAGAACAGAATAAATTACTTCCAAGTTTTTACCAAGTTTTCATTAATTCTAGATACATTTTTACCAGATAAAAATTATGGAAAAGCTTTAATTAATGCAGAAAAATTTTGAAAAATCACAAAAATTCAGATATGCATTTTTAACATAAATTTATAATAATTTGAAATTTTGGGATGTTACATTACTCTTCTATCACTTGAGGGAATATGTGAATATTTCAGGCTTTCAAGTGCCCATGTTAAAACATATGCACATTATTTGAAGAAAAATAGATGAATTGATCCAATGGATTGCAAATTTATAAGAAATAATTATAACATTCGCCAAATTAATACTAATAATAAATAATTTAAAGATGACAAGGTTGGCTTACAAACATCAGTTTTATTTAAGTCAATACAATTAGCCTTTAGCTAGAAATGATCGACAACTATTTCCTATCAAAGTTATAATCAACTCCCTCCGTTCTGAAATATTAGAATTTTTTTACCATATCATGATTATCAAGGTAATTAAATTTTTGCCACAAAATGTGATCAAAATGCCCAACAATATCTCAGATATGTGTATCGAGGTAGAAAAGTGAGGTGGGGGTTTAATAGGTAGAGTTAATAGACCGAATTTTTTCTATTTTAGCCCTTTTTTTTGAAAAATACTCACATTTAGACCCCTGGTAGTTTTAATTCCGTTTTTGGACCCAGGGGGTCGGAGCTGTGACCCACGGCGCCGAGGTAACACGTCTCGGCGCCGTGGTCCATGGCTCCGAGGTCGCAGGCCCGCTCCAGCCTGGTGGCCTGCGTGGCGCTGACGTGGCAGCACCTCGGCGCCGTGGGTCGTGGCTCTGAGCTCGGAGCCGTGGGTCGTGGCGCCAAGCTCGGAGCCGTGGGTCGTGGCGCCGAGCTGCCTGCCACGTGGCGCCGAGCTCCCTGCCACGTCTGGAGACACACGGCGTCTAGGGTTTGCACCGATCAGGCTTTACGTTGTCGCAAAAAGAATTACTAGTTGTATTTTTTATTTTGATTATTTAATTATAGTAATATTATGTAATATATTTATTTATTTATAGAGAAAAAAATACGACATATGTTTTGAAAAATCGTTATGTTGCAGATGATACATGTAGGAAATTTTTTGTAGATTTTTTTAAAATATTATGGTATGTTGGTAATGGTTCTTGAAACATAAAATTTTGATGTGGAGTACAATTTAATGAAAAAATTTTTGAGCACAAATGTGATATGAACAATTAGACGAAATGAACGAAAGTGATATTGAACACGTGGGAATGAGTGCAAGAACTGTAATGATTATAAGTTTTGTTAATTTTGCAGTTGTGAATTACAAAACAATCTGATAAAATTGTAAAACAAGTTTATGTTGATTGGCTCGTTGTAGATGCATAAAAAAATATGGTAATTTTTTTTAGGAACGATTGTGCGTAGAACGGTCGATATATAAAATGGTCGATGACTTTAAGGTTTGGTATGTTTTAAGGGTTTGCAATTCCGTGGTTTTGCAAGGTTTGGTAATTTTGTAGTTGTAATATGGGAACGAACTGATGAAGTCGTAATAAAAGTTTATGTTCATTGCAGTTGGACATGCAAACCAAATTATGCTAAATTTGTTTGCCGAAGGATTGAGCGTAGAAATATCGATGCATATAGTGGTAAGTGATATTTCAAGGTTAGTGATATTTGACATGGCAGCATGTGGCATGTGTGCAACTCTGCACTTCTAATGTTCGAAATTCCACCACTAGTCCTAACATGCATGCCTTAGGAAAATAACTTGCCGGGTCTATTACATTTTGTCTCTTTGGGTGTAGCGTGGTTGTTTCCCCTTTTGTCACGCTCAAGATGGCTCCGCTGCATCCTTCTTCCTGTCACTCTTGGTCTTGAGAGCTGCCTCCCGAGCTTGAAGCTCCTCCTCCTGACGCTTGATGGCAGCTTCACGCAGACTTAACTGCTCCCGCCTCCTTTGCAGCTAATCCTCCTTGCCCTTCAGACGGATTTGGTCCACCGTCACGCGGCGCTCTTGCTCAAGCCGCATCTGTCGTTCCACCTCACGAGCCTGAGTCATCTTGACAAAGTATTGTGCTTTGTTTTCCACCTCTACTGCCCGGTTATCTGGCCATGCCGACGACACCCGATCCACCCATTCGATGAACCTGCAAGCCTATGTGTGGCGTGGTAGATGTCATCGATCAAGTTGAAAAAGATAACGAAACAAATGATTTAGTTGTGGTCGTTACCACAAAGTCGCCATCCGTGTCGACATTTGAAGAACCTACGGCCATATTTGGCTCGTTGTACTCGACAGTCCGGACTCCCAACATCGTCCCTAAAGCCGCAATGGCACTTCGGCGCTCATGCCACTCCGGCACTCCAAATGGGTCGGACCTCCAGAAGACATTGTTGTGTAGTAGTATTATGATGCCTTGAGGAGGAGATGTGGTATGGAAGACATAGGAGGGAGGCCTTTATGTAGGCAGTTATCCGTGCAAGTGGGCATAGTCCATGGAGAGGATCTTTTCGCTTTCCCGGATTCCAGTAGCAATAAATGGCCCTATGTAGGCTTTTCAGAGACTATAGTCTCGTAATAAATTCATAGTTCGTAGCCTTTTCAGAGATTGGACCATTCAAAGCCTAGAAGGCTAAAGACATACGCCCCTATATGTGTACAGGCCTATAGGCCTACTCCTGTAAAGGCTAAAGACCTACGCCCTATATGTGTGCAAAGCTAAAGGCCTACTCCATCATCAAGCAAAGTCGGCATATGCTGCCCGCTTTCTCATGTCATCGAGCAAAGCTGCCCTCTTTGTCATCTCACCGAGCAAAAGCTGACCTCTTGTGTCATGTCCCCGAGCAAAGCCGGGCGTGTTGTCATGTCCCTGAGCAAAAGCCTCTTTTTTGTGGTCACTGCATTAAGCTGTCCCGTTTTGCTATAAGTAGCAGGGTTGGGGTCCCATGACATTGTGAATCGAACAAAGTAGTACCCTCTCTTTCGTGGTGAAACATACCATGTCCGGCCCGAGGCCGGTGGGATTTGGGTCACCGAAGGACGACATTCCCTTAGAAACGAGGGATATGTTCGGTCCGCAGTACCGATTGATACCAAGCCGGCGTGCTCAACCACCGTGGCCAAAATGCAGACACAATGAGTACGCGGTCGTCCAGATCTTGGATTCCCCGAACGATGGCGGGCGACGTTTCTTCCGATGCTCACGCTCCGGGGTACAAATTAGTAATGTTACATTTTTTATTGCTTATGGACCCTCGAAGTTTACCGTCATTTTTTGTGCAGATGGCCAAATGCGACTTGTCCCGCTGGATCGACCCTCCTCATGAACGGTATGTTGATCGTTATGTGGATACATTATGGGCTCGAATATGGGACTTGGAGTACCGAATGGAGAATCTCACTGAGGAGAACAACGACCTCCGCGAACAGATGCAACGCGAGAGGGGCAACGAGGAGGTCGCGAATATAGGAAGCTCTTATGATCCCACATGTTGCTGCGCGAACCCGAGCTGCATATGTGCATGCCACTACCACGACGGACAACCATGTCCGAGGCGACCCCCTCAGCATTTCTCCATGTGGGTGCCATGAGGCTCGTTTGGCATGTAGGTAAGAAGGTGTATGGTTGTGTTGTGTTTTAGTTGTTGTGTTCGTTGGTGTGTTGATGGCTGTAGTACTTGGTTGTGTTGTCATTTTTTGGTACCCTCCATGTTTACCGTCGTTGCTGTGTTGATGGTTGTAGTACTTGCTATATTTTATGTACGTGCAATCTATGAGTTGTTTCGTGTTGTGACTGGGCAAAGCTGTTTTATGTGTTGTTTCGTGTTGTTTCGTTGGTAATGTTTTATGTACTCTTTTGGATCTCGTTCGTAGTTTGGTTGATGTAGTTTGGTTGATGTACTTTGCTTCAAGAAAAAAAGCAAAGTCAAGGCGCCAAAACGCTACTATAAGCATGTACAAGACATAAGCATGTAGTAAATATATATACTTCTAACATCCTCCTTAAACTCATAGGTCGTAGCCTTTTCACCGATTGCAGAAAGCAGTTCGAGGCTTTTCAGAAGCATAAATTCATAAGCAAAAAATTCATAGTTCGTATCATTTGCAGTCGTTTGCAGGAAACATAAATTCATTGCAGGAATTATAGAACAACAAAGTACAGACTACGGATTCGTACACAAATATCACATGAATATAACATATACACATATATACAACAAGTAGCTCATTACAACACAACCCACAAGCCTACACATAAATATCACTGCCTCCTAGCCTTACCCTTACCCTTACCAAGGGCGTCGGTGCCTGGAGTGTAACGGCTAGGCTCGCGGCGGCGTCTGCGTGGTACAGGCTGTGAAGGCTGAGTCTCAGGAGTGCCTATGAGCTGAGACGGGCCTATCTCATCGTAAGTCTGTTGCTCCACCTCGTCGTCGTCCTCACCCCCCTCATCAGGGAAAGTGTCGCTCGTGGGGGATTGAGCTCTGTGCCGTGTAAGACCCTCGCCGCCGGGTCCGCAAGTCGTGTCGTGAGGCACGCCTCACGCCCCTCCCGCGCCGGTGCCGCAACCACAACGACTAGCCGCACGACGTAGCCGACCTGCTAGCCTCTGTCATCCAACATTTTGTTAACCAACAAGATACGAAGATATTACGTACTAATTTTGTAAGTGGCTTTGTCGAAACTTACCTCTAGGAAGGTAAGCGCCCGCGCCGCCGATCGCCCCGAGAAATGCTCTATGTCCTGTACGGACTGCTTCAGGGTGTTGCCCTGCAAACAAGCAAAAGAATGGATAATTTGCTATATGTAGTGATATTTATATCTATTGGAAAATAAGCAATGAGATTGAACATTACCACACGGTCCAGGACTGGTGCCGTCTCCACCTGCGTCCCAAGGCGAGTCGACTGGTCGTACGGCGTGTCTTCATCGCCCGAGGACGCAATGTCGGCGTAGTCATCCCGAGTCCATTGGCCCTTAAGCTTGGACGCGCCGCACGCTGGTACCAAACTTGGTACCGCCAAAGTTCTCGCTGCACGGCTCGTCGTTGTCGCCCACGTGGTCCCGAAAGTGTCCCCACTCCTCAACGCACACGTGGTGGTGCCGCCAAGTCTGTGACCTTCTTCCGCCGCTAACGATCAAATCGCATGTCACGTAAACCAAACGTTAAAAATAGAAAAAGCTCTGTGCAATTGGAATCCAAGGTTAGAATTGAAATTGCATGCCACTTACTTGTGTAAGGCCACGACGTGGAGAATCGCGCCATCGCCACAAATGCCTCATACCAAATCGGCGTGCAACTCTATGTGGCAGTGATACTCAACAAAGATAGAAACAGATAAGAGGGCACCTCTTCCCGTAGAGGGCCTCGCCTATGCTGCATGCAAGGCGCTGAATCTGAATGGCCTCCACCTCCCCGCTCGGCGACGGCTCCTACTTAACCTGCATTGAAACAATTTAACGTTAAAGGTCATATACTAACAAATGAAAATCACGATACCAAATGGAATTAACTTACACCGGAGGCCGTGGAGCGCATCTAGCTCGTTCGTGTACTCTAGGTAGGCCCTCTTCGTCCGGCGTAGGGCACCGAGACCGGTCCCAAAGATATGCAAGTGTCGGACGTCGACGAGGAGGAACCTCTGCGAACCACGCACGAGGAGGCGAAATGGGATGACCAATCGGTAGACGACACCACATCCACACCGGAGGAGGTAGAGGCAACCACCTCCGCCGAAGTTCGGCGAACTCCGACGACACGCCTCGCAGAGGTGGCGGTAAAGGAACGCCAACACGCCGAAAGCCCAGCTGTACTGCCCCGCCGTGTCCCAGTCAGTGAGGCAGTGGAAGTACATCCACGACGCGCTGTCCCCCGTGCCGTCGGGGAAGAGAACGTAGCCAAACAAGTGCAGTATCCATGCCCTGCAATTACATGTAAAATGATATTAAATAAAACTATGTCAATTAGCAAAAAGCTCGATTAGACGACAAGTTGGCTCGATATCCACCCCTACCTGCAGTAGTAGGCAACTGTCGGAGCCATGTGATCAGAACTCCAGAAGTGCCATGGACTGCCTCAGCAGGAAGCTCTGTCCCGAGGAAGGCCTCTACTCGGGCTCTCCAACCAGCAGGCATGCACGGTCCGATCACTGGACGACCGTGAATGGCGACACCAAGTATCTTCTGAGTGTCCTGGAGCGTAATAGTCATCTCACAGAAAGGGAGGTGGAAGCTGTGAGTCTCCAGCCTCCACCTACATGATACAAAAAAGAGGACTACATGTCAGAGAATTTGAGGCGCACATAGCCGACCAACAATGAACATGCAAGTGGAGCAATGGTTTAGGAGAATACCACAATCGGTGCGTTGATGGCCGGGGTTGAAGGTGGGCAACCCACGGCGAACTCCGTAAGAGATGGCGTCTAGGCCAGCCCTCTCCAGGAAGGGAGTGTACCTCTCGTCGTACCGCATGTCCTCGAACCCGTCATGGGTTCGAGGACGAAGGATGGGCAGCTCCTGTATAGAGTACACCAATTTTTTTAGTTAATGCATCAACATAAACTGAAATTACACAGGAAGTGATCAAGGCAGTACCCTCCCCTCGGCGGTGAGCCGTCCTCGGTGACTCTCCTCGTAGTGTGGGTCTAGCAGGTGGAATTGCGCCATCCTACAAAAAATTGAATTTGTCAGTCCAACATACAAGTAAACAAAATATTGAACATGCATAAAATATGGAAAGAATAAGAAATTAAACAAGAAACATAGCCAATTGCATATGGAAAAACAACTAGACGAACTATGAAAAATAACGAACAACAAGCACTCGCACCTGACTAAGTGGCCAATGGCATGTGCGTGAATTGTGGCCAAGTCTACCACATCTGCTACATTGGTTCTGCTCGGGGTCAGTAAGAAAGGGGGTTGCTCTCCCTCGCCTCGTTCTTCCTGGAAGCTGATCCATAACCATCTTGTGTCTTGTCCTCTTCCTGGTTCCACGTTTCTTCCAACGGCTACCCGGATCCGCAATGTATTTGGGCCCGGTGTATGGTGGCCACTCTCCCTCATCCCGGTAAGGCTCGAAACGGGGAGACCACGTAAGCACAAGGTTGTCAACACTGAATTCCCGAGGTATCTTGCTCTCGTAGTCAAAGTTGCGATGCCTTGCTGCTGCCACATAATGAGAACACGGAAAATGGTACTGCCTCGGTTTACCACATGTGCATAAGAAAGCAATAAGGACAACCTTATGCCTCCTCGTCGGCCGGAGCTCTCCATCGGTCGTTGTACCACCCCTTTCTACAACCTCGTAAGTGCCCGTGGCGCTGTCAAAACAATGTACCTCATGTGCCTCAGCCCTAGCCTTTGCCTTTTCAAGGTGGCGCTCGTTTTGGCGCCCATCTCACTTGTTTACTCAGAGCGCCATTGCATGTGCGTGTCTTTCGTTGAACCAGCAACAAGCTTGTAAAAGGTGAAGGATACGATAGCATTGACGGGCATACCACGATACCCCTAAGCAAACTATTGAAGGATTCGCCATGTTGCTTGTCCGAAACTCGCACTCCACCACCGTCGCCATGAGCCCTTGTCCATTTGTCGACATCTCTCATCAATCCCGTCAACCACTGTCTACCTTCTGCGTTTGTTGCAGTATTAAGCTGCTCCAACTTCTCCTGGAAGAACTTGACCTCAAGCATTCGAGCGACCTCCTCGAACAGAGGAAAGTTATCCTTTGTACCATCCTTACGGAGTAGATTCTCGGCAAGATGCCGAGTGCACCAACGGTGGTGCAAAGGTGCATACCCCGGTATCTGCTCTTGTACGGCAGCAAGTATGCTCTGGTGTCTATCAGATATGACACCCACCTCCCTACCAGGGCCGACCACGTGCCTCCGAACGAGCCGCAAGAACCATCCCCAGCTGTCTTTGTTCTCCCTCTCAACCAAAGCAAACGCCAAAGGAACCAACGCGTTGTCTGCGTCACAGGAAATGACTATCGGTGTGCCCGGTACTTGCCAAGAAGAAACGCATCGCCAATGGAGAAGACGGGACAACAATGCCGAAAGGCCTCGATGGACCGAGCAAAGCACCGTAAAGCACGGAAGAATATCGCATCCCATCTTGAGTCCATTCGCTTGGTTTCGGACGTACTCATAATGCATGCCTGGATTAATCGCTTTGATTGCATTGAAGAGTGCCGCAACCGCAAGTACCCATCTTCCCAGCCCCCATATATCATCTTCCGGATGCCTTTGCCCTCCATGCTTTTCCATACCTTATCTCGTATCCAAATTTCTCCTTAACAATCCCAGCAAGTGTCTTCACCTTCATATTGGGTTCTCCCTTTACTATGTGACACAGTGACTTGGCAATAATGGTAGAGGTCAACTGCCGATGCTTCTGTTTGAGCTCTGCTTCGGCACAAGTGTGTGGGCCAACGATTCTTGTGATCTTAAACTTTCCCGTGGACTTCTGTTTCCTAGCACAAACCCTCCATTCACATGTTTTCTTCTCGCACACAACTGTGTACCTCCGCTCTACATAAGAATGCCTCACCTTGAATGGCCTTTTACGAATCACTGAATACTCCTGCAGCCACCTTCTCAATGCAGCCAAGTCCTCAAACATCATGCCCTTCTCAATTGTCATGCTTGACCCGGCCTCAAGAGCATCTAGCAGCTCGTCATCCCTTCCTTCTGCATAAGCCTCATGAGAATGCCTAAGATCGCTGAATTCATGAACTGATGGATCCCGGCCAGGGCAATAACGCCTGATCAGCTCAATATCACTTTCGGTCAGCTCTCCAAAAACGCGGTCATCATCAGAATCAACGGCCCTTGCGATCTCGTAAGGCTCCAGATCATCCACAATTTGAACATCCACACTGTTGGAGTCCCTGCAGACTTCTTCAACGCTGCGATGGAGCAACGGAGGAACACCCACATTATCGTGAATGTCTCCCGCATCATAAGCACAAAACGATGGGATTGAGACAAAAAAGCAATGACGGAAAAGGCTAAAGTGTTGCTCGACACTTATCGGGATGATTCTGGTCAATCCCATCTCCCGAGGCCGCCACGACATCATCATCCGACATTCAACTCGAATCGGTTGAGAAATCGAACCTCGCTTGGGGCGAGATAGAGCATCGGCACCTCGTGCACTTCTTCCACATCCACCGCAAGATCCGTAACGGAGGGTCTAAGGGTGCCCGATCACCTAGTTCGGTGAATAACCGTGAGGGTGGGATCAATGGACACCTTCCGCACAACAAGGTCCAAACATTTTAACTCATTCCTCATAACCAATTTGACATATTTGTCCCACTCATCCTCACAACCAATTAAGATCAACCGCCTGAGCATTGTGTCTTTCGAACCGAAGTGAAGTAACCCCTCAACTGTGATGCTCTCCTCGTTTGCATGACAATGTAGCTCCTCCCGGGCCCTAGCAACTAACTCACTAAACGATGGTCGATCACTGAATATCAGAGGCACCCTTTGCATTTCAACAAATCGAACATTTCCATAATCATCACTTGTCACACTGCCTCCATGATATAGGGTGACTAGGTTGTCCATCTAGTTCATACAGAAAACCAAACTTAATACCTTTAATCGAAATTGGATACTAGATAGTAACTAATAAGTGTTAGAAATATGCCCTAGAGGCAATCATAGAGATGATGATATTTCGTTGTATCCATGATTTAATAAATGTTCCTTGAATATTGCCTTTGTGTTGATTAACAAGTATGTGACTTGTTTGTGAAACTCTTTACTTATATGGTTATTCTAAAGTTGTCCCTAGTCGGAGTTCATGTGAGGACACACGTGAATGATGGATTAGCACATGTATCGGTTGATGACCATGTTTCACAGGTCATAGACATGGAGATGTCAAACCAATAATGTGGACACATGTTTAGAACATGGGGTTGGACCGACCCAACATGAGACATAACAATTATACTTATGATTCTCTCTCTACACAATGTGTACGCCTTGTCCTTAGACCTGAGATTGTCGCATGTACTTGAGATGTGAATCGACCTACTTAGGGGCTATCAAACGCTACTCCGTGAATCGGGTAGTTATAAAGGTAGCTTTGGGTTTGTCATGAAGCATGCTGCGCAGGCATGGTCAATCGAGATGGGATTTGCCCTCTCTATCTCGAGAGATATCTCGGCCCTCGAGTGATCGGATCCAGAAATGCATGGCCATGCTACTTAAGGTTAAGAGTTAACCTAGTAAGGGATTCCGGATCACAGGATCGAGAAAGAGTGGTCAGCTTGGAGCTCGACCGAATATCGTGAGACAAAAGGATTGGCATGTACATAACGTTGTGATGGTTCATCCGATATGATCTTTGTGTATGTTTAGGAGTTGGCACGTCTTGCTAGAGGCCGCTACCAACTATTGACCGAGTAGGTAAACTCGTGTCATGTCTAAACATACGTGAACCCATAGGGTCACACACTTAAGGGCTGAAGCCTAATTCGGATTGGATCCGGGTTAGACTGGGTATTGAGTCCTAATGGGCCTCCATTCGCAGAAGCCCATTTGTAAGGACATCTATAAAAGGAGGGCAAGGGCGCTCAGGGTTAAAAAAGAATTTCGTGACCTCCTCAAACCCTGGCCGCCACCCCTCCCACGCCTCGGGCGCCGCACGATCTAGTAATCCGCGTGCGCCGCTCCTCCCGCACGTGTGGATACCTTTGGCGGCGCTGCATCCGTAGCGCTTGGACGAACCGCAAGAGAGGAGTTGTACGTTGGACGCCGCGACGAGGACGAGGAAGTAGTACGACTACTCGCCCGACGTGTCGCATCGACGTAGTACGACTACTCGCCCGACGTCTTTGCATCGACGAGTACGACTACTCGGCCCCGACGTGCTGCATCAATTCCGCACCTGCGCGTCTAGTGGTAATTCTGTGATCTATAACTGAAGTGATCTTGGTTTACGGGTAGAATTTTTTATTAATTTGCGCTAGCGTAGCCTACCCGTAGTCCTTCAATAAGTACCTAGTCACTAACTAAATGCTTATTTAGAAAATATGCAAATTTTGAATACAAAAAGGCTTAGTTCTTTCACAAACCAGCTTATTCGAAATATTGTTGGGAAGTGGCGTATGCACGAATGGTACAGAGCAACGTAATCAACAGCAACACTACTGCAACTGCTAATAGAAGCCTTTTTAACCCACTATTTGTTTGATATACGCATGCAAGAATGGTATGACTATAACTATGCCTTTCTTCTTGTTAAATGCTTCCATCTATTGTCAATTGACTCGATTCACTCTAGCTAGTGCATACCATAGTCTAGTGAGTTGGGAGACCTGAAGTAATGCTTGGTGTATCTAAGTTCTAACAAAATTATATCAATAATGAATAAATATAGGTGCAGGCACATGCTGTTCACAGAGGTGGAAGGAAATGGCTAACGAAATTATACCAAATCTTGCCGGCGGCGTCGCTTGCAGACACGGGAGGCGGCACCGGGCGGCCGACGGCGTGGCTTGCGACGCGGCGGCGGAGACGCGCCGGCCGCGACGGGAGGCGGACGGAGGCGGCGGCGGAGGTGGCACCGAGGCGGACGGAGGCCGGGAGGCGGCGGCGGGGAGGCAGGCGCGAGGTCGAGGGCTGACGAGGCGGAGGGCGGAGGCGACGAGGCGGCGTGGCGGAGGCTTCTGCGGCTAGGGTTTGCGGGTTTTGGACGAGCGCGTGAACCAAAAGCGCTAGCACCACGGGAAAAGGCCGTGTAGGTCGGCGCCAAGATCTACGGCTCCGACCTCGGAGCCACGACCCACGGCGCCGAGCTCGGAGCCACCAGTAACGGCGCCGAGGTCGGCGCCACGACCCACGGCTCCGAACTGGCTGCCACGTCGGCGCCACGTAGGCCATAACGGTGCTGCGGGCGTGGCACCTCGGAGCCGTGGACCACGGCGCCGAGACGTGTTACCTCGGCGCCGTGGGTCACGGCTCCGACCCCCTGGGTCTAAAAACGGAATTAAAACTACCAGGGGTCTAAATGTGAAAAATTTTCAAAAAAAAGGGGCTAAAATAGAAAAAATTCGGGTTAATAGAAGCATTTTGAGAAAATATGTCTGAGGATGACAAAGCGCCAAGTATCTGGGTAGAAAATTTTGATCATATGTGCCAATTATTCAGAAATGGAGGAAATATCTTCTCTTTTATAATATATAATATTAAATATCACAAATGTAGTTTTGCAACCATCTGCTTTCTAAAAAGCAAAAATACATATGTATTGCTAAGCCATTTAAATATTCTTTAAGGACGATGTCCGCTGCAAGTGCATGAGCCACCTTACTAGTTGTCTAAAATGTACAGTTTTAAAATATGAAAATGATACTAGCGAACACTACTATATTTTTGTAACTTTTTTGAATATGTAATAAAAATATTCAGCAGTCAAAGTGGTGTCATATTAACTCAAAAAATATCACCCTGTTGTGATCGTAGCGTGTACTTAGTTGCTTCAGTCTTGAGGCGCGTAGACATGGAATATGCATATCTGCAGATGAACTAAATCGGGATGAAATCCTGAGATGATCCATTAATTCATTTTGACCAGAGGCAATTAAGAGACAGACGACGACGACTCTGGCTACCCAAGATATGATTAAAGCTGGTTTGAACGAAGAGCGACAGATTTTGATCGACGGATATATTCTTCTTGACGCGCGGTCGAAGAGAGATTAGGATCGGATCTTTGGTGGATTGATGAAGATAAGGATCGATCTTTATTTCTTATATATTACTGTCACCGATTAAAGCTAGCTAGCCGGCCCCGGGCGGTCCATGATATCGATCGATCAATGTAAAAGCATATGGATGGAGTACTTGAGCACTATTCGTTACCATATGCATATGTTGTGGGGACGGATGGCTACTTGTTGCCTAGGGATCGATCGATGGAGCGAGCATACATATCCTGCAGAAAGAGAGGAATATATGTATCGGATCGTGCATATATGCGTGCACCTGATCCGAGTTGTATATATTAATTGTGTATATATTACTCGGTTAATGGACTCCATGCATGCATGACTAGATGATGCGCATGCATCTGATCGAGTATCGATCGATCTGCCTAGCTAGAGGAATATTACTGCATCAACTTCGCGCCTGCATGTTTGTGCTTCCGGCCGGGTTGACCCGCCGAATTGAACGACCGTACATATATGCAGATTAGATACTCCATATCGCCGGCGGCCGGGGATATCGACGACGAAGTACGTATATATATATATATATATATATATATATATATATATATATATATATATATATATATATATATATATATATATATATATATATATATATATATATATATATATATATATATGTATATGTATGTAGCAACTTAATCAAATAGTTGCAGTAATATGTATGTTAGTTTGCACAAGATTAAAAGATCATCGCATCTTGTAGCTTGCTACCGGCGGGCGATCGAATAGATTGGAGCACTACGTACCTCCTTAAATTCCATGAGGATGCATGGTGACTAGACTACTAGTTAGTATAGTATACCATTGCAATACATCAATATAAACACATACATACATACATACATACATACATACATACATACATACATACATACATACATACATACATACATACATACATACATACATACATACATACATACATACATACATACATACATACATACATACATACATACATACATACATACATATATATATATATATATATATATATATATATATATATATATATATATATATATATATATATATATATATATATATATATATATATATATATATATATATATGTGTGTGTGTGTGTGTGTGTGTGTGTGTGGGAGTATATCTAGTGCAATTGGCCTTTTCAGTATAAACATGCAAACATGAATTAGAGCCGACGGATCCAACTTCTATACCTACCCCCACCCCTTGGCCTCGCCTGGCGCCTCCCTCCCCAGCATCCCTCAGCAACCCCGGCATCCCCTGGCGCCAACCTCCGGTGCAGCCCTCCCCAGCCGCGCCGCTCGCCTCCTCGCTGTGGTCATGGTCGAAGGCGGCCGTAGTTATAGCAGCTGTGGTCGAAGGTAGGCGTGGTCTGATGTAGTCATGGTCATAGAGTTGAAAGTGGCTATGGTCATGGCGGCCGTGGTCATGGTTGAAGATGGCTGTGGTCGTGGACGACCGTGGTTGTGCACAGCTGTGGTCATGAGCATCGTGGTTGAATCGGCGAGGGGAGGGAGGAGCTCGAGGCGGCGGGGAGGTCGGATCTGGCGCTAACGGGGGCGGGTAGGAGGGAGGATCTCGAGGCAGAAGGGAGGAGCTCGGGGGGGCAGCGAGGAGGCCAGATCTAGCTCTAAGGGCGCTGGGAGGAGGGAGGAACTCAGGCTGCGGCGTCACCTGTGCTGCCCTTAGGGGCTACACTGGGGGAGGCTAGGCGGCGCCGAGGGAGGCCAGAGAGGGCGGTGCCAAGGTAGGCCGGGGGGGCGGCGCTGGGGGAGGCCGGATGGGGCGGCGCCGAGGGAGGCCAGAGGGGGCCGGGGGGGGCGCTGAGGGTGGCCTGGGGGCAGCGCTGGTGGAGGCCGGGGGGCGGCGTAAAACACTATCGGGGAGGTGGGGGGTTAAGTGCAAAATTGTATTATGTTTTACGGGATTCCACCCACACAGATTTGAGGCGTAGAAGGTTGGATCCGTCAGCTCTGATTCGTATTTGCATATTTATATTGAAAAGACCATTTACACTATATATGCTCCCTATATATATACATATACATATATGTGTGTATACACACACTGCGTGTGCGTGCACTGTGCACGCTAGTTTGCGCGCTAGAATGTTACTACCGTTTGTGTTTGTGCGTAAAGTTACTGTCAAACACATGCAGAGTTACTACAACTACTGGCAGTAACTCTATATGTGTTTGACAGTAACTTCACTGACAAACAGTGGTAACTTCCCAGCGAGCATTTTACACCTGCAAGAAGAATAGTATATTAGATGTAGGTATAATTACACCTGGGAGTAAAAAGTATTTTTCATGAATATATATATATATATATATGTATGTATAGGAAAATTACATAAGGCACCATGGTGCCTAGGCACCAACATCCGATACACGTGTATGATTGATAATTTTTTTGAGTTTGGGTATGAAAATGTTTTATACCCTTGATATATTTATGGTAAGTAAGTTTTGAACTCAGTTCAAATTAGTTTGAACTACTTTTGAGTTCAATGCAGCTACAGTGAGTATATACCATAAAAATAGTTCAAACTAATTAAACTGAAGTTGAATTTAAATTTTTTCGGAGTTTGACATCTCAAATATACTTTTTTATGGGTATATGAAGATACCCACATCAAACGTTATAATCTCAAGCAAATCAACGGTATTGATATTGGTGCCTAGGCACCATGGTGCATGAAACACTGTCTATATATATATATATATATATATATATATATATATATATATATATATATATATATATATATATATATATATATTTGTGTGTGTATTTGTATGTATGCATGCATTTATGCATGTCTGTGCAATAATTAAGGATCGATCCAGCAGCAAGCTAGTTGCAAGGATGCCGATGCGCATGTGGATAATACCAGCTGATCGATCGACAATTGGAGCTTAAGCCTCAAGAGTCAATATTCGAGATCGATCGATACTCCCGCCATGTATAGGTATAGCCTATCTTTACGAGTGCATTCCACAGAGAGAGAGAAAGAGAACAGAGTTCTGATAACCGGCCGAAAACCGGCTGTATCGGGTATGCCGATATCCACAGGTAAAATCTCGTGCCGGCCAAAATAATTCGGTCTGTTTTAAATAGAAGCCCGCAAGATTGACCTATGCAGGGCGCCGAGTCAGCCCTAAAGTACAGTCGCGCAGGTTGGCTTTCTCCTCAATCCTCCTCCCAGCTGCCATTCGGCTGATCTCTTCCTCTCAAATCCCCAGAGATTGTCAGGGAATTGAGGGCGCTGAAGGCGGCGAAGGAGGAATCCTAGACAGCGGTGCAAGCCGGGGCAGCGAAGGCGACGATGGAGGCTGGGGTTGCAAGCGTAGAGGCTAGGAGCACTACTATAAAAGAAGCTAAACTGAACGCTTACACCATAGATAGTTCTTAGGAATCATCTGTGCTATAAGTATCACAAACGGTTCATATGAATAACCGTCTATGGTATTTTTACAGACGGTTATTTATACGAACCGTCTGTGATAATAGAAGACATCACAGACAGCTCTTACTAATACCCGTCTGTGATAATTCGCAGATGATTCTTGATAAGAACCGTCTATGATAATGCTAGACATCACATACAGTTTTTTATTTGTAACCATGAAGCTTATCTTTGTAAAATTGTAAGTGTCCTCTTGTGTATGCAGTGCTATGGGTAAGCTACTCGATATCTTGTGATGTTGTAATAGTGGATTCTAATCTTATTAGAAATAAAATGTGTTGCTATGTTTGTTGCTTTATTTGCTTGTTTTCAGATGATATAGTTAACATTTCCTGAGGCTAGCCGAAAAATAGAAATAATTTAGGTATAAAATGAACTATCACAGACGGTTTTGTGGTATAAACCATCTGTAAAGAATTATCATAAATGGCTCAATTAAGAAACCGCTTGTGATGAGAAAGTATCACAGACGGTTCCATATACCAACCGTCTGTGATACTCAGGGCATCTGTAGTGTATATAACCCAAAGGGCCTTAAGATGGGTCCCATCTAAACCTTAAGACCAACTCCATAGTGTATATAACCCAAGGGGCCTTAAGACGGTCCCACTTGGCAGATAAAGAAAAATTATATTTTAATGCTTGTGGCCAGGTCTTTAGCTTGAGGACCAGCCTTAAACTTTTTTTGCTTAGGGTCTGCTTAAGGTCACTCCTGTAATGTATAAGGTTGATCTTAAGGTGGCTTAAGACCTCCTCTTTTCATACACTACAGATGCCCTCACACATCACAGACAGTTGGTAGCTAGAACCATCTGTGATGTGTGAGTGTCATAAACGGCTTTTTGGTTCGAGCTGTTTGTGATAATGTTCTTTACAGACGGTTTTAGATACAAATCATCTGTGATGTATTTTTCACAGACGGCTCACAAACCGTTTGTGATAACCTTTGATTATCACTGACATATAAATTCAGACAATTTAAAAAATCGTCTGTGATGATAGTTTTGAATCGTCTACAATAACCTTTTTTTTGTAGTAGTGAAGGGTGGTGATGGCCAGGGCAGGGGCGGACCCAAAGCATAATTAGTGGGGGCCTTGGCCCCCAGTCAATTTTGTTAATCACTTATACTCTCTGGATTTAATCCATATGGGCCCCCAGTCCACAACTCATCAGGCCCCCAGTGGCCCAGTGAGGCAGCCGGCAGGCCGGCAGGCCAGCAGTGCCTTCTCAGCTATGCGTAGGCCTGCGCTGATATGCATGCCCCCACTTAATTTTAGTTCTAGGTCCGCCCCTGGGCCAGGGGCAGGAACCGGGATGGCGGCAGCATTGAGCGTCGCGATGCGCTTTACCCACATGGCCCAATTGGGTTTGCGGACGGAGACACGGTAGGGAGAGGGTCGTACGTACGCCAGAGACCATGGTGACGCGGATGGGGTGCGTGACGGCGTAGGCAATGACGATCGATCCTAAGAGCAGGTACAATAAGGTTTAGTCAGCAGGCTATAGCAAATATAATATCAACCAAATCTTACGTGGCAGAGAGAGAAAGGAAGAGAGAGAAGGAAGCTGGCTACTAAATTACAGCTAGCTATAGCACGTAAAAATATGCATTTCACTCTCTTACACGTGGGGCCAAATAGTTATTGTAATAGCTATCTTATTGTATGAACTATTTTTTTGAAGGTTATAGATGAAATGGACAAGTGTTATAGCCACTAGTTGGCTATACTATTGTACTTGCTCTAATGGTGGCAGAATACAGGTACGAACTGGAAAGGCAAGGATTGAACAATAAGGAATCGCACCGGCGTAGAGTACGAGTCGGGTTCGGATCCAAAAATCCAACAACAAATTAACATAAAAAAAAGGGGGAAAATAACAGCCACAAGAATCCTCCAAATGAGGAACACGGATCGGATCAAATTAAATCAAACAGATCGAACACTGCAGCTCCAAGGGCATGGAAATTGGGCAAGAAAAAAATTAGTAGAGCAAGTGAAATACTTCGGAGCGGCTTCTCCAGCGGCAGCCTAGCTTGGCTCCTCCCTCTCTGATTGCGCCAAGGTATGCGTGCGATATGTCAGGTTAATTGCAATTGTTTTCTGTCAGCCTAATATCGGCCGATTTCATAGCCATATTTTTACCTGGTTATCTGCCGATAATCGGTGATTTTTGGTTAAAATTTGCTTAAAATTTAAATATTGATTTGAAACAGCCGAAATTTGTCGCCTATATCGCCCCCTCTAAAAAATTATTATCGGTATTGAAAACCCTGAGAGAGAGAGAAGGGGGAAATTTACGAGTGGAATAATTAACTGAATTTACGAGTGGAAACGGATCGTATCTTGATTCATGCATGCATGTCTACCGATCTAGCTAGTTTGACCGAGCTAGCGAGGTGCAGATCATGCATGTACTATACTAGCTAGCTAGTCATATCTAGCGCTTATCCACGGAAGTGGATTTTTTACCTCTCAAGGAGACTCTCCGATATCTGACAGTATCGATCGGCCGGATCGGAGGAGATGACCTAGCCGCATGCACGTACGGGAGCACGTGTCGACCGGCCGGCAGCAGGCACCACGCTCTGTTGACTGTCAGGCAGGCCGGCCGGCGGCCGGCGGCCGGCTAGCTTGTGGATTAATTGCTACCTGTATGCATGCCCGCTGGAGGCTAGCTTCACCTGCAGGCCGGCGTTGCACATGGACATGGCCAAGGCATGGGGCAGAGCAACCATGCATGCATTGATCGATCACATTGACCAATGCATGGATGGATGCATTATTAATTGCATGCATGCTACTCCGATTTGATTCGGTAAAGAGTATACACTCCGACAGAAAGCATAACTCACAGTTTTTGAATCGTTTGAATTTATATATCTATAATAATATATGATTATCACATACGGCTATCAATACAACTATCTATAATATCCTAATATCATAGACGGCTAATACATAAAACCGTCTGTGATATGTCATGTATCACAGACGGTTCTCAGCTATAGCCGTTTGTGATATCTTATATATCACAGACGACTAATACTAAAAACCGTCAATGATACCTCATATATCAAAAAAGGTTTTTTTCTAAATAATGTCTGTGTTATTATTAATACATGCAGTTTGATAGCTATTTATTGTTACAAATCGTCTATGATAGCTACTTGAACATCTATATTATTTTCTATTTTTCGGCTAGCCTCAGGAAATAATAGTCATGTCCTCTAAAAACAAGCAAAAAAATATCACATATATAGTACACGACAATCATTACACAGATCACACAAATGAATTAAACAACTAAATGATGTACATTTGAATGAATTGTTTGATTGAGCACAATTGAGTGATTACAATTGTATCAAATATTTTAACAACTAATCATCATCGCCGAGGAAGAAGTCTTTAGCCTTGTTTATGACATCCGCTATCAAGAATTTGGAGAGCATTCCTCAAATTTCGGCTAGTTTCTCAAGATCGTATGTACTTGAGTCGAATTCCACACCCTGTCGCTAGTACTGTTAAAGTCATTAGCATATATATACATATATTAAATTAATGATCACGAAATAAATATTGGCAGGTTGACAAACCTCTGGATCTTTCGTCTTACTTTCCATAATTTCCTTCATATGTCTGCAAATGTAGAATCTACATACGTTGCCCTGTAACTGTTGGTGGCACTGCAAAAATAGAATTACATATATAGGTATTATCAGTTCTACAAACATTATTACAAAGTATGATATAGGATTATTGTGTTGTAGCGGGTACAGAAAATCGTGTCCTTGTGTCTCCCTCCCTGGGTAACGTAAGCGCTGAATGATCTATGTGACTCTAAAAAGTTAGCCTTAGCCATTGCAAATGAAGGGAAGACTACAATAGTGTTATACATGGAGGAAATAAGTTTACCTGTCAATTGTTTGTTGCACATAGGTGAAGTCATGGTTGCTCCTAAATAGGGAATCCAGTGAGACCTAGTAATGTATGTTGCCATAGTGATTAATCCTAAGTTTATGTTACGTAGAAAGTACAAATGAAACTTGTATGGAAACTAGTGAAGCACTTACCCCTAGTTGAAGGGTACCATGATGTAGTCCTTGTCACTATGAGCATGCAATCCCCTCGTTATGTAATATTGTTATATCGTGATTCTATACATAAGCAATAAGTTATTACATTTATCGATATTACGTGAATATAGAACTTGATTGTACAATACAGCTATAGTGTCTAGCATTGTAGAGTGAGGCATCGAGTTCATTGAGATGGAATAGTAAATATAAGTCTTCGAAGGTCACGACGAAGTAGCCTAAGTCATACAGGAAATGCGCCTCCGTGTATCCACGGTGAATCCACTGTGCTGGTTTGGCTTCATGTTGGACCTCTCCATGTACTAGCTATGCAAAGTCCCGCAAACCAGTCCAAGACTGGGTAATTGTGTCTCGGGGACCAACAACACTCCTAGTATGAACTTCCATTCCGCGGGAGGCACTTTAATCTTCTTCAATTGGGTGTTAACGTCGCGCTTATGATACATTTTCGATATCATCTTTACAGGAGCTGATGCGTTGGCCTTTCGAAGAGGAGCTTGAGGTGGAGTCATAGAGGCATGGTCGTATGGAGATCGCGGCACGGAAGGGTCCAGGGTCATGTCTCTCTTGGGCCATTGGACGAATGTGTATACGACATCCCCTAGTGTCAGGATTTCTCTATTTGGGGACCTCTCCAGCAGGATGGCCTTGAAAACGTTATTAATGTTGTCCACCTAAACCTTCACAAAACTAGTCCCTAGCTGGTGCACCAACATCCATGGTAAGCATGGATACGCCAACTCTTGCCCAGCATCAATGGGAATGCCAATAACCCTGATTTTGAGGATGCATGACGTATTGACGTGGCCTCCTATATAACGATACATGATGATTTAAGGCATTCACCAGGTCTATCTATGTAGCATTCTAGATATGTACATTACCTGGATGTCATTGGTAGGTAAGTGGGCATCGCTATGTTCAGAAAGTGTTAAGGACACGTAGCTACTCTGACGTTGAGGGGGACTGGGTACCGCAATAACAGGGGTGGCTTGTGACTGGTTGCAGATTTCTCTCAGTTCTCCCTGTAATGCATCTATCTCTCCTTGAAGTGCGGCAGTTATGTCCTCAAATTTTACATCAAAATCCCATTTCATACATTCCTCGCGATCAACCTTGGATCTCTTCCTATCCTATATGCCTCAAAGTCGTTTGAAAATCTGTACCTCTAAGATATGTAAACCTGTAGCCTCATGTGCGACCTGAGTGCTTCGTGTTTTCCAGGGCCAAGGATAGTATGTCCCTTTCCCTGACTGCTTGGAAGGAGCCTTCGAAAGATTCAATACTCAATGTTTGCTGCAATAGGCAATCATGTTATTTTAGACCACATGAAGTTATAGACCTATTAACAACTAGGTAATTTAACATTTCTTACCAGGCATTAGGATACTTCCTCGTCTATATGGTTTTTGAAAGAGACAATGCCCGAAGATATGGTTGATGACCTCGCTCTTAACCAATTTCACGTGCACTGGTTTGTGATCCCAGCAAATGGTGGGGAGGTCTCCGATCGAATTGTAGCCTCATCCTCCATCCTCCATTGTGGGATTTTACGCGCGTACCCAGCGCTACTGAGTCTATGGGGGTGAGTGTTTCGCGCTTGAGAGCCTTGTGCGCCACACTTTCCTGTTGAAATTCGGTCGTCATCTTCATCTCCATAACTTGGCAAAACTCGGTTACTGGTACTCCCTCGGTCACCTCACCTTGTAGTGATTGTATGGGAATCGCCTTGTACTTGGCCTTGTAACTAGTTTCTCTATTTTAATAACAGATTTATATATGAAACACTAGCACTGGCATCTCGATTCTTGAAAATATTATAGACATATTTAATTTAGTTATACATCTTTTCAAAAATACTTTAGAAATAAAAGAAATATATTATTAGCAAGAAATAGAATCTCATGATAGATTGGTTGCTTTAGTGTTATAATTCATGAGGAACAAATTTCTAACCTAAAAATCTATAGTACAATAAGAACACAACCTAGTTCTCTATGTAATTGCTGGTGTTCTATAGAGGTATACAATTTTTGTTAGGCTAATGGAAGGTAGAATTGTAGTGCGAACTCAGATTTTGAATAGATGAATCGGCATCATGTGCTCTATGGCGAATGAACCAGCAGCCCACTCTCGGAACTCCAACCTCAAGACATGCACATTCATAATGTTCCGTTAGCTGAAGGAAGATGAATTATCAACTAGCAATGAAACTAATAATTGTAAGAACTAGTGTCACATGTTGCACAAATGAAGAACAACCAGGGTACTCTAGTCCATGGTAGCCCACATAAGCGAAGGTCAATGCCATGTAGTCTGCACCGTACTGGTGGACCATGTAGCCACCATATGTCTAATTGTACAGCTCATCATACTGCAGGAGGCACGGTTGGTCCACGGGTATGTATGTATCATATTGCACCTCGTGGTCTCAGATAGGTGAGTTGACATCACTACCTAGGGTATTGTGTGTGTCAGGCTGTCTCCATGATGAGGATGAATGTGCTATGCTCCGCCGTCCCCCTCGCCCCAGTGAGGGAGGTCTGGGGTCAGGCTGCCTCCTTGATGAGAATGGAAGTAGAGTACTACCGACATGAATGGCCTACATGAAGATGACATGTATGCATGAGACATGTATAGGGAACAATGGAAAAAGGTATCATGCTGATAACACAACAAAAATGTGAAATCCTCAAACTTGAGCAATCTGTTGCATGAACAGGGAATGGTCGAGGCTAGGGTGGTACACCGATGAGCTAGGACATGCTGATAGACAATGCTGCAGCCCATCATCCCTTAGGATAAACATGTCACTAGGACAGCCGTAGCTGATGGCCCCAAGTGTGTGTTTGGCATCCTCGTACATGTTGCGGACGGACCCCGACATGCGTTCTATCACACTCGAGCGTCCACGGTGTAGTGTGGCTCCACCCTTAGACATTATGCGGTGTAGCCGGTTAGGCTATAATTACGAACAAAATAGGTTAGTTGTGTATGCATGAATAGTACGATACAAATATGAACATTAAATCTTTTACCGCTTCATCATGTCGTGCTTGGCCTGTATCAAATACAAACTTGAGCAATGTGCTTGGCCTGTATCAAGGGCTATGCGGTGAGGTGCGTTAGTCTAAAATGGGTTCACACCATGTACCTCCAAGTACGCGAGGTACTTGTCTAGGTTGTTTGGCAGTCACTCCAGCTCGACCTCTGTCCTCGCCGATTGCTCCCAGGCTATGGTCCATAGTGCCTATGTTGCCCTCCAATAATCACTCTTCGGTCCCTTCTTGGTTTGCCTACATAAAAAAGTGGTTGTACGCAACTATTATTTCAGTTTAGAAATAAAGAAGTCACAAATTGTCTGCTACTTAAAAGTTGAAGCAATGGACTATACAAAATGAGGTGACAAATAAATTTACTTACAGGTGAGCGTGGCTAGGTAGTGTTGACTCAGTGCGGTGGCACCTATTAGGGAAGCCCAAATTGTCTCATGACTCGTTGGGGGCGTAGGGCTCCACATATGGGAGAAGACAAAGTGGTAGGTCCTAAGCGTTGTCTCAAAGATAAACTCTGCAGTCCACACTAGCCACACGATGCTTCTCTTGTGCAAGGTCTTGAATGTGTTGTGAAAATATGGGTACACTAGATGTGGTCTCTCCCTGGGCCATCTTAGCTCACTAGCAGTCCAACAAGTGGACATGGTGGGTCCGTCCACCAGGTTATTGCCATCAACGTCACCGTAGAACCATGCCACCAACTAGTACAGGTGCACCTACACCAAAAAGTACGGTAGACCAACAAAGAAGTAGCAGACGATGAGGTTTAGCTTATGTAGTGGCACACTATGAGCCATGCACAAACCCTTGTAGGTCATGCACAATATAGTTGAGCCTCAACTGTACAGTGGGACCTCATAAGGCTCGTCGTCAATCAGGGAGTCAGCGATGTGGATGTAGCTGGGGTACACCCAATGTCCCTGAATCATAGGAAACATGACCAACTCGAGCATGAAGAGCAAGTAAGCAACTAGAGGGGACCTCACAACCTCTACATGCTCATTTGCTGGGCATTGTCTGTACCATCACAACCACAAATGTGGCACTCTGTGGATCCTGTCTAGAATGGGATGACCAAACCGGTGCAGCAGACATGCCTTCCAATCAACTGACCTATGGGATGGAACCATGGGACAACCCCATAGTGGCAGGCCGGTAAGGTACATAACATCCTACAAGCTGATGGACATCCCTCCCACCAAAAGTGAAATGTGTGGGTCTCTGGTCTCTACCAGTCAATGAGTGATGATAGAAGTAGTGAGTCCAATGCGAAGGACCATCCAATGTACAACATCCTCACCATGGGTAGCAACCCGGCCCACTGCAGAACTGGAACGTATGGATCATCGAGAAGCCAGTCCTTCCAAACTCCCCAGAGAACAAAGTGGGGCATTTCGTCACCGCTCGACCATGACCGACAACGATGCTATTTATCCCAAGATGGGTCCAGTAACGTACCATACTCGTGACTATCACCAACAACCATTCCCTGCAATACAGAAAATAATATGTCGGTGTCCAACGATGCTAAATAAAACCTACCATAATCGAGAATAATCATGCACATGTACACAACTAAGCTACCAATTATGCCTACTACCATGTGCTTATATGCATGCATACAGATACACACATATATGCATACATATATACACACAGATACTACAACTAACAGTGCACACTTCTGCAATCCTGACATCATTTCCAACAAATTTTTTAGTGGCACAAGAGCAATAAGTACATACGTGCAGACTTACATAGATATTTCCTAAATTGCGCACACATTGGGAGTAGTAAAAATAATGACACATATTTTTTTAGCTATTTACCAAAAACAGGTCAATATGCCTAAATACATGTATACTGGTATACACGTATATAGATACATATGTGCACATAGATACTACAACTAACAGTGCGACCAAACCACCAATTTCTACAATTTTCTGTAATCATATGGGAACAATAAATATATACGTGTAGACTTATAGACGTATTTCAGCTATTTTTTGAGCCCATATTTTTCATCTATTTACAGTAAAAAAATCATTCTCACCACTAATACGTCCTAAATATGGCTAATAACAAAAACACATCGATCAACTAAACATGGTTACCAAGTGCATTCCATAGTACAAACCACCGTTACACTAATGAAATGCTAACGACATATTAAGCGCATTGCTCGTATGTGAATGAAGCATACCTTTTCTTGAAGGTCTTCACCTACTCTACAATCCTTCCAACTATAGAAGATCATAAATTATAGCTAGACTACCTCAAAAAAATTATTACAAACTCGCTTTTTAATCACCCTTTCTTTCACCTTCCCCACTGCTCTCTGGCTTAGTAGGAAAGAAATCGAGCGCGGCTTTGAATGATAGGGTAGAACGTGGGCCTCCTATTTTATGTGCATGGGAAGGCATTCGTGATGACGTTCCAACGCGGGTGCACACCAGCGCGGACGACCACAGAATCCCCGAGAGAATAAAACGGGAATTATACGTCACGTCACGTCGTCTGCCAACCGAGGCCACCCCCTCGCCCCCACGCATTCACCACACCACCCGTGAGCATCCAATGCTCGGCAATGCGCTACCAAACCTAGGCAGGCTCAACATGCAGCTACCGAGCAGCGACAGCTTGGTAGGACCGTTGGCCTGCCCAGCTGCCATGCTACACTCGCCCGCTCCTGGCAAGCTCCCTAGGCGTAGCAGGAGGCAGGTGTCACCTGCCGTGACTTCTGAGCTCAAGAAAAGGCTATTTTTAAAAAAACGAGTATTCGAAGCTAAATTTGAAAGAAATAGCTACAGGGCCAAAAGCGTCCTATCAATTTGGAAGAGCTACTTTTTTTTAAAGAAAAGGAAATGAAGAGTCGTAAAACAACTATGCTTGTGTAAGTACGAGGACAAAGTCAAAGACAACATTAAGAATCCGCACCGTTTCATATATGCATGTCACAATTTTTCTTTTTATCTTTTTTTATCACGTGATATATATATTAAATCCAGATCGAAGACTTTAATTTGAACTCACAAGTTCAATGATTAGATCCTTTTTATTTCTATAATTAACACGGTAATTTTAAGTTTTTTCGTCCTAAAATTAACGTAGGAGCTTTTATAGAAGCCTCCAATTAGATAGATATATAGATAGATAGTGTGTATATGTATATATGAGAGAGATTGAAAGAGTGCGTGTGCATGCATGGATGGATCACTACCTGGAGAATGAATGGAAACTGGACCCATCGGCCAGGCCACCACCTGAAGAATTCCTTAATTAAAACTGCGACCCGGTGCAAATTGAAATATGCTCGCAGATACTGAGAATATCAGGTAGCCAAACGGATCAAGATCGGACGTCAGACGCAAGTTCTTCCCTGCCTGCTCGAAGTGGCTGGGCTGGTGCGCGCGCGCCTTTAAATGGCGGCGTCGGGGGGCGTGATATATCGAACGAGCTTTACTGGGGGGGGGGGGGGAGGATCGAAGCCGAGCGAGCGAGCCATGCACATACTAGCAAGCTAGCTAGCTGCAACTGAAACCACAGATCCCTCAAGTGTCAAGCTTGCGGCAGCTAGCTCGATCGATCTCAATTAACCACCGTGCCCGCCGGCCGGCCATCTAGCTAGCTGGTACAGCTAGTACAGAATACGATCGAGTACTAATTAGCCATGGAAGAAGCTGCAGGCAAGAAGAAGCAACTCCAGGCGTCTACGGGATCAACGAGATCCATCGTCGACGAGCTCTTCGGCCCCAAGGACGCCGCCGCCGGCAGCTCCTCCGCCGCCGGTTACTTCAGCACCGTCTTCCCGCCTCCCTCCGCGGTACGTACGTCCGTCAGTCTTAATTTCTATCTACCCAGCTCCACCATATCGATCCCCAATCTCGATCATGTACGCATGGCATGTCCGCGCGCGCGCATTGATGGATGGCAGGCGACGGGGAACGATGCGTCACGTCGGGCTCACGGTAATTTCTATCCCAGCCGCCTCTAGCTACTAATATATACTCCCTCCCCTCCGTTCTTTTTTATTCTTTTAATTAATTTTCTAGAATCCATACTAGTTTAATTGATTTCACCTTAATTGCGCTAAGCTAGCTGCTACTAAATTTAAGGACAAGCTAGCTTTAAGCTGATGGATATGTATGCATGTGGACTAAGATGCATGCATGCATGCATGGAAATCGTCAGGACAGGGGAGCGGCAAGCAGCCGCAGCACGGGTCATCCGCAACAGCAGATCAGTCGCCTTACTTTGGCTCCTCCTCCGTGCACTACGGCGGCCGGGACTTCTACGCCGCCGCCTCCTCCCAACAATCTCCGGCCGCCAGCAGCAAGCAATTTCATCCCAGCGAAGCCACCGATCAAACCGCTGCACCAGCGCCCAGAACTACTGTACGTACGCTAGCTAGCTTTAAATGGGAAGTGCTAAGGAGCATTTGTGTTTTTGAGATTAAGAGTACTTAGATTTTGGAGCATTGGATCCTCGTCTAACGGATCTCAGACCCCCTTATAGAAATGAATCTGGACCATTAGATCTCTATCTAACGGATCCCTTTATACCACCCTCTAAAAAAATATGAGTTCTTTGTATCTTGGGCGTTCGATGGAGATCCAACATCTCAAAAATCTGAGTACTCTCAAACGTAAAAAAATACTTGAATGCTTCCTGGACACTACCTTAATTTAATTCTACTCACCTTGCTTTCTCTCTCTTTCTAGCTTAATAATGCATTTCCGATGGATGATAACTCAATTATTGTTAACTACTGATCAACTTGGGTACAAGCAGAGGGACGACGGCAAGGACAGTCCGGCAGCCACTCGTGGTGACTGGTGGCAAGGTAGTAACAGCTAACTATAATATCTTTTATGATATCTATAAATAGATTAAAGATAGGTTCTACGTTAAATTATCTTTTTATATATCTATGTAGACAACTTCTCCATTACACAATGTATCTTGTTACTCGTGTTACAGTCAACTGTTAGAGCAAGTTTAATAGTACAGATAGCTGCTACCTCCAATACATTTCTATGTCATTAAAAGATAATGATGCAGTCAACTCATACAATAAGCTGGCTATAAGTTGTCTCTACAAGAGCTCTCAATCATTTAATACATACATGGGTATTGATAATTTAATACATGCATGGGTATAGCAATTAGTTCTATGGGTACATGCATGGATAATGCATTGTTTCATGTGCTATAGCCTGACTCTTGCATGGGAGTCGGCTTGGCTCTCGCTCTCCTTTTCTCTCCCCTCCACATAGGACTATGCTGACATGGATTCCCTTATAGCTAGCACAATCAGCCTTATTAAACTTGCTCTTATATGCTCCGGCTTATAGATCATTCACAACATCTTTTATTCTATGTGGCAAGGTTTATAGATAACTGAGGTCATACCATTGTACATGCTCTAAGACTAGCTAGCTAGCTACTATCGATCTCTCAAACTTAGATAATTAATTTTCACATCATTAATTATTTCTCAATATATATTGATGATCTCTTCCAGGCTCAGCTACTATCGATCTCCCAAACTTGGATCATTAATTTTCACATCATTAATAATTTCTCAATATATGTTGATGATCTCTTCCAGGCTCCCTCTACTACTAGCAGCAAGCAATTTATACCAGTGATCGATCTAGCTCTCCGACGAAAACTAGGTAATTAATTTTACTACCTGTACTCTCCAGCTAGCTGCATCCCGAAATATAATTTTCCCAAGTGGAGTAGTTATAGTAAATAACATTTTCTTTTTCTTTTTCTTTTGTGACAGCCAGTGGTGGGTTCTGCCTGCATGCCCCTGCCGGTTAATTTAGGGAGCAAGCTAGCTATACTTACAAGGAAGCCATGCACTGATGATGAAATAACTAGCACTACGTAATTAATATCTTCACTGATAAGTTACTCGCGGCCTGGATCCAGAAGATCGATGATCGATCATGTAGCTTTAGGCCATATTCAATTCAACTGCGGCTTGTAGCTTTTGGCTAAAATGGTATTGTAGTGGCTAGAAGAAGCCGCAGCTAAAAATAGGAGTGTTCAATTCGGCTTTTAGCGTTTGGCTTTTTGCTGAGCTGAATTGAGAAGTATTGTATTCAGCACTTTAGCAAGTGGTACTGAGTGAAACTATTGAATTACACTAGTTCGAATGTGACATACAAATTGGATTACAAACATTACAAGTGATACTCACATTTCTAGTGTATAGAGAGTATAATAATTGAAATTGTTCAAATGTTACCTACGTTAAGATACCAAAGACGCTGCAATATGGTAACATACTATGTTAATGTGGGCAGAGTCTGCACCATATGCACCGTGTGGCAGGGGCAGATCCAAGAGGGCTATCGGGGTGCACAGGACACCAGGGACAATTTCATTTTTTATTGTATAGCCTATGTAAATTTAGCTATGAACTCCCAACAAAAAATTGATGGACACTTACCCGGCCCAAAGATTAAAGCTCTCGGCCTCCTGCCTTCCACTGCTCCACACAACGCTCTTGCAGTTGGGTCCAAGACGACACCAATCAAGACCTAGACATAGCCTAGCATACATAGGTGCAGTCCAGCTGACACAAGCTTGGCCCAAGGCCTTTGGCCAAGCAAGCCAATCTTTCTAAACCTAGCTAACTTGATCTAAACAAATATCTAGCTATCATCTCTTTTTTATTATAAGGCATATGAGTTATTAGAAGCAATTGAGTATTAACCTCTGATCACCAAGAAGACGTATATACAAGCGATATATTTTCACCGAACTCCCCAAAGACGACCGCTCGCTCCACCGTTGTAGCACAATGAAGACAGATCTGTGTTGAGACCATGTATACCTGCTATTTAATAGCGCATATTATCCCAGATGGTTCCAACTACAAATCGTCTGTGATATGACACTATCACAGACGGTTCGTATTAATAACCGTCTGTGATAAATTACAGATGGTTATTCATACAAACCATCTATGATGTCTGCAATATTACAGATGGTTTGTTATAAGAATCATCTATGATGTCCGTAATATCAAAGATGGTTTTTATATGAACCGTCTGTGATGTCAGTAATTTTCACAGACGGTTATTAACATGAACCATCTGTAATATCTCAATTATCACAGACGGTTGTTAGTATAAACTATGTATGATAGTTTAAGCATAGAAGGTTCTCTATGAACCGTTTGTGATGTAGCCGTCTAGTATAGTCTCTTTTGTAGTAGTAAAACTAGTGTTTAGATTGTATTAAGAAATATGCTTCCTTCTTTCATGTAATCCTGTTTACATATATACTCCTTTTTTGCTTAGCCGTATACTCCTATGCTCACACGGTCCATGTGTGTGTGTCTATATATATATACATATATACACACACACACACATATATATATATACACACATATATACATATATATACATATATATACATATATACATATATATATATGTATATATGTATATATGTATATATATACAAAGGATGCTGGAAGAGAAAAGGGTGTAATTGACAAAGGGCCAGCCTTCTTCAGTAGCATTTTTGCTTTTGGAAAAGGGGCATGTGCAGTAAGAGAATGGGTTATGTTAGTTGTAATTTTGTTAACAGAGGCTTGTTTGACATGCTCTCTCCATCTCATAGCACCAATTCGTTCTCTACTAAAATGATATATTCCTAGTACCAATTCATTTCTAGTTGTGGAATATATTCTCTTGAAGAAAGTAGTATAGCAAGTAACTACATAAAGTATACACACGCACACTACAGGTCTGTAGTAGTAGAACGAGTATAATGGGAACGTATGCATGTTCTGCTGCCATCATTGATATATTCAAAGAGGAATTGCCACCAACAAAACATCTGTCGTCCCATTATCCAGTTCATATAGTTAATAATGTGACATGCATTACTTCCATTATTGGGTTTCATTCTTATTAAATTGCCCTAACATCTATACTGATAGTCATTTCTTAATCATGCTATTATTTACTAATGCTTATCCTCCCACAAAATGCAGACACGGGCTAGGGCTCATGAATCTGTAGTCAGAATAGGCAGGCAACACTTGTTCGATAAAATATCAAATACATTCATGGAGGAGACCATGTGGGTATACTCCCCATCGCACGTAGGAATCAATAAAATTGATTATGAAAGCTGGTATATATCTCCATTTAGCTCGTATATATCTCCAAGCTGATCTAACGGTTGGGAGATATAGGAGTATATATATTCCCAGGAGTATGAAAGCGTCTCCTCTCCTTCCCTCTTGCGCCATCCAATTCAACATTTGTTAGTTATTTTTTCTGATTTGTTGTTGCCGTGTGTAGATCTAGGGAGGATGAGAAGAGGAAGAAGCTGGATAAGAGGAATAATCTAGAGAAGAGGAAGAAGCTAGAGGAGGATGGCCGACTCAGGAAAGATTCAAAGAAGAGCAAGGTGAAATTAGCACTAAACTTTTTTTTTGTCAGACGTAGTTTTTGAAAGCTAATGCTGCTGTTAAGAGCTGGTAATGATACTTTAAGAAGATTATCTGAATTCCTCTTGTTATGCACTTGAACTCATGCTTTAAGGAGACTACTGAACTGACAACATAATGTGTATTTGTTCTTTGTGATAACCTATTAGGAGTCAGGATAAATGTTTGCTAGTTTTTGATATGCAGCAATTTTTATTTGGGCACATTTGTAGGCACTCTTTTTTCTTACACTTCCTATATTTATTTATGGCAAAACCATTCTATTTTCATTATACCTGTTCGATTTGAGATCTGTCATGCACTTGTCCTGAAGCCTGATGGATCATGGATAGGATGTACTCCAGCTGAGTAGTCTACTTACATGGAACAACTACCGAAGGTTTTGGCTGTAGAATTGTAGTGCACTCTTTTGCATCTGTCAGGCTGAACCTGACTACTAGGAGTCTCCTTTTTGTAACCACAAAGTTACTAATTGATCCTTCAATCTGTCAATTCCCTTGTTTTATTTGTTTCTTACGGAGGGGGCTCACCATCTACCACTCAACTGAGTCAACAAGTTCGATCTTCGTCGGCGACTTTGGTGAGGTCATTGGGGATAAACTTGTTGATGTCTCTGCTTGGGGAGCTAGCGAGAGCAAAATGAACGAGGTCTCCATCAACAGCTCGATCTGGCTATGCCATCTCAATCAAAATAGATGAGCTCCACATCTCTAGCTGCCCGACCATCACTGTCTTGAACAAAATCACTGTTGTCACCACGCTATACAATGCACTTTCTATTGCCATGAGGTCTTCATCCCCGGCGAGGACTTCAACTCTTAAAAGGGTTCCACCTCCATCAAGAACTTCTTCACATGGTGACATTTTTTCCATATTTTGTTCATTGCTTCCAATTAGTTGCTGTTGTAATTCTTTCATAATGCTTTGTGGTCTAAAACACTATTAGTTAAGCATTGCCATTGGGATTACTTAATTCTAATGTTTCATTCACAGATTTTACCTATACAACACTAAACTCCACTAGTGTTTTCCATACAGTAAATCCGCAGAGACTGAAAGTCACAATTCATAAACAGTAAATCACCCATATAATCTAAAACACTCCACTAGTGTTTCATAATTTCTCAGTGAGAAATTTCTCATTTGAGTTAATAAACCCATTAGATTTTTAGTTCCTCTAGGTTTACTTATGCTACATTGAATTAGTGTATTAATTCAAGATTCAATTTTTTTCCATGTTATAGGCTCCAAACGTAAACCATGCAAGTTGAGATCCAACATATGGAAGGAGGCCGAGCTAATATATCATGATGGGAAACTTGAAGGACAGTGCACACATTGCAACCAAATCTCTCTAGCCTCATGGACTAAGGGACTAGCTAAATTGGTAGACATTTGAGGGTGTGCGAAATAAATGCTAAAATAGACGATATGGTAGATAAAATGCACTCTTCAGTAACTTCACTTGAGAGAGTTGTCTTGAAAGATTGGAAATTTGATCATGAGGTCTTGCAATCAGAGCTTATGCGAATGATTGTTCTTCATGAAATACCATTTTCTTTAGTGGAGTATGATGGATTTAGATCTTTTGTGGCTAGCTTAAACCCACTATTCAAAATGGTTTATAGAACAACTACTCAAAGTGATTGTATTAGAGCATACAAGGAAAATAGGTTGGCCTTGAGAGATTTTTCAGGAACTGTAATGCTACAGTATAGTTGATTGTAGACATGTGGACCTCAAACCAAAATCTAGGATACTTATGTATTACATCTCATTTTGTTAACAATGAGTGGAATGTTCAAAAGAGAATCATAAGGTTCTGTCTCATGGAGCCTCCCCATGATGCTTTGAACATGTACAATGTAATACTGAAGAGTATCCAGGATTGGCACGTTGAGGATAAAATCTTCAATTTTACATTAGACAATGCATCGGTTAAAACTGCAATGATCAATTTCTTGAATGAAAATTTGCTAGAGAAGCGTATTCTACATTGCTATGTCTTTAGTGTGCATCTCATGTCTTTACTATTATTGTCCAAGATGGTTTAAAAGCAATGAATACTGATAACATTAGAAATAGTGTCAAATATGCCAAGTGTTCGCAATCAAGGAAAGAGAAGTTTGAGGAGATCATTGAACAGGTAAGAGTATCTGAGAAGCACCCTTCACTTGATGTAGCCACAAGATGTATTCAACTTTTCTTATGCTTCAGTTGGCATTGCCTTTCATATATAGCAAGACTCAAACTACAAATATGCTCCAACATCTCAAGAATGGAAAAGGACTGAAGATATTGTTAATCTATTGAGGGTTTTCTATAAGCCACCAAAGTTGTTTCGGGTTCAAAATATCCAACATCAAATCATTACTTCCATGAGTTGTGGTTAGCTAAAAAACCTTGGAAAAAGAAGCTGAATGTGGAAACCCTACCATTGTACGCATTGTTACTTCCATGAGGTGTGGCTCCGGCCGCCGCACGCCCTGCTGAGCCATCTCCATGCTACCGCGAGCCCTGGTGTCACCTCTAATAGCTTCCTTGACCTTCCCAAGTTCTATTTTCTCGGGTCACCATTGCTCCTTGGCCGCCGCTCGCCGTCAGCAACACACCCAGGCTCGGCACCACTAGCTTCCCTACTTTCTCCCCACATCCGGCCGAATATCCCCATCACAAGTGCCCACAGCCTCTCACTCTCCACTATATGGCATGTGGACCCTTGTGATGTCTAGTTAGGCGAGTGAGTAGCTAATAGGATATAGTAAATGAAAATGGGAAAATGTATTAGGCCAGTGTTTCCCTAAATGAGGATTGGCTAACTTACAAATTGCCTAAAGACTAAATCCTAACTTCTTTGCATATCAGTGAAGATTGTAGAACTAACTAATATAAGGTTTAAACCATGTACAATACATGCTCAAAAGAAGAGAATGTTAAAATGTAGTTTTCAAAGATGTAGATAATAACCAAGGATGGTTAGAATAAATAGTGGCCAGTTAGGTACAGATAGTACTTGAGTTAGAGTATCCACCTAAATTAGGGACTTTCCTTGAAAAATAATTAGATAAAAATAGAGGAAGTATCTATAAAGCCTAACAATAATGTTTAAGGAAATTCTAATGTTCCTTGTAGGCCCTATTAAAAAAATAAATGATGTTGTTAACCTACCATCAATAATTAAATATTAACATTAGATTTAATTAATAATGACAATGAAATATAATTGTGTATAGCAAACTCGGCCTATGCAAATAAATTTAATGAAGATTAAATTATGCCAGATGCTAAGTAAAAGTATAAAATATCAACAACATTTAATCCCGAGAGCGTCTCAAATCAAAGATCATGTTAAAATATAATATCATGCATCTATTAAAATATAATTGGTTATATATATATATATATATATATATATATATATATATATATATATATATATATATATATATATGAAATGGGGCACCAAACCTCTTTGCCTTTAGATTGCTTTTAGATGCGTGCTAGTACAATAGTATGGAAACGAAGTCATTAACATGGATGGAAAGTCTTAATCATGGATGGAAAATCTCACTCATGGAGCCTGGGCACCATGGTGCCCCTGTTATTTATATTATATATATATATATATATATATGATAACCTAGAAAAGCTTGATAGTCACATATTGTTTGTAAATAATAATCTAACAAAAATTAATTAATAAATAGCAAGCAAATAATTAAACAATTCCATGCTTTAATAAATTATTGGGCCAATCATATGTTCAAATTCTTTGCTTATTTGGCAACTAAAAATTAAAATAATAATATGTTGTAAAATCCCTAGAGATAAGAATTGAAAAACTAATACAGATGTACTGGTGGATTGTGAACCCATATATCTATAGGTCCATCCAAACTCATGGAACTTCCTTAGTAAATACAAAAGAAGTTATTAAATTCAAAATCAACCCATGATATTCCATAGATAAATAAGCCTAGTCATCCTTGAACCCAAAGTGGAATATTCCTGTGAATATTCCTTTGTCATTAAACCTTTCTTGGCATCTGTCTTGGTGAATTTCAGTCTACCATTCATCACTTCGCTCCAACCCCGTTTGACTCTGTCTATACTCCGTGCCCAATCAACCTTGCCTCAAATCACCCATTAACTCATAATTATGCTAAATTGAGTTTATTTAGAATTAATTAGACTTTTGAGTTATTTGCATTTATTTGGATTCAATTATTTAGTGTGTAATTAGAAATCGGAGCCCTGAAGAATCAATGGATCAAGCAGAACCCAAGATTCAGATGAAGACCAGGAGCTCAAGACCATCGAATGGGAAAGTTTTGAGCGAGCTCAAGACTGTGGTAAATCACACAAGTCGGGACAATACTTTCATATGCAAATCTATGTTTGTTTTAAATTATCAAATTGTATGATGTTATTTCATATGCAAATCTATGTTTGTTTTAAGATTCTAGTTACATGCACATTATTTAACTTGTTAGTATTACAATCTTATGGGAACCTTTGAGCATTTGAGCCTCGTCGCCCAAGGGAAATTATAACGGTAATGTAACAATCCAGCTGTTTATTTCAAAATTTTCAGTAAAAAAATTTAAAATTAATTTATTTTAAAATAAAATCAAGTGTTATTTGGTTGCTTGAATTTTGGAGGTTTTGCTTGCCTGTTTTTGATTAAAAAAAGGCTTTTCTCAAAAGTAATTTAATTGAAAACATAAAAATATTATTAAGTAAAATATATTTTGGATTTTTATAAAAATCTTATTTAAAATTAATTATTTTCAAAGCATTTGGCTTTTATCTAAATTTTCTGTGTTTTTCTGGATTTTAAAATAAATTTCAAAGATAAAAAGTACTTTTGTAAAATTTAAAAAACTAACTTTAAGTTGGAAATAGTTTTCCTAAAGTTGAAAACATCTCCTAGAATTTCTGTGAATTTTTCTGAAAGTTTAAGACTTTATTTGCTATTTTCTAAGTGTTTTAAAGCCTCCTAGTTTTCCTGAAAATCTAAAAATGAATTTTAAATCCTTTCTCTCCTCAGGCTAACACGTGTCAACCTCTGATTTAATCCACCCCATCTAATCTCATGCCACTCTCATCCACTTACTCCTTCGTTTCTTAGCCGACAGTCTGGATTAAATCCACAGCCGCTAGATTTAATCTCGGCCCTCCATCTTCACTTATTCCCCTTCTCTTTCATCTGACGCTCGAGATCTATTCCTTGGCCATGTGTCACTTTGTCGGGACTCCGGATTTCCGAACCCGGACCCTCTGTGTATTACAGCACTAGTCCCAGATCAAAACTAGTGCACACAGTTAAACAGAAATGATTACATCACCAACAATGATTTATTACAATATTAGAGAGTATCGACCGAAAGGTCTCATTATTACAAATGAGGTTTCAAGACCTCACACACACAAAACACACTGGAAGCAGAAGATAAATCCGGCGAAGACCCATCAATACGCCACAGGCAATTGACTGGGGAAGCGCGACCTAGTACTCCGGGAATCCTTCGTCGAATCCGCAAGCGAAGTAGTCGTAGTCACCTTCTTGAGCTTCATATTCTTCTGAGATTTATTTTTGAGTGCAGCATGTGAGTACATAAAGTACTCCGCAAGTCTTGGGAAAAATGCAATAGATGCAAGGCTTGACAAAGGAAGGCTATATGGTTCTTTTGCACAAAGCAATATTTTATTTCAATTACTACTAATTATTTTCAAAGGCGTCAATTTAACAAAGTAATTGTTTTAACAGAACTATTATTATCTTTATAGTGAAGGTTCCATCTACCAACACTAGCTAACCAATTACAATTGATCAAGTTTAAAACTGCGGGTTCCATTCACCCTCTCTGGCTCCAACTGCCAGGATACCCTTCCAAGAGTTCCCTCCACTCTCGGAATACAAAAACTTTGATTTTAAAACCAAAACCAGAAATCTACCATGTGAATGCATTCCTTGCCCGCCCTTGACCGTGGGCTCAGCTATTCGAATAGTTTGACACTCTGCAGAGGTTGTACAACTTTACCCCCAAGAGATAAATTATCTTAATAGTCACCACGCTTCCTTTGGCATGAGACACAGATAAATTATCACAAAGCCTTTACCTCACTCTAGACTAGCTAGACACCACCCGCTGAGGTTTCACCGCAGAAGGGTTAAATCTACCCAATCCGAAGCCCCCTCTTGCGCCATATGAGTACAGTAAATCCTGTCCCTCACTGTGAATAACCAGTAAATCCCTGGCACCCACATTCCACTGGTGGCACCTAAACTAGACTATCATGAGTTAATCGGCTAGGTCGTACCCATATAGACTTAGGGTTGTACGGTAGTGCTCAGTCTGGACAAACACAAGCGTCGGTCCTTAGTTGACTAGGGTGGAACATACACTTTACAAGATCTCGTGCTTCCTGCACCAATCCAAACCAACCATCCACCCTAATCTAAACCAATTTCCAAAATTTTATTTTATTTTATTTTAAAGGATTAGTGGCAACTCCAATCACCACTAGACTTTAGAAACACAAGTTATTACAACAATTTATAATTTCCCAATTTCAAGATTTCAAGGGTATTACATAGCATGACTAAGCATTATACTACCATTCTATTATTCGCAAAAGATTATAATACTCTCATTATTGAGATAAAGGAAATTCTAGGGTGACAAAGGTACATGGCATTCAACTCAATTGAGGGCATAACAAAGTTGGATTAACTAATACCTTAAGATTTGAACTAATCTTGTATGTAAATAGCAATGCACATAATTTAAAATAATTAAAACATTTCAAAATCATAGGTTCAAGATGATCAAAGGAGACTTGCCTTCTTGCACGCTCTCGAGGTCTTCCTGCTGCAGAGTGGAGAGGTTTTCAACAACGTTAGATTCTACGCGAGAAAAGACAGAGCAACAAAGCAAATAAATACAATAAAAAATTCAAATAAACTCCAAAATTCAAATAGAGGCCATATTCGGATAGATTATGATTTTAGAAGAATTTAGAAATTTGAATGGCTCAATTTGGAGTTAAAATGAGAAAGTTATGCTTGTTTGAAGTTTTCAGTTTGAATAAATCCATAAATTAGGAAATTTCTGACAGGTGGGGCCCACTGGAAGTATTTAAATTTTTAATCTTTTATTTTTATGCTGAGATTATAACAGGTGGGACCCACTGGTCAGTGAGCCCACGGGATCAGCCTCTGACATGTGGGACCCACTGGACTCCGGGCCCATATGTCAGTGATCAGCGCAGACGGGTGGGGCCCAGACGGCAGTGGCCAGCACAGACGATGGCCGCTAATGTGTGGGGCCCAGCTGTCAGTCTCGGGAAAATAATAGAAAGGCTCAACCTCAGCGTGCGGAGCCGGGGGCTCGAACGCGCGGCCAGGGAACCGAGGGGGAGAAGAGAGCGCACTGCTAGCCAGTCGGACGGGGAGGCTTTGCCTACCCATATAGGGCAAGCTATCCTTTTGAGGTACCTGCCGGAGGGAGCCGGGGAAGGTGGCCGGAGGCAGGGGCACCGGCGGCGAGGGGTGGCCGGAGAGGTTCTGGTGATGCCCAAAATGCGATCCTGGTGCGGAGGCGGTGCTGGTGGAGGGGTCAGCGGGGTCCAGTGACGAGCAGAGGTGGCTGGCAGTGAAGAGGTGGCGGAGCGAGCTCGGGTGCTCCGGTGCGACGGCGCTCCAGAGGCGGGGAGGTTCGGCCGGGGTGCTGGGGAGGATCGCACGGACGTGAGGAAGCTCGGGGCGGCGGCGGGCTCTGGGGAAGATCGAGGCGACGGCGATTGCTCGCTGGAGTTCTTATCGGGTGCGCACGGGGAGCTCTCTGTGCGGCGGCGCTCGGGGCTCGGGGAGAGAGGTGGAGAGCGGTGGGAGGTGGTGCGGCGAGAGGGGAGGCTGAGGGGGCTATTTATAGGGGCGAAGGGGAGCAGGGGAGCGGCAATCGCTCGCCGATGCTGGCGGCCGGAAAAGGAAGGTGCGGGGAGAAAAGGAAATAGGGGGGGCGGAGAAGGAAGGGAGGCGCAGGGTTTTGGGGGATTTGGTCGCGGCGGCGTCCGGGGTTTCCAAAACCAGAGGGTGGCAAGGAAGGAAAGGCGGAATCCTCGGGGGACTCGGTCGCTGGCGCAAAGAAGGAAAGGGGTAGAAAGAAGGAAGGCGGCTCCGCGGGGAAGACGACGGCCTGACAGGCGGGGCCCGTGCGCAGTGAGAGAGGAGAGGGAAAGAGCGGGCGGTGCGGATTGAGCCGCGTGGCCGGGGAGGCAGATCCAACGGCGGGCGCGGTTAAGTGAGATGGAATGGTTAGATGGGCTGGGCGCGGGGATGCGGCTCATCCAGGCCGTCCATGCGTCGGGCGAGGAGGAGGGGAAGGCGGGGTGGCTGACGGGCCGGGCCCGCGAGGCAGCGAGGGAGAGGGGAGGTGCTGCCTGGATGGGCTAGGCGGCGACGTGGGTGGATCTGGGCCGTCCACGCGTCGGCCGGAGGGCGAGGAAGGGATTTTAATTTTAGAATTTGATTTTTATTTTCAGAAAAGGCTAGGAAATTAATTAGGCCTCAGAAAAATATGAACCTCCAAAAATTCCAGAAAAATTCACAGAAGCTCCTGGACATATTTTGGACTTAATAAAATTATTTCCAACTACTGTCGGTATTTAATTTTCATATTTTAAATTACTTTTTAACTTTTAAAAATAGGTTTTAAACTCCAAAAATCCAGAAAATCAGATAAAAGCCAAATAAAATTCAATTACTTTAAAATAGTTAATTTGAATTTAAATTTTTTTCCAGAAAGCCAAATTTTTGGGATGTTACACACTTATCCAACCACGCTCGATCACCGCCTCACTCCTCCTGTCTTCTCTCTTGCTGACATGCGGGCCCCGCCTATCAAATCCCTCTTCCTCCCCTTTCTTCAACCTCACGCCGCCGCCATTGCTGTGCAGTCGAACTCTTCAATGCGTCGGTCTTCTTCTCGCTGTCATCACCTACGCCTCGCACTTAAGCACATCAAAACACCACAAAGGGTTTTAACACTCTCTTTCAAAATGGAGAGGAATTAAACTTCAACACTCGAAATAATCCAAAAGAAATACATAGATCCCAGGCTTTCACATTTTAATGAATATTCAACATAAACTTTCATTAATAAAAATTATCAAGCGAACAAATGAGTCGTGTTTCACAACAAGACAAAACTCCCACGAAGGGACCAACCATGCAAATTAACAACGTTCACAAGTAGCAAAAATGTCTCAATAGTCCGGAAAAACAATAATTGCTTCAAAGAACAGGTAGAGACTAATTGAAAACCCTCAACAGCAATGAACCACGAACCCAAGATAAATTCATCCACCACCACAGGATAAGAATTGACCAAATTCAACTCAAGGAAGAGAAAAACTTTTTCAAAGAACTCATCCTAACCTCTGAAACTAAGTTGCCCAAGGAAAAATCCTTCACCATTTCAATACCATGAATAGTGATATAACCTAGCCATGCCCAAGGCCACACCGCGATCTCTATCTCTTGACATCAACTATCACCATACATAACAGTCATATAATCAAATCATAGGCACAAAAGATCATCTCATAACATAAATCATCAATATAGTGTATTGAAAGCATAAATGCAATGCTTGACCCAACCCATCCTACTGTGCACCAGTGTGTCAATTTAATAATTCAACGTGTGTCAATTTAATAATTCAACTACCATGGACATAATACCTGCTTTGATACCAACTATAACACCCCAGGTCCACATTACCCTAGAATGCTACTAAACCACATATAACACTAGCTAGATTAAAAGAAAATCTGGCAGCACCTTCTCAGTAAATACTAAAACTACGCGGAAGCATGACAACATAACAAATAATGGGAGTGATAAAATAGCCATTGTCAGCCTAATTTTGAATTGTTCAACCTTACTAAAGTCTACCACAAAGGGCATTACTACGCTACAGTGTTCAATGACTAGATGAAACAAATAATTTAAGAATTTAAGCCTCTAACTTACACAACAATATTCATGAAGACTTGATTAATGGTGCCGTGCTGCTCTACCCTCCCCACACATGCTCAAGGTTCACCTGGAAGAGGGAAAACAAGGGTGAGATAAAATATCAGCAAGCAAACTGTTTAACAAATTAGTTAAACTGCGGATGGTTAAGCATCCATTTGATATTATGTGGTACAAGGATAAAGCAAAATCAAATAGCTCTTCTCAACCACACTGTAACCTCATTCATATCCAAAACTACAACCACAAAGCAATACCACTAACCACGAATGATTTTCACCATAAGATAATACCACATACAACGAGGCAATATCACAAACCACAAATGATTTTCACCATAAGATAATACCACATACCATAAGGCTATACCACAAACTATAAATGATTCTCACCGTAAGATAATACCACAAACCACAAGGCACTGCCACAAACCATGAATGGTTTTCGCTATCAGACAATACCACATTCCACAAGTGACTCTAATAAGCCAAAACCTCTTAAAACCTTAGATTAAGATTTATACTCATGGGATGCACAAATATTATTCTCTTCATCTACACTGTACCACAAGAAAAAAATATCCCATGCCACAAATAACTCTCACGAGCCAATTCCTCTTAAGATCTCATAATAAGACTCATCCTCATGAAATGCAAACGTATGCAAATGATCCACTGCACCCTTACCTAGCAACGTAAGAGTGTGCATCGTACTACAGCAATGTACGATGCGGTACCCGTACGGTCGCGGCTTAGTGCGGCGACATCCACAATGCAAATGACATGCATGATATGCCCACAATTGATTCCTTAGGAATATAACGACATGAACCACAATATATATAACAAGGCATAAAGTGCAGCATGGCATCTTTGTTTAAAGGTAGATTATTTACCAAACCTCAGCAATGATGATGTAGGCAATAAAATTAGTAAGTTAAACTATAGCAACAACCACTATGTTTACTTGCCTCTACCGAAGGGGCGAAGGGCTCAAGCACGGTCAGGACTGAAGCCACCTGTTCACAGGCACCACTCAGCAGAAAATCATAATACAACATTCACAACTGAGAAGTAAACGCTTCTACGCCCAAAACCCGTAACTCCCTCTCAAGCAGTTGTTCCCACACTCTGTTCTCTACAGCAGCACTACTTGTCTTTTTTGTATCTTTTAATCTACTAACCAAAAAACAATGAAACTAACATATTGGAAATCTTCAAAAAAAAAGCTACAAATTTCATGAAGACACCATAATTTTATTTTGTCGTTTAAAGGGTGTAATCCATAATGGAAAACAGAGGACAGACTCTGCCTTCGAGTTCCGTCCAGCAACTTCCACAGACCACCACCGACAGACCACTGCTCCAAAATTATAAAATTTTTCCAAAAGCTAGATCTAGATGTTATCTACCACCTTTGTTATTATGAGTTAATTCATAAAATTCAGTAGGACCTTTGAATTAGTCCACGATTAGAAACTGGATTCTGAATCCAGCTCTGCTGCACAGTCGACTTCAATCCCCTGTTGCGCCCAAACCCCGCGTGCACAAATTCTGAAAAAATTACAAAAACTAGATCTCTGCATCCTCTACAACTTTCGCGTCAAGGGTTCCTCAGGAAAAATCATTTTTACCTCCTAAACCACCCGAACAGACACACTGCCCGATTTGACTGTGCGCAGAACACTAATTAATCGCTAATCGACGGTTTTCCTTAGATGATCCACCTTTAACGATGAACCAATAGCCTAAGATCACCCTAAAACAGAGCGAAAAAGATTAAAATTTCTTACCTAGGTTGTCCACGTAGGATTTCTTCTCCTCCTTCCTCTCCTCCCTTCTTCTTCTTCTTCCCTTCCCTTCCTCCTTCTTTCTTCCCTGTTATCTCTGCCACGGCAGCACAAACCTTGCTACGGAAGCCAATTTCCTCACCGTGGCAGCCGAAATCCTTGCGATGGCAGCAATTCTAGAGGTGGCGGCTGTGGGGGGGGGGGGAAGAGGGGTGCGGCCACAAGGGGGGAATGGGTGGCCTAGGGTTAGGGAAAAAGGGGAGTGTGGCGGCTTGGGCCAAGGGGGTAGGCAGCTGGGCCTAGGGGGTGACTTGGGCAATGGTGGGAGGTGGGAAGCCCAGCCTCCCTCTCTGTATAGTCCACCATCCTTTCTTTTTTCTTTTTAGATAAATCTGCTAGATACTTCTAGAAACGCCAAATCGACGTCTAGGGCTTTACAAGGAGGTGGAGAGCCTCGGCCAATGGTTGGGGAAGCCTCAGGGCATTGGGAAGATGCTCTCACCGCGTGGAATTGGCCTAGGGTCGACCGAGGAGGAGACGGCAGTGGAAATGGCGGTGGCCGACCGGAAAAGGGAAAAGAGCGTGCGCGGTGTGCTCAGGCGGTGATTTTTCAATTAACCACGTGGGGAGGCAGTGAGCGACCGGAGGCTTGCTGTGACGTGGTCACTTTGGGGAAGGCTAGCCGGAGGCAGTCGAGACGGAGTGGTGGCCAGCGGCGCATATGGAGGTGACTCCGATTGAGCTCGGCCTGATGCGGAAGAAGATGTGCGAAGAGGGAGTGGCAATGGGGCAGCTCGGGAGGCCATTTTATAGGCGGAGAGGTGGTTGGTCGCTGGATGAATTGAAGATGCGTACAGTGGAGTAATGCCGGCATGGGCGCCTGGAGTAATGCCGAGCATGGGCACGATGCGCGCGGATGTGATGGGGAAACCAGGGGCTGGGCAAAACCGAGGTGGAGCGGCGTAGGCTGGGCAAAACCAGGGCGAAGCAACGCAGGCTGGGCTACCTGGTTCGGCGGAAGCGGCGCGGTCGGGGAACGACCAGGGAGATGGCGCTGTGAATAGCGGGAGTAGGAAGAAGCAACAGGGAAGAAGAGAGGCGGAGGCGTCGGCATCGATTGGGCTGAAGGCCAGCAAAAGAAGGGAAGCAGGCTGGACGACCCGGTAAGGAAAAGAGGAAAGAAAAAGAAAAATGGCTGGGAAAAAGGAGATGGTCCTGGAAGAAAAGAAATGGGCCGAACCCAAGAGGGATTTTGATATTTTTAGGAATTTTCCAAATTTTGGGATTTCAGTTTTGGTTTTGTGAGTATATTTTGAATTTGAAAGCTAGGTTTAGATTTTTGAATTCAACAATTTAATTTTTAAAATCATCGAGTTTTGGAGAAATAAATCTTAATTTTCCGAATTTGAATTTCTAGATACAAAAATTGGATGGAAGGGTTTTATATTGATTTTCAATTTCTATTGTTGGCCTTGAATGACTAGATGTAAAATTTAAATTTTGAAATTAATACTTCCAAGGGGATTTGGATTTTCTTGATTTGATTTTCAATCTTGGTTCTTGATTCCAAGGTTTGGATTTTTATTAATTGGGCTTTTGGTAAGAAAATACAAACTAAGAGATTCGAGTAACGCCAAAAAGTTTTGAGAACACGGGATGAACTATTAAAATATTTTATAATTTTTGCAATCACACTAGTTCCCTTTTTAGGATGTTACAGATCCTACCCCCCTTAAAATGAATCTTGTCCCCGAGATTCGGGTAGAGTAGAAAGAAGGAGGTGGGAACAAGCTGGTTAGCAAAAAGGTTCTAGGGTACTGCTTGATACTACGCCTTTTGCTCTTGGTGCTGTCGGAAAAGAGGGAAGCTGCACAAAAGTGGGTTAGTACTTGGAGAGAAATGTCGTACAGGGGAAACCTTTTTCTTCCGGATAGGTTGCAGCTGGCTTCACTTCATTGCTTGACATTTCAGGGGTTTGCTGTTTCTTCAGTGCTGATTGTTAACTTCCCTTTATGCTGGAGCGGTAGTAGGGCTTAACATCAAGGCGTTCTGACACTTCTTGTGTATTCAGGCTACCCCCCTTAAAATGACGGGTGACCGATACTAATTGCTCTTGTCAGCTTTGGTCATTGTGAGTTTGATGGCAATTTGGAGACTCAGCCTTTGTATCTCGGTAGCCTTGGTCAACAACAAATTCATGGAGCAGTCCTTGGAGCAATGATCTTGTCCTTCATAGAGAAAGCATGTGACCTTGTTCATTGGGCATTCTCTGGGCTGATGATGCTCTTCACAATTGGGGCAATTTGTAATGCATTGATTTTCTTGGTGTCCTTTTTCTCCACAACGCGTACATGCCACTAGGTTCTTGAGGCAGCCTTCTGGTAGATGGTGTTTCTTGTAGTAAGGACAGTACGGAGTTGGGCATTTGTAACTGTAGTGTCCTGGTTGTCCATAGGCAAAGCATGTAACCTGTCGTAGTGGAGGGCATGATGATTGGGCATCATGCCCTTTCTTGCCACGTTCAATGCATGCAGTAGCCGGCAGAGTTTCTAGACCTGGTAGTATGGCTTCTTCATTGGGTCCCGTTGGTTCCTAGATGATGCACTTGGAGATACTACACTTTCCCTTGCTAAGATTAAGGTTCGTGGTGATGAAATTCTTTCCTTGTCTGTCCGAATTCCGTTGAGGGCAGTCTCTCACATAGTGTCCTGGGTCACAGCATTTGAAGCAGTTGACCCCTTGGCCTTGCTTCCTCTGAGGGCATTGGTTGGTGTACTGTCTGGTATCTCGGTAATAGAAGCAAACAATATCTTTTTGAGGTCTGTTTGGTGCCATGCCACTGTTATTCCCATTGTGATGACTGCTTCTCAGCAGCCTTTGCGGTGTGGATCCGAGTGAATACTTGGACGAGTGGTAGGGATCAAAGCGAGTAGGGCTACTGGCTCCTTCTTGTTTCTAGTCTTGTTCTTGGCCATTGACAATGTCTTGATGATGACTAGAATAGTGAGTTTGCTGCGAGAAGGAGACTTGAGTCCTGATCCTTTTGCAGGCTAAGGTCTCTTAGTTGTTGTCCTTTTCAGAGATGTTGCCTCTTTCAACTTCAGAGCTTTGAGAACCTTGACTTGACTGTCTGCTACCTCTTGCCTGCAGACCTGACAAGGTTTTCAGCAATAAGGTGAGGGGGAATTAGCATGACATGCATAAAAGATTACGGTGATGAGATACTCTAACCCATTCTGAGTGCACACCCAGAAGCTGGGGCAGTACACAAGTCACATAGAAAAACCAAGCTTTTGAAAACAAACTTTTCCTGTGACTACGAAGTACAATGCCCGAGGGCAAGAAGGCAGTGCACAGGGCCAAATAATATCTTTTTGACCAAGTAACGTCTGTAAGCGGAGACACACACAAGAAGGCACAGGGTTATGAACACTAGGTTTGCTGAAACGAGGCCACCAAATCTTCACAAGTATCCTTGACGCTTTCGAGCTTAAGCCTTGAAGTAAGAGGGAGAGAATAGGAAAAACCAAATTTCCTTTTACAGACTGAAGTAGCAAAGTGCTTTGGCAGCGAAGCTCATGCTTCTTATTTTATTTTGAAAATAGAGCTTTTAGAAAACAGTTTTCAAAATACAGAAGTTGAAAACATTTGCCTTTCCAAGATAATCACATCAATAATTTCTAGAGCATTCCCATGTTTTGGTTTTTAAGAGTAAGATCTTGGGAATTAAACTTTTGGGTTTTCAAATACTGGGGCCAAGTTTTAAAGTAGCTTGAAATCAAACCTCTTTTCAACAAAGATACACCATATACTTTTGATATAGCATTTTATAACAAGATTGATTTTTCCAAAATGGTTTTGAAATACTTGAACTTTTAAAATACCCCCTTTTTTTGCAAAGGTATCCTAGCATCCTCCAATATCACAATATTAACCGACTAATTCACTCCCACAATCTTTCCATTCGCAGGCTTTTTAATCTAAGGCCTTGTAAGTCTGCTTCTACTTGATTGAATCTAAAAGTAACTCCCTTCATTACTTAGTCTTAGCACGACTGCTGTCTAATACTCCAAACAGTGGGTGTTATCATTTACCTGATGCACAGATCATATAACTTCCAAGGTATCATCTATGGTTTCATCCACCAAATTAGGGTTACCTATCCCTGACATGAATCTCAGATTCCTCTATAAAGTTGTAAATCCAATTTTGGGTTCATTATTCAACAATCCCATTCAACTATTTACCTGAGCATTACTCCAAATTCTTTACCTTTAAATCCACCTGTACCTGTTTGCATCATGGTTTCAGTATTTCTATATTTTAAATGCACCAGTACCACTCACATCTTTTACATTTTAAATCCACCAGTACCACTTTTATTATGGTCCCAACATTTCAATCCACTGGTAACTTTTGTATTATAACCCAACCTTTTCCGCTGTTGATGTATGATAGGAACGGGGTCCCGATCTTCCAACAGGTTCTGGATATGTTCGATTTGGTGGAGGCGCGACACAAATCGATCCGGCTTCCGAACGACACGTTCTGAACCCCGCAATCGCAGCACCACGTCTCCTCAGGTTATCAACCGTGCGCGGCCCGATTGACCTCGCCAAGAAGGCTAATCCTCGCCTGCGAATCGAAGAACACAAGCAAGAACACAACTGAATTGCGGATGTATTGATGTAGCACTCGAAGTTGGGGTCTCACAAACCGATGAACGGCGAAACTGTTCAAAGACAGAATTAATCTAAGCAAAACCCAACCCTAATGGTGGGGGTGGCGGTTGGATATAAAGGAGTGAGGGGCGTGCAAACCCCTGGACGTGCCCTAATGGGCTCCAACACGATACAAAGCCGAACGGCCCAAAATACGGTGACGCAGCACCCTGATAGATTCTGAATGCCCACTTGTTTTGACGATTTCTGTTGACTCAGAAGGAATTTTGACATGGGACTAGATCCATTGGAAAGGTTGTCTTCTTAGCTTTCCATACATATGTAGAACGTCCAAAACAGAGTCCAGATGCGATCTGGGAGTTCGTTTTAGTGCGGCCTGGTCCTGGACTCTGAATTGGATTCGAAGTTGGCTTGAGTTGGGTCTCCAACATGATTCGACCGCCCTTGCTGGACTTGTGCGTTTCGTAGTCCTTCTCCAAGTACTTCCAGGTCCTCTCCATGGTTCCTAATCATAATTAAATCATTATGTAGCAATCGATTCTCAAATGAACAAAAAGAAGTACTTAGGAACGAGCTCACCTGTAAATTCAATTGTCGGGCGCGAGCTCTAGTGATTGGTCCTTGAATGTCAAGTGGAGGAGTGTTGTGTGTATCCGGAGAAGTGATGTCCTCATCAATGTATACTCATAATATGTTCATAAAGTGATCAGTCTTACTATCCGCAATTCCCTTCCAGGCGACTTCCTTGTCATAAGCGCGCACCGGAAATAAGATTATTACTCAAATCTATAAATCAAGGGTTATTATTACTTCTCCTAGTTTCCTCAAAATTTTCAATAATCCACCTAGTAGTCAGCTATATTCCATTATCCCACTAGTATAAACATTCATCGGGAGCTATACTGTTTATTAAACCTGTAGACCAACAATCGTTATTATACTCCCCACTTTTCTAAAATTCCATCGATCCACTTATTTTAGTCAATCCAATCTCTGTGAGTCAGTTCACTCATTTAGTCAATTCAATCCTCTATGTTGCTCCATTTATTTAACCAATTCGATTATTTAGCCAATCCAGTCCTTTTAGATTGGTCCACTTATTTAGCCAATCTACTCATTTAAATTGGTCCACCCATTTTAACCAATCCAATCATGTGAACTGGTTGATCCATTTGGTCAATTCGATCATTAAGTTAGTTCACTCATGTAGCTAATTTAGTCATTCAAATTGATTTGCCTATTTTTCACCCAGAAATCCACACCATTGATTGTCTCTTACAATTGACATGAATCCACCAAGATTTACACATATATCTTGAGAAATCAAAGTGAAACTTTTTTTTGACTAAATTGGCAGGGAGTTAAATTTTGGGAAAACTTTCCTTGGAAGCTCAAGTCTATTGAAATGAGCTTGGGAACGAGCCTTGCAAATAATTTTGTTAATTTAATCTTCCAGGGGTAAACAACTTTTACAAATAGTTCTTAATATAAGCTTTATGATTTTGGCCCAAGGTAGTTTTTTAGAAGGGGGTCTCGGAGTCGTGTTAGTTTGAATTCGGGATAAGAGAGCCTTGGATCTAAAAATGGCCAGGGCAGCAAGTAGATGAGAGGGCATCATCTAAGAGGGATGAGAGTGTAATACTACTTACATTTTGAAATTAGACTTTGAAGAAATAATCCTAGTAATAGGACTAACAGCCATGCTAACTAAGGTTACCTACAGTCGATATGCTCTGATACCAGCTCTGTCGGACCTCGGATTAGCAAACCCAGATCCTCTGTGATCCCACCGCACTATTCCCTAGATTAGTAGATAGTGCTCACAGATATATTACTGTATATCAAAAACATATCATACAGAAGCGTAAATAATACAGTAATACTTACTCATGGGCCGATTGGGCCAAAAACACTAAAATGCAGCAGCGGAAACTTCACATGGATGGGACCCTCAGGACTTGCCCACAAGCAGCTAACTAGGGTTCGCGACCTAGTCCATGGCCTCTTCGCCTTCCAAGTCTGTCGACCCCTTTTGAGCGCCGCAGGGCTTGACATTCCTTTCTATTTGACTGAATAATGGTAGTTAAGCAAGAGTGAGTATGACGGTACTCAGCAAGCCACCACACAGAGTGCACTAAAAATAGATGCAAAGCTATCAAGGGAGGCTTGAGGTTCTTTTATTTGCTAAAGGCATTGTTTTGGAATTACAATAAGTAAGGAACACTCCTAAGACTTAGCAATTTTAGCTGAAACAGATTTTATGAAATTGATTGTGGGAATGCGATAATAATTGTAGTGTAGGTTACATCCACCTTTTACAGTGCATGGCTACTTTCACAAATGCTAGTTTTCACCATTGGAGTACTTCCCTCTAGGAAAAATTAAAGTCAGAGTACATCCCTATGATAGGTTTTATCCCACCCACAAATGTTTTTGGATATAGAACTAACTCAAGTAAGTTCCCATTGTACACTTTACCCACAAGAGATAAGTCATCTTAATAGCCACATGCTTCCTTAGGCATGAGACCCAGATAATTTATCACAAAACCTTTACCTTACTTCGATCTAGCCAGACACCACCCACTGAGGTTTCACCGCTGAAGGGTTAAATCCGCCACAGTAAACCAGTAAACCCTAGCACCCACTTACCACTGGTGATATCTGAACTAAACCTTTGCAAGTTAATCAGCTAGGTCGTAGCCATATAGACTTGTGATTGTACTATTTTACACAAGGAGGTCATCACAAGATTCAGTCCTTAATTTGTCTAGGCGGTTCTTACCACAAACCACTGGTTCTTGTGCGACATCGGCACCATCCACTCTCACCATCCGCCTAGACAGTTATAGCAGGTTTTTAGGGTTTTGAGTAGCATAAAATAGTTGTAGCAAAATACTTAGCCACGTACATCCCATGACTGGCCCAAATCAAGTTCTTATGTTTTAAAGATTGATGATCAGGGCAACTAGCGCCCTAGACTTGACCGGACTAGTATAGCACTTTAATTTAATCTATAGCTAGTAGAGATTATCTTTAATATCTATGGTGACAAGGATCAAGTGGTGCAAGTATCAGGGAGTGGCATATTAAATTTTAATACAACATCAAGTGGGCATGTAGCTACCTTAAGCTTTAACATACATTTACGCAATAAGTTAAGCATGCAAGTTGATAATTTAAAGGAACATAATTTTTGCATAAAATGTAGGATCAATACGATCAAAGTGATGACTTTCCTTGCTTGGTTTACCATGGCCTTGATTGCTCTAATTCAAAGCCTTCTCAGTTAGTGATTTTAAATTACTGGTCCTAACTTTTTTCCCAAGTCTTGATCCTGTTCGGATCTGTCGTCTCGTCGAGTCTTCAGATTCTAATACGTGGCAAAGAAAAGAAAGACCAAATAAATCCAAACACCTTAAATGCCCAATTGAATTTAAACTATACATTTAGTATGATTTGATAATAGAAAGGTAATTCGGATTAGTGTGCCATGAATACATCGGTAGATGGATTTGAGCAAGAGAACGCGTTGTCTGAATAGCTTTACCGTGAGGGAAAATTTTAGGATAACGAGGGATCAAAAGTGAAGAAGTATCTACAGGAATATCTGTTTTGGAGAAGAAAGTGGCCAAACATAGGCGATTGGGGAAAGGCGAGGCTCGATCTTCTGTTTGATGACTTTTTCTTAATTGATTTACATTTATCAAGGAAGTTCCATGAGTCAGGCAGGACTTATGGATAGATACAAGAGTTTAGCGAAGATAGAAAAGAGGGATAGAACTTTGGGATTTCGGGATGCGGAGGTTTTACATGAGATGAGTAATTCCAATTATTTAATGAAATTTTGATATTTCATGAGGCAGTACTTATCTGAGATTACGATAGCCAACTTAATGAATCATTATGTTAATGACTTAATCCAATGGTGGGTTTGGCCATTTCAGTCCAGTCATTATTATGAGCAAAATTAATTAGTTGGCTTGATTAACAAAATTATTAGGAATGGCCAACGGTTATGATTCATTGGAAAGAGGAGTTTATGGTTCTAAATGAGGATCTTCTTGATAAGACTATTTCTTTTATTATTAATTATATTTGACTATTAAATATAAATCCCGAGATAATGATTGGAGATTTGGATATGGGAAAAGATTAAGGATGGCTTTAACTTGTTCGAGAATTCTTAATCGTAGACACCCGTTATTTTAAATCTTAGCATTTTAAGATAAATGTTGAAATTTTTACTACAATTATTTTAAGCACTTTTGAAAAGTTAGCTCCCATGATTTTAGAGATGATTAGATGACACTTGATATTTTATGTGGCATACCAATGATTTTTGAGAGATAAATTTAATGAGCAGGGTAGTTTCAAAATTGAACTAGGGAAATGTTATATTTGATGGTACATTTATTCAAATTATTATATTAATTACCTTTATTGCCATTGTCTTATTTGTCATGGATTTAGACAAGATGAGATGGTACAATCCTTACGCTTCATGATTTAATCATTTAGCCATGATATTATTATTATTATTCTTAGTATTATTATTTTATTAACTTCATGTTAATTTCCTAGTGCAAGGAAAAGAGTTCATGGCATAGGCTTACTTTAATTAATCTTGTACATGAGGATTAACCTTTAAATTTTGATTGACATATGATTTGCAAATGTTAAGTTTTTAATTTAATTGTGTAAATCTTTTCTTTATGAACTCATGAGTAATTTCTTATTCTCATTATTAGCCATAATTTATTTTATTAGAATACATACATGAACATTTCTTACACATGAATTCAACTCACTCATCTGGCTGGGCCCACAGGTCATACAAAAGAGACAGAGAGCTGTTTGGCTGGCTGAAGCAGAGCAGAGGGCAGCAGTTGAGGGAAAACAGGGGAGCTGGTGTGGTGCCAGAGCCATGTAGCACCGCTGGCTAGGTACGGCCGGGGAGGCAGCGGAGACCGGCAAAATGGATTGCACAAGCGATGAGGAGGCTTCGGGAGGCGGAAGCTTCGGACGGGACGGCGCCCAGGCTAGCGGGCGGCGGCTCTACACGGCCTACGGTGAGGGGGGCATTGGGGCACTGGTGGCCGAGAGAGAGAGAGAGGGAAGAAGAGAGCACGCGCATGAGCAAGAGGAAGCCACGGGGAGCTTACCCAGGGGGTCGGTGGAGCCGGAGAGAGGCCGAGGTGGGCCAACGGTGTACAAGGGTGGCGGTGCGGTCGGGTCTCTGTGGCGGGAGAGCTCGGGCAACGGAGAGCATCAACCGATGGTTGGGGAAGCCTCGGGGCACCGGGAAGATGCTCTCACCGCGTGGAATCGGCTTGGGGTCGACCGAGGGGGAGACGGCAGTGGCCGGCCAGAAAGGGGAAGAGAGCGTGCGTGGCGTGCTCGAGCAGTGATTTTTCAATTAACTGCGTGGGGGAGGTAGTGAGCGACTAGAGGCTTGCTGTGATGCGGTCACATCAGGGAAGGCTAGCCGAAGGCGGCTGAGACGGGGTGGTGGCCGGCGGCGCATATGGAGGTGACTCCGATTGAGTTCGGCCTCATGAGGAAGAAGATGGGCGAAGAGGGAGTGGCAATGGGGCAGCTTGGGAGGCCATTTTATAGGTGGAGAGGTGGTTGACCGCTGGATGAATTGAAGATGCGTACAGTGGAGTAATGCCGGCATGGGCGCCTGGAGTAATGCCGAGCATGGGCACGACACGCGCGGATGTGATGAGGAAACCAGGGGCTGGGCAAAACCTGGGTGGAGCAGCGTAGGCTGGGCGAAACCAGGGCGAAGCTACGCGGGCTAGGCGGCCTGCTTCAACGGAAGCAGTGCGGCTGGGGAACGACCGGGAAGGTGGCGCTGTGAACAGCGGGAGGAGGAAGAAGCCATAGGGAAGAAGAGAGGCGGAGGCATTGGCTTTGGATGGGCCGAAGGCCAGAAAAAGAAGGGAAGCGGGCCGAACGGCCCGGTAAGGAAAAGAGGAAAGAAGAAGAAAAATGGCCAGGAAAAAGGAGATGTGCCGGGAAGAAAAGAAATGGGCCGAGCCCAAGAGGGATTTTATATTTTCAGGAATTTTCTGAATTTTGGGATTTCAGTTTTGGTTTTGAGAGTAGATTTTGAATTTGAAAACTAGGTTCAGATTTTTGAATTCAACAATTTAATTTTTGAGATAGTTGAGTTTTGGAGAAATAAATCTTAATTTTCTGAATTTGAATTTCCAGATACAAAAATTGGATGGACAAGGGGATTTGGATTTTCTCGATTTGATTTTGGATCTTGGTTCTTGATTCCAAGGTTTGAATTTTTATTAATTGGGCTTTTGGCAAGAAAATACAAACTGAGAGATTCAAGTAACACCAAAATTTTTTGAGAACACGGGAAGAAAAATTCAAATATTTTATAATTTTAGCAATTACACTATTTCCCTTTTTAGGATGTTACAAACAAAGACTGAGTAGGAGTAGCTACTAGCATCTGCACTGATCCTCGAGAAGAAGTAGCTAGCACTGGCAATGATGCTTGAACTGGCTTCCATTTGATAAAACTGGTGGGATTTCGCCTACAAACCAATTCCTTGTGGCCCTCCTGACCACAGTGGCGGCAAGCACCCGACCAAGTACACTCTGAAGCATGATGTTCATTACCACACTTGAAACATTTCATACGTTGCCCTGGGATCGGACGCATCATAGGAGCACTTGCTGATGATCAATAAGCAGAGGATGCCTGAGGCTTGGTGAACCTGGACTTGAAGGAATTCTGCGGGCCCTTGAACTTCTTGGAAATTGGCTTCAGTGATGACCCACTTCCTCCCCCGAGACTCTTCTTCTGACTGCCACTAGTACCCTCGGAAACCACGGTACCTCCTGTACCCAGCAACTCTTCCCCAAGCTGTATCCCTAGCTCCATGCCCTTGGCTTGCTCTACCAGGGAGCTAAAGTCACGTAGCTCCAAAGCCCCCAACACTTGACGAAATTCCTGCCTGAGCCCTTTGCAAAACCTTTTAGCCTTCTCCACCTCATTGGTAGCCACAGCTGGAACAAAGCAGATTAAGTTATTGAAACCCACTTCATACTCTAACACCAACATCTTACCCTGGTTGAAACTGTTAAATGATACCTCCATCCTTTCCATAAATGAGGCAGGATAAAACCTCCTCCTGAACTACTCCACAAATAGTTCCCAAGTTGCTGGTCCTTGGGCAGCGGCCCTAGCTGACAGGATTCCTTCCCACCAGAGATCCGCTTGCCCCTTCAGTTGAAAGGCCACATACTGAACCCTCTGCTCTGAAGTCAATCCCAACACTCCCAAATGCCTCTCTATGTGCCACAGCCAGTTAGCAGCATCAACTGGCATGCCCAACCCATCAAAAGTGTCCAACCTCAATGCATTCCACTGATGTAGCCCCATAGCACCCACCATGGGTACTGTCGCAGGAACCGCCACGGGTGCGGCTGGTGGGGCCTGGTTCCCCTGAACCGCTGAAGCAACCTCTTCTTCTCATCCCACAATACTGGCCTCCCCGGCTACAGAGTTATGAACTTCGGGTAGGGGCACTGCCTGGCTGTAACGTCCCAAAATTCAAATATGCAAAAATATGGAGTTTTTAAAACTTTTCTTGCATTTTTTTTGATGTTCAAAGCTTCTTATGAATATTTATTTGGAATCTTGTTGAGTTTTGTTTTGTGCAGATTAATAACCAAGAATAATCTCGAAAAGAAATAAGATCGTGTAAATAATAAAAATGGAAGACGATATTGCAGATAATGAATCCACATACTAAGATCTCGAATTTAAATTCAAAAATTAATAAAATGAAATCGAAAATAATATTAAAACATATCTCTAAAAAGGTTGAGCTAGAAATTCCTTCTTTTAATTTAAATAGCATACAAAACCCAAATTTGGACATTCAAGAATCTATATACGTACAATTTATAATATATATAAAATTGAAAATAGAGGATTATTAGATTTTGTATCTAGAAAATTGGACCAAAAGCTTGAAATAAAAGCTTGAAGCATTAAAAATCAACAATTTTAATTAGGAAATAGAGACTCAAACTTAGGATTTAAAATCTCAAAAACTGCTAAAGCTTCATATTTCCTCATTTTTTTATTTTTATTTTCCTCTCTCCTCCTTCCTTTCTCTCTTTTCTTCACTGACTGCGGGCCCCTTCTTTTCTTCCCTCCCTTTTCCCTTCTTTCCTCTGCGCGCGGGCCCCGGCTCCTGTCCCCGCCTCCTCCCCTTTCTTTCTCCCCCACAGCCTGCTCTTTTCTTCCTTCTCTCCTTGCGTGGCTACCGTGAGCCCACGTTGTCCTCCGCAGTGCGCGTCGGCTTCCTCCGTCCTTGCGCCCGCGTCAGCGCACGCCTGCCGCCGCCCCTGCCTCCCTCTGCGCACGCCTGCCGTCGCCTCGCACACCCCTGCGTCTGCCGCCCACAGCTGCTGCCGCAGCCCCACACCGATTCCCCACTGCCTATAAAGCCCAGCTCCACCCCCAATCACGCCGCCCTCCCCCACTCATCCTTCTCTCTTATGGAATTGAAGCCCCACGCCCTAGCTCGCCGGGACGGCCTCCTCCCCAAAATCGGCTGCCACCGTGCGCCCGTTTGATTCTGGTCGACCATTGAAGCTCCGGCCAATTCCGCCGCAGTGAAGCATCCCGGTGGCGTCACGACCTCACCAGCACCGCCAATTGGAACGGTGGTCCACCCCAACTCGCCGGCCGCGGTGACCTCCCCCGCACCACCACCCGTGCTCGCTGCCGGCCCGCTCCAGCGCCTCTCGGCCGGAGCCGCCACCTCCAGAGGCTTCCCTACCTCCCCATGTGCCCGTTTTGGCCGTCGCTACCGACTCCCTGGTGGTTCCTCGCCGGCGACGCCGTTGGCCATGAGGTGCATCGAGCTCCTCTGTTCTACCGAGGCAATAGCTCACTTCTTCTAACTTGCTTTCCCCGTTCAAAGCGCGAGTGGGCCGGCACCCAACTGGTCAGCCTAGCCGATCCTCACCCCGAAGGCCCTGAGTTCGATCCCTCCCTGGCGCATTTCTTTCTTCTTTTACTTGGTTTTGTTAATCATTTCAACTAAGGAAAAGCTAAGGAAGATAATTAGAAAATAATCCCAGGAAGCTAAGAAAATTAATTTAGATTGAAATAAAATTTACCTATACCTCAAATATGGAGTTAGGTGCATATGGGCAATTAAGTGATTCAGAAAAAGGATGAATTAGTCTAGGAAAGTCAACAAATCTTATTAGGATATAAATAAAAATTGTTTAAAGTTTAATATTTGATTACTTACCATATGTGCATAATTAATGTACCTTTATTATTAATCTAAATATTGAGTCAAGGCATTAATAAAAGGTGGTTCTAAATTTAATAAAGACCCCCAATCAAAAAGACATCCAGGTTAAAGTTAGGAAATAAATTTGATAACTATGTTTAACTATAAAAATAAGGATTTAAGTTAAAGGTTGTCCTCATTAATGACTAAAACATGTACTCCAACATTTAACCTGGCACCATCAAATAAATACCAATGGTAAATTAAATTAAATAGCAAGCTGGGCTATCACCTAAATATATATACACACAATCTTTTCTTTAAGGCTTAATTTGCATTGAATAACAACTAAGTGATTAAGGGAAATAAGAATTGGTATTTTGAATAAACCATCCACATGAAATGACCATGAGTACACCCATTAACTCATAATAAAGCTAAATTGAGTTTACTTGGAGTTATTTGGATCTTTTGAGTTATTTGCCTTTATTTGAATTCAGTTGCTTAGCGCGTAATTAGAAATTGGAGTTCAGAAGAATCAAGGATTAAGCGAGATCAGGATCGAGGTGAAGAAAAAGACCAAAAGCTCAAGACCATGAAATGAGAAAGATTTGAGTGAGCTCAAGACCGCGGTAAACCGCGCAAGGCAAGTCAATACTTTGATCATGTTGAACCTACATTTTCTGCAAATTACTTTTGTTTAAATTATCAAAATGCATGTTGTTATTTTATATGCAAATACATGATTAATTCAAGATTCTAGTTATATGCCCATTATTTAACTTGGCTAATATTACATCCCCTTTGGAATATTTGAATGTGTGAACCTTGTTGCCCTAGCAAAATTATAATAGTAACCTCTCGAAAATAAGTCCCTAATTATACGTCATGCTTAGTACTGTTTAGATAATCGGGGGCACCAAAAATGCCCCAAAGCATCACTTTTAATCATGAGAAATGGAATTGGGAAGTCATTGGTGAAAATGGCTGGTATGTTGTAACATTGGTATTTTATGTTCCCAAAAACCTCAAGTTGCTTAATTATCTGGGCGGATGGTTCGGGGGTGTGGTGCCGTGAAAGCACAAAGGGGGATAGTAGTAGAACCGCCCAGATAGCCCAAAGGACCGAATCTTGTGATGACCTCCCAGTGTACAACAAGTACAACCACAATCTGGCAAAGTGTAGGCAGGGCTAACTAATTTGCATTGACTCAGTATGGGTTGCGCCGGTGTGACCACGGGCGGGCAGAGGATGGCCACATCCTCCGACGTGACGGCACAAGAGGGGACTCCTGGAAGGGTGGTCATACCCCGAAGGGAGTGAAACCTTAGCGGACGTGACACCGCTGGGAAAAATGCATTGTAACAGTCCTGTGATACTCTACTCAACCGCATGACTAAGGAATCATGTGGGGCAACGAGTAGACTATCTCTTGTGAGTAAAGTGTACAAACTCTACAGAGTGAAAACTATTCGAATAGCCGTGCCCACGGTCAAGGGCGGACATGGGAAGTTAACCAGATATAGTTCTATTTCAAAAATTTTGTGGGTGGGAATGGAAAAGTGGAGGGCAGTGGAAAGCCCTGATTTGTTACAGTTTACTTCTAGCAAGCAATAATCATAAAAGTACTAAAAGTAATTTATTCATCTACTAATTAATTTTTCCTTTCTTTCCATTGTGGGTAGATTGTGCAAAAGTGCAACAAGACTAATCCTTCTTTTCCTCCATGTATGCCGATCTCGTAAGGGTACCTAAAACAAGGGTGAGTCCAAAGACTCAGCAAATATAATAAACGGAAACAATAGCATACATGTACACAACTCCATAAGAAATACCCAACAGCTATGCAATATGCTCAACAAGATTTTAATCTTTTCTCTTTCTCTTTTGCATTTTACCGGTAATGCAAAGTGCGCATCTATCGATGCACACCCATGCCTGTACCATCCGATACAGGGACCAATGCCCATACTCCGCAAGTATGGGGACTAAGCCCATGCTCCTCAAGCATGGGGACCTTTAGCCCGTCATCGATATAACGGGGACCTCAGCAGTTGCTTAGTCATCACATGACCAAGACTTCAATAAACCAACATGATGCATATGTTTGAAAATCTCAATTTAATAGAAATTTGCATCAACAACAACCTTGCACATGAATGACCTATTCATACTACACTGTTCACAATCATGGACTTCATAACTTTCAAACAACCTTGAATACACGTAACTCGTACCACTAGTAACCCTGAACATTACCAATTATGCCATCATCACAATCATGAACACACAATTACTTATAATATATATCAAACATTGACATTCTATAATATCTATTAAATCCGTCATTATATTTGCCTTAACCACGAGACGACGAGGGACGTGCAGAAGGTGCTGCCCCCAGGACCAGTCCACCACCTGAATAATAATTATAACACACACTAAAATAACAGTAGTGGACCATAGACTATATAAAAACAATCACAAACTTGCAAAAACGTCTAACTCGGTTCCAACCCCAAATCCTAAAGGTCGATCTGCCCCCTGTGGACAGTCAACTTCAAAAATCCATATCTATTGGTACAGGAGTCCAAATAAGATGTTCTTAGACTTTCTGGAAAGGAAATTAAATTCTCCAACTAAGCCTAGTTGGTGAATCTCTTTGAATCGGCCAAAAAATACCCCCACAAGCCAGTTTATAAAACATCAAATTCACATTGGGTTCTCTAGACAGACTACTAAAAATACCATAACTTTCAGTACGAGTGTCCGAATTATGAGTTCTTGAGCTTTCTTGCAAGCTGAGACAATGGTCTACAACTTTCATTATACTGAGCTTCCCTGGTTCTCCCTTTTCCTAATCGCTTAACACAATTTACCAAAACCTGACATAAAACCCACAAATCTACAGAACAGTCCCACTAATAAAATCATAACTTCTGTTACAGAGGTCCAATGACATGTTCTAGTACTTCACGGAAAGATGGAAACGTCCTCTATGATACTCTAGGAGACGTCCAGAACTGAATACGCACGTAACTACATCAAAATGACTGTCTAACGCAATCTGTCCTGAGTAGACCACAATGCCAAGAATGCTACAACAATTAAATATGCATCTAACTAGGGGAAACAGGGGTTACTCTTAACGAACCACTGAAGAAGATGATGAACACCACATGATCTCTCTCCCGCTTCCTTTTCCCTTCTTCCCCTTCCTCTTCTTCTTCTTCCGGGCCAAAAATACCTCCCGGCGATCGATCTCCTTCCTCCACTTGGCCGGCAGCAACGGGGACCCTCTTCGCCAGCAGCAGGGGGCTTCAACGGAGGATGAGGCATTACTGGACAAGATGGAGACATAAAGGAGCCAGCCAAAGGAGGAGAGGAGGTGGCGGCCACCAGGAGACGACTAGGGTTTGGGGGAGGGGTGCCTCCCACCCCCTATGGCCGGCCACCACTTGGGACAAGGCCCAAGCCCAGGATGCTGGGGTTTTACAGAAATCCCCCTAAAATCCCTGTTAAACTCTTTTCTATCTGGTCCTTCTCCCCAATTAATCTATTCTCTCTCGAATCACATTTGGGGTATTACACCAACTCCACCCCAAAGTATTCGAGCACAGCTATGAGGAACAGGTTAGTAGGAAGTTGAAGGCTGCACTCACAGTAAGCTTGAAAAACTGGGATTTGCCCAATCTTGCCCGATGGTTAGTTTTGCCTAGTTGCCTTAATCCATCTCACAATATTCCTTGAAGGGATCTTCTCCACTTTAATCAAGGCTTTCATCTTCGCCTTATCCATCTCTAACACTAGCTAATTCAAAGAAGATTTTGTTAGTTTCTCTAGGCGGTTACTTGAATTGGGAATAAATTGGAGAAAAGAAGAAGGCTTGGTCAGCAGCGGAAAGCTCAAAGAGCATTGAAGCTGGAGGGGAAAGTAAGAAAAATTACCTCTAGGTAAGTTTTTATAACCATACGGGTTGGTTATTACCTTTTGAGGATCTGTTCCAAGTGGACAGATCTGTGGAAACCAATTGTATTCCTTTGCTTGAAGTTGATATGTCTTTGCAACTCAAGCAAAATTACCTTTTTGACCAAGTTCATTTCTGGTCAGATTAGATTGAAAAGACTGCTTTTGATCTTCGTTCATCCATGACCTCACTTTCTCAAGTATGTTATTTTCCCTTGAAGTTGGGGGGCTAGATGACGAGGATATAACCAATCATTAAATTATCATTTATCTATAAAATGACATGTTCATGTCATTATACTCCTTGAATATACTCCTTATCCATAAGGGGGAGATTTCACATGGTAGTTGTAAACTCTTCTAAAACCACCCCTAGTCATAAGTTCTTCTATGACTGATCCTTAGTCATAAGTTATTCTACGACCACCTCATTATCGTAAGTTCTTCTACAACCACCTCATAGTCGTAAGTTCTTCTACGACCACCTCATAGTCGCAAGGTATCCTGCAACCATGCCATAGTCATAACGTGTCCTACAACCACCTTATGGTTGCAGACCCTCTTACGACAACCCATAGCATTGTGGGCCTATCTGATAGAGTAGTTAGCATAAGTGTTTATTCTCTAGAATTACCCGTAACTTAACCCTGGTGGAAACCACCACACGATGGATGAATTATTATGTCTCTAATAACTCTCATCGAATGGTTATCACTTGATGTGTTAAGGCATCCCTTGGTGAGAAGAAACTGCCACCGCCATGCGAGCTATTTAAAGACAGATGTTAGTGAGAGACCATGTGGAGGTCATCCCGTGTGAATGATGAGTAATTATCATCGGTTTAGGAGAGTCGAGTTTGGTTTGTGTGGTCAGACCATGTCGTTGTGTGGTGTAACGGGCTCGGTCAGACTTGGTCAAACCTGGTCAAAGTAATTAGAATGCATATTCTGTGATTCGACAGGTTTGGGCTCTATCATGAGTAAATATGTTTTGTTGATGCTATTATGTTTTCATGTATCGAGCGGTGCTATTTGATGTGTTTCTTGTCTATGGTGACTGCGGGACTTCGAGGTGGAGTCGTGGTGAGACACGAGGTGACCGGACTAGACACAGGCGGTGTCGAGGTCAGAACAGTCGGATGTGTCGAAGACGGCGGAGATTCAATGTGGTTGCGAGTCGTGGACGACAAGGAGCGCAGAAGCTTCCCGGAAGGTGCAGGAGGGGCGAATCGGTAATTTCGCGTGGCTGCACAAGCGGGAGCGGGCTCCGTTGGATTTAGCGGGCGTAACGGGCTGGAGACCCGTTAGCCAAGGGCTATATAAAGGAGAGAGTGGCTGCATGCCCCCTCATGGCTTTGGGAGAGAGTTAGGGTTTGCTAGAGTCAAAAGAATCTTTGAGAGTTTGTTTTGGCTTTAGGCTTTAGTTGGTGAGGCTTTAGTAGTGGAGAGTTGCTGGAGAGGGCAGAGGCTTTGTCTCCATCGCAGCATCCCCTCTCTGTGTGTGTTCTTCCAAGAAACATGTAGGGTGTGTGGTTCTTGATTTTATGAGAGGGAGAGGATGAGTTGAGAATCCATGTAATCATTCCTCTTGTTCTAATGTCCATGCGTATGGGGACTCCTCTGTAATCCTCTCTCGATTTGAAATGAAAATCTAAAAGTTTATCTCTGTCTCTGTTCGTTCTTCATTCCTCCTCAGGTTGTTTTTTGAGAGTTTTGAGTTGGTTCTTGCTGTGGAGGTACAAAATGGGTTGCTCAGTGATGGGAATAGGTTTCAAGATCATTTGATTGAATTTTCCCAAGAGCAAATTGATTTTAATATCAGATTCTTTCCATCAGCCTCCTCTGTTCTTCATTTTCTTTTTCTAGGGTTTTGTGAGAATCTCGTTTCCCTCTTTGAGATGGTTTGAAATTTGGTACCTAGAGTCCAGAGGCTATCTATTAGCTATTCTCAAAGTTTCGTGACCTCCTGAGACGCTTCGACATGAGTGATGGTAAGCCTGTGTCAACTCTGATGGCTTCTACGGCCTATCTTGACCCAGATGAGGATGGCGAGCCAGTTGATCAGAAAGAGTACAGAAGTATGATCGGCTCCCTTCTTTACCTCACTGTCTCGAGATCGGACATACACTTCTCCGTGTGTCTGTGTGCTCGATTTCAGGCTTCTCCTTGTGTCTCTCACTGTCAGGCGGTGAAGCGCATCTTTCGGTACCTTCGAGCTACCATTGACTATGGTATCTGGTACTCTTCTTCTTCCTGTCTTTCCTTGAGAGCCTTCTCGGATGCAGACTTTGCCGGCTGTAGAATAGATAGGAAGAGCACTTCTGGCACTTGCCAATTCATTGGCACTTCTCTCGTTTCTTGGTCTTCTAGGAAGCAGTCCGGTGTTGCACAGTCCACCGCCGAGGCTGAGTATGTTGCTGCAGCCAGCTGCTGCAGTCAGGTACTTTGGATGGTTTCGACCCTGTGGGACTTTGGGTTAGCTATAGACAGTGTTCCACTCTTTTGTGATAACACTTCTGCGATTAACATTGCTAAGAACCCAGTGCAACATTCTCGGACCAAGCATATTGATATTCGCTATCGCTTCCTTAGAGACCATGTAGAGAAGGGTGACATCGTGCTCCAGTTTGTGGAGAGTGACCACCAGTTGGCTGATATTTTTACCAAGCCTTTGGATAGCTCTAGGTTTTCAGCTCTGCGGGGAGAGCTTGGGGTGGTTTGTCCTTATGGACTGTTGTGAGGAGGAGCTTTGTGCTTTACTGCTTTATTATATTGATTATGCTCTTACTTCTTTCTGTTGCATTGTATACGGGTGCATTGGGTTTAGTCGTTCGAGCATAGGTTAGAGTGGTTCTCTTGCCGAGTTGCTTAGACTTCTTGCTCTTATCTTGTGATTCTAGGATGCTGCTTATTAGCTGGTTCTCTTCTTACTAGGTTGAGCTTACCCACTGCTTATAGGTTCTAGCGAGGGTTGGGCCACTCTCGGGTAGACAGGGTACGTGTTTGCTCCTTAGTCTGTTAGATGACCAGTTGATAGTCCTCGAGTCATATGGGGTAGATGAGAGTCAGTCTGAGCTATAGTATCCTCTATATCTTATCTATGCTTTAAGGACTGCCCGTTCGGATTTTCTTTCCCAGCTTCTCGATTTTTTGCTTTGGTTCAGGGGGAGTTCATTTGGGAGCTTCTGGAGCTTAATATTGACATAACTCAACTTGAACTAAAAGTTGCATTACATGTTGAGGGGGAGCTGGATTTTCTTGCATTTTAGCATTTTGCATTGTAATGTAACTACATTGAGCCTTGATTATTATCCTGTTATGACATGCTTACAATGCTTTACACCTTGCCATGACTTGTGCTTATTTGCTAGATTTATTATGACTTCATATGTGTAGAGTAGCTTTTGCCATGATAAGTTAATTAACAATTGCTCAACTTGAATTAAAACTTGTCATGCTAGAATTTGAGTCTAGTCTTTCTTGAGCTATCCTTTTATGATTCATGCCATGTCAAATAGGCTAAGTTGAGCGTTGAATCTCTATTGAGCCTTAGTTTGGGCTATGTTAGTTCTTGATGATGCATAAGTTAGTACAACTTGTTTAAAAAGCAAAAAGATCTCTTTTGTGCGAAAAAACTGATTTCACCAATTCTTTCTCATGAGACGGCTTGCCTTTGCACTAGGCATGAACTTAGGGGGAGTTTTGGATGACCTAGACTATCTTCTTAAGCTTCTTGCTTGGTGTAGTCGCATAAGGCTTGAGATCTAGCACATAACAAAAATTTGGGTTGGAAACGACCATGAACCTTAAAAAGAAAATGTTTTATGTGCTCAATTTACTTAAGCTACAAAAAGAACCAAGTACTTAACCAATGTTTCAATCTTGAGCTTATAGCACTCTATTTGGACTCAATATTAGCTTTTTTGTTCCGCTTAGCTTATTGACATGGCCTGCATCATCCTTGGATATCTCTAGTTAGACTTTGCTTATTGATGACTTGACATGTTCAGAAAATGCACTTCATTTTAGATTGTCATCTATATGTTCTAGCTAGCTTATACATATCTTGTCTTGATGTAGATAGCCTTTTATTGAGCTATGGCTTGGTGTAATTCTTTATGGTCATTATGGATAATTCTCATGGCTCTAAATGCTTAGAATAAACAATCTTCAGCCATTTTCATCCATTGTCATGTCATATTCTCTTCCTTGCATCCTTGATGTGTTTATTGCCAAAAGGGGGAGAATAGTGGTAGAAAAAGCCATTTTGGGAGCTTTGAGGAAAACTTGTTCTTTCTTTTGCACACACGAAACACAGCGGAAGCAAAAGATAAACTCGGTGAAAACCCATCAATACGCCACAGGCAATTGACTGGGGAAGCGCGACCTAGAACTCCTGGAATCCTTCGTCGAATCCACCCGCGAAGAAGTCATAGTCGCCTTCTTGAGCTTCGTACTCCTCTGGTTATTATTTTTGAGTGTAGCATGTGAGTACATAAAGTACTCCGCAAGTTTTGGGAAAAATGCAATAGATGCAAGGCTTGACAAAGGAAGGCTATATGGTTCTTTTGCACAAAGCAACATTTTCATTTAATTACTTCTAATTATTTTCGAAGACATCATTTTAATAAAGTAATTGTTTTAACAGAACTAACATTAACTTTCTAGTGACGGTTCCAACTACCAACACTAGCTAACCAATTACAATTGGTCAAGATTAAACTGCGGGTTCCATCCACCCTCTCTGGCTCCAACCGCCAGGATACCCTTCCGAGAGTTCCCTCCACTCTCGGAATACAAAACTTTGATTTTAAAACCAGAAACCAGAAATCTACCATGTGAATACATTCCTTGCCCGCCCTTGACCGTAGGCACGGCTATTCGAATAGTTTTACACTCTGCAAAGGTTATACAACTTTACCTACAAGAGATAAATTATCCTAAAAGTCAACACGCTTCCTTTGGCATGAGACCCAGATAAAATATCACAAAGCCTTTACCTTACTCTAATCTAGCTAGATACCACCACGAGGTTTCACCGCAGTAGGCTAACTGCCCAACCAAGCCCTCTTGCGCCATATGAGTACGATAAATCCTGTCCCTCACTTGTGAATAACCAGTCCATCCCTGGCACCCACTTTCCACTGGTGGCACCTAAACTAGACTATCATAAGTTAGTCAGCTAGGTCGTACCCATATAAACTTGTGGTTGTACGGTTAATGCTCAGTCTGGACAAACACAAGCGTCGGTCCTTAATTGACTAGGGTGGAACATACACTTAAGAAGATCTCGTGCTTGATGCACCAACCCAAACCAACCATCCACCCTAATCTAAACCAACTTCCACATTTCATTTTATTTTAAAAGAACAGTGGCAACTCCAATTACCACTAAATTTGTAAAAACAAGGGGTATTACAATAATTCATAATTTCCCATTTGCAAGATTTATGAGGTATTCAATAGCATGGCTAAGCATTGTTCTACCATTCTAATACCAACAATTAAATATATTACTCTCATTAATGAGTCAAAGGAATTTCTAGGGTTGCAAAGGTACATGGCAATCAACTTCAAGTGAGGGCATAACAAGGTTGGATTAACTACTACCTTAAGATTTGAACTAATGTTTTATGTAAATAGCAATGCACATAATTTAAAATAATTAAAACATTTCAACATCATAGGTTCAAGATGATCAAAGGAGACTTGCCTTGCTCGGAGACTTGATGTTGCGAATCGACAAAATCGAACTCTCCAGATTAGTCGTAGTCTACACGTGAAGAACCAAACAAAATAAATTCAAATAAAACCCAATTAAAATCCAAAAATTATAAAATATATAATGACTGATATATAATTATAAAATTATAAAATATATATTGTCTAGGACACAATATGACGCGACCAAAAATTGAAGCGCTTACCAAAAAGGGGTGTACGCGCGAAGTACAGTTTTAGTGTCTGGGCCTGACAAGGTCGACGAGGACTCGGGGGATCTTCAGGTGATGGCGATGGAAGCATGATGTAGAACACGTCGAGGCAAACTCAACGGTGCAAACGGCTCGACCAAAGGATATCGGATGGTGGTGGAACACGGTGGAGAAGACATTGAACGACCGACGGGTTGACATCGGCGTTCCGGGCAAACGGAGAGGAGTTAGTGGGTGAGGTTTGTGGCGAAACGAAGAGGAGAACATGAGGAACGCAAAGCTCACCTTGGTTGTGGTGGAAGATGCACGGTCGGCCTGCAGCGAGGAGAAAAGCGACGGCACGATTTGGCCACGGTGCTCCGGCGATGCTCTGGCGAAACTCCGGCAAAGGCGAGGGGAGCACCACGTAGAACGCGCAAAGGCGAAGCCAATGGTGTGGCCAAATGTGGCGGAGCTCCACTGTAGGCGGCGCAAATGGCCGAAGAGCGCCGTTTTGTTGGCGAGAGAAAAATGCCGATTGCGGCGAGGAGAAAGGGAGAGAGGCCTTGAGATTTCAGAGGCTTGGTGAGGATCAGGAGAGGCACCCGGTGCTCCCTTTTATAGGTGTGGAGGTGGACCGGATGGGGAGATCCGCGAGGGAATGTCTTTTCGGTGGCATGGCATATTCCTGCGAAATGGACGCATGAAATTGGGGGCTAAGGCTGGGAATGGAAAGGTCTTAATGAGAGGATTCGAATGAATTTTGTGGCGCAAGAAATGGTTGAGAAAATCAAAAGTTATGGAAGGTTGAAGAAGCGACCATGGCGGCTCACAGTCTGGCCTTCGAGAACAGCTCGTCTTGTGAAGAAGAACACTGTTGGAGGAGAGAGAAAATAATAATTGTTTTTCCGAAAAAATAAAATAAATTCGAAAAAAATTAGAAAAATTTTACCAAAATCCTTGGAAGCCGAAAATATCAAATAAAATATTTTTACTTTCTAAGCTTTAATTTAATCCAAATAAATTCAAAAATTCCAAAAATTTAAAAATACGATAGAAATGAATAGATTAGAATTTTAGATGAATTTAGAAATTTGAATGGGCTCAATCGGAATTAAAATGAAGAAATACGATCTTTTGGAAGTTTAAAAGGAGAGAAAAAGAATAAACTGATTTTCTGGAATTATTTTTGAACTGAAATGACATCATCAAGGGAAATGATTTTCTGAGGATTTATATTTCTATGGAAAAAGGAATTTATGATGTTAGGGTGACATCAGCAGAGATTTTGATTTTCGCGGATTATTTTCAACAGAAAAGGGTTTTATTCACTTGATGTGGGACCGGCTTTTGTGGACTGGGTCCGTAAACCGGGGAGAAGGCTGAGGTGGCACACAGTTGGCGTAGCGCTTGCGTAGCTCATGGCTGCTGAGGTGGCGCACGGGGACTGAGGGCATCAGCGGATGACGACGCTGTTGGGGTCGGCGAGGGGTGCGCGAGAGGGAGGAAGACATGGGGAGTTAAGTGCACCTTGGCACGACACTCGGAAATTCTCGATGGTAGCCAGCAACGAGGATGCAGGGGTGGCGAAGTGAGAGCATTGGCGGCAGGGCTCTTCGGCGGTGGATTCACTCGGTGGATGGGCGGGGATGCGCGCATAGGTCTGGTGAAGGTGGAGGCGACGAACGGTTATCGGTTACACCAAAGTTAAGGACGACGCAAAGACGAGTAAAGAGGGAGATAAGCGGGGTTTAAAGTGGGGAAATGGTGGAGGTTGAATGCGGGAGTGATTAGGCTTTCAACTGTAGCAAATGCTCTGGCTAACGAGAAGAAATAGCCACATTTAAGAGCTCAGGTGGGGCATTAATCGTGGCGGTGGAAGGTTGAAGAAGGCAAGAAGAAAGAAGAAGCTGACTGGCGAGGTTGGGCTGTCGGCGAGAGGGAAGAGAGAGGAAGAAGTGGACGGTCGGACGAATGCCACGAGGCGAAAGAGAAATAAGGGCCATCGGATTAAATTAAAGGGGTAAGTGAAGGCAGGTGGCTGAGATTAAACCGGGCGAGGATGGATTGAATCAGGGAGCGACACGTGATGGCCGAGTAGAGAGGTTGAGGATTAAATTCGATTTAGATTTTGAAATAAAATTCAGATAAAACCAAATAAAGTTCAAATACTTTAAATTAATTAATTTGAAATTAAATTTTTCAGAGAGCGAAATTTTGGGATGTTACACTCAATTTACTTAAGCTACAAAAAGAACCAAGTACTTAACCAATGTTTCAATCTTGAGCTTATAGCACTCTATTTGGACTCAATATTAGCTTTTTTTGTTCCGCTTAGCTTATTGACATGGTCTGCATCATCCTTGGATATCTCTAGTTAGACTTTGCTTATTGATGACTTGACATGTTTAGAAAATGCACTTCATTTCAGATTGTCATCTATATGTTCTAGCTAGGTTATACATATCTTGTCATGATCTAGATAGCCTTTTATTGAGCTATGGCTTGGTGTAATTCTTTATGGTCATTATGGATAATTCTCATGGCTCTAAATGCTTAGAATAAACAATCTTCAGCCATTTTCATCCATTGTCATGTCATATTCTCTTCCTTGCATCCTTGATGTGTTTATTGCCAAAAGGGGGAGAATAGTGGTAGAAAAAGCCATTTTGGGAGCTTTGAGGAAAACTTGTTCTTTCTTTTGCTCCTTGTGTCGACGTGGTCATTAGCTTCATTTCCTTCCTTTGGACCATGTTTGACTTCTTTCTTGCATTTCAAACTCAACTTCGTGCTTTTTCTGGGTTTGTCAATATACTCATCAAGGGGGAGATTGAGAGACAGGTCATTCCATGTGTATGATAAGTAATTGACATCGGTTTATGTAAGTCGAGTTTGGTTTGGGTGGTTCGAACCTTGTCGTTGCACGATGCAACAGGCTCGGTCGGACTTGGTCAAACCCGGTCAATGTGTTTAGAATGCATATTCTGATGATTCGACAGGTTTGGACTTCGACATTGGTAAGTGTGATGTGTTTATGCTATTTACGCTTTCATGTATCGAGCGGTGCTATTTGATGTGTTTCTTGTCTGTGTGGCTGCAGGACATCGGGCGGAGTCGTGGTGAGACATGGTGGACCGGACTAGGCGCAGGTGGCGCTGAGGTCAGAACGGTCGTCAAAGACGACGTGGACTCGAGGTGGTTGCGAGGCGTGCGAGATAAGGAGCGCGGAAGCTTCCCGGAAGGTGCAGGAGGGGCGAATCGGGAATTTCGCGAGGCTGCACAAGCGGGAGCAGGCTCCGTTGGATTTAGCGGGCGTAACGGGGTGGAGACCCGTTTGCCAAGGGCTATAAATAGAGGTGGGTGGTTGCATGCCCACGTGTGCTCTCAATGGCTTTTTGGGAGAGTTAGGGTTTGGTAGAGTCAAAAGAGGCTTTGTAAGTTTGTTTTGGCTCTAGGCTTTAGTGGTTAAGAGTTGGTGAGAGCTGCAGAGTGTTGTCCCCTCCCTGTACGTAGAGCTCTGTGTGTTCTTGAGTGAGGATGTAGGGAGTTCTTGAGAATCCAAGCATGTATGGGGTTGTAGGGATGATATGAGCTGATACTTCTGTGTAATCATGTATCTCTCTTGCTCATTATCAATTCAAGATGATTTTATTTGAGTTGGGCTGAACTCTTTTGCTCTCTGTGTTGGATTTCTGTTCTTGCCCCCTTTCTCTATTCTTGCTCCCGTAAGATGAGTTCTTGGTGATTCCGCTCTTTTGTGTGTTTATCTCTTGAAAGCTCAGTGATGAAAAAGATTCTTGGCATGATGGCCAATCCATTTTCTAGAGCCTTTGGAAAATTCAACATCTCCTGTGTTTTTTGAGTCCCTCGTCAAATTCACTCTGTTCATGCTTTTGGGTTCTAGGGTTTTGGAGAAATTTTGTTTCCCTCAACAAGATGGCATGAAACTTGGCAAGTTTAGTCCAGAGGCTATTAAGTAACAATCCTCAAAGTTTCATGGGCTAAGGTTCAAAGGTTAGAAAGCAATTTGAGTTTTTGTGCCTCTCTCTAAAAAGTTTCAGTTTTGGGCAAAATCTTAAATTCTTGCTCAAATGGTGAAGTGCTCGGTTCCAAAAGTGCTTAATGCTATTTAGGACTTTTTCTTGGTCTTTAGGGCTCAGAAGATCTGCTGGTTTTCATCAATCTCTCAGTTTAAATTGGTGGTCTGCTTTTTACTTCTTGCTGTTTTATTTTCAGTGTTCTCAGCGTGCTGTTTTGTTGGGAGTTTCAGTCCAGTTTTGGTTGAAGTCTTGGATCCATTTTAGTGCAGCTAAGTGCGGTAAATTGCAATCTTCTCAGGACTACTTCTTGCTGAAAACAGCAGCTCAGTTTGCTGAAAAATTGCAGCTCTTCTTGCTGAAAATAGCAGCTCAGTTTACTGAAAAACTGCAGCTCATCTTGCTGAAAATAGCAGCTCTTTTTGCTGAAAAACAGCAGCCCTTCTTGCTGAAAACTGCATGCTATTTTCTGCTGTCCCTTCAGAGTCGGCTGTGCGTGCACAAGCCATTCTTTCCTCTACTGTTGGTTCTTCTTCTGCTCCCTTATCCTCTGTTGTTCCCTCTTCTCCCTGCTCTTCTTGCACCTCTCTCTTTCGGGAGTGTCAGTACCTTATGAACACTCTCAAGAGATTTGTAGGAGGCAAGAAGAAGCTCAATCTTATTCTAGACCAATCTAAAATCTGTAGATTTAATCAGGGTCTAGGATACGATTTCTATGAGGACATGAGGAAGCATCCACCTGCCGTGCTTAGACCCATAGCACCAGGTGTGATCGAGACTGAGCCTAGGACCGAGAAAGTCCAATTTAAGTCAACAGGCTTTGTCCAAGGGATTTCTGACAGCAAGGTGATTCCCCCTGCAGCTTCGGCCTCTCAGAAGGCGAAGCCTCACCGTGTTACTTCTACCTCTCAGAAGGTGAAGTACCACTGTACCTTCTGTCAAAAGGATGGGCATTTGATCGATCGATGCTTCAGGCGCGCCAAGATCGCGCGTAGAGACCGTGTTGAGTCTCTTAGGCGTATTCAGGGTCAGCCCTAGACCTTGAGTGCACCTAAGACTGAGAGACCATGTGGTCGTGACCCCATGTTGGTGATGAGTAATTGACATTGTTTTAGGATAGTCGAGTTTGGTTTGTGTGGTCGGACCATGTCGTTGCGTAGTGCAACGGGCTCGGTCGGACTTGGTCAAACTTGGTCATATGGATTAGGACACGTATTCCTTTGATTCGATAGGTTTGGGCTTTATCATGCTAATTTTGATTACATGTATCGAGCCGTGCTATTTGATGTGTTTCTTGTCTGTGTTAGCAGTAGGACATCGAGGTGGAGTCGTGGCGAGACACGGTGGACCGGACTAGGCGCAGGTGGCGCTGAGGTCAGAACAGTCGGGAGGTGTCGAAGACGGCGAGGGCTCGAGGTGGCTGCAAGGCTTGCAAGGCAAGAAAGGAGGAAGCTTCCTGGAAGGTGCGCGAGGGGCGTTTCGGTAAAAACGCAAAGCTGCACTAAATGAAGCGGGTTGGATAAAGCATCGAGTAGGTGGTGACCTAATGGGTAAAGCATGTGCAAACCCATTAGTGGGAGGCTATAAAAGGAGAGGGAGAGGTTGTGCTGAAATTGAGAGAGTGTGTGTAAGAGTTAGGGTTTTTATTTGGTTCTCTCCATGTATGAAAAATGAGAGATGGATTAGGGTTTTGCTTTTAGTCTTTGTTTGTTGAGAAAGAGAGAAAGAGAGAAGGTGAGAGGTTCTCTCTATGCTCTCCAGGCGTATGGGGATGTATGGTTGATTGAGGGGATGTAAACTCTATCTCGTTTAAATCATTCATCTCTCTTTGTCTCGATTTGTGAAATCCTTGTTTGAGATGCTATGGTTTCAGGTTTATCCCCTCTTGTTCTTGTTTCTTTATTTTTGCACTGTCCATTTCTGAGTTGATTTCCCTTTGAGCTGCAGATTTTTTGTTGTTCTTATATGAGAATCTCTTCAAGATCTTTGGCTTGCTATTATCTAAAGAGCAGACTGAACACTTCATCTCGGTTGCTACTCTTCTATCGTCAAAAGAGCAGCCAACTGCCTCCCGTTCTTGTCTCTTTTTGTTCCTCTTTTTTCTTGAAGATCAGTGCAGCCGATTAACACTCTTCTTCATTTTATTTCTGCTCATATACTTGCTGTTTTTAGCCTCGGTGGTTCCATTTTATTTATCTTTTAGGCTGTTAAATACAACCTTTTTAATCTTCTGCTGAACAGCTATCTACTTGCAGATTTTTCGAATAGCAGCTTTCTCTTGATTTTAAGTTCTCTCTCCTGCGTGCAGGTTCTTTTTTACAGCTTTGTCTTCTTTTTGTTTCACCTTTTGCTGCAGTTTTTTTTGTGCTGTTTTGGGCTGCAGATTTCAGCATCTTTTGCTTTTGTTTTTCAGTCCAAAAATCTGCAGTAAGCCTCATTTTTCAGCCCTTGTTTGCTAGAATGGTCCTATAACTAAATCTCTCAGTTTTGATTTGTCTTGCCAGTCAGTCAGCTTATTACTTTTATAGTGTCGGTCAGTGGTTCTCTTGGCATCTTTCCAAACCAGTCCTTGTAGTTCAAGTCTTCTCATTTTCTTGTCAAAGTTGTTTTTATCTTCTGGTGAGTAAAATTTAAATCTTGCTTCATAGCAAAAAAAAAAGGTGTGAGTACTTGGGGGCAATTTTTAAAAAAGCACCATTCACCCCCCCTCTGTTGCCGTTTTGGATCCAACAATTGGTATCAGAGCCGGTTCGCTCTCGTCTATAGATTTTAACCGGTATGTGAGCCATGGCAACGGATAAGTACTCCACCAAGCCTCCGATCTTTGATGGCATCGATTATCCGTTCTGGAAAAGCCGGATGGAGACATACATCCAGGCTCAAGGATATGCCATCTAGCGGAAGGTCAAGGTGCGATATGTTGTTCCTGCCGATGAGAACATCAATGCTGGGAATATGGCTGATGTTGAGGCGAATGCAAAGGCAAGAAACATCATTATCCAGGGGTTGAGTCGTAGCGAGTTTGACCGCATATCTCATCTTTCGTCCGCCTTCGATATTTGGGAGACCCTCGATGGTTACCATGAGGGCACCACCCAAATAAAGACGGTGCGACAGGACCAGTTCAAGCGAGATTACAACAAGTTTGAAATGCTCGCTGGCGAATCCCTTTATGAGTGCTTTGCGTGTTTCCACAAGGTCTTGAGCAACCTCCGAGCAGTCGGTCTCACATACCCCGACTCGGACAACGCTCGTCAAATGCTCGCTGCACTCGATCTTCGTGTTTGGGAGATGAAGGTGACTACCATCAAGGACACCACGGACCTCTCGACTTTGACTCTTGATGCGCTGTACTCGCGCCTCAAGACTCACAAGATTGACATTCTCTCTCGTAGGTCGAAGTCACAGTCGATGGCTTTGGTCACTGATCCCACGTTGGCTTCTGGTTCCTCTTCTTCTGATTCCCTTTGCGGATTCTCCCTTGCTGCTCTCTGTGACATAACTGATGATCAGTTAGAGCAGCTTGCGGATGAGCAGCTGGCCCTCCTTGCTCTCTGTGATGTAACTGATGATCAGTTAGAGCAGCTCGAGGATGAGCAACTGGCCCTCCTAGCCAGGAAATTTTCTCATACTTACAAGAGGAGGAGAGACAGAAAGAGAGGAGGACCCGTCATTTGCTTCGAGTGTGGTGGCCCCAACCACATTCGGGCAAATTGCCCCAAGCTGGAGAAGGGCAAGATCGACTACGGCGGTTCGGGCAAGAATGACTACACCGACAAGAACCGCAACAAGAAGCCTCCAGCCCATGCCCAAGGAAAGAAGAAGTTCCGCGACCTTGGCAAAGCCAAGAAGCTGTTCCACCGCGTCCTCACCGCCTTCGACGACCTCGACCTCAGCGAGGTGGAGGGATGGAGCAATGACGACTGGACGGGTGACCAAGACCCCAAGGGCGGCGACGACTTCTCCGGGATGTGCTTCATAGCCCTTAAGGGCGAAGTGAGCGACAGCGAGCTGTACTCTGACTCGGACGAGGTATACCCTTCATATGATTAGCTTAATCATGCTTTTCTTAAGCTAGGTGGATTTCATGCTAAGTCTAGGGCTAGGTGTACCGAGTTAGAGAAGGAAGTAGATAGACTATCACGGGAGCTTACTTCACTTACATCTGCTCCCTCCTGTGATGATTGTGATACTTGCTGTGCTCTATTGGGTGACATGGAGAAACTAAGGACCTCACATGATAGTTTGTCTTCTGAGCTTGATATGCTTAAGATGGAGAACATTAGTCTTCTTGCCGAGCACGAGATGTTTCATCTACTTCTGTTGAGACTAGTGCATGCACCTCATGTGAGGATAAGGACAACGCATTTAGAGGTCTTTATACCATGTTGCTCGATCTGCCCGAGACTTGTGAAAATTGCAATAATTTGAAGATGAATCTAAAACGGGCAGATTATAAAATTGCTGAATTACAAGCTTTCCTTCTTGAGCCTATTGCTTCTTGTGTGAACTGTCCCAAGATTACTTCTGAGCTTGAAGCTGTCTCCAAATAGTTTCAAGAGTTAGTTGATGACAACAACAGATTGGCTCAATATGCTTCTAAGGACCCTGTTAGCTCACTATGCATTAATTGTAACAAACTAAAATCTGATTTGCTTGCATTGGATGAGAAATGTGTGAAGTTGACTAAGGACCTTCTAGAGAAGCAATCATCTGCTTGTAATGTGTGTGCTGCTGAGGGGGAGAAGGCCAAGGATAAGGTAGAGACGCCTAGCGACGTGAACCAACCAGCTAGTAGTAGGACTATCCCATCAGGGTCGGCTGTGCGTGCATAAGCCATTCTTTCCTCTACTGTTGGTTCTTCATCTGCTCCCTTACCCTCTGCTGTTCCCTCTTCTCCCTGCTCTTCTTGCACCTCTCTCTTTCGGGAGTGTCAGTACCTTATGAACACTCTTGAGAGATTTGTAGGAGGCAAGACGAAGCTTAATCTTATTCTAGACCAATCTAAGATTTGCAGATTTAATCAAGGTCTAGAATATGATTTCTATGAGGACATTAGGAAGCATCCACCTGCTATTCTCAGACCCATAGTAGGAGGTGTGATCGAGGTTGAGCCCAGATCTGATGAAGTTAAATTCAAGTCTGGGCTTTGTCCAAGGGATTTACGACAAGAAGGTGAGTCCACTGCAGCTTGGCTTCTCGGAAGGCGAAGCCATCTCATGCTACTTCCGCCTCTCAGAAGGCGAAGTATCATTGCACCTTCTGTCAGAAGGATGGACACTTGATCGATCGATGCTTCAGGCGTCAGGATCACGTAGAGAGACCGTGTTGCAGCTCTTAGGCGTATTCAGGGTCAGCCTCAGACCTGGAGTGCACCTAAGACCAACACGAGGTCTCAGTTTGCTTCAGATGCTTCTGATGGTTTTGGGCAGCATTGAGGACTTGGTTTTTCTGAGTTTTCTGGTTTTCGTCCTCATGCTCCCTTTGGTCGTGATTTCCGCCGTCCTGAGGGTAGATCTCGTTTCCCTCGTCGAGATAGCTACCCCCGGCGTGATCAGCAGGTTGCCGGTGTTTCGACTCGCTTTCCCGTAGCAGTCGGACCCAGCAACAGCTTTGGGTCTGCACACAGACCTTCTAACGTGTTGAGTGATAGAGAGCGTAGGGTAGCTAGAGATCAGTCGTGTGTGGCTACTTCTGCTAGTCGACGTGTTGTTCAGTATTAGGTGCCAAAATCACTCTTGATTTACCCCAGTACTTAGACTTTACTCTCTTGTTGACTCAGGTTCGCCGGGCTGGGAAGGGAGAGGTTTGGCTCGTAGACTCCGGTTGTTTTCGTCATATGACCAGAGACTCCCGTTGGTTCTCATCCCTAGCCCACGCTCCAGGTGATGAGACGATCACCTTCGGAGACACTTCGTCTGGGCGCGTCATCGCCAAAGGTACAGTGTGCGTTAATGATTCCTTTCTTTTGAGACATGTTGCCTTGGTTAGTAAGCTGCGATATAATTTGCTTTGAGTTTCTCAGCTTACCGATGATGGTTACGAGGTGAGCTTCAAGAAAAACAATTGCAAAATTCTTGATTCTTCGGGTAGTCTGGTTTGCGGGATTTCACGTTTTGGGAGGGTCTTTCGTGCTGATTTTTTTGAGTCTTCTGGTGATCCTCTTTGTTGTTTGGTTGCTTCAGAGTCCCGTGATCTTACTTTCTGGCATAGGAGACTTGGTCATATTGGATTTGACCATTTGACCCGAGTTAGCGGCCACGATCTCATTCGTGGTCTGCCAAAACTAAAGATGGTCAAAGATCTTGTTTGCGCTCCATGCCGGCACGGCAAGATGGTTGCCGCTTCCCACCCTTCGGTCACAGTTACTATGACCGATGCACCGGGACAGCTGCTCCACATGGACACAGTCGGACCAGCTCGAGTGCAGTCAGCAGGAGGGAAGTGGTATGTTCTTGTCATGGTCGATGACTATTCGAGGTATTCTTGGATGTTTTTCTTGGCCTCGAAGGATGAGACGTTTACCCATTTCCGAGGTTTGTTTAGTTAGCTTTCAGTTGAGCTCCCGGGTGCCTTACGAGCGATCCGCAGTGACAATGGCACGGAGTTCAAGAATTCCTACTTTGAGAGTTTCTGCGATGAGACCGGTGTAGAGCACTAGTTCTCTTCTCCTCACATCCCACAGCAGAATGGCGTCGTGGAGAGGAAGAACCGTACCTTGGTCGAGATGGCCAGGACGATGCTTGATGAGTACTCTACACCGCGAAAGTTTTAGGCTGAGGCTATAGCCACCGCGTACGATGTTTCCAATCGAGTTTTTCTTCGGGCACACTTGCATCACACTTCTTATGCGTTGAGATATGGGCGAAAGCCCAGTGTCTCCCATTTTCGTGTGTTTTGATGCAAGTGCTTCATTTTGAAGTCGGGGAACCTAGACAAGTTCAAGTCACGCTCTTGTGATGGGATCTTTCTAGGCTACTCGACTTCTTTGCGGGCTTATATGGTCTGGAACTGCGAGTCTAGTAAGATGGTAGAGACTTGTGAGGTGACCTTCGACGAGGCCAGTCTGGGGACTAGACCTGATATCTCAGGTTCTTTAGAGCAGTCTGAGCCCATCTTTGTGGATGATGAGGATGATGGAGATGAGGGTTGTTTAACAGATCCAGTCCCTCATCCACCACTCGAGGTGCCTTCTTCCACCGCACCTCAGGTGATCAGCCCATGCCCTCAGCTTCTTCTGAAGCTAGTGGCTCTGTTCCTACCTCGTCAGCTCATGAGGTAGAGGCCACTTCTTCTTCTCATCTTGGACCTCCTCGACATATCCAAAAAGACCATCCTTCCAAGCAGATTATTGGAGACCTCTTTGAGCGAGTCACTCGCTCAAGGTCTGGCATGTCACATTTCTGTCTCCATTCTACCTTTGTTGCCACCTTTGAGCCTAAGGATATTAGTCATGCTCTCTCTAACGAGTCTTGGGTCAATGCCATGCATGAGGAGCTAGAGAACTTCGAGAGAAACAAGGTCTGGTCGCTTGTCGAGCCCCCGCGAGGTCACAATGCCATTGTGACTAAATGAGTGTTCAAGAACAAGAAGAGTGAGGATGGGGTTGTCATTCGGAACAAGGCTAGACTGGTAGCTCAGGGTTTCTCCCAGGTTGAGGGTCTTGATTTCGAGGAGACCTTTGCCCCTGTAGCTAGACTTGAGGCCATTAGAATTCTGCTTGCTTTCGCAGCTTCTAAGGGCTTCAAGCTTTACCAGATGGACGTCAAGAGTGCCTTCCTTAGTGGATTCATTGAGGAAGAAGTCTATGTGAGACAGCCTCCTGGTTTCGAGAACCCTAAATACCCAAACCATGTCTTCAAGCTTTCCAAAGCGCTGTATGGACTTAAGCAGGCCCCTAGAACTTGGTATGAGAGGCTGAAGTCCTATTTGTTGAGTCATGGTTTTGAGATGAGTAAGGTGGATAAGACCTTGTTCATTCGTCGGCATGGCACCGACCTCTTGCTCGTCCAGATTTATGTGGACAACATCATTTTTGGCGGCTCTTCTCATACTCTCATTTCACAGTTCTCGGATGTCATGAGTACCAAGTTTGAGATGAGCATGATGGGTGAGTTGACCTTCTTTCTTGGCTTCCAGATCAAGCAGACTCGGGAGGGTACTTTCTTGCATCAGGGCAAGTCCACTCGTGATCTCCTGAGATGCTTCGACATGACTGATGGTAAGCCCGTATCAACTCCCATGGCATCTTCTGCCACTCTTGACCCAGATGAGGATGGCGAGCCAGTTGATCAGAAGGACTATCGGAGTATGATCGGCTCCCTCTTATACCTCACTGCCTCGAGACCGGACATACACTTCTCCTTGTGTCTTTGTGCTCGGTTTCAGGCTTCTCGTGTATCTCACCGCCAGGCGGTGAAGCGCATCCTTCGGTACTCTTCCTCTTCCTGTCTTTCCTTGAGAGCCTACTCGGATGCAGACTTTGTCGGCTGTAGGATAGATAGGAAGAGCACTTCTGGCACCTGCCAATTCATTGGCATTTCTCTTATTTCCTAGTCTTCGAGGAAGCAGTCCGGTGTTGCACAGTCCACTGCAGAGGCCGAGTACGTTTGTGCAGCCAATTGCTGTAGTCAGGTGCTTTCGATAGTCTCGACCCTGCGGGACTTTGGGTTAGTTATCAACAGTGTTCCACTCTTTTGTGATAACACTTCTGCGATTAATATTGCCAAGAACCCAGTGCAGCACTCCCGGACCAAGCATATTGATATTCGCTATCACTTCCTTAGAGACCATGTGGAGAAGGGTGACATAGTGCTTCAGTTTGTGGAGAGTGACCACCAGTTGGCTGATATCTTTACCAAGCCATTGGATAGCTCTAGGTTTTCAGCTCTGCGGGGAGAGCTTGGGGTGGTCTGTCCTTATGGGCTGCTGTGAGGGGGAGTTTGTGCTTTACTGATTTATTATATTGATTATGCTCTTTCTCCTTTCTGTCGCATTGCATTTTGGGTGCATTGGGTTTAGTCCTTCCAGCATAGGTTAGAGTGGTTCTTTTGTCTAGATGCTGAGACTTCTTACTCTTATCTTGTGATTCTAGGATGCTGCTTGTTATTGCTTCTCTTCTCACTAGGTTGAGCTCACTCACTGCTTATAGGTTCTAGCGAGGGTTGGGCCACCCTCGGGTAGACAGGGTACATGTTTGCTCCCTAGTGTGTTAGATGTCCAGTTGATAGTCCTGGGGTCATCTGGGGTAGATGAGAGTCAGTCTGAGCCATAGTATCCTCTATATCTTATCTATGCTTTAAGGACTGCCTGTTGTCTGTTTTCCTTACCAGCTTCTCGATCTTATTGCTTTGGTTCAGGGGGAGTTCGTTTGGGAGCTTCTGGAGCTTAATTCTGACATAACTCAACTTGAACTAAAGTTGCATCTCATGTTGAGGGGGAGCTGGATTTTCTTGCTTTTTTAGCATTCTGCATTGTAATATAACCCCATGGAGCCTTAATTATTATCCTGTTATGACATGTTTACAATGCTTTAAACATTGCCATGACTTGCACAAAGCTAGATCTCTTTTGTGCGAAAAACCTTATCTCACCAATTCTTTCTCATGAGACGGCTTGCCATTGCACTAGGCATGAACTCAGGGTGAGTTTTGGATGACCTAGACTATCTTCTTAAGCTTCTTGCTTGGAGTAGTCGCATAAGGCTTGAGATGTAGCACATGACTAAAAATTTTGGTTGGAAACATCCATGAGTTTCAAAGATAAATATGTCACTTGTGCTCAATTTGCTTAATTACAAGAAAGAACCAAGTACTTGCACTAATGTCTCATTCTTGAGCTTATAGCACTCTATTTTGATTCAATTTTAGCTTCTTAGTTCTGCTTAGCTTATTGACATGGCCTGCATCATCCTTGGATATCTCTAGCTAGACTTTGATCTTTGATGACTTGACATGCTCTCAAAAATGCTCTACATTTCAAATCGTCATCTATTTGCTCTAGCTGGCTTATACATATCTTGTCATGATCTAGCTAGCATTCTATTGAGTTATGGCTTGATGTAATACTTGTTGGTCATTTTGGATAATTCTCATGGCTCTAAATGCTTAGAATAAATGAAACTTCAGCCATTTCATCCAATATCATGTCATATTCTCTCTTTTGCATACTTGATGTGTTTATTGCCAAAAGGGGGAGAATTTTGGAGAAAAAGTCATTTGGGATCATTCTAGAGCTTTGGAGAACAATTTGCTCTTTCTGTTGTTGCTCTAGTGTTCCTTCTGTCGACATGGTCATTCACTTCATTGCCTTCTTTTGGACCATGTTGGACTCTTCACAAACAAACTCAACTTCGTGCTTTTTCTGGGTTTGTCAATATACTCATCAAGGGGGAGATTGAGAGACCATGTGGTTGTGACCCCATGTTGGTGATGAGTAATTGACATTGTTTTAGGATAGTCGAGTTTGGTTTGTGTGGTCGGACCATGTCGTTGCGTAATGCAACGGGCTCGGTCGGACTTGGTCAAACTTGGTCGTATGGATTAGGGCGCATATTCCTTTGATTCGACAGGTTTGGGGTTTATCATTCTAATTTTGATTACATGTATCGAGCGATGCTATTTGATGTGTTTCTTGTCTGTGTTAGCAGTAGGACATCGAGGTGGAGTCGTGGTGAGACACGGTGGACCGGACTACGCGCAGGTGGCACTAAGGTCAGAACGGTTGGGAGGTGTCAAAGACGGCGAGGGCTCGAGGTGGCTGCAAGGCTTGTAAGGCAAGAAAGGAAGAAGCTTCCTGGAAGGTGCGCAGGGGCGTTTTGGTAAAAACGCAAAGCTGTACTAAATGAAGCGGGTTTGGATAAAGCATCGAGTAGGTGGTGACCTAATGGGTAAAGCATGTGCAAACTCATTAGTGGGGGCTATAAAATTTAGGGAGAGGTTGTGCTGAAATTGAGAGTGTGTGTGTAAGAGTTAGGGTTTTTATTTGGTTCTCTCCATGTATGAAAAATGAGAGATGGATTAGGGTTTTGCTTCTTATCTTTGTTTGTTGAGAAAGAGAGAAGGTGAGAGGTTCTCTCTATGCTCTCCAGGCGTATGGGGATGTATGGTTGATTGAGGGGATGTAAACTCTATCTCGTTTAAATCACTCATCTCTCTTTGTCTCGATTTGTGAAATCCTTGTTTGAGATTCTATGGTTTCAAGTTTATCCCCTCTTGTTCTTGTTTCTTTATTTTTGCACTGTCCATTTCTGAGTTGATTTCCCTTTGAGCTGCAGATTTTTTGTTGTTCTTATTTGAGAATCTCTTCATGATCTTTGGCTTGCTATTATCTGAAGAGCAGACCAAACACTTCATCTCGGTTGCTACTCTTCTATCGTCAAAAGAGCAGCCAACTGCCTCCCGTTCTTGTCTCTTTTTGTTCTTCTTTTTTCTTGAAGATCAGTGCAGCCGATTGACACTCTTCTCCATTTTATTTCTGCTCATATACTTGCTGTTTTCAGCCTCTGTAGTTTCATTTTATTTATCTTTTAGGCTGCTGAATATAGCCTTTTTAATCTTCTGCCGAACAGCTATCTCCTTGCAGATTTTTCAAATAGCAGCTTTCTCTTTTGATTTTAAGTTCTCTCTCCTGCGTGCAGGTTCTTTTTACAGCTTTGTCTTCTTTTTGTTTCACCTTTTGCTGCAGTTTTTGTGCTGTTTTGGGCTGCAGATTTCAGCATCTTTTGCTTATGTTTTTCAGTCAAAAAATCTGCAGTAAGCCTCATTTTTTAGCCCTTATTTGCTGGAATGGTCCTATAACTGAATCTCTCAGTTTTGATTTGTCTTGCCAGTTAGTCAGCTTATTACATTTATAGTTTCGGTCAGTGGTTCTCTTGGCATCTTTGTAGTTCAAGTCTTCTCATTTTCTCGTCAATTTTGTTTTTATCTTCCGGTGAGTAAAATTTAAATCTTGCTTCGTAGCAAAAAAAAAAGGTGTGAGTACTTGGGGGCAATTTTTTAAAAAGCACCATTCACCCCACCTCTGTTGTCGGTTTCGATCCAACAAGGACCAACACTATGTCTAGGTTTGTTTCAGCTGATGGGTTTGGGCAGCATCGAGGACTTGGTTTTTTTGAGTTTTCTGGTTTTCCTCCTCATGCTCCCTTTGGTCGTGACTTCCGCCGTTCTGAGGGTAGATCTCGTTTTCCTCGTCGAGATGACTACCTGCAGCGTGTTCAGCGTGTTGCCGGTGCTCCGACTCGCTCGCCCGTAGCAGTCGGACCCAGCAACAGCTTCAGGTCTACACAGAGACCGTCTGATTTTTTGCGTGACAGAGAGCGTATGGTAGATAGAGGTCAGTCGTGTTTGACTGCTTCATCTGTTCGACGTGTTACTCAGTATTGGGTGCCAAAATCACTCTTGATTTACCCCAGTACTGAGACCTTACTCTTTGTTTGACTCAGGTTCGCCGGGCAGGGAAGTGAAAGGTTTGGCTCATAGACTCCGAGTGTTCACGACACATGACGGGGGACTCCCGTTAGTTTTCTTCCCTTGCCCGTGCTCCAGGTGATGAGATGATCACCTTTGGAGATGCTTCATCTGGGCGCGTCATCGCTAAAGGTATAGTGCGTGTTAATGATTCTTTCATTCTGAAGGATATTGCCTTGGTTAGTAAGCTGCAGTATTATTTGCTTTTAGTCTCTCAGCTTACCGATGACGGTTTTGAGGTGAGCTTTAAGAAAAACGCTTGTAAAATTCTTGACTCTTCGGGTAGTCTGGTTTGCGGGATTTCTCATTTTGGGAGGATCTTTCGTGCTGATTTTTTTGAGTCTTCTGGTGATCCTCTCAAGTGTTTAGTTGCTTCCGAGTCTCGCGACCTTTCTTTCTGGCATAGAAGACTTGGTCATATTGGATTTGACCATTTTACCCGAGTTAGAGGCCACGACCTTATTCGTGGTCTGCTGAAGCTCAAGATGGTCAAAGATCTAGTTTGTGCTCCTTGTCGGCATGGCAAGATGGTTGCCGCTTCTCACCCTCCAGTCACAGTGAGTATGACCGATGCACCAGGATAGCTGCTCCATATGGATACAGTTGGACCAGCTCGAGTGCAGTCAGCAGGGGGAAGTGGTATGTTCTTGTTGTGGTCGATGACTTCTCGAGGTATTCTTGGGTGTTTTTCTTAGCCTCGAAGGATAAGACGTTTACACATTTCTGAGGTCTTTTCAGTAGGCTTTCTGTTGAGCTTCCGGGTGCCTTACGAGCGATCCGCAGTGACAATGGCACGGAGTTCAAGAATTCCTACTTTGAGAGGTTCTATGATGAGACAGGTGTAGAGCACCAGTTCTCTTCTCTGCACGTCCCACAGCAGAATGGCGTCGTGGAGAGGAAGAACCGTACCTTGGTCGAGATAGCCAGGACGATGCTCGATGAGTACTCTACACCGCGGAAGTTTTGGGCTGAGGCTATAGCTACCGCGTGCCATGTTTCTAATCGAGTTTTTCTTCGGGCACACTTGCACCGCACTTCTTATGAGTTGAGATATGGGCGAAAGCCCAGTGTATCTCATTGTCGTGTGTTTGGTTGCATGTGCTTTATTCTAAAGTCCAGGAACCTAGACAAGTTCGAGTCATGTTCTTGTGATGGGATCTTTCTAGGTTACTCGACTTCTTCGCGGGCTTATCGGGTTTGGAACTGCGAGTCTAGCAAAATGGTAGACACCTGTGAGGTGACCTTCGACGAGGCCAGTCCAGGGACTAGGCCCGATATCTCAGGTTCCTTAGAGCAGTCCGAGCCTATCTTTGTGGATGATGAGGATGATGGAGATGAGGGTTGTCTACCCGATCCAGTCCCTCATCCACCCCTTGAGGTGCCTTCTTCCACCGCACCTCGAGGCGATCAGCCCATGCCTTCTACTTCTTCTAGAGCTAGTGGCTCTGTTCCTACCTCGTCAACTCATGAGGTAGAGGCCACTTCTTCATCTCATCCTGGACCTCCTCGACATGTCCAAAAAGACCATCCTTCTGAGCAGATTATTGGAGACCTTTCTGAGCGAGTCACTCGTTCAAAATCTGGCATGTCTCATTTCTATCTCCATTCTGCCTTTGTTGCCTCCTTTGAGCCCAAGGACATTTGTCATGCCCTTTCAGACGAGTCTTGGGTCAATGCCATGCATGAGGAGTTGGAAAATTTTGAGAGAAACAAGGTCTGGTCGCTTGTTGAGCCCCCACAAGGTCACAATGTCATTGGGACTAAGTGGGTGTTCAAGAACAAGCAGAGTGAGGATGGTGTGGTTATTCGAAACAAGGCTAGACTAGTAGCTCAGGGGTTCTCCCAGGTTGAGGGTCTATATTTCGAGGAGACCTTTGCCCCTGTAGCTAGACTAGAGGCCATTAGAATCCTGCTTGCCTTCGCAGCTTCTAAGGGTTTCAAGCTTTACCAGATGGATGTCAAGAGTGCCTTCCTCAATGGCTTTATTGAGGAAGAAGTCTATGTGAGATAGCCTCCAGGTTTCGAAAACCCTAAATACCCAAACCATGTCTTTAAGCTTTCCAAAGCATTGTATAGACTTAAGCAAGCCCTAGAGCTTGGTATGAGAGGCTTAAATCCTACTTATTGAGTCATGGTTTTGACATGGGTAAAGTAGACAAGAACTTGTTCATCCGCCGGCATGGCACTGATCTTCTGCTCGTCCAGATTTATGTGGATGACATTATCTTTGGCGGCTCCTCGCATGCTCTTGTTTCCCAGTTTTTCGATGTCATGAGCTCGGAGTTTGAGATGAGCATGATGGGCAAGTTGAGCTTCTTCCTTGGCTTCCAAATTAAGCAGACTCGGGAGGGTACCTTCTTGCATCAGGGCAAGTACACTCGAGACCTCCTAAAGCGCTTCGATATGAGTGATGGTAAGCCAGTGTCCACCCGATGGCTACATCAGCTTCACTCGACCCAGATGAGGACGGCAAGCCAGTTGATCAGAAGGAGTATCGCAGTATGATCGGCTCCCTCTTGTACCTCACTGCCTCGAGACCGGACATACACTTCGCTTTGTGTCTTTGTGCTCGGTTTCAGGCTTCTCCTCGCGTATCTCATCGCCAGACGGTGAAGCGCATTCTTCGGTACCTTCGAGCTACCATTGACTATGGTATCTGGTACTCTTCCTCTTCTTGTCTTTCCTTGAGAGCCTACTCGGACGTAGACTTTGATGGCTGCAGGATAGATAGGAAGAGCACTTCTGGCACCTGTCAATTCATTGGCACTTCTCTCGTTTCCTAGTCTTCTAGGAAGCAGTCCAGTGTTGCACAGTCCACCGCAGAGGTCGAGTACGTTGCTGCAGCCAGTTGCTGTAGCCAGGTGCTCTGGATGGTCTCGACCCTGCGGGACTTTGGGTTAGTTATCGAAAGTGTTCCACTCTTTTGTGATAACACTTTTGCGATTAACATTGCTAAAAACCTAGTGCAGCACTCTCGGACCAAGCATATCGATATTCGCTATCACTTTCTTAGAGACCATGTAGAGAAGGGTGACATCGTGCTCCAGTTTGTGGAGAGTGACCACCAGTTGGCTGATATCTTTACCAAGCCTTTGGATAGCTCTAGGTTTTCAGCTCTACGGGGAGAGCTTGGGGTGGTTTGTCCTTATGGACTGTTGTGAGGGGGAGCTTTGTGCTTTACTGCTTTACTATATTGATTATGCTCTTGCTCCTTTCTATTGCATTGCATTCGGGGTGCACTGGGTTTAGTCTTTCTAGCATAGATTAGAGTGTTTCTCTTGTCTAGCCATTTAGACTTCTTACTCTTATCTTGTGATTCTAGGATGCTACTTATTAGCTGTTTCTCTTCTCACTAGGTTGAGCTCACTCATTGCTTATAGGTTCTAGCGAGGGTCGGGCCACCCTCGGGTAGACAAGGTGCGTGTTTGCTCCTTAGTGTGTTAGGTGGGCAGTTGATAGTCCTAGAGTCATATAGGGTAGATGAGAGTCAGTCTGAGCCATAGTTGTCTCTATATCTTGTCTATGCTTTAAGGACTGCCTATTCTGTTTTTCCTGCCAGCTTCTCGATTTTATTGCTTTCGTTTAGGGGAGTTCATTTGGGAGCTTCTGGAGCTTAATTTTGACATAACTCAACTTGAACTAAAAGTTGCATCACATGTTGAGGGGGAGCTGGATTTTCTTGCATTTTAGCATTTAGCATTTCGCATTGTAATATAACTACATTGAGCCTTGATTATTATCCTGTTATGACACGTTTACAATGCTTTACACCTTGCCATGACTTGTGCTTATTTGCTAGATTTATCATGACTTCATATGTGTAGACTAGCTTTTGCCATGATAAGTTAATTAAAATTGCTCAACTTGAATTAAAACTTGTCATGCTAGCATTTAAGTCTAGTCTGTCTTTAGTTATCCTTGTATGATTCATGCCATGTCAAATAGGCTGAGTTGAGTCTTGAATCTTTGTTGAGCCTTAGATTGAGCTATTTTAGTCTCTTGATGCAGCATGAGTTACTATAACATGTTTAAAAAGCAAAAAGATCTCTTTTGTGCGAAAAACTTATCTCACCAATTCTTTCTCATGAGACGGCTTGCCATTGCACTAGGCATGAACTCAGGGGGAGTTTTGGATGACCTAGATTATCTTCTTAAGCTTCTTGCTTGGAGTGGTCGCATAAGGCTTGAGATCTAGCGCATGATAAAAATATTGGTTGGAAACGACCATAAGTTTCAGAAGAAAATATGTCATTTGTGCTCATTTTGTTTAAGCTACAAAAAGAACCAAGTACTTGAACCAATGTTTCATTATTGGCCTGCATCATCCTTGGATATCTCTAGCTAGACTTTGCTTATTGATGACTTGACATGCTCACAAAATGCACTGCATTTCAGATCGTCATCTATGTGTTCTAGTTTGGTTATACATATCTTGTCATGATCTAGATACCTTTTATTGAGTTATGGCTTGGTGTAATACATTATGGTCATTTTGGATAATTCTCATGGCTCTAAATGCTTAAATAAACAAATTTCAGCCATTTCATCCAATGTCATGTCATATTCTCTCTTTTGCATCCTTGATGTGTTTATTGCCAAAAGGGGGAGAATATAGGAGAAAAAGCCATTTGGGAACATTTTAGAGCTTTGGAGAACAATTTGCTCTTTTAGTTGTTGCTCTAGTGTTTCCTTCTGTCGACATGGTCATTAGTTCCATTTCCTTCCTTTGGACCATGTTGGACTTTTGAAATCAAACTCTACTTTGCGCTTTTTCTGGGTTTGTCAATATACTCATCAAGGGGGAGATTAAGAGACCATGTGGAGGTCATCCCGTGTGAATGATGAGTAATTGACATCGGTTTAGGAGAGTCAAGTTTGGTTTGTGTTGTCGGACCATGTCGTTGCGTGGTGTAACGGGCTCGGTCGGACTTGGTCAAACCTGGTCAAAGTAATTAGAATGCATATTCTGTGATTCGACAGGTTTGGGCTCTATCATGAGTAAATATGTTTCGTTGATGCTATTATGTTTTCATGTATCGAGCGGTGCTATTTGATGTGTTTCTTGTCTATGATGACTGCAGGACGTCGAGGTGGAGTCGTGGTGAGACACGAGGTGACCGGACAAGACACAGGCGGTGTCGAGGTCAGAATGGTCGGATGTGTCGAAGACGGCGGAGATTCAATGTGGTTGCGAGTCGTGGACGACAAGGAGCGTGGAAGCTTCTCGGAAGGTGCAGGAGGGGCGAATCGGTAATTTCGTGAGGCTGCACAAGCGGGAGCGGGCTCCGTTGGATTTAGCGTGCGTAACGGGCTGGAGACACGTTAGCCAAGGGCTATATAAAGGAGGGAGTGGCTGCATGCCCCCTCATGGCTTTGGGAGAGAGTTAGGGTTTGCTAGAGTCAAAAGAAGCTTTGAGAGTTTGTTTTGGTTTTAGGTTTTAGTTGGCGAGGCTTTAGTAGTGGAGAGTTGTTGGAGAGGGCAAAGGCTTTGTCTCCATCGCAGCATCCCCTCTCTATGTGTGTTCTTCCAAGACACATGTAGGGTGTGTGGTTCTTGAGTTTGTGAGAGGGAGAGGATGAGTTGAGAATCAATGTAATCATTCCTCTTGTTCTAATGTCCATGCGTATGGGGACCCCTTTGTAATCCTCTCTCGATTTGGAATGAAAATCTGAAAGTTTATCTCTAGCTCTGTTCGTTCTTCGTTCCTCCTCAGGTTGTTTTTTGAGAGTTTTGAGTTTTGAGTTGGTTCTTGCTATGGAGGTGCAAAATGGGTTGCTCAGGGATGGGAATAGGTTTCAAGATCATTTGATTGAATTTTCCCAAGAGCAAATTGATTTTAATCTCAGATTTTCTCCATCAGCCTCCTCTGTTCTTCATTTTCTTTTTCTAGGGTTTTGTGAGAATCTCGTTTCCCTCTTTGAGATGGCTTGAAATTTGGTACCTAGAGTCCAGAAGCTATCTATTAGCTATTCTCAAAGTTTCATTGCCAAGGGATCAAAGTGGAGATGGCAATTTAGAGTTTTTTGTTGTGGCTCTCTTTAGTGCTCAGTTTCTAGGGTTTGATATGTTTTCTTGATTCCCTTCAGGAGTTGGTCTGTTTTTTGGTCTGAGAAGTCCCTTGGGTATTGCTAACTTGACTGCAAAATTTCATGAGCAAAGGACTTAAGACCATTGAGTAATTTGAGTTTTTGTGAGGCCTCTGTAAGTTTTCAGATTTTTGTCCAAATCTGAAATTTGTGGTCATGAGTTGGATTTCTTTGGTCTCCTAGTTTTCTTGGGCTATTATAGTCACTTCCTTGCTATTCTGGACCAAGAGAATCAGGGAGAAATCCCAAATTGCACTGGTACTCAAAGTCTGCATTTTTACTTGTTTTTAGCCTCTGCTGTTCACTCTGAATCCCGTCGGGCGGTCTGGCCGGTTTAAAACCGGTGGTCAGACCGGGGAATGGAGGGCGGTTAGACCGGCCAGCATGTGGCGGTCAGACCGGCCAGCATGCGGCCGTCTGACCGGCCTGCAGGTTAAGGTCTGACCGGCCTGTTGATCTTGATGGCTGATTTTTCTTGCTCTCTCTCTGCAGCTGTGTTTTCTCTATAGTTTTAGTCTTTGTTTTTCCTCTGCTAAAGGAAACTTCCAAAGAGCTTGAACCTTCGACTCTATAGCTTTCATAGCTATCGGAGTAAGGCGTTTCTTCTGGGTACTTTTGGGGGTAAGTTTTTAAGAGTCGACATTCACCCCCTCTGTCGCCATTTCGGTCCAACAGTTAGGGAGAAGATTTAAGGAGGATCCAGGCTAGACCCAAGGGAGAGTAGCAGTAGAGCAGGCTTTTTCACATTAGTTTTTCCATTATAATTAGTTATTTAAGCAATATCCACATTGGAAGTAGGATTGTTATTCTCACAGCAGAAGGCCTAAACCTGTATAAAAATCCCCGTGTCTCCTCTCTACGTGGTTGTAACCAGGCCTTCAAGAGTTCCCCAGAACCCGTATAAATCTTTATATAAGATCAACTCTAAAACATCAACAGGACCCATGTAGAGATGGCTAAGACAATGTTAGGTGAGCATAGCACCCCTAGGAGGTATTGGATGGAGGTGATCTCCATCGCTTGTTATGTGTCTAACACGGTGTTGTTAAGATCGTCCATGCACAAGACTTCCTTTGAGTTTAGGTTTGGTCAGACTTCGTATGAGTTGAGGTTTGACATCCCAAAATTTTGCTTATTTTATTTGGAACTAATTAGGTTTTCCTGGAATTTATTGCCCTTTTCTTTTTTTCTTTTATTTTGGCCTAGAGTAAGAATCCATTAAAACCTATGTTTATTTGAAGCCAAGTCATGTTTATTTCATTTTTGTTAGGTCCCATGTAATTTCTAAAATCCTTGAGAATTTTATGGGTTTTACTTGGATTTTCTTCTAGTTTTTAGTCTTTTCATTGCTTTACGTGAGTTTCTAGAAAATTAAAATTTGAATTTGAATTTTGATTCTCCCTCTCTCTCCTTGGCTGACAAGTGGTTGGCCTAGATCCTTCCTCATCCCACACCATCTCATCCTCACCATTCTCTCTTTCTCTCTCTTACCACTTGGCTGCACTTGTCATCCCCATCCTCCATCTCCTTCTTCCTTTCCTTTCTTCCCCACCCTTACCTAAACAGCATCGGTGACCAAGCTCACCCAAATCTTGCCTTTCCTTCCTTACCTTCCTCTGGATTTGGATGTCTTGCACCGCATGGGAAGCAAACCCCCATAATCTCATGCTCGCCTTCCTTTCGTGCCCCGCCCCTTTCCTTTCTTCTCACCCCGAATCCGTGCCGTGATTGATTCCAACGAGCAATCCTTGCCCAGTGCTTCCCCATCAACCGTATAAAAAGGAACCCCAAGTAGCCTCAAGCCACACCCCAACTCTCCCCACTTCCAGTTGTCTCTCATGAGCCCCAGGAGCATTGATGCCATCTTTCCTTTTCGAGTGCTGGCAAACTTCTCCGGTGAGAAATCCCACCTCTCATCGCCATCTCTACATCTTGGCAACCCCACCTCTGGCTTCGCTACTCTGAGGCAAGCCCTAGTGACCACTTCGTCAAGCACGAGCTTCACCGGAGCGTCGGTCCACAACAAATCTGAGCCAAGCGGCCATCGTTTTTCGTTCATCACTGACCACTCTCAAGCTGTCTCCGGTAAACCCCATGCCCACCAACGTATCACTCATGTTCTCCTTTTTCCGTTTGGGAAACTTGCCACTCACTGCCGGCTATTGGAGCACCAGCGATCGCCGCCCCGAGCCGTGTAACAGCCCAGCTGTTATTTCAAAATTTCAACAAACAATTAATTAATTTAATTTAAAATAAAAAATAAGTGTTCTTTGGTTGCCTAAATTTTAGAAATTTCATTTGCCTATTTTTAGCTTTGGAAAAAGGCTTTTAAGAAAATTAATTTAACTAAAAACACAAAATTATGATTTAATAAAAGGTATTTAAAAATACTATTTCAAATTAAGTATTTTGAAGCATTCGACTTTTATTTGGATTTTCTATGAAATTCTGGGATTTATTTGGAGTTACGTAGATTTTATTGCAAGGCCTAAGAGTAAGAAAATGTATTTTAAATATTTTATTGAAGCCAAAAAGAATTTATTTAGCCTTTCCCAAGCTTTCCTAAATTTATAATAATTTTTGGGCATTCTCTAAAATTTTAAAATCAATTTCAAAGCCAAAAGGGTATTTTTGTAAAAATTAAAAGGCCAAATTTATGTTGGAAATCGTTTTAGTAACTCAAAAACAATTTATAAAATTTTTAAGAATTTTCTAAAATTAAAAATCAATTTTAAATGTAAAAAAGATATTTTATAAAATTTTTAAATTTTGAAATTGAATTAAAAATATTTTACTAAGTCTAAAATAGTTCCAGGAATTTTCTATAAATTTTCTGGAATTTTTAGACACTATTTACTATTTTCTAAACAATTATAATATTTCTAGTATTTTCTAAAAAAATAATCCGAAACTTAAACCTAGGCCGACACGTGTCGCTCCCTGATTTAATCCATCTCATTCCTTGATTTAATCCTAGCCATCCATAGCCACTTAACCTTTCACTTCATCCAACGGCCAAGATCTCCTTTTATTGCCATGTGTCCTCCATCCGGCCTCATACCCCTTCACCTCCCTATTTCTCTCACCGACGAACCAGCCCCACCCGTCATAAGCTTCTTCAACCTCCATCTTCTTCAACCTCCAACCACTTCCATTAATGCCGAGCCAAAGTTTCGCCGCCGGTCACTCCCGCCTCCCAAAGCGCCTCCTCGGGGCTCCCCCTCGCCGCCGCACCCCACCGCATTAATGTGCCGCCCCACTAGCGTTCCCACCGCCAAAGCCGGCTCCCTTCCTCGCGGATTCCGGCGACTGCGCCCCCCCCCCCCGTCCCCTTATAAACCCCCCCGGGACACCTCTCTCGGCACCCCTCCCACCGCCGCCCCTCCTCCCCTCTTTTGCCGGAGCTCCCGCCCACCGGAGCTGCCACCCATTAAGCTGCCACCGCCACTTCTCTCTCCTCCGTGCGCTGCCTCTTCTCTCCCCGCCGCCGCTCGCCTCCGGCTGTCCCGAGCTCGCCGACAGTAAGGTCGAACCCCCGCCGCCTCCCCTCCGTCCGCCGCTCCTCGCCGGCCGCCACCGTGAGCTCGAGCTCCGGCGAGCTCGCCGCCTGTGCGTCACCATGACCGGCCCAGCCACGTCGGCGCTCGCGTGGCGGCTACGAGGCAACCACGTGGCGCCACATCGGCGCTTGGCCAGCCGGGTGTACCACCTCATCTCCACCCCGGTCCGTGGACTCGGTCCACGGTGGACTATCGGAAAAAAAAAATATTCCCACCCAGAAAATTCAAAATTGCTGACGTCACAAATAGTATTTTTCAGTACAAAAATAATTCCCGAAAACCGGCCTTTTTCATTTTCCCTCCTTTTAACTTTCGAATTTTATTTAAATTTTGTTTGAATTTTGTTTGTTTGGTTCTTCGCGCGTAGATTTCGACGATCTCGGAGAGAACGACGTCGACGATTCGCACTAGGTCTTCGAGCAAGGCAAGTTACACCGCTGACCATGTTGAACCTACTAGTTTATATTAATTATATGGTTTTTAAATTATTATTGCATGCGTAATTTTATTCAAGTTAGTTTAAATTCGGTTTTGAACTCTAGTTACACCCAAATTCTTTGGACAGCCAAATTTGATATTGTTTACCATTATGCCTTGTCAACCATAGATAAAACATAGTTAGTACATTAGCACTAACTAGAAATTTTATAGAAACGCTTAGCCATGCTTAGAATAATTATGGTTTGGGATGATCTTGCACATAAAATGATAAACTTTTATCCTGAATTCTTGACTTTGGTGAGTTAAGAATGTTTATGAAATTATTTTGAAACAAAATATGAAAACTTGATTTAGACTTAGGCATTGGTACGGTGGTGGGTGCTTGCTGGCATGCATCGTAGTTTGTTGACTCGATGTTGATTGCCAGGCACAAGGGGTTTGTGGTTAGGCCTAAGTCAAGTTAAGGACCGGTCTGTGAGCTACTATTGCAAAGCTCTATCGTAGTACCACAAGTCTGGTATGGGACAGACCTGGTCAAATAATTTGTGAAGTTCCAACATGATCTCGCTATAGGCTGAATGTGAGCGCGGCGTAGGCCGTGAGAAGTCTCACATGGCACAAGAGGGGGCTCCAACATGTGGATTCATGTTGTGGTGAAACCTTAGTGGCGGCGCGATTATGTTGACAACGGATCATTGTAAAGGTCTTGTCATGATCTCCTCGCCGCACACCTAAGGAAGTGCGTAATCGCGTGGTAGAAAGGGATGATCATGTCTTGTGGGTAAAGCTGTACAACCTCTGCAGAGTGTATAACCTATCCTGGATAGCCGTGCGCACGGTCAAGGGCAAGCTGAGTGAAGTTTTTCACGGATTAGACTTTGCTTTTGAAAATGCTTTATGAAAAACTTATGGATGGATGGAATCCATGAGAGATTTTGAAAACCGTATGGATGGATGGAATCCGTATGAGTTTGTTTTGGAAACGATGGTCCGGGTGGGATGCCCGTGGTTAGGTTAGTGTAGGGGATGGACCTGCACTAACGTTATTTATTTTGATTACAATGTTGATTTTACATACTGTATCAAATTCAGCTTTTGCGCTTACTTTATGTTATTTATTCCAATGTTGCCTTTTATGCAAATTAACCATATTATGCCTTCCTTTGATATTCCATATGCATGCATCAATTCTGTTAAATTCCTGGTGTAACTTGTGGAGTACTTTTTGTACTCATGTTGCTCAATCTAACTCTTTCCAGAGGAAGCTTTCGACGACTTCGGTGAGGATTGCGACTAGGCCACATCTTACAGTCATTCGCCTTGTGGGAAGGCTGGATGGGCTGCTGCTTGTGTTATCTTCCGCTGTCTTCTTTTGCTATTATTGTAAACTTTGGTCATCATACTCATATTAGTTAAATAAAGTTTGTCATTACGCATGATATTTGTCTTTGTGATACTGTGTGCACTAGCTTTTCCTGGGATAGTGTGATTAACACAGAGGGTTCTGGAGTTGCTGCTCTGGGTCCCGACAGACATGGTATCAGAGCAATAATGACTCTAAGACGTGACCGTAAGTAGAATAGAATGGTTAAACCTTAAGGATTTATTTTTAAATAAACAAGTAATTTCAGAAGTTTTCTTATTCTTACCTCTCAATCTATGCTACCCTTATCTCTTAATCTTTGCTTGCTCTCGTTTTCCAATTCTCCTCTATCTTTATGTCATTACTTGAAAATTCATTTCTAAATCTTCCCTTGCTCAAAACAACTATAGATGGGCAATGGTTGAACTTCATCGACTCTGCCGCAACCTCAATCTTTGCACCAAAGGATCGTGCTTCGTATGTCAAGAGCTGCGAAGGATCACTCCAAGACAACCCTTATCCTTTTAGGTTAAGTTGTTAAACTAGACAGTAGACGAAGTTATGGGCTGTCTTTTTCCTCTTTTGTTGACAGCCGTAACTATTGCTTGCCTAGTAAAAGTTTTTGCTAAGTTAGTGTTTTGTGTTGGGCAAAACAACCCGTTCCCCTCCTTTGTCTTAACTCCCCTCTCACCTAAACTTCAGCAAAATGGTGAACACAAGAAGGAATGCCATTGAAGGCAACCCCAATGCTAGCACCGGAGCTCAAGGAAGTCAGCCCGCCCCTAATCCTCCAGTAGTCGAACCTGATTGGGCTCAGTTGATGGCCAATCGGACGCAGTTGATTCAGCTTCTGGCTCAAACCATCAATAATCCAGCTCAACAGTTTCATCAGCCACCAGCTCAAGCTCCCAAGAACCAGTTATCAGAGTTTTTAAGGATAAAGCCGCCGACCTTCTCAAGCAGCGCAGAACCGATGGACACTGACGATTGGCTCCGTGCAATCAGAAAGAAACTAGACATCTTGCAATGCACCAACCGTGAAAAGAGTTCTGTTTGCTACCCATCAGCTTAATGGACCAGCGTCAAAGTGGTGGGATACCTTAACCGCCTCTCATGCCAACCCGCAAGCTATCTCCTGGAACGAGTTCATACAGAGTTTTCGCAAAGCACACATTCCATTAGGCACCATCACTTTGAAGAAGAAGGAATTTAGAGCCCTACGCCAAGGAAACCGCACTGTTAATGAGTATCTGTAGAAGTTTAACCAGCTAGCACGCTACGCACCAGAGGATGTTGCTACCGATGAAGCCAAGCAAGAAAGATTTCTGGAAGGACTGAATGACGACATCGCCGTGCAGTTGATATCCAAGGATTATGCAGATTTTCATCAGTTAGTCAGCAAGGCCATTCGCCAGGAGGGTAAGCTTGCGGAGATGGAAAATCGGAAGAGAAGAATGTCTACCCAGCATATGAACGCCGAAAACTTTTCCAAGGTTAGAAGAACCTTACCACAGGCCATCAAATTTCAGCCGTCACCAACAACAGAAGAGCGAGAACCAGCCAATACCCCTACTGACACCGATGACAACAAAGCTCTGATATTTGGCTTTCCACCGAAGGACTAGAACCCTGCCGCGGGAGTTACCTGTTTCAACTGGCACAAAATGGTACACTATGCCAATAACTGTCCCAAGAAATAGCTGACAGTGAAGAATGGTTCACCCGGAACCCCGACTGTCAACGCCCTCCGGTCAGCAAGCAGAAAGCCGCAGAAGTTTGTGAAAGGTCGTTTGAACCAGATCTCAGTTCAAGCCAAGCATAGTAAGATCCAAACATATTTCTTTGCTAGCCCGTCCGAATCTCGGAGACGAGATTCCTTTTAAGGGGGTAGTTTGTAACAGTCCAGCTGTTATTTTAAAATTTTTTTAAAAAATAAATAATTTAATTTCAAATAAAAAATAAGTGTTCTTTGGCTGCCTAAATTTTAGAAATTTCATTTACCTATTTTTTGGTTTGGAAAAAGGCTTTTAAGAAAATTAATTTAACTAAAAACATAAAATTATGATTTAATAAAACGTATTTAAAAATACTATTTCAAATTAAGTATTTTGAAGCATTTGACTTTTATTTGGATTTTCTGTGATTTTTGGGATTTATTTGGAGTTATGTGGATTTTATTTCAAAGCCTAAGAGTAAAAAATGTATTTTAAATATTTTATTAAAGCCAAAAAGAATTTATTTAGCCTTTCCCAAGCTTTCACAAATTTATAATAATTTCTGGGCATTTTCTAAAATTTTGAAATCAATTTCAAAGCTAAAAGGGTATTTTTGTAAAAATTAAAAGACCAAATTTATGTTGGAAATCATTTTAGTAAGTCCAAAACAATTAAAAAATTTTTTGAGAATTTTTTAAAATTAAAAATCAATTTTAAATGTCAAAAAGATATTTTGTAAATTTTTAAATGCAAAATTGAATTAAAATTTTTTTTGCTAAGTCTAAAATAGTTCCAGGAATTGTCTATAAATTTTCTAGAATTTTTAGACACGATTTACTATTTTCTAAACAATTATAATATTTCTAGTATTTTCTGAAAACTAATCCGAAAATTAAACCCAGGCCGACAAGTGTCGCTCCCGGATTTAATCCATCTCATTCCTTGATTTAATTCTAGCCATCCATAGCCACTTAACCCTTTACTTCATCCAATAGCCGAGATGTCCTTTTATTGCCATGTGTCCTCCATCTGGCCTCATACCCCTTCACCTCCCTATTTCTCTCACCGACGAACCGGCCCCACCCGTCATAAGCTTCTTTAACCTCCATCTTCTTCAACCTCCAACCACTTCCATTAATGCCGAGCCAAAGTTTCACCGCCGGTCGCTCCCGCCTCCCAAAGCGCCTCCTCGGGGCTCCCCACCGCATTAATGCGCCGCCCCCCACCAGCGTTCCCACCGCCAAAGCTGGCTCCCTTCCCCGTGGATTCCGGCGACCGCGCCCCTCGTCCCCCTATAAAACCCCCGGGGCACCTCTCTCGGCACCCCTCCCACCGCCGCCCCTCCTCCCCTCTTCTGCCGGAGCTCCCGCCCACCGGAGCCACCGCCAATTAAGCCGCCACCGCCACTTCTCTCTCCTCCGTGCGCCGCCTCTTCTCTCCCTGCCACCGCTCGCCTCCGGCCATCCCGAGCTCGCCGACAGTAAGGCCGATCCCCCGCCGCCTCCCCTCCGTCCGCCGCTCCTCGCCGGCCACCACCGTGAGCTCGAGCTCCGGCGAGCTCGCCGCCTGTGCGTCACCATGACCGGCCCAGCCACGTCGGCGCTCGCGTGGCAGCCACGAGGCAACCACGTGGCGCCACGTCGGTGCTTGGCCAGCCGGGTGTGCCACCTCATCTCCACCCCAGTCCGTGGACTCGGTCCACGGTGGACCGTCGGAAAAAAATATTCCCACCCAGAAAATTCAAAATTGCTGACGTCATAAAGAGTATTTTTTTAGTATAAAAATAATTCCCAAAAATCGGCCTTTTTCATTTTCCCTCCTTTTAATCTTCCGAAAGCCCTAACTTTCTCATTTGAACTCCGATTTGAGCCATTAAAATTTCTAAATTCTTTTTCAATTTTCGAATTTTATTTAAATTTTGTTTGAATTTTGTTTGTTTGGTTCTTCGCGCGTAGATTTCGACGATCTCGGAGAGAACGACGTCGACGATTCGCACCAGTTCTTCGAGCAAGGCAAGTTACACCATTGACCATGTTGAACCTACTAGTTTATATTAATTATATGGTTTTTAAATTATTATTGCATGCGTAATTTTATTCAAGTTAGTTTAAATTCGGTTTTGAACTCTAGTTTCACCCAAATTCTTTGGACAGCCAAATTTGATATTGCTTACCATTATGCCTTGTCAACCATAGATAAAACCTAGTTAGTACATTAGCACTAACTAGAAATTTTATAGAAACGCTTAGCCATGCTTAAAATAATTATGGTTTGGGATGATCTTTCACATAAAATGATAAACTTTTATCCTGAATTCTCGACTTTGGCGAGTTAAGAATGTTTATGAAATTATTTTGAAACAAAATATGAAAACTTGATTTAGACTTAGGCATTGGTATGGTGGTGGGTGCTTGCTGGCATGCATCGTAGTTTGTTGACTCGATGTTGATTGCCAGGCACAAGGGGTTTGTGGTTAGGCCTAAGTCAAGTTAAGGACTGGTCTGTGAGCTACTATTGCTAAGCTCTATCGTAGTACCACAAGTCTGGTATGGGACAGACCTGGCCGAATAATTTGTGAAGTTCCAACATGATCTCGCTATAGGCTGAATGTGAGCGCGGCGTAGGCCGTGAGAAGTCTCACATGGCACAAGAGGGGGCTCCAACATGTGGATTCATGTTGTGGTGAAACCTTAGTGGCGGCGTGATTATGTTGACAACGGATCATTGTAAAGGTCTTGTCATGATCTCCTCGCCGCACACCTAAGGAAGTGTGTAATCGCGTGGTAAAAAGGGATGATCATGTCTTGTGGGTAAACCTGTACAACCTCTGCAGAGTGTATAACCTATCCTGGATAGCCGTGCCCACGGTCAAGGGCAAGATGAGTGAAGTTTTTCACGGATTAGACTTTGCTTTTGAAAATGGTTTATGAAAAACTTATGGATGGATGGAATCCATGAGAGATTTTGAAAACCGTATGGATGGATGGAATCCATAGGAGTTTGTTTTGGAAAAGATGGTCCGGGTGGGATGCCCGTGGTTAGGTTAGTGTAGGGGATGGACCTGCGCTAACGTTATTTATTTTGATTACAATGTTGATTTTACATACTGTATCAAATTGAGCTTTTGCACTTACTTTATGTTATTTATTCCAATGTTGCCTTTTATGCAAATTAACCATATTATGCCTTCCTTTGATATTCCATATGCATGCATCAATTCTGTTAAATTCCTGGTGTAACTTGTGGAGTACTTTTTGTACTCATGTTGCTCAATCTAACTCTTTCCATAGGAAGCTTTCGACGACTTCGGTGAGGATTGCGACTAGGCCACATCTTACAGTCATTTGCCTTGTGGGAAGGCTGGATGGGCTGCTGCTTGTGTTATATTCCGCTGTCTTCTTTTGCTATTATTGTAAACTTTGGTCATCATGCTCATATTAGTTAAATAAAGTTTGTCATTACGCATGATATTTGTCTTTGTGATACTGTGTGCACTAGCTTTTCCTGGGATAGTGCGATTAACACAGATGGTTCTGGAGTTGCTGCTCTAGGTCCTGACAAGCAGCTACCATCATAGTCTTCTTCAACAGATGCACCGCTCTAAAGCTTTTGACCGCCCAGAGCTTTTGACCACTCTAAGCTTCCGATCACTCTATGCCTCTGACCACATATAGCCTTCGACCTGTTTAACCACAAAGAGCCTCTGACCAGGCACTATAGCTATGAATTTCGACTAGTCACTACAGCTACAACTTCTAACCAGTCACTATAGCTACAACTTGTAACCAGTCACTGTAGCTACGACTTCTGACTAGTCACCATACCTATGACTTTTGACCGGTCACTATAGCTTTCGACCACATGTAGTTTCAACTGGCTACTGTAGCTTTCAACCACACATAGTTTTGACAGTTACTATAGCTTCTGACCACAATGGCCCTGACCACTGTAGCCTATTTTCCTTCATCCTAGCTTCGATTGAACTCATTCAAAATTTCAAATTCATCTAAAATCAAAATCTATCCAAATCTTCCTTGCTTCCAATTTTTTGGAGTTCGTTTGAATTTATTTGGAGTTTATTTGAGTTTACTTGGTTATTTTCACGTGTAGACTATGACAGTTCTGAAGAGTTGTACTTCGATGATACACAACAGACAATGAAGCTAGGCAAGTTACACACCTTGATCATGTTGATCCCGGATTGCCAAATAAAATTATGTTGTTTTAAATGATATTGCATGATTAATTTTTATGCAATGTATTTCAATTCCTATTTTAACTTAGTTAATACCCATTTGTTGTGACACCTTTGATATTGCAAATTCTTGTACCTTGTCACCCTAGAATAAAACTCTACTAAGTACACTAGTACGGCTACAGAATTTTGTAACAAATGCTTCGACATGCTTAGCAATAACTCTAGGCTTGGGATAATGTTTTTCACATAAAATGATGAGTTTTTAAAAATGTACTCTTGACTTGGTGAGTCAAGAAGGTCTATGGAATATTTGAAAATAAAATATGAAACTTGGTTTAGACTTAGGCAAATGGTTAGGTGGTGGATGCTTGCTGGCACATATTGTTGTTCAGTGAAACAATATTGATGCCAGTCACAAGGGGTATACGGATACACTACTACAAAACAAGCTTACTGGATGCCTCATCACAGATGGTTCATGTGGAACCATGGGGAACTGTCTGCGCTGTAATTATCACAGATAATTTCACAAGCGTGACCATGTAGCATCTGTGATACATAACTATCACAAACGATTCTTATGAATAACCATTTGTAATAGTTCACAAATGGTTATTCATATGAACCATCTGTGATAATGCAAGTCATCACAGATAGTTCTTACGAATAACTGTCTGTGATAGTTGAAAGATGGTTATTAATATGAACCATCTGTGATAGTTATCTATCACAGATGGTTCACGGTTGGATGTGTCCGGGATACGCTGTGTTATTAAATGTGTAGCCAGCAGGGTCCTGATAGATCTGTCTTCATTGCGGTGCATTGAAGGAGGCAGCTAGCTTTGGTGAGTTTGGTGAAAGCATACCGCTTGTAGATCTAGTTTGTAGATTGATTTGTTCTTGGATATCAGAGATTAGTATTTGCATCTAATTATATGTCTCGTAATAGAGAGACATGATAGCTAGGTTTAGATCTAGCTAGCTTTTTTGGTAGTTTGCTCCAATTTAAGAATGAGTTACTACTCCTAGTTTACTTCATTATATTCTTGCTTGATATATATATATATATATATATATATATATATATATATATATATATATATATATAATTGCTTCATGAATAGTACATGGCTAGCTACTTATGTAATGCCCTAGACATCGATTCGGCGAGTTTGGAAGTATTTAGCGGATTCGCAGAGATTTCTTTTTCTCCCGTCGAATCGGGAAGGTGGGTTTGGGCTGCAGATTTATTTTAAAAAGATAAATAAAGTTTTGGTGGGCTGTCCAGAGAAGGAGACTAGGCCTTTCTCCCTCCCACCTTGGGCCCAAGTCAACCCCTAAGGCCCAGCAGCCCCCTTGGCCCAGCCGCACCTTTTCCCCCTTTTCCCCCCTAACCCTAGGTCCTCTCTCCCCCCTTGGCCGCCACCACCCACCCTCAAGTCGCAGCCCCTACCCTCCTTGCTCCCTTGCTGCACTGCTGAAAAGAAAAGAAGAAGGGGAAGGAAGGAGAAGGGAGGGAAGGACAAGAAGGATATGGGAGGAGAAGAAGAAGGAAGGAGGAGAAGGAAACCTGCGTGGGCAACCTAGGTAAGAAATGTTAATCTCTTCCCCCTCTATTTTAGGGTGATCTTAGGCTTTTGGTTCATCGTTAGTGGTGGATCATTTAAGGGAAGCTGTCGATTAGCGATTAATCAGTGTTCTGCGCGCAGTCAGATCGGGCAGCGTGTCTGTTTGGGTGGTTTAGGAGGTCAAAACGATTTTTCCCGAAGAAACATTCACACGAAAGTTGTAGAGGATGCAGAGATCTAGTTTCTGTAAATTTTTCAGAATTTTTTGACGAGGGGTTTGGGCGCAGCAGGGGATTGAAGTCGACTGTGCAGCAGAGCTGGATTCAGAATCCAGTTTCTGATTGTGGACTGATTCAGAGGTCCTAATGAGTTTTACGAATTAACTCATAATAACAAAAGTGGTAGATAACATCTAGAACTAGCTTTTGGTATAATTTTATAATTTTTGGAGCAGTGGGCTGTCAGTGGTAGTATGTAGAAGTTGTTGGACAGAACTCGAAGGCAGAGTATGTTCTCTGTTTTCTCGCGAGAATTATGTCCTTAAAACTATATAATAAAATTATGGTGTCTTCACAAAATTTGTAGCTTTTGTTCTGTAGATTTCAAATGTGTTAGTTTCGTTGTTGTTTGATTAGTAGATTAAAAGATACAAAAGAGACAAGTAGCGCTGCAGCAGAGAACAGAGTGTGGAAACAGCTGTTTGAGAGGGAGTTGCGGGTGTTGGGCGTAGAGGCGTTTACTTCTCAGTTGTGAATATTGTATTATGGTTTTGTGCTGAGTGGTGCTTTGTGAATAGGTGGCTTCACTCCTGACTATGCTTGATCCCTTCGCTCCTTCGGTAGAGGCAAGTATAATGATGGATATAATAGATGTTATAGAATGTCAATGTTTGATATATATTATGAACAATTGTGTGTTCATGATTGTGATGAAGGCGTAATTGGTAATGTTCATGGTTGTTTGAAAGTTTGAATTGGGACTTTTATATATATGCATCATGTTGGCTTATTGAAGTCTTGGTCATATGATGACCAAGCAACTTTTGAGGTCCCCGTCATGTTGATGACGGGCTAAAGGTCCCCATACTTACAGAGTATGGGCATTGGTCCCTGTACCAGATGGTACATGCATGGGTGTGCATCAACGGATGCACACTTTGCATTACCGGTAAAATGCAAAAGAGAAAGAGAAAAGATAAAGATCTTGTTGAGCATATTGCATAGCATGTGTTTGCAAAGCAACTGTTGGGTGTTTCTTATGGAGTTGTGTACATGTATGCTATTGTTACCGTTTATTATATTTGCTGAGTTTTTGGACTCACCCTTGTTGTTTGTTGTGTTTTAGGTACCCTTACGAGATCGGCATGCATGCGGGAAAAGAAAGATTAGTCTTGTTGCACTTTTGCACGATCAATCCACAATGGAAAGAAAGGAAAAATTAATTAGTAGATGAATGAATTACTTTAAGTATTTTTATGATTATTGCTTGCTAGAAGTAACTTGTAATAAAGGAATAGAAGATTCAGGATGCTCATGATTTATATCTTAGATGTTAATTGCTATGGATGTCATAGTAAGGAATAGACAGTTTTCGTTAGGTCTTGAGTACATTACCATTTGATGTCTCTTTATTTAATAGAACTGTTTGTTGAAACCTCCGACATAGATAACTACACAAAGGAGGTTATGCCGAAATTTTGTGAGGTGAATGTAGTCTATCTTTGTTACATTACTTAGTTAGGTAGCATTCTAGGCCATTGTATGGCTAGGGTGTTACAACTTATAATTTAGATATAGACAATTTGCTTCAATATATTCTTACTTGATATATATATATATATATATATATATATATATATATATATATATATATATTGCTCCAATTTGATTGTAATTCGTTACATGCATAGTGTAGATGGACTGCAACCGGATGTATGTTGAGAATTGTGCAAGTGAATAGTGCATTAATGACATGTTTGCTTTTGGAAGAGCAATCGAGCAAGATATGTTGAAGAAGGGGATGTAATATATGTATTGTCCATGCATTGGTTGCGATAATCTGAAGGTGTTTACCAACTTAGTGGAGATTAAAGCTCACTTGATTCGAAGGGGTTTCAAAAAGGGGTATACATGTTGGACCAGTCACGGTGAAGAAAAGATTATACAGGAAGGTAGTTATAACATCATTGAGGGAGACAATGATATGTCAGTTGTGGAATGTGCTTTCGATGAGGATAGATCGCATGATGGCAATTTGGATCAAATGCTACACGATCCAGAAGGGAACTATAGTGATAGAGGGTTTGGTAAATTCAAGGGTTTGATGGAGGACTCAGAGAAACCTTTGTTCTTGGGTTGCAAGCCACAATACACAAGGTTGTCATCCATTCTTGAACTGCTAAAATTGAAGGTAAGCAATGGTTGGTCCGACAAGAGTTTCGTGGTGTTGTTAGGCATCCGAACGAACATCCTTCCAGAGGAAAATGTATTGCCAAGAACCACTTACCAAGCCAAGAAGGTCCTTTGTCCATTGTGAATGGAAGTAGGAAGAATACATGCATGTCTGAATGATTGTATCCTCTTCCGTAAAGAGTACGCAAACTTACATGTTTGTCCAGTGTGCAAAGCATCCCGATACAAGTGTAAAAATGACTCCGATGACAATGACGACATCGAGGTGAAGCAAGGACCTCCTGCTAAGATGTGGTATTTGCCTGTAATTCTCCATTTGAAGCATTTATTTGCAAACTGAAAGGATGCAAGATTGCTACGTTGGCACTTAGAGCAGCACAAGATAGATGGAATGGTAAGACACACTGCTAATTCTGCCCAATGGAGGAACATCGATAGGATGTTGTAGACTTCAGTGTGGAACTATGGAATATAAAGTTTGGGTTGAGTATAGATGGAATGAATCCTTTCGGTAACATGATCATCCGACATAGCACCTAGCCCGTGAATGTATGCCTATACAATCTTCCTCCTTGGTTGTGTATGATGCAGAAATACATTTTGATGTCACTACTTATCCAAGGGCTAAAACAACCTGGGAGCGATATTGATGTGTACCTAGTATCATTGGTGGAAGATCTTGTGACACTATGGAATGAAGGGGTACAGGTATGGGATACGGACAAATAAGAGAACTTCACTCTGTGCGCCATGTTGTTCTGCACCATCAATGATTTTCTTGCCCTTGGTAACCTGTTGGGGTTAAGTACAAAAGGAGCCAAAGCTTGTTCGCACTACTTAGATTATATCAAGAGTGTGCGGTTGAACAATTCGCATAAAACTATGTACATGCATCACTATAGGTTCCTTCCAAGGTATCACCCATACCGCAAGATGAAAAAATAATTTGATGAAAAAAGGATCTCAGCACCAATGCCTTTTAGTGGGAAAGAGGCCTACAATATGGTCAAGGATATCGATGTTGTGCTTGGAAAGAGATGTAAGTTGAGGCCCGTTAGAAGAACATGTGTAAGAACAGGTCAATATTTTGGGACTTGCCTTATTGGGAGTACTTAGAAGCTCGTAATTGCATCAATGTCATGCACATAGAGAAGAATATATGTGATAACTTGATTGGTTTCTTACTGAATATTTGTGACAAAACAAAGGATGGTGTCAACGCATGGTGTGACTTGGTCGCTATGAACATCAGGACTGAGTTAGCACCGATAAAGGCCGAACGTACCTTACCCTAGCTTGCTACACTCTATCTAAGTCTGAGAGAATTGAACTATGCCAGTGCTTGCATTGTGTGAAAGTTCCGTCCGGTCACTCCACCAGCATGAAGAAACTTGTTTCCATGGAAGATTTGAAATTAATTGGCATGAAGTCTCATTACTGTCATGTGCTAATGACACAATTACTTCCTATTGCAATTAGAAGTATTTTGTCGAACAAGGTTTGAGTGACTATCATGAGGCTGTGTTATTTCTTTAATGCAATTGCTCAAAAGGTCATTAATGCTGATGGACTAGATTGTAGAGACCCGAATATGCAAATCCGGACTCTCCTGTGTATTCTGCACTAGTCCAGGATCACGCTAGTGCACACAGTATAAACAAAGATGAAATATCGAACATATCACGATTCACTAAGAAAAGACTCAAATATTATTAATAATCATCAGAGTACGACCTTATGGTCAAGCTTACAATAGACTAGCCCGAAGGGCTTAACACAAACTAGCAGCGGAAAATCCAAAAGAAAGCGCAGCAGCCAATCGACATGCCCACAGGCTATCGAGTGGAGAACGAAGCCTAATCCGCGAAGACGTCAAGTACTCTCCTTCCGAACCTCCTGCTGGTGATACTCCTCCTCAATCGAGCAACAGGGCATAAAGCCGTGAGTACATTGGTACTCAAAGAAGTCGTTTGTAACAAATGAATGCAATATAATATGCAAGGCTTAACAATGGATGGCTGAAAGGTTAATTTTGCATAAAGCAATAATTTAAAGTAAATACAATAAATAGATTGAAAAGCGAACTTCGAAAATGATAATAAATAAGTAACCAAAGGAATTGAGACCAACCACAAGTGAACTAGCCATTCACCCAAGGAATCCACCATGAACCAAGATCCATGAAATGAACCACCAGTGAACTAACCACTCACTCTCCAACTTAACCCAACCAGGTTTTTATGAAAACTCTACCCCTCGTGTGAAATCACCGAGCATTGTCCATGACCGAGGACACGGCTATTCGAATAGTTTTACACTCTGCAGAGGTTGCACAACTGTACCCACACGATGTGATTAGCCTCGCGCTAAGGAAATCACAACAAGGCTTTTACGATGATCCATCTCCACCCGATCCCACTCGCTAAGGTTTCGCCGTCGAGTAGGGTAACCCCCTAGTCGATAATTGCCCCCTCTTGCGCCACACAACATCAGTAGTAAAACCAAAGTGGAGACTTCACAAATTATTATGCCAGGTCTATCCCATACTAGACATGTGGTTTGCACGATTAAGCTCGGATCAATGGCGCACAAAGTTAAGTCCTTAAAGACTACCCAGTGAAGCATCCACATCCCAATGTGCAACTTGCACCCCTTTCTCGCACGATCATTCGCCCAAGTGAAAACCAAGTTTGTATAACCAACACCAATGACACTACCCATGTCATGGCACACAAATTTTATAACTGTGGTTGACCACCACGCTCAAGTATATCATTAAGTCAAGATTAATTTACATGTGATGATAGACCCAACGTACTAATAATAAGCATGGCTAAGCAAATTAAGCGTACAACCCATGTGACACTAATATTGTATCACTAAATAATTACCCATCCTATGGTGACAATAGAATCATGGTATTCAAATTATCAAGGAGGAGATAATCAATTAGGTCATTAACTACCAATACAATGGTTTTATAATAAAGTAGCAATGCATGATAATTTAAAGCAACATAATACATAATAGATTTGAAAACTGGGTTCAACATGATCAAAGGACACGACTTGCCTTGGCCTTACTCAGCTGAGGGCTCTTGATCTTCAAATCCAACTTCCGCTCCCTCGAACACGCGATCTAACGAGAGAGAAAGCGAAACGAAAAGACAAAATAAAATCAAATAAATTCAAATGAACTCCAAAAACTTTCAAACCTGAACCAAAAGGTAGAGCTCAATTTTAGATGAATTTAGGAAAAAGAATCGGGTCAATCGGAGCTAGGACGAGGGAGAACGGGCTCTTGGAAAATTGGATCTAAAGAAAATCGGGAAATTGGAAAAAGGTACTGTGCTGTGGACCGGGTGCACGGGAGACTGGGTCTACGGTGGACGCGGCGCACAGAACAATGCGGGCGGCGGGCTGCTGGCGCAAGCGGCTAGGGCTGACGTGGCAGACACGTGGCGACACGTGTGCGCCCGAGGCCGACGTGGCATGCCGATCGGGGGCGACTTCGGCTTGGTCCACGGGGTACGGCCGACAAGCGGCCCCACCGGCAGAGGCTCGATGCACGGTGGGCGGCGCCCACGGAAGGCGAAAGTCGCGGCCGACGCTAGCGCTGATAGGGCGGCGGGACCGAGGGGACGCGGCGCGGCCGAGCGGCGGCGAGGCGCGGCGTGTCATGGCGATGGCCGAAGCGGCGGCGGGCGGCCGGCGGGTGCGGGCGGCAGCGGGGTAGGGGATCTGGCTGGCGGGCTCACCGACAGCAACCGACGACGGCGAACGACGGCGGCGGCGTCGGCGGCCAGCGAGGCGAACGACGCCGTCGAGGGCGGCGGCGTGAGCGGCGGCGGCGGCGGCGGCTCGAGGGACGAGGAAGCCGAGGGGCGGCACCGCGATACGCGACGCCGAGGCGGCCGGGTCGGTGCGCGAAGAGTCCGCGGCGGAAACGGCGGCGGCGGGCGGACGCGAGCCGACTCGGGATGAAGAGTCCGGTCGAGACGCTCGGCAGTGGGCCCCACTGCCGGTGACGCGGCGAAGCGCGGCCGGATGCGGGGCGCGCGCGCGAGCGCAGATGGCGCCACGTGGCGCGCATCCGAAGGGGCAAGGCGGGCGTGGGCGCGCGGACGGATGTGCGACGCGGTCAATGGTTGGTGGGCGTGGCAGCCGACCGGTGCAGGCAGGCTGGACGGCCGGGTTGGGCCGACGGTTTAAGAAATTAGGATTTTTTTTCTTTTCTTTTTCCAGAAATTCAAATAAACTATTTTGAGCTCTAGAAAAATAGCAAATAAATACAGAAAAATCCATAAAAATCCAATAAATTCCTTGAGACACAAAGAATTCAAATAAAAGAAATTTGGCAAATGTTCATGTTCAGATTAATCATATTAAATCCTTTTTAATTCATAAAAATTCTATTTAAGCTTTAATTAATTCCAGAAAAATTCAAATGGTGAATTTTATTTTAAAAGCTTCAAAAAGACTCTGAAAATCAGGATGTTACAAACCTCCCCCCTTAAACGGAATCTCGACCCCGAGATTCAGGCTTACTAAAAGAATAGGTTACCAGGTGCGACTTCGGAGACGACGTGTGTGAGGCTTCCCCTTGCAACGCTTTGAGGTATCTGACTTCCTTGATCTGATGACATTCCACGGCTTGCTCCTGGAGTCTTGGCAGGAGTACTTCCAAGGTTGAACGGGATTGGCGTGATTCCTTGACGCTTCTGCGGGCACTTGCGAGCGAAATGACCTGGCTCTTTGCACCTGAAACAAATGAATGGAGTTGCATAGCTCCTTTCCCCCTGAGGCTGATTGCTAACGTTGATAGGGCGTGGTCCTGAATTATCTTGAGTCCTGAAATCTGACTGTCGTGGTACACATTCTGGCTGGCACCCGTTGATTCTACCTTTTTGTGACTGGTATGACTGAGTTCCTTGTTGGATCATCTTCCTCTTCCGGGATTGGGTTTCACCTAGGGGAAGTGTCTTGTCTGATGGGGCCACACAATTGTCCTGGTTGCACTGTTGTGCCTCTTCTTCTGATGGTATCTTGGTAAATGTACCTGTAGTCCTGCCCTCTTTTGTCAATGCACTCATGGTAGTAGCTCGGAGTTTCTCTCGTTGCTGCTGCAATACTGAGGCCAATATCGAATCCAAGGGGCACTGAGCTGGGCTATGGTCCTGGCTTTCACATAGGTAACAAGTGATCTTGCTCATAGGACATTCTTCAAGAAAATGAGTTCCTTCGCAACTGGAGCAACTGATTTCATGTTCACTAGCATAATGTCCTATCTCTCCACAGCGAGTACAGGCACAATTCTTAAACTTATTCTTTAGGTAGCATTGTTGGATGCAGTGCTCTTCCTTGTCACAACGATTGTGGGCTTCGTGCTGGATTGCCTTCCTTGCAGGACATCTGGCAAATTTATGGCCGGTTCTGTCGCAGTTGGCACAAAGAAAATCTTGTGTTGGCTTCCCTTTTTGAGGACATTGGAAGGCTACGTGTCCATCCCCACCACAACGGTAGCAGATAACATCTCTATCTGGATTATGGCTTGTAGAAGAACGATGTCCCATGCAGTCATCCTGATGAAGTGTTTCCTGTGCCTTGATTCTTAACGACTTATCAGAGGGACACTGCTGACAAGGTATCAATGGGGCGACCCAGGAAGCTTTGGCATTGTTGTTCGCTTGTTGCAACACTATTTGTATGAGCCGAGTTTGTGCTGCCAAAAACTGACTTACGATCGGATCCAAACCCATTGGAATTGCTTGTAGTTTCTGAGTTGCCCGGTTTGCGTTGCTGCCCTCTGGGTCCTGGTTTATCTGACTGCATCCTGCGGTGCTCCGAGTATCAACCATTTTTGCTCTGCTCTGAAAGAAAGACCACTTGCTGAGAACTGACTTCTGAAGGCTCAATAGGTAAGAGGGAAAAGCAAAAGGTAAGCGGTAAACTCATCTAAGGGGAATATTCTAATGGCAACCCTAAACTAAGCAAACACTTAGCCGAAAAGGCTAGCAAAAGAAGCAATAAACTGCACAAAAAGATTTTTGACATGACTGCATCATAATGCCAGAAGCAAAACTGCAGCTCACATCACACCCAATGGCAAATAAGAAGCAAAATGATCTATACGATACTAACACTATAACAAGGTTCAAATCTAATGGCTCCTAATCTTCACAGAAATTTCTAATCTTTTCTTGAAACATTGGGGTGCTTCCTTGATCCAAACTTCACAGCACAGCTTGAAGAATTCCATACCAGCTTTCACTTTGATGGAGGGACACTCGAGACATCTATAGACTTTATAGGGATAAGAAGTCAAATTTAGTTTCGAAAACAAGTTCTCAGAGGAGACAAGGAGCAAGAATCCTAAGAATGAGGTAAGAATAAAGATTTACTATACAATCATTGGGTTGATTTGATTTAGAAAATAAATTTTTAAAACTTGACTAATTCGACCATTCTAACTAGGGCTCCGTCCTACAGTTGATATAGCTCTGATACCATCTCTGTAGAGACCCGAATATGCAAATCCGGACTCTCCTGTGTATTCTGCACTAGTCCAGGATCACGCTAGTGCACACAGTATAACACAAAGATGAAATATCGAACATATCACGATTCACTAAGAAAAGACTCAAATATTATTAATAATCATCAGAGTACGACCTTATGGTCAAGCTTACAATAGACTAGCCCGAAGGGCTTAACACAAACTAGCAGCGGAAAATCCAAAAGAAAGCGCAGCAGCCAATCGACATGCCCACAGGCTATCGAGTGGAGAACGAAGCCTAATCCGCGAAGACGTCGAAGTACTCTCCTTCTGGAACCTCCTGCTGGTGATACTCCTCCTCAACTGAGCAACAGGGGCATAAAGCCGTGAGTACATTGGTACTCAGCAAGTCGTTTGTAACAAATGAATGCAATATAATATGCAAGGCTTAACAATGGATGGCTGAAAGGTTAATTTTGCATAAAGCAATAATTTAAAGTAAATACAATAAATAGATTGAAAAGCGAACTTCGAAAATGATAATAAATAAGTAACCAAAGGAATTGAGACCAACCACAAGTGAACTAGCCATTCACCCAAGGAATCCACCATGAACCAAGATCCATGAAATGAACCACCAGTGAACTAACCACTCACTCTCCAACTTAACCCAACCAGGTTTTTATGAAAACTCTACCCCTCGTGTGAAATCACCGAGCATTGTCCATGACCGAGGACACGGCTATTCGAATAGTTTTACACTCTGCAGAGGTTGCACAACTGTACCCACACGATGTGATTAGCCTCGCGCTAAGGAAATCACAACAAGGCTTTTACGATGATCCATCTCCACCCGATCCCACTCGCTAAGGTTTCGCCGTCAAGTAGGGTAACCCCCTAGTCGATAATTGCCCCCTCTTGCGCCACACAACATCAGTAGTAAAACCAAAGTGGAGACTTCACAAATTATTATGCCAGGTCTATCCCATACTAGACATGTGGTTTGCACGATTAAGCTCAGATCAATGGCGCACAAAGTTAAGTCCTTAAAGACTACCCAGGCGAAGCATCCACATCCCAATGTGCAACTTGCACCCCCTTTACTGCACGATCATTCGCCCAAGTGAAAACCAAGTTTGTATAACCAACACCAATGACACTACCCATGTCATGGCACACAAATTTTATAACTGTGGTTGACCACCACGTTCAAGTATATCATTAAGTCAAGATTAATTTACACATGTGATGATAGACCCAACGTACTAATAATAAGCATGGCTAAGCAAATTAAGCGTACAACCCATGTGACACTAATATTGTATCACTAAATAATTACCCATCCTATGGTGACAATAGAATCATGGTATTCAAATTATCAAGGAGGAGATAATCAATTAGGTCATTAACTACCAACACAATGGTTTTATAATAAAGTAGCAATGCATGATAATTTAAAGCAACATAATACATAATAGATTTGAAAACTGGGTTCAACATGATCAAAGGACACGACTTGCCTTGGCCTTACTCAGCTGAGGGCTCTTGATCTTCAAATCCAACTTCCGCTCCCTCGAACACGCGATCTAACGAGAGAGAAAGCGAAATGAAAAGACAAAATAAAATCAAATAAATTCAAATGAACTCCAAAAACTTTCAAACCTGAACCAAAAGGTAGAGCTCAATTTTAGATGAATTTAGGAAAAAGAATCGGGTCAATCGGAGCTAGGACGAGGGAGAACGGGCTCTTGGAAAATTGGATCTAAAGAAAATCGGGAAATTGGAAAAAGGTACTGTGCTGTGGACCGGGTGCACGGGAGACTGGGTCTACGGTGGACGCGCCTGAGAATAGTGCGCGCGGCGAAACGGCTTGGCAAGCGGCTAGGGCGACGTGGCGGACACGTGGCGACACGCGTGCGCCCGAGGCCGACGTGGCATGCTTGATCGGCGGTGGCGACTCGGCTTGGTCCACGGGGTACGGTGACAAGCGGGCCCCACCGGCGAGGCTCGATGCACGGTGGACGGCGTCCATGGGAAGGCGGCGGTCGCGGCCGACGCCAGGCACGACGGGGCGCGGGGACCGAGGGGACGCGGGCGCGCCGAGGCGGCGGCGAGGCGCGGCGTGTCCGCGGCGATGGCCGAAGCGGCGGCGGCGGGCGCCGGGCGTGCGGGACGGCAGCGGGTAGGGATCTGGTGGCGGGGGCTCACCGGCAGCAACCGACGACGGCGAACGACGGCGGCGGCGTCGGCGGCCGCGGAGGCGAACGACGCCGGCGAGGGCGGCGGTGGCGGCGGCGGTGGCGCGCTCGAGGGACGAGGGAAGCGAGGGGCGGCACCGCTTTACTGCGACGCCGCCGAGGCGGCGGGTCGGGTGCGGCGAAGAGTCCGCGCGAACGGCGCGCGGCGGGCGGACGCGAGCCGACTTCGGGACGAAGAGTCCGGTCGAGACGCTCGACAGTGGGCCCACTGCCGGTGACGCGGCGAAGCGCGCGGCGGGATGCGGGGCGCGGCGCGAAGAGCGGCAGATGGCGCCACGTGGCGCGCATCCGAAGGGCAAAGCGGGCGTGGGCGCGCACCGATGTGCGACGCGGTCGGGCCGGGTGGGCCGGCGGCCGACCGGCTGCACAGCGCCGGACCGGGCGGGTTGGGCCGACCGGTTTTAAGAAATTAGGATTTTTTTTTCTTTTCTTTTTCCAGAAATTCAAATAAACTATTTTGAGCTCTAGAAAAATAGCAAATAAATACAGAAAAATCCATAAAAATCCAATAAATTCCTTGAGACACAAAGAACTCAAATAAAATAAATTTGGCAAATGTTCATGTTCAGATTAATCATATTAAATCCTTTTTAATTCATAAAAATTCTATTTAAGCTTTAATTAATTCCAAAAAAATTCAAATGGTGAATTTTATTTTAAAAGCTTCAAAAAGACTCTGAAAATCAGGATTTACATAGATGCTCTATAGGCTGAGGTGGTGACAACTCTATGTCATCTTGAGATGTATTTCCCTCTATCATTTTGCGATATCATGGTCTACCTTATTAAACAGATAAAGATATGTGGCCCCATGCTTCTACACCATATGTACCCATTCGAGAAGTACATGGGAATTCTCAAGTCCTATGTATGTAATAGATCTCGCCTGGAGGGTAGCATCATCAAAGGTTATGCAATCGAAGAGATCATTGAGTTTTGCATCAATTACATGGTTAAGGTCGAACCGATAGGTGTACCTTTATCTCATGACGAGGGGAGACTAGAGGGTATCGAGACCATTGGAAGGAAAGCAATAACTCTGGATTTGGATACATACGCTCACGCCCATTTCACAGTCTTGCAACACATGACTGAAGCATCCCCGTATATTGAAGAGCACAAGGACATGCTACGCCAAGGGAATCCAAGCTAGTCAGATGTTTGGATCACGAGATAGTACAACCGTCAGTTCAATGAATGGTTGAAGGTGCAATTCATTGGGAGGTCGTCAAGTGAAAGACGGCAATGGTTGGCAAAAGGGCCAAAATTTATAATTGTGACATGGTAAGGATACGACATTAATGGGTACACATTTTGTAAAACAGGTTAAGATAGAAAGAGCATAGTGCAGAACTCAGGTGTCCACATAGACGCATTTCATGCGCACTTCAGTACAGTTGGCCCAAGCTCATACTACAGGCTTGTAAAGGAGATTTGGGAGCTCGAGTATGTAATTTTCAAGATTGCTCTATTTCGGTGCCATTGGCTCCAACTCTCATAGGGTGTAATAGTCGACAAGTACGATGTCACAATTGTGGACCTCAAATATGTAGGTTACAAAGATGAATGATTTGTACTTGTGAGGCAAGTTGTTCAAGTTTTTTATGTAACCGACCCAGTAAATAAGAAGCTCGATGTAATTCTTCATGGAAAAAGAAGGATTGTCAAAGTTGAGAATGTTGTGGATGAGGAAGAGAACAATCAATTTGATAGGTTGCCTCCATTTGGAGATGGCATCAGGCTCGAGGAAGAACAAGGTTGTCAGACCTGGATTTTTCAATCCAAAATCCCCTATGAACCACCACACTATTCCCTGGATCAATAGATAGTGCTCACAGGAACATTGCTACATCATCTCATACATCACATAAAAACATGATAAACCGTGATATTACATAACCAAGTTGAAATACACCGCATCGAGTGACAGTTTACATATGGGGCCTATCTAGCCAAATGTCTACATCACAAAGATAACAGCGGAAGCAAAAGCAAAAGGGCAAGACCAACATCCATAGGCAAGCGACTGAGGGGGTAATGTGTGCAACATATACTATCTAATCCTAGATAATATATGTGCACACAATCTCCATCTAGCCTACTTGTTTAGGACCCAAAAACGAAGAAGTCGCCCTAATTTCCTGCATTATTTTCTCCATCTGTGGCAGGGCATCTTCATAAGCGTAGTGGTCCTAGGTTCCTATTTTTGATTTTGGTAATGCGAGTGTGAGCACAAATCATCCGTGCTCAGCGAGCCAACACACAATATGCAATAGTTAACATGCATGGCTTAACAAGGAAAGGCTCGGGGTTTTTTTCATTTTGCCATAAATTGCTTTTAAAAATATTACTTAGGAAGTTCCTAAGACCTAGCAGTTTGAACTCATAACAAAATTTGTGAGAGAAAAATATAGTAATATCGATACAGATTCCATCCAGCATTACATGGCATTCGTACCATATACTAGCTTTTCAGCGTTATATCCGCTTACCTTATCAGTGGGACAACACCCAGGGCAATTCAAACCAGGGCTTTCCACTACCCTTCACTTTTCCAATCCCATTCACAAAGTATTTTGAAATTGAACTATATCTAGTAAGGTTCCCATGTCTGCCCTTGACCGTGGGCATGGCTATTTGAATAGTTTTCACTCTACAGAGTTTGTACACTTTACCCACAAGAGATAATCCACTCTTTGCTCCACACAATTCCTTAGTCATGCGGTTGAGTAGATTATCACAAGACTGTTACAATGCGTAGTCCCAATGTGGTTACGGCCGCTAAGGTCTATCTTCTGTAGGATGCTTACATCCCTCGAGAAGGGTCCCTCGTGAGCCATCACGAGCAAAGGCGGGGACGAGACCATCCATCCCTTTGCTCATGTTTACACCTTCACATAACCACCTTAGTGCTACAAAAATTAGTTAGCCCTGCCTACAATTTGTCAGCTTGTGGTTGTATTATTGTACACTAGGAGGTCATCACATGATTTGGTCCTTAGGATTATCTGGGCGATTCTGCCACTAACCACACTCTCGTGCACCACTGCACCACACCCTCGATCCATCCGCCTAGATATTTAAGCAAGTTGGGGTTTTTGGGAACATAAAATATCCACGTCAAAATATACTAAACATTTCCACCAGAACCTCCCAGATCAGTCTCTCATAATTTAAAGGTAATGTTTTGGGGCTTTTTGGTGCCCCCGAATATCTAAGCAATACTAATCATGGCGAATAGCTGTAGACTTATTTCCGAAAGTTCTAACATTATAATTTCGCTAAGGTGACAAGGCTCAGATATTCAAGGGTTTCAAGGAGAGTAATACTAACAAGTGCAATAATGGGTGTATAACTAGCAACTTGAAATCAAACATAAATTGACACATCAAATAACAGCATGCAAATTGATAATTTAAAACAGAAATAAATTTGTATATATGTAGGTTCAATATGTTCAAAGTATTAACTCGCCTAGGTCACAGGTGTCTTAGTCTTGATCGTCGAGGATTGCTTCGGCTTCGGCTTCTTCCTCCTGGGCCTCGTACGCTATTTTTACGTTGTGTGAAAATTTGGATAAAAACTAGCAAACCAAACAAATTCTCACAAAAATTCAAATGAGCCTCAAAAATTATGGTTTCAGTTCCATTGGATAGAGGTTGAATTTAGAAATTTGTTTCACTCAATTTGGAGTTAAAATAAATAAGTTATGCCCTTTTAAAGTTCTCAGTTTAAATAAATCTGAAAAATAATAAAAATCTGACAGGTGGGACCCACATCCGATTTTTAAGCTTTTCTTTTATTTGTATTATCTTTCCTCTGTGTCTATGACAGGTGGGTCCGGTTACTATTTTTATTAAGGGGCGTGGCCCTCACGTCAGTGGGTGATCTGCATTAACTAACCATACTTAGCATTAATGACATGTCTTAACGTTAATTAATGATGTCTTAACGTAATTAATTCATCTTCCCCTTTGCTACAGTGGCCCTTCCTTCGGCCGAAGCGAGCTCGCCGCTAGCGGAGGAAGCGGCGGCCGGCCATGAGCATTCCAAAAATGGGATGCTCATGCCCGTGCGCACGCTTGGGCTCGGTCCCACGGGCCAATGTGGTGGCGACGGCAACCGACGGCCACCGAGGGCGGCGGTGGAACAAAGGAGAGGGAAATACTTCAGCGCACAACACGAGAATCCAATTAACTCATAGGAGAGCATCATGGTGAGCTCAAGAAGCTACCTTAGGGGTCAGAGAAGCTCGAGGATGGCTGTGGCGGTCTGGCGGCATGTGATGGCGGTGAATAGAGGGGGTGCACGACGCCGATGAAGAGGAGCTGGAGAGAAGCTCGGCCGAGGGCGGCCGTGGCTTCATGATGTCCTAAAGGTGCTCTGGCTCAGCGGAATCAACCTGTAGCAGCTCCAATCGATGGCTAGCCAGATGGCCGGAGTTGGAGAAGAATGGGTTCATCGGTGAGCTGTGAAGGGCGGAATCCAGATTCGGGGGTGTGGGAGACGGAGGTGAACGGTGCGGTGCTACTGGAGGGCCGTACGGGCTTTATAGGTGGAGGAAAGAGGCTGGCAATGGGCGGGGCAGCCGTGCGGTCATTTCGATGTCAGGTGGCGGCACCAGGGCAGTGCTACTGTGGCTCCCATGACCAAGCGTGCCTGCCCATGGTAGAGACAGCAGAACTTTTGTGCCGCTCGGTCTGGGCAACATGACGGGGCGAGGAAAGCAGTGGGCGGTGCCGCTGTTGCTGTGGGTGGTGTGGCGGAGCTGTGGGCAGTGCTGGTTTTCGCTAGCACACCGGCCGAGGTGACATGACAGCACAGTGGAGCTGTGGGCGAGGCGACAAAGACAGCGGGCGACGGTGGCTGGCGAGGTTTGCTGGCGCGGCGAGCCGGCGGTCGGCAACGAAGCAACGAGCCCTGCTTTGACTCGTCGAAGTGAACGGGAAGGAGTAGTGGGCTGGGCCAGCTCAGCCAGGCCAAATGTGCTTTCATTTTTTTCTTTTTTAATTTTATTTTATATGTGTACATGTATTGTTGTGGCTACAGGCCAAACAGAGAGAGAGATGGTAGTGGAGAGGTGGGAGTGTTCTGCCTCAGCCTCCCCCTCATCCTGATACATATATTCACATGGAGTATGCTTTTATAGTTATGCCCCTACTTCCGTACCTCCCCATTAGGGCACTTATGTCATTACACATGTTACTCTGGTTCTTTATAACCTCCTAACAGGCCTGCTGGGCCTAGGTGGGGGCCACCCCTACGACAGGAGCCTCTCATGGTGAAGGGCTTCACAGGCCGGCCACGTCGCCGAGTCCTTTGGCCCCCTCCGTCCCTCGCGCTGTGAATTTCCCAAGCTTGTGGTTGGGAACCCGAGGTCCGGGATGGAAGGTGCCTTGTCGCAGCAGACACGTCGCGCTCCGTCCCTATCCTTCGAACGGGTGGCAACGGAGGTGGCGCCTAGCTCGGCAGAGGCGCGCGCGCTCGTCTCCTACCCTTGAACGGGTGGCGCGAGGTCGGCGCCTGGTCGGCAGACGCGCGCCGTCCCTACCCTTGAACGGGTGGCGCGAGGCCGGCGCCTAAGTCGGCGCCGAGGCACGCGCGCTCCGTCCTCTACCCTTCGAACGGGTGGCGCAGGGCCGGCGCCAGACGGCAGACGCGCGCTCCGTCCCTACCCTTGAACGGGTGGCGCGGAGGCTGGCGCCTAAGTCAAAGCCGAGGCACGCGCGCTCCGTCCCCTACCCTTCGAACGCGTGGCGGCGAGGCCGGCGCCTGTCGGCAGACACGCGCTCCGTCCCTACCCTTGAACGGGTGGCGCGAGGCCGGCGCCTAAGTCGGCCGAGGCGCGCGCTCCGCCCCTACCCTTGACGGGTGCCGAGGCCGGGCGCCAAAGTCGGCCGAGGCACGCGCGCTCCGTCCCCCGCCCTTCGAACGGGTGGCGCGAGGCCGGCGCCTAAGTCGGCCGGCGGCGCGCTCCGTCCCCTACCCTTGAACGGGTGGCGCGAGGTCGGGCGCCTAGTCGGCGTAGACGCATGCGCGCTCCGCCCGCGCTAAGTTGGAGCTTGGCGCCGATATTGTTGCGCTTCGGAGCTGTTGTGACCTTGCAGTCTGGTAGTGCGCTTTTAATGGCAGCTGGAATCACGCCGACGCCTGGCCTGGCAGAAGTCAGGCTGTCGCGTCGTGCAGTCTACTATTCTAGTGGTGGGACATGTGGCGACTCACGACTGGTGCGTCGTGGGATGTGAGCAGTTGCGTGCCCGCGGCCGTTCGCCTCTTCCCCAGGGAAGTTGGACGCGTGTTGAAGGCGTGCAGGCGTTGTGTGCCGCTTGGTCACCTACCAGGCACGGCCCTCTAGGCCCCGGCGGTTCTTCTTTTCGAATCTTGGGCAGCCGAATCGCCGCGAGTTTGATCTGTCTGTGCTTCGAGCCATATGAGAGGCGAGCGGCCTTTATAAGGTGCTAGTGTTGAGGCGGAGGCACCCTTTCTTACTTTGCTTTTGATCCGCCGCTTGCTTCGCCTGCTAATTGTAACGCCAGTTGCTCCTTTCCCTGCTTCTTCCTCCCTGGTCGCGAAGAGTGATGGCTAGCCATGACGACGCCACCTACCATCCCCGCAGTGGTTCCCTGCCTAGCCAGGACGAGGTGTCCCATCCTTCCAGGAAGTACGAGTTGGTGCTGTGGTAGCTCGTGCGCCAACAAGTGGTGGGACGCCATGGAGCACTCGGGAGGCTGCTGTTCCCGTGTGCTGGGGAAGAGCCGCATGACCGAAGGGACGCTGCAGCGACTCGTGGATGAGAGGAAGATCGTGGATCACGATGGGGCTCGCCTACCCCGTCGGGACGAGACGGAGCTGAAGCCCCGGGCAATGGAGGCGATTGTTTTGGTCGCGTTCTTCGACGCCGGCCTTCGAATGCCCTCCACGTTGTTCGTGGGCAAAGTCCTGCGGGCCTACAAGTTGGAGCTAGCCCAATTGACGCCTCATGCAATACTCCGCCTAGCTGTCTTCACGTGGGCGATGCGGACAGAGGGGTGGCGTCCCAGCGCGAGCTTATTCACCACACTGCACGACGCACGCTATCGACCTAGAAAAGTTGACGGGGTGGAGTCCAACTTCGGCGGTGTGGACTTTGTGCTTCGGGCGTCGTGCGTGACGTTGTTCCCCACGCCAGCCTCGCCGAGGCAATGGGAGTCCGGCTGGACTCGGCAGTGGTTCTATTACACCGTGACCGACAAGAGCGGAATGCAATGCCGAGGTGGGCCGATCTCGTTTAACAGTACGCCGAGCTTGAAGGTGGAGATTGACGACACGCAAAAGCTACAGAGTCTTGTCAGTGTCGCCCGTCGAATTAGTCTGCGCGACCTAGCCGAGGAGTTCACAATGTATGGGGCGGCGCCACTCTCCTCCCGGGGAAGTACGTTGGACAGAACGGCCCCCGCGAGGACGGGTTCAGCCCATCTGTATCACGCCTGCTTCCGCCCTTCGCTCCTTGTAAGTCACCCAACACGTTTGACGCGTGCTATTGTGATGTGACGATGGCCCGATCTTCCGAGAGGTACTGATAAGTCGATTGTGGAGATCTCGACGTTGATGATCCAAAGGCTCCGACCAAAACAGATCGAACCCCTCGTAATCACTACACCACTGCTCCGTTGGTTATCAACCGTGCCGAACACGATTGACCTCGCCAAGAAGGCTATCTCCTGCAAGCGAATCGAGAACACAAGCAAGAGAGTAAAAGATGCAATCTGAAATTGCGAATAATGTTTAAGTTCACAAGTTGGGGTTCCTCAAACCGAACATGCGGCGAAACTGCTAAGCAGAATAAACTCTTAAGAAAAACCCGAGGAAAACTAAAGGGGTGCGACCTCCTTAAATAGGAGTGGGGGAGGCCGCACTTATCTAACAAAAGGGGGTGTGGTACTATTCATGAGTACTGTTCACGTGAACAGTACACCCATGATTAGTGCAGGCCCAAATAGTCTAAGTGTGATTACAAGGCCCAAGGCCCACTTTGACTCGGGCTGGAAAAGTGATGCTACTTGTTTTGCAGTTTCTGATCGGCTCGGATGGAATTTCGAGGTGAGACTAGATCCATCTGAAAGTAGACTCCAAGATCTTTCCAACGAGTACTCACGGGCCCTGAGAAGCCTTCTGGATCAAAAGTTATGGCCGTTTGAAGTTGGCCTGTTAGGCTGAATCCGAATTGATCTGGAGGCCGAATTGGATTCCAAAACCTGTCCAACTTGAACCCTTGCTTTAATTGGTTCCAAAGTGATGTGGTGCTATAAATATATATATTTTCATCATTAGGTAGCATCATATTCTCATTTAAAATATGTTGAAGTTGAAGAAACGAATTCACCTTTAGTTCATTCTTGATATTGGCCGCTATGGTCGTACGTGTTGGTGGCGTGGTCACATCATCCTCCCCTTCTCGATGGAAAATCGTCCTCGGTTTTAACATATGTGTAGTGTCACGTATTGCATGATCTTGATCATAAATCTTGGTGTATGATAACAAACACAACAAACTCTCATTATGTAATATCATAAGTTCTTTATCAAATAAAGTAAAATCTCTTTGAAACGAGCTCACCTCATAATTTAAGTGATGCGTAGGAGCTCTTGTAATTGTAACAACAAGTAGAGCAAATATGGTTGTATCCATAGGGTTCATGTTCTTATCATCCTCCCCTTCTTGCAAACAAAGCCGTCCTCGGCTTTTGATAAGCTGAAAATATGGTAACAAAGAAGCCAAGGTGTATGCATGGTATATGTATATGTCATCCGTTTTTACAGTTCTTCGTTGTTGCACAATTAATGTTTTAAAACAGCAATGATCATAAAAGCTCATTGTATTATTAACCCAAGAGTAATCATATATGTTAATGAGCAATTCAAAATTTCTCACACAGTAATTATTGCAACTTATTTTGCAAATGCAAGTGAAGCATTTATGCAATTCAAATCTTTGATTTTGTAAACTTGTAGTGGTGGCATATATGGACAAAACTACAACCTTTGGAATCAAGCAAAGTTCATCCATATAATCGTATCTCAATTGAACAATAGTAAATTCATCTAGCCAGGGTGAAGAGATTTGTATGTTCTGCCATAATTTATCATCTTTATTCAGATTGTCCATACTAGATGGTGCAAAAAGAGATGAACACATAGGCATTGGATGAGTACTAAATTTTACTTCCCTCTCACATTGAACATGATTCAGCATACAAGAATTGTTGTTCCAAATAGCAAGTTTCAATTCATCCATGTGATCACAAGTTATGCATATTCGATATACAAGAAATTGATTTTCCGCTCCATAATCTCCAATCAAATTAAACTTATATCCAGGGGTGTAGGCACTAAACAAGAATTTCGAATGTGTAAGTTCAGAAACTTTCTCCTTAGCATGTGACAATTTCATAGGTAGATCCAACATGATGTAACACAATGAATTAGCAGGAGAAATTCTAGTCAAAACTTCTTTATGTGTTATTAATTCGACATGTGCAAAATTATGAGAATTTAGATCAGCACATGGTTCATTTAAATCAACACAAGAAATATCAAAAGATTGCTCTACAACAGGTATATACTCACAAGGTTGCTCTATGTCTTGTTGTAGCACCAAATCAATACCGTGAGCGATGATAGCACCATGGTCTTTACTTTTTTGGCTCTCCTCAGATGATGTAAGTGCATCCATCTCCTTGTCTTCATTCTCAACCAATGGGGTTAGTGATTCAATCAGCTTATGCTCCTCTTCGGCATGGTTCTCAACTGCAAGGTTAGCTGCAAGAGCATATTCATCCTCAACATCACTAGCACTTACATAACCACCATCTTCTGTCGCAATGTACGCCTGCTGACTTGGGCAATCTCTCATGACGTGGCCCATCCCTTTACAACGGTGGCACACAATGCCCGTTGTACGTCCCGTGGAAGCAACCGATGAAGAGCTCTTTGCTGGTGTTTGCACACTAGTAGATTTGCTTGTCTCGGGTGCGCGCGATGGTGGCGGCGGTGCTGCTGAACGTGCCCTACTCACAGAGGGGGCAGCAGCTTGAAAAACAGGAGGTGGGGCTGTCTTGGCTTGTCCAGGCGTTGATCTCGATGTAGACGTACCTCCAAAGTTGCTCCTTGTCCTTTGTTGCCTACCCTGCAATTCTTTTTCTGCAAGCATAGCAAGCTGGAACAACTGGTTGATAGTAGTAAAATCTTTATAATAAACAATGTCCTGAATTTCACGCCGTAACCCCCCGTAGAAATGACAAATCTTATCCTCCTCATCTTCTACAACATTACAACGCAATAAGCCTATTTGTAGTTCTTGATAATATTCCTCGACAGATTTATTACCTTGGTCTAAGCGCTGCAATTTCTTATCCATTTCATGTTTAAAAGCAGGAGGAACAAATCTAGCACGCATAGCTTCCTTTAATTTATCCCATGTATTAGGTGCTAAACAAGAATTAACTACATGAGTCCACCAAATGATAGCACGACCTTTAAATTCACTAGTAGCTTGTCTGACTCTATGCACTTCAGGAACTAGATGGGCATTAAATTTTTGTTCAACTGTCATCTCCCAATCTAGATAAGTTTCAGCATCATAGGTACCCGCAAAAGATGGTATAGAAAATTTAACTTTAGCAAACGGGTCATCATGAACATGAGCATTGTGATACTGAAAATTATTGTTACCTCCCATACCATGACGGTTCTGATGAGGACGATGTCGTGGCCGTGCAGCACCGGCGTCACGGTTTTGTCTCTCATTATCATCTCCCTCCTCGAGATCTTGGCCTGCATAGTGATCATACTCGCATCCATTGTTTGGCGGCGATTCACCATTCTTTCAAGGCGTGTAGTGAGTGCTGCAATACTCTCATTGATGGAATCGATGGAGCGCTGAAATGCATCCGTCGAAGCTTGAAGCTTCCTATCGATGCGTGGTTCATCTAAGAGCTTCATGAACTTTCCCTTTAAAACACACTCTTGATCATCAGACGACTCACCTGTCATGGTTAGTAGAAAACAAAAGACAACACAAAGGTATTATCCCTATCAACTACTAGGTGGTGGGAGGTGGAATCACACATTCTCAAGCGTCTTACCACACTCTTACAAGTGTTCTTACCAATGCAGCAGTGGTACAACCGGTGGTGGTTCGTGATACCATGTCGAGCGTGGAGTGCGATTGCAAGAGGGAACCTGTTCGATCAAGAGTAGGTGTAGCTTGGAAGGCACAATATGGTAGCAATGGAGAACAATCAGTTCATTTCAGAATTGCATAGAATTGAATTATAGTTCGTATCTAGCACTTAGCCTATGTTGCTGATCAACCAAGGATGGAAGAAGGCTAAGAATAAGTGTATGGCAAAGTGTAGGAGTGGTAAATACAAGATAATTCAATCCAATTCAAACTGGAATTGAAGAACACAAGGATTGACCCAAAACTGAAAACTTCAGATTTCGTCCACTCGACAAAGACGTTGGTAATTCGCCGTAACTTTTGTCAGATGCCTCTTTTTCACTGATTTTTTTACTGTTTTCTGACGGCTTTTTCTACAGATTTTGTTTTGGGGCCAACTTCTGAATCCCAACACAGAAATTCGCACAAAGATCATAACTGCTAACTGTTGCAGATTCACAACAGATAATTAGGTCAACTTTCACCGCACATATCTCTTAACTGCCTGGCTGGAATGATGTGAAATTTTACAGATAGATGGATAAAGGATTTTTGAATCTAATGGCGGTGGTCCCACTCAAAAATAATCTCGGAATCAAAAGATATGGCGTTTTTGGTGGCGGCTGCAGAGGAAGGAAAAATCAGCCGAAATTGGAAATTAGGGTTTGGGGTGGGGAATTTTTTCTTTTCTTTCGATTTTTAATGGAACAAAGATATGACCAGCAACTAGACAATGCTATGACGGACACAAATTCAATTTAGCAAACCAAAACTAACAGATCGAAAGGCACAACGGGGTTTGGACAGCGAAAATTAACTCTTTTTGTGGGGCAATTTTTTTCTGGACTATAGGAAATAAAAACCAATCTACTAACTAGGGATACAAGAATTACCTCATGGGCAACCGTTGCTCTGATACCAACTGATGTGACGATGGCCCGATCTTCCGAGAGGTACTGATAAGTCGATTGTGGAGATCTCGGCGTTGATGATCCAAAGGCTCCACCAAAACAGATCGAACCCTCGCAATCACTACACCATCGCTCCGTTGGTTATCAACCGTGCGAACACGATTGACCTCGCCAAGAAGGCTATCTCCTGCAAGCGAATCGAGAACACAAGCAAGAGAGTAAAAGATGCAATCTGAAATTGCGAATAATGTTTAAGTTCATAAGTTGGGGTTCCTCAAACCGAACATGCGGCGAAACTGCTAAGCAGAATAAACTCTTAAGAAAAACCCGAGGAAAACTAAAGGGGTGCGACCTCCTTAAATAGGAGTGGGGGAGGCCGCACTTATCTAACAAAAGGGGGTGTGGTACTATTCATGAGTACTGTTCACGTGAACAGTACACCCATGATTAGTGCAGGCCCAAATAGTCTAAGTGTGATTACAAGGCCCAAGGCCCACTTTGACTCGGGCTGGAAAAGTGATGCTATTTGTTTTGCAGTTTCTGATCGGCTCGGATGGAATTTCGAGGTGAGACTAGATCCATCTGAAAGTAGACTCCAAGATCTTTCCAACGAGTACTCACGGGCCCTGAGAAGCCTTCTAGATCAAAAGTTATGGCCGTTTGAAGTTGGCCTGTTAGGCTGAATCCGAATTGATCTGGAGGCCGAATTGGATTCCAAAACCTGTCCAACTTGAACCCTTGCTTTAATTGGTTCCAAAGTGATGTGGTGCTATAAATATATATATTTTCATCATTAGGTAGCATCATATTCTCATTTAAAATATGTTGAAGTTGAAGAAACGAATTCACCTTTAGTTCATTCTTGATATTGGCCGCTATGGTCGTACGTGTTGGTGGCGTGGTCACATCATATTGTATCTGTTTGGTCTCCGCCTGACTGACGTGATCTCCTGCGCAGTGGCTCGGCTAGAAGATGCGGAGTGCATGGTCGCGGCGCTCCTCGGCCCGTACACGCTTAAGGAGCACCAGGCTCGCGAGGCCGCAGTCAAGGCGGCTAAGCAAGGGCGGGTAAACCGCACATGCGAGGCTGTGGGCATTACTGTGCCTGAGCGCGTGGTGCCGGGGGAGGGTGTTATCTTCGCGACGCCGGGCCCGTTCCCCGTCTGCCGTATGCGACCCCGCCGGCCCCTCGGCGACTAGCACAGCTGAGATGGGGCGTGCGCGATCGACGGTGGGCACAGCCACACCGCCGAGGAGCGCGCGCGCGAGTCCCCCGGCACCCTCTGCCGACGCCAACGAACCCGTGCTCGCGGCCATCGTTGAGCTGGAAGTCGCCAACCCGGGGGGAGCACCGTTCCCAGCGAGAAAACCATGGTTGATGGTGCGCTATCAGTCGCAGCGGCCGGCGAGGGCGCGCCCCCTACGGAGGAAACCGTGGGGGCGACTGGAACCGTAGCTGGTGTTGCGCCGGAAGAATCGCTCGTGCCGCCGCAGGCGAAACGCCCTCGGACGCAGTCCCCGCCGCCAGCGAGGGGTCGATACGCCGTTGCGGGGCCTTTCCGCGGGATTACGGCGTCTGGCGCGGCCGAGAAGACCTCCTCGCCGACCACCGAGGCGCCCGCCTCCCCCTTGGCAGTCGAAACAGTGCCACTTCCTACCGTCACGAGAGGCGCAGGAGGTAGGCGTGAGTCCCTTTCTTCTCGTGACTTCGCGAGACTCTCTCCGATCTGCTCGCTCATTCTGCCAACATCAGGCGAGACGAAGTCTCCCGGACATGGCGAAGGATCGAGCAACGGAGGTATGCGCGAAATCCAAAGCCTTATGCAGGGTGCCCCGCAGGTGTCCGTTGCTGTTGACGTGGCCTCGGTACATCCTGGCGCGTTGGGGCCGGGGCTCGCTCGCTCGGACTTCCTTCCTCGCCTGGAGACACTTCGCGTCCTCACCGCAGCCGCAGAGCGTGCCAACAACGGCCTTGACCGAGAGATGTTGTTGTCATGCGAGGGGGAACTCCTAGCGCTCGCACTGCAGGCCTCCGAGATGAGGGTAAGTATGTGCGCTTCAGCTTGTCGAGTACTACGGGCGCTGCGACTTGTTGCTTTTGCCGACGCTTGCCTCGGCCGGTCTTTTGACGAGGCCCGCATTCGGGAGCGGAGGGCTCGAAGCCAGCCGTGAAGCGAACAATGCTCTCGCGGCGAAGGATGAAGAACTTCGCGCGCTGGAGGGCGCGATGGCGGCCGCACAACTCGAGGCCACGGAAGCCAAGTGCGCCGCGGCTGAGGAGCGCGCCGCCTTCCTGCAGCAGATCGCCGTCCTAGAAGGGGAGAACGCCCAGCTGGCGGAGTCTGCTGTAGGGAATAGTCTCGTCTTGGAAAATGCGTCCATGTCGATGTGGCGGGCTATGGAGTCTCTGAACCAGGCCCTCCGAGATCTGTGCGTCAGGGTGCCGGACGCTACGCACGGGCCGGAGGCCCTGTCGGAGACGCTCGGGCTGATCGAGGAGGGGGCAGGCGTTGCTCTTCGTGGCGCCAGAACGTTCGGCGAGCACTGCGGCTATCTTGGTGCGTGCCTCGCCCTCGCCCTGCTTCACACTGTGGGTGTAGACATACCCATGAGTGGCGAATCCTCAATCGGATCTTCCGGTCGACCGGGGTCATGTCGGACGCCATCCGCTCCATCGGGCCTAGCCTGCAGAACTTCCATCAACGGATTTGGGGCCGCTTCGGGGAAGATGCAGCGAGGGTCGCCGTGCAGCAGACGCTGCATGGGAAGGGGGACCTCCTCCACTGACTCGAAGGAGTCCTTCCGCGTCACGGCGACGACGACACGGGTTCGTCCGCACCGCACCAAGGCTGAGCGGTTGGTCGGGTAGGGCAGGGGGATGATGTACCGGTTCTTATGCTTGTAGCCATGTAACGCCTTTGCTTTTACAATGAAACCAAGTAGTACCTTATCCTTGGTGTTACCTGCCGCCGAACGCGAAGGGAAGAAGACCTCCGCATCTTGTTTATACTCCGTAGAGCGCGCAGGTAGGGCATCCGCGTCTTATTTGGAGTCCGTGGACTGGCGCGTGCGGAGGCGAACCTCGATGCTACGACTTTTTTTATAGTCCGGGGACTCGCGCGTGCGGAGGCGAACCTCGACGCTACGTCTTATTTAGAGTCCGTGGACTAGCGCGTGCGGAGGCGGGCCTCGACGCTACGACTTTCTTTATAGTCCGGAGACTCGCGCGTGCGGAGGCAGACCTCGACGCTACGTCTTATTTAAAGTCCGTGGACTGGTGCGTGCGGAGGCGGACCTCGACGCTACGACTTTCTTTATAGTCCGGAGACTCACGCGTGCGGAGGCAAACCTCGACGCTACATCTTATTTAAAGTCTGTGGACTGGTGCGTGCGGAGGCGGACCTCGACGCTACGACTTTCTTTATAGTCCGGAGACTCGCACGTGCGGAGGCAAACCTCGACGCTACGTCTTATTTAGAGTCCGTGGACTAGCACGTGCAGAGGCGGACCTCGACGCTACGACTTTCTTTATAGTCCGGAGACTGGTGCGCGCGAGGGCGTCCCCCCGTTGCATCTTATTTAAAGTCCGTAGACTGGTGCGTGCGGAGGCGGACCTCGACGCTACGTCTTATTTAAAGTCCGTGATCGCGTGCGTGCGGGGCGGACCTCGGCGCTACGTCTTATTTAAAGTCCGTAGACTGGTGCGTGCGGAGGCGGACCTCGACGCTACGTCTTATTTAAAGTCCGTAGACTGGTGCGTGCGGAGGCGGACCTCGACGCTACGTCTTATTTAAAGTCCGTAGACTGGTGCGTGCGGAGGCGGACCTCGATGCTACGTCTTATTTAAAGTCCGTAGACTGGTTCGGGGGACCCCCATACGGTCGAGGGCCTCTGCAAACAAGATATTCGCGGAGCTTGCCCGTCGACAAGGACATGCCTGACGTCACAGCGTGCTATGTGGGCCTGGATGACTAGAGGGTCTTGGTGAGGGTACTCCACACCCCTGGCGTCGTTCAAGTCGAAGGTGATGTTGCGGGGCGGCATCCATAGTTGCGGCTGCTCCCCGGGGGCTTTTGAGGAGGAGCCTCCGGTGATGACGCTGACGGTGCGATGCTGCGCGCCCTCCATTGGGGGCGGAGCCCGAGACCCGGCCATCACCCTCCGCAGCTCCATAACTGCGGCGCATGCCCTTGTGTAGTGATCACCGTAGCCGTGTACCTCGCACCACTTGCCATAGTGTAGGAGCTCTTGTTCTGCGTGGGGTTGGCGCGCAATCAAGTCCGCCTTCCGATCCCGGTCTCCCCTCCATGAGGCGGGTCGGGTCCTGGCGTGTGCTCGGTGTCGAGGACGTAATGGGCCGCTTTGTGACCTGCGCCGGCGGTGCCGAGGCTTATGCCCGCTCCTTGAAGAGCCTTCACGAACACCGTGTGCTGCCTCGGGAAGGGCCTCCCCGGGGCTCTCGGCTGCGGCCCTGCTTCGAGGAGGGAGCACCCGCCCCCCCTTCGCACGGGGGGCGCTCCTCATGGGCGAGGCCGAGGGCGGTAATGCTACGTCTTCGCGCATCTTCCTCCGCCCGCGCATACTCGTCCATTTTGTCGAAGAGCTTGGCGACTGTCTTGATTGGCCTCCGCACGTTGTACTCGGCCATCGGGCCCGGACGAAGGCCTTGTATGGCTGCATTAACGACGGTGGTTTCAATAACGTCTTTTTCTTGGCATCGGGTCTTGGCGAAGTGCTTGAAGTAGTCCCGGGGCTTCTCCGAGGGTCTTTTCTTCACAGCGAAGAGTTGGTCCGCATCGACTCGCTCGACGTAGTGTCCTTGGAAGTTGTTGTGAAGGCGGTCGCGGAGCTGCTCCCACGCGTAGATGGAGCTGAGCTCTATGGTAAAAAACCAAGAGAGCGCCACTCCTTGCAGCGCGAGGGGGAGTCCCTTCGCCTTCGTGGTGTCGTCTCCGCCCGCGGCCTCGATCGCGGTTTCGTACACGCGCACGAACTCGTGAGGATCCGTGTCGCCTTTGTACGGGTCGGTGACGCTAGGGAACTTGAAGTCTTCGGGCCACGCCGCCTGCTGTAGCCCCGCCGAAAGCGGGGACTCTGGATCTACGCGTCTCAGCGGCACGCGGCTAGACGCAGGGGCTTCGCGACTGTTCGTCCTCTCCGGCGTGGGCTCAGGCGCGACTACTGGCGCGGCCTGCTGGGTCCGAGCCTCTTGTATATCTCGAACGGCTCCACGAAGGTCCCCTAGTTCCCGCTGGAACGCGTTGAGGGCTGCTAGTAGGCGCCTTCCACCGCAGTGCTGCGGGCCACCGAACACCAGCGGATGGGTCGGTGCGGGGACCCTCGCCGCCGCGATCTCGGATCCGCCGGATGCCGTTGCGGCTACCCCGGCCGTCGGATCTGCGCTGCCGACGAGGCGGCGGGGGCTGTCGTTCTGATGCCGCGACGGGTTAGATGTCGTTGTAGCGGCGCCGGCGGGTCGATCGTTGTAGCGCGAGCGTCGACGCCCGCGACCACGGCGCCTACGCCGCCGCCAGCTTCTTCGGCGGTCGATGCCGCAGCCCTGGTGTTCCCGCGCCGCTCCGACCCAGCCGTCTTCTTCCTTTCACCGTTGCCGATGAAGCTTTTTTCGGTGCCATCCTTCTTCTTCGGTCTTCAGGCTTGTCCTTGTCCTCCCCACGGACGGCGCCAACTGTTGTGGCTACAGGCCAAACAGAGAGAGAGATGGTAGTGGAGAGGTGGGAGTGTTCTGCCTCAGCCTCCCCCTCATCCTGATACATATATTCACATGGAGTATGCTTTTACAGTTATGCCCCTACTTTCGTACCTCCCCATTAGGGGCACTTATGTCATTACACATGTTACTCTGGTTCTTTATAACCTCCTAACAGGCCTGCTGGGCCTAGGTGGGGGCCACCCCTACGACATGTATATTTTCATATTTTGTTCCTTTGCTTACTCACTTATTTGCCAACCTTTATTTCCTCATTGCTAAGCTCTCCATGGTATATGTTTAGTATGATGCATATATTTGTTTATATATATATATATTATTCATTTACCTTTATTGTTATTTTTACTCCTATGCCCAAAGTGAAATCTTAAATTTTTAATTCAAGTTACACCCCTCCTTTTGATGGATCATCTTTTCAGATTTAGTTTTAAAATTATAGTTTTCTATTATTTTCATATTTCCTTCATGGCTTATTATTATTTTTTATTTTTCATAAGTTTCTTCAATTATTGGAACCTCAAACAAAATTCAGAAGAACACCATTAAAATCCAACTTTCAAGAAACTACATTCCAAATAATTCAAAGGCTACACGTGTCAAAATTCAAATTTTTGGGATGTTACAAAGGCAATGCAGCAAGCTATATTTGTCTTGATCATCGTGAATGGATTTATTTAAAAGAAAATAGCCAAATGTAATGATCCCACACGGCGAACAACTATGTGGAAATTATTGTAATGTAATTATAACGAGCTCAACATGTAATTATGGAACTATTCCATTGTACTTGATCCAATAATTAGAAATAATTATATCTGTGATTGTATATGCTAGCATTTCTTGAAGCTAGCTGAAAACAGAATTTGTTGTAGATAGCAAAGGAACTATCACAGGAAGTCTAGTGGAACAAACCATCTGTGATATATGTATCACAGACGATTCCATTATAGAACCATCTATGATATGCTACATATTATAGACGGTTACATAATGGAACCATCTGTGATATGTAGTGTATCGTAGACAATTACATTACAAAACCATATATGATATGTAGTAAATCACAGATAGTTCCATTATAAAATTGTCTGTGATATTATTATCATAGATGGTTCTTTAATAGAATCATTTACGATAGTTCTTCCATAAATAGCGCCCCTGCTAGGGTTTGCGTTCTCACTTCTTACTCGTGCACCGCTCCGTCTTCGCATGTTGGGTTTTGACCTCTCACTCCTCACTTGCTGCCTCTCCTCCCGATGCCGCCTCTCCTTCCCTGTTGCCTCTCCTTTGACGCCGCTCTCCTTCTCTACTACCTCTCCTCCCAACACCGCCTCTCCTTCCTGATGCGACCTCTCCCTCTAGATTCTGCCTCTCCTCCCAACACCGCCTCTCCTCCCTATCACCTCTCCTCCCAAAGGTATGGATCTCAAATCCCACTTCTTTTAGGATGTAGATCATGGTGGGTTTGGACATTCTCTCCTCCCTACCTGCTACTACTACATCAAATGATATGCATTAGACTTTGCTATAAATGTTTGTGGGCATGGTTTAATACTCAATGATGATAGTTGTCTATTACTGAAATTGAGATGCTAAACTATTTTGGTTTTGGGCTCTTTCAAGTGGTGCTTATTGCTGTCATTTGCTAGCAGTGTTGTCACCTATACTGGTTCCTTTCAGTCCTGTTGTTTCTAATAGATTCTGTAATATCTACCTTGTTCTTAGCATATTTGTAGAAGATCCTGCTGTCTTTAAGGTCCTGCGATCTTGTTTATTATATGTTGATCAAGTTTCCATGGTTGGTAGAAATATTGTTAATTTGAGAATCAGTCTTTTGGTGATGTCCTGTTAATTTACAGTAAATTGATTCCTTGAATGTTTGCAAATTTCTATGAATTTTCACTAAAGCATAATTTTAAGAGCACATATTCTAAACTTTAGTTGTCATTTCTTAATTCGTGAAGAGTATAGACAAAGTATTGAGAAGGCCAAGAATTAATCTTGAGCAACTCTACCTTTGAGAGCAATAACAATCATTAAAATATGAGCAACTCTAACTCTTAATTGAATCATTGTACTATGAATGGTATCTCTTCCCTTATTAAAGGGACATATGCAATTTATAGTTGTTTTCATTTAGGGAATGTATTGTTATTTATTCATTTTCTTTTGCTGGTTTCCATGGTACCATTTTATCAGTTTTATTGATTTTTCTTGTGATGCAGATGAAGTCGGAGTAGTAGTTGTACAAGAGGAACATTACAGCACTGAACACTTAGGCTTGAAAAGGCATGAACCAAATTAATTTGCTTCATGCCCTTTCAAGCCCAAGTGTATGGAGCTTTAATGTTCATCATTAGCTTCATACTAGAGTGTTGCAAAGAGACCTTGTAGCAATAGTATACATCCCCGAATGTTCTTATTTCTCGACAGCGATCATCTATGATTCACTTTGTTTACGCTCATAGCTTACTGTAATTAATTTTTTCTTGTAAGAGAGATGATGTCCACAAAGTCATCATCCTTGCCATCGACATAGCCAAATGGGTATAATGCTTCAAAAATCGAGGTAACCAAATGTGGCAGAGGAGTATCAAATAGGCTAGAGAGCCAAATGATCATCGTGGAGATCTCTTCTGATGGGGTTCCTCTGCAACCGAAGAAAGCATCAACAGCATTCTGGACTACCTGCAGGATAATTAGAAGGCAACATGTCCTCATCACGCAACACACTGGAAAATTTTGACAAAGGATCAGAAAAAATAGCTGTGGGTGGAAACAATAGAGTCGTTCGAGATCCCAATAGAAGTCCAGGGACTCGTGTGACAGCACACTTTCCTCGTGATGGGAAAAGCGTGGAAGAGCTTCAATGACACACTTGTCACATAGTACATGACTATGGATCGCACACCCTTCATGAGGTATCCTTTCTTATCATCAAAAACATGGGAGACCTTTGTGCAGCTGAAGACAATGACCAAATTTCAACAGCAAAGTGCGGTGCACAAGGCTCTCCAGGCACAAAACACTTAGCCCCACAAACTTAGCACCATTGGGTACGCAAGTAAAATCCCACAATAGAGGATGCTGGATGAGGTCGTAATCTGATTAGAGGCCTCCCCACCATTTGCCGGGATCACAAATGAGCATGCCCAAAACTGGTTAAGAGTGAGGTCATCAACCATGTCTTTAGGTGTCTCCTCTTTCACAAACCTCGTAAATGAGAAAGTATCCCAACGCCTGGTAAGATATGTTAAACTACCTAGGTGTTAATAGGTCCATAACTTCATGGGGTCTAAAATAACATGATTGCCTCTTGCAACAAGCATTGACTACTGAATCTTCCCAAGGCTCCTTTGAAGTAGACAGAGAGAGGGATATACTATCTACAGCCCTAGAAAACAAGGATAACTCAGGTCACACGTGAGGCCTGGGTGTTTACATACCTTAGAGGTACATATTCCCAAACAACTCTAAGACGTATAGGAGTAGGAAGAGATCCAAGTCCCAGCGTGAGAAATGTATGAACCAAGACTTTGGTGCAAAACTTTAGGAGATAACTGCCTCACTTCAAGAAGAGATAGATTCATTGACAGAAGAACTAAATATAAGTCCGCAACCACTTGCAAGACACCTCCATTATTGCGGTACCCCGTCCCTCTCAACATCAGAGTAGCTGGCGTCCATACCAATTTCTGAACATAGCGATGCCCACTTACCTATCGACGACATCCAGATAATGTACCTCTCTAGAATGCTACATAGATAGATCTAGTGGATGCCTTAGCTTATCATGTATCATTGTGTAGAAGCCCATACTGTGCATCCTTAGAGTCAGGCTTGTTGGCTCTATTCCCATTGATGTTGGGTGATGGATGGTGTATCCATATATGCCTGGCAAGGACACTTGTGCATGGTGCCCAGCTAGGGACCGGTTTCACGAAAGTCCAGGTGGATATGATTAATGATGTTTTCAAGGCCGTCCCTCTTGAGAAGCCCCAAACCAAGAGATCATGACACTACGGGATGCTGTCCACACATTCATCTAGAGACCCAAGAGAGACATCGCCCTGCACCCTTCCATGCCACGATCTCCACATGGCCATCACTCTCAAACAGAACCCTATATGATTCCACCTCAAGCTCCACTTCAGAAACCCATCACATTGGCTCCTATGGAGATGATGACAAAGCTATATTGCAAGCGAGACGCTAAGGCCCAACTGAAGAATGTTAGGGCACCTCCCGGGCCCTGGAAGTTCAAATTGGAGTATCGTTCGTCCTTGAGTCACAATTATCTAGCCTTGGACTAGTTTACAAGACTTTGCATTCTTGGTATATGCAGAGGTCCAATAGGAAGCCAAACTCCCAAGGTGGATTTACCATGAGATACACGGAGGCTCATTTCCTCCACGACTCAAGCTACTTCATCATGACCTTCGGTGACTTATTCTTACAATTCAACCTTGATGAACTTGATGTCTCTCTTCTATGATGCTAGACACTGTAAGTGTACTGTACAATCAAGTTCTACATTCACGTAATATTGATAAATATCATAACTCATTGTTTATGCATAGATCCATGATCCTTCAAGTCCGACGACAGCGACAAACCATGGGTTTCCTTGACCCACACTTGATCTCTGTGCAATGCATCAAGTACAATGCATCCTTCATCTAAGATTATGTAACGAAGGAATTGCTTGCTCAGATTGACAAGGACTACATCATAGTACCCTTCAACTAGGAGTAAGTGCTTCACTAGTTACTATACAAGTTTCATTTTTTACTTTGTACACAACATGAACTTAGGATTAATCACTATGATAACATAAATGACTAGGGCTCACTGGATTCTAATCATGATTGTATCAAAGTGAAGCAAGATAATATACCTTGATTCTTTACTTCAGGGCAACCATGGCTTCACCCTTGTGCAAAAAACAATTAACATGTAAACTCATTTCCTCCATACATAACTATATTGTAGTCTTCCCTTTGTTTGCAATGGCCGAGGCTAACATTTTGAAATCACGTAGGTTGTTTAGTGCTTACATTGTCCAGGGAGAGACATAATGAATCTAGCGCCACACTACGACACAGGGCGTGATTTTTGGTACCCACTACAACACAATAGTCATGTATCACACTTCATAATCATGCCTATAGAAATAACAATACCTATGTATGTAATTCTATTTTTGTAGTGCCACCAGTAGCTACAGGGCAATGTATATGGATTCTACGTTTGCAGACATATGCAGAAAATTATGGGCACTAAGATGAAAGATCCAAAAGTTTGTCAACCTTCCAATATTTATTTCATGATTATCAATTTCTATATATGTGTGTATATATATGCTAATAACTTTAACACTCCTAGTAACAGGGCATAGAATTCGACTCAAGTGCATATGATCTTGATAACCTCAATGAAGTTCGAGGAGAGCTCCCTGAATTCTTGATGGCGTAGGTCATTAATGCGAAGGGAGAGTTCTACACCGGTGCTGATGATTAGATATTCAAACATTTGATTCAATTGTAATATATTCATTCAGTTGTGCTTAATGAAACAATTAATTCAATTATACTTCATTTAGTTGTTTAATTCATTTGTGAATCTGTGTAATGATTATCATGTGCCATATATGTGATCTGCTTGTGTTGTTTAATTTATTTGTGAGATATGTGTAATGATTGTTTTGTACTATATATGTGATCTGCTTGCTTGTTTTCAGAGGGCAAGGCTAGCATTTCTTGAGGCAAACCGAAAAACAGGAAATAATGTAGCTTTTCAAATAGCTATCACAGATGGTTTGTAACACCAAACTGTTTGTGATATGTCCAATATCACAGACGGTTTTTAAAAACAACTATCTATGATATGTCTGCTATACAGATAGTTTTAGGTGTTACCCGTCTACGATATCTTACGTTTCAAGAGTAGCTCATTGTTCTTGAACTTGAAAAATAAAAATAAAAAATAATCTATTTTATGTGCAAAAAAATTAATCTCACTAATTTTTTCTTGTGAGACGACTTGCCATTACAAGGAATGAATTCAAGGGAAGTTTTGGATAACCATGACCATGTTTTTAAGCTTACCGCTTGGGGTGGTGACAAAGGCTAGAGATCTAGCATATGACTCAGTAAAAGAATTGTGCAAATTGGGTGAAGCTCCAGAGGTAGTTGTAGACGGCACCTAGTTTAGGACATGCTTTACTAAGACAGCACCAAAAATGTGTTTCAAAAATTGCCAATTGTACTAATTATGCTCAAATCCAAGTGGTTAAATAAAATGATTCAATATTGAACTTGTAGCACTCTAAAACTAATTCAATTGTAGTTTCTTGGTTTTATTTAGTTTATTGATATGGTTTGGCTCATTTTTTGATACCTTTTCCTAAACTATGACATTGAGCAATTTAACATGCTAATAAATCCATTTAATTTCAGATTCTTTCTCAATTGGCTTAGCCTTGCTATATATGGATTAGCATGATCTAGATAGCTTTATCACATAATATAGCTTGGTGTAAAACTTGTAGAGTCACTTTGGATAATTTTCATAACTCCTTCTCAAGCTAAATATGAATAAAATGTAATCACTTCACGTCATTTATGCTATATCTTCTATACATCTTGATGATTCCATTGTCAAAACAGGAGAAAGATTGGGAAAAATGCATATCTAGAGCATTATTTAGAGTTTTTGTGTGAATTCTTTCTAAGTTGGAGCTTTTGTGCTTTGTTGTGATTCTCTTGATTTTTTATCTCTTCTCACCATGACCGTGGTCAAGTAGATGGCTCTAGTTGGCGGTCAAACCGTCCCTAAGGTTTGTTTCATAGGTTGGCACTATATTTATGTTGCATGAAGAATGTTTTGGCCAACGTAGGTCAAGTTGTGAAGAACTTGTATCCCAAAATGATTTCCTTATCTGTTGATGTGCAGGGAAGCTTGAAGTCAAAATAGTCAATAGCGAGGATCAGGGCAATGCTCACGGAGGAGCTAAGGCCCAGAACAGTCAAGGATGCGGGGTGAGATAGTTGAGCTCAAGTATTGCACAAGGAAGGTGGGAATGTTGAAGAGAAGGTTCAAGCGACAGATTGCACCAAGTGGCTTGGCCAGTTGAAATGAGTAGTGATCCGATGAAACCGAAACAGCAGAGACTTACCGATATGTGGAAAGCCATTGGTTCACCTACATGTGGCAAACATAGTGATTGCTTGCAACCTAAGGAAGTGACTAGGTCAAGAAATGTGATTTGGTAAAAAAAAAGGTATTTTGGTATAGAGGCCAAACATCAGACACCGTGTCACTACTACAGAAAGCCTCATAGGAGACGCCTCATCACAGACGGTTTTGTGAAACCGTCTCTGATGAACACTATTACAGACGGTTGTAATTAGGAGGCCGTCTGTGGTATTTGTGGCGGGAAAATGGATTATCACAGGCGGTTATTACCTAAGTATCACAGACGGTGCGTATTAAAAATCGCTGCGTGATAATCCCAGATATCACGCACGGTTTTAATAAAAACCGTCGTGATAAGTTAATTATCACGACGGTTTATTATTAAAACCGTCTGTGATAATTCACAGACGGTTTTTAGTTAAAAACCGTCTGTGATAATGGCTAAGGCATTTATTGCGCTGCTCAGACCGCATCTGTCTTCATTTCGATCCACAGATCTAGCTGGTTGCTTTACTCTTTCGCTCTGGAGGCAAGCTTGGCGATTTCAGGCCACTTAATTTGGTGGGAGGAGGCATATATTGAGCTTTGAAGCTACTTACCGATAAATTTCGTATAATTTGTTGATTTCTTGTGTATATATGTAGCCACATGCTGAGTAAAGCTAGGGCATCCAAAGCATCGGTTGGTTTATTGGACCCACACATGGTCGCCAAGTATACCATCGACGAGGATAGACCCTTCGTCCAGAGGTACATTGCACTGGATCGCTGGATTACCGCACTGATGAATACGTACTTATGCCCTACAACCAGAGCTATCATTGGATTTTAATAGTGATTGTACCAAAATGGAACATGGTATATTACCTTGATTCCCTAAGTAAGAATAAAATGGACTTCACACTTATCACCAAGTAATCGATGCGTAAGTACATTTTCTCCATACATACCTATATTGTACTCTTTCTTTCCTTCCGAATGACTAAGGTTAATCTTTTGAATCACGTAGGGCGTTCGAGATGTGCGTTGCAAAGGAGGTGACTCAAGCCGGGGCCAAAGGCCCGACACATGCTCGAGATTTTAAAGTATTCGCTATTACACATTAATTAATCCTATGCAACAGTTTGTAGTAATTAATGCCTCTTGAATTGACACATTCTATTTTTGCAAGTGCCACCAAGCAGCACGGCAACACATGTGGCTACTCGTTTGCCACCATATGGAACTACTCCTCGATTCCTCGAGGATTACCAATCCCAAGGTTTGTCAATCTTCCCATAATTACTTCATACTTATCATGTTATATATACGCACATTGATATTCCTATCGACAGCTGCATTTATCCGTCATCCGCATTGAAACAGCATGACCTTGCCCGAATCGATCGAGTTAGCGTACTTTGGCGACTCAAGTTATAAAGCCAGAAGGACGGTTCCACTGCGCACCATGAGTTTTTGTTGCTCTTATCACTCCGGATTTGTAATTGTATATTTCTAAATGGATATTTTATTTCATTTCAATTATTTGCTTTGTGAAATGGATGTTTTATGTTTGTCAAATGAGTGAGATGTGAAGTGCATGTTTTATGTTTGTGAAATGAATTGAGATGTGAATTGGATGTTTTATGTATGTGAAATGATTTCCCATGTGAATTGTATGTATATATCTGCTTGTTTGAGAGGGCATGGCTAGCATTTCACGAGGCTAGCCATTTAAATGAAAATAGATTTAGGGTAGAAATCAATATCACGAGCGATTTTTAAGTAAAACCGTCTTGATATATCAATATCACGAGCGGTTTGGAATCAAAACCGTCTGCGATGTATCAATATCACGACGGTTTGGAATAAATACCGTCGTGATATATTAATATCACGACGGTTTTTATTAAAACCGTCGTGATATCGATACATCATGACGGTTTTGATTCCAAACCGCTCGTGATATGTACACCAGAGCGGTTCAAAAACCGCTCGTGATAACCTTCGACTATCACTGACCCATAAATTCAGACGGTTCATATAACCGTCTGTGATGACGTTTTTTAACCGTCTGTGATGATGATTTCTGTAGTAGTGTGTGGATCCAAATCGTGGTTGTTGTAGGGGTGGCCCAACCCCCCGTGACTGGGCCGTGCAACTAGGCAAACATGTAATAGGCCCAATAGTGTAGAGGAATATACCAGTGTAAAATATAGTAATGTACCCTCATCCTTTGTAAATACTAAGGGGTAGAATGGGGATTTCCCATTCTACCCCACTCATATATATAAAACCCCAGGAGGGGCAAAGGGGGGGGGGACATCCTCTCATTCTACTAGCTCTCCCACAGATCTAGCTCTCCTCTTCTTCTACTAGTCCCCTTGATCCAGTCCCCTTGATTCCTATTTAGCCCGTAGCTACAACAGATGGCGCCGTCCGTGGGGACTGAGCAAGAAGTTGCGCCAGGGCGCTAGAGGTGACTATCACCGAAGGAGCTTCCTAGCGCAGAATGGAAGTATCTCAAGTTGCTCGTATCATGAAGCATCGCAGATAAGTTCATCTGGTTGCTAACCTGCTCGCTTCGGTATACATATGTGTGTGTGTGTGTGCGTGTGCGCCTCGTTAACTATGGCAAAGGTTTTGTGAGTGCACAGATCTGTTGTGAGTCCTCGCTCTTTTTCCAGGTCCAAATCTGGCAGATCTGATGGGTAAAGTGTACGGGCTTCGCTCATGTGTCAAGCCTCCACGCCGAGTTTTCGCTCGATGTTGCGTGTGCAGGTGATAGGCGAGCCGAGGCCGTCCTCCACGCCACGGCCTTCGCTGCCTTTACGCGCGATGCGCAGGGTCGACGGGCGCACCACTCCGCCGTGACTCGACGTCATCGAGCTTCGCGCGCCTCCGCTCGGCCCTCGACCACGTCTGTCGGACTTCGCGCCGCACTCTTCGGACCCCGCACGCCTCCATGGGGCTTCGCGCGGCCCACAGCGACGCCACGCGCGTCCACGAGGAGCGCGTCTTCGACCATCTCACCGCCAAGCCGATGCCTTAACAGCCAAAAAGTATCTGCATGCGGTTATTTACGTAGTAAACAAGTTTTACGTATGCATGCACTCCAATTTTCCTCCATGCATATGTATCCATCCGTGCGTAGCCATTCATTCATGCATGCACAGACAGACTCCGTGTACACACACGTTTTTTCCTGCTCCGTGGATTGCCGTTGCAGCCGAGGTAGAGCGAGCGTACGCGACGCACGCATGACTTCGGCTGGTACGCACGTCTCCGGCAAAGTCGCCTCGCCTCCACGCCACGGCCTCTGCAACGCCAGTTTCCGTAGCGACGAAGTCTCGCTTCTCAGCTGCGACGTCGGCTGGTACGGAGTGCACCTCGCTGCCGACATGGACGAGTCGGGGAGGACGCCGACTTCTACAGCGGGCATGGCATCTTCGGCGCGTAGTTTCCAAGCAGGCGGAGGTCTCCTCGGCCGTGGACTCCGCGCAGACGAGGACCTCCTCTTCGACCGCGGAATCCACATGGATGAGGGCGCGCCTTGGCGAGGTCCCGCGAGGTTGGCTCGGTTGACGACTCCGCCAGGCTCCGCGCGCCCCCATTCATTGAGCGCACCGCGTCGTTCGGGAAGCTCATAGAGAAGATCGACGCGGCAGACGAGGGCGCCACACGGGTGCCCGTGAAGTACCAACACCCCGGGAAGGACCTCGGCTTACTCATCTCCGTGTCGCGCTAAGAGGACCATGACAACGCGGAGTGCGAGGAGCCGGCCACCGGCCCGCCTGACAGTGGCGAGTGCTCCGCCATCCATGCACGCATGTCAGCATCGGAGGCGAGCGAGCTCGCGACGAAGGGCGCCTGCTTCGCGCACTATCGAAGCCCGCGCCACAGCTCTGACCTCCGCGCCCTCGGCGTCTACGTGCTGCCATTCGCCAAGATTGGGAAGGGCTCTACGATGAGGTCGTCGGCAAGGCCAGCAGGGGAAGCCGCGTCGGCGGCGTTATGCGCTCCTCCAAACTCATCCAGCATCCTGCTCGAGGGCCCCGGGGAGTCGAGCTGCCGACGAGCAAGCGAAGCCGGAGCATTCAAGGAGGCTCTACGCCTTGTGCTCTCCCCAACCGGCGAGGCCCCAGAGCTTTCGGCTTCCACCTCATACAACGTGGTCCTCAAGCTCGGCGCGTGCAAGGCCTCGTCCGGGGTATCCCCGGCGCTCCAGTTCGCGCACCGCGCCACCGTCCAGGTGAGGCTCGACGAGCTCCATCCCACGGGGGCCAGGGCGCCGTGCTCGTTCACTCTTCAAAAGGTAGCAGAGGAGTAGCAGCGCAAAGCCCAACATGCGTGTACAAGGTAAAGCAATGCATGGACAGCAGTACAAGCATGCATGCATGGAACATGCATGGTTGCATGCATGCCTGGCGCAGCCGGGGCCCGCGCGCCTCCACTGGCTCTATACCTAGGCCGCGTCACGGTCAACACAACAAGCCCCCAAGGCCTTCGTCAATGTCTTCCGCGCATCTCCGCGGAAGGCGTCGACGGCTTGCGTTGAGGCAGAGAGGTCACCACAGCGTTGTCCAGGGTCTTCGGAGCCTTCACGGCGGAGTCCGAAGGCTTTCGTAGCCTCCGCCTCAGTGTCCGAAGGCTTCACAAGCTATTCGAAGCCTTCGCCGCAGCATCCGCGCTCTTCGCCGAACGGCCCGAAGTCTTCACCAAGCTATTTGAAGCCTTCGTCGCAGCATCCGCGCTCTTCGCCGAACGGCCCGAAGTCTTCGCCAAGCTGTCTGAAGCCTCCGCACACACCCAGTCTACGGACTTTAAATAAGACATAGCGTCGAGGTCCGCCACCGCACGCGCGAGTCTACGGACTATAAATTAAGATGTAGCGTCGAGGTCCACCTCCGCACGCACCAGTATACGGACTTTAAATAAGACGTAGCGTCGAGGTCCGCCTCCGCACGCACCAGTCTACGGACTTTAAATAAGACGTAGCGTCGAGGTCCGCCTCCGCACGCGCAAGTCTACGGACTATAAATTATATCGTAAATTGTGGCACGGCCGAGACACTAGGGAGTGTCTCGCTTTAGACGGCGCACCACTTGGATATCGCGTCCTCGCGCGCGTTGCACCAGGGAGTGCACCGCGAATTTTGGAATGTAGGGGAACGGCGGTCTCGCCTCCTTGCCTCCGCGTGCGTAGTGCCCTTGGCCTACGCCGCAAGCGCCCCCTCTTCGCGGGCACTCTTTTTGAAGGTACGGGAACGGCGGTCTCGCCTCCTTGCCTCCGCGTGCGTAGTGCCCTCGGCCTACGCCGCAAGCGCCCGCTCTTCGCGGGCACTCTTTTTGAAGGTAGGGGAACGGCGGTCTCGCCTCCTTGCCTCCGCGTGCGTAGTGCCCTCGGCCTAGGCATAGCGCCTGCTCTTCCGGGCACTCTTTTTGAAGGTAGGGAACGGCGGTCTCGCCTCTTTGCCTCGCGTGCGTGGTGCCTCGGCCTCGCGCACAAACACCCCTCTTCGCGGGCACTCTTTTTGAAGGTAGGGGAACGGCGGTCTCGCCTCCTTGCCTCCGCGTGCGTAGTGCCCTCGGCCTACGCCGCAAGCGCCCGCTCTTCGCGGGCACTCTTTTTGAAGGTAGGGGAACGGCGGTCTCGCATCCTTGCCTCCGCGTGCGTAGTGCCGTCGACCTATGCCGCAAGCACCCGCTCTTCGCGGGCACTCTTTTTTGAAGGTAGGGGAACGGCGGTCTCGCCTCCTTGCCTCTGCGTGCGTAGTGCCCTCGGCCTACGCCGCAAGCGCCCGCTCTTCGCGGGCACCCTTTTTGAAGGTAGGGGAACGACGGTCTCGCCTCCCTGCCTCCGCGTGCGTAGTGCCCTCGGCCTACGCCGCAAGCGCCCGCTCTTCGCGGCACTCTTTTTGAAGGTAGGGGAACGGCGGTCTCGCCACCTTGCCTCCGCGTGCGTAGTGCCCTCGGCCTACGCCGCAAGCGCCCGCTCTTCGCGGGCACTCTTTTTTCAAGGTAGGGGAACAGCGGTCTCGCCTCCTTGCCTCCGCGTGCGTAGTGCCCTCGGGCTACGCCGCAAGCGCCCGCTCTTCGCGGGAACTCTTTTTGAAGGTAGGGGAACGGCGGTCTCGCCTCCTTACCTCTGCGTGCGTAGTGCTGTCGACCTACGCCGCAAGCGCCCGCTCTTCGCGGGCACTCTTTTTTGAAGGTGGGGGAACGGCGGTCTCGCCTCCTTACCTCCGCGTGCGTAGTGCCCTTGGCCTACGCCGCAAGCACCCGCTCTTCGCGGGCACTCTTTTTGAAGGTAGGGGAACGGCGGTCTCGCCTCCTTGCCTCCGCGTGCGTAGTGCCCTCGACCTACGCCGCAATCGCCGGCTCTTCGCGGGCACTCTTTTTGAAGGTAGGGGAACGGCGGTCTCGCCTCCTTGCCTCCGCGTGCGTACTACCCTCGGCCTACGCCGCAAGCGCCTGCTCTTCGCGGGCACTCTTTTTGAAGGTAGGGGAACGGCGGTCTCGCCTCTTTGCCTCCGCGTGCGTAGTGCCCTCGGCCTACGCCACAAGCGGCCCCTCTTCGCGGGCACTCTTTTTGAAGGTAGGGGAACGGCGGTCTCGCCTCCTTGCCTCCGCGTGCGTAGTGCCCTCGGCCTACGCCGCAAGCGCCCGCTCTTCGCGGGCACTCTTTTTGAAGGTAGGGGAACGGCGGTCTCGCATCCTTGCCTCCGCGTGCGTAGTGCCGTCGACCTACGCCGCAAGCGCCCGCTCTTCGCGGGCACGCTTTTTTGAAGGTAGGGGAACGGCGGTCTCGCCTCCGTGCCTCCGCGTGCGTAGTGCCCTCGGCCTACGCCGCAAGCGCCCGCTCTTTGCGGGCACCCTTTATGAAGGTAGGGGAACGACGGTCTCGCCTCCCTGCCTCCGCGTGCGTAGTGCCCTCGGCCTACGCCGCAAGCGCCCGCTCTTCGCGGCACTCTTTTTGAAGGTAGGGAACGCGGTCTCGCCTCCTTGCCTGCGCGCGTGCGTGGTGCCCTCGGCCTACGCCGCAAGCGCCGCTCTTCGCGGGCACTCTTTTTTCAAGGTAGGGGAACGGTGGTCTCGCCTCCTTGCCTCCGCGTGCGTAGTGCCCTCGGGCTACGCCGCAAGCGCCTGCTCTTCGCGGGCACTCTTTTTGAAGGTAGGGGAACGGCGGTCTCGCCTCCTTACCTCCGCGTGTGTAGTGCCGTCGACCTACGCCGCAAGCGCCCGCTCTTCGCGGGCACCCTTTTTTGAAGGTAGGGGAACGGCGGTCTCGCCTCCTTACCTCGGCGTGCGTAGTGCCCTAGGCCCACGCCGCAAGCGGCCGCTCTTCGCGGGCACTCTTTTTGAAGGTAGGGGAACGGCGGTCTCGACTCCTTACCTCGCGTGCGTAGTGCCTCGACCTCGCCGCAGCGCCCGCTCTTCGCGGGCACTCTTTTTGAATGTAGGGGAACGGCGGTCTCGCCTCCTTGCCTCCGCGTGCGTACTACCCTCGGCCTACGCTGCAAGCGCCCGCTCTTCGCGGGCAATCTTTTTGAAGGTAGGGGAACGGCGGTCTCGTCTCCTTGCCTCCGCGTGCGTAGTGCCCTCCGCCTACGCCGCAAGCGCCCGATCTTCGCGGGCACTCTTTTTGAAGGTAGGGACGCGCGGTCTCGCCTCCTTGCCTCCGCGTGCGTAGTGCCCTCGGGCTACGCCGCAAGCGCCCGCTCTTCGCAGGCACTCTTTTTGAAGGTAGGGGAACGGCGGTCTCGCCTCCTTGCCTCCGCGTGCGTAGTGCCCTCCGCCTACGCCGCAAGCGCCCGATCTTCGCGGGCACTCTTTTTGAAGGTAGGGGAACGGCGGTCTCGCCTCCTTGCCTCCGCGTGTGTAGTGCCCTCGGCCTACGCCGCAAGCGCGCGCTCTTCGCGGGCACTCTTTTGAAGGTAGGGGCACGCGGTCTCGCCTCCTTGCCTCCGCGTGCGTAGTGCCCTCGGCCTACGCCGCAAGCGCCGCTCTTCGCGGGCACTCTTTTTGAAGGAAGGGGAACGGCGGTCTCGCCTCCTTCCCTCCGCGTGCGTAGTACCCTAGGCCTACACCGCAAGCGCCCGCTCTTCCTGCACTCTTTTTGAAGGTAGGGGAACGGCGGTCTCGCCTCCTTGCCTCCGCATGCGTAGTGCCCTCGGCCTACGCCGCAAGCGCGTGCTCTTCGCGGGCACTCTTTTTGAAGGTAGGGGAACGGCGGTCTCGCCTCCTTGCCTCCGCGTGCGTGGTGCCCTCGGCCTACGCCGCAAGCGCCCGCTCTACGCGGGCACTCTTTTTGAAGGAAGGGGAACGGCGGTCTCGCCTCCTTCCCTCCGCGTCGCGTAGTACCCTTGGCCTACACATAGCGCGCCGCTCTTCGCGGGCACTCTTTTGAAGGTAGGGAACGGCGGTCTCGCCTCCTTGCCTCCGCGTGCGTAGTGCCCTCGGCCTCGCCGTGGCGCCCGCTCTTCGCGGGCACTCTTTGAAGGTAGAGGAACGGCGGTCTCGCCTCCTTGCCTCCGCGTGCGTAGTGCCCTCGGTCTACGCCGCGCGCCCGCTCTTCGCGGGCACTCTTTGAAGGTAGGGAACGGCGGTCTCGCCTCCTTGCCTCCGCGTGCGTAGTGACCCCGGTCTACGCCGCAAGCGCCCGCTCTTCGTAGGCACTCTTTTTGAAGGTAGGGGAACGGCGGTCTCGCCTCCTTGCCTCCGCGTGCGTAGTGCACTCGGCCTACGCCGCAAGCGCCCGCTCTTCTCGGGCACTCTTTTTGAAGGTAGGGGAACGCGGTATCGCCTCCTTACCTCGCGTGCGTAGTGCACTTGGCCTCGCCGCAGCGCCTGCTCTTCGCGGGCACTCTTTTTGAAGGAAGGAACGGCGTTCGCCTCCTTACCTCGCGTGCGTAGTGCCCCAGGCCTCGCCCCAGCGCCCGCTCTTGGCGGGCACACTTTTGAAGGTAAGGAACGGCGGTCTCGCCTCCATGCCTCCGCGTGCGTAGTGCCCTCGGCCTCGCCGCGCGCCCGCTCTTCGCGGGCAATCTTTTGAAGGTAGGGAACGCGGTCTCGCCTCCTTGCCTCCGCGTGCGTAGTGCCCTCGGCCTCGCCGCAGCGCCCCGCTCTTCGCGGGCACTCTTTTTGAAGGTAGGGGAACGGCGGTCTCGCATCCTTGCCTCCGCGTGCGTAGTGCCGTCGACCTACGCCGCAAGCGCCCGCTCTTCGCGGGCACGCTTTTTTGAAGGTAGGGGAACGGCGGTCTCGCCTCCGTGCCTCCGCGTGCGTAGTGCCCTCGGCCTACGCCGCAAGCGCCCGCTCTTCGCGGGCACCCTTTATGAAGGTAGGGGAACGACGGTCTCGCCTCCCTGCCTCCGCGTGCGTAGTGCCCTCGGCCTACGCCGCAAGCGCCCGCTCTTCGCGGCACTCTTTTTGAAGGTAGGGGAACGGCGGTCTCGCCTCCTTGCCTGCGCGAGCGTAGTGCCCTCGGCCTACGCCGCAAGCGCCCGCTCTTCGCGGGCACTCTTTTTTCAAGGTAGGGGAACGGTGGTCTCGCCTCCTTGCCTCCGCGTGCGTAGTGCCCTCGGGCTACGCCGCAAGCGCCTGCTCTTCGCGGGCACTCTTTTTGAAGGTAGGGGAACGGCGGTCTCGCCTCCTTACCTCCGCGTGTGTAGTGCCGTCGACCTACGCCGCAAGCGCCCGCTCTTCGCGGGCACCCTTTTTTGAAGGTAGGGGAACGGCGGTCTCACCTCCTTACCTCGGCGTGCGTAGTGCCCTAGGCCCACGCCGCAAGCGGCCGCTCTTCGCGGGCACTCTTTTTGAAGGTAGGGGAACGGCGGTCTCGACTCCTTACCTCCGCGTGCGTAGTGCCCTCGACCTACGCCGCAAGCGCCCGCTCTTCGCGGGCACTCTTTTTGAATGTAGGGGAACGGCGGTCTCGCCTCCTTGCCTCCGCGTGCGTACTACCCTCGGCCTACGCTGCAAGCGCCCGCTCTTCGCGGGCAATCTTTTTGAAGATAGGGGAACGGCGGTCTCGTCTCCTTGCCTCCGCGTGCGTAGTGCCCTCCGCCTACGCCGCAAGCGCCCGATCTTCGCGGGCACTCTTTTTGAAGGTAGGGGAACGGCGGTCTCGCCTCCTTGCCTCCGCGTGCGTAGTGCCCTCGGGCTACGCCGCAAGCGCCCGCTCTTCGCGGGCACTCTTTTTGAAGGTAGGGGAACGGCGGTCTCGCCTCCTTGCCTCCGCGTGCGTAGTGCCCTCCGCCTACGCCGCAAGCGCCCGATCTTCGCGGGCACTCTTTTTGAAGGTAGGGGAACGGCGGTCTCGCCTCCTTGCCTCCGCGTGTGTAGTGCCCTCGGCCTACGCCGCAAGCGCGCGCTCTTCGCGGGCACTCTTTTTGAAGGTAGGGGAACGGCGGTCTCGCCTCCTTGCCTCCGCGTGCGTAGTGCCCTCGGCCTACGCCGCAAGCGCCGGCTCTTCGCGGGCACTCTTTTTGAAGGAAGGGGAACGCGGTCTCGCCTCCTTCCCTCCGCGTGCGTAGTACCCTAGGCCTACACCGCAAGCGCCCGCTCTTCCCAGGCACTCTTTTTGAAGGTAGGGGAACGGCGGTCTCGCCTCCTTGCCTCCGCATGCGTAGTGCCCTCGGCCTACGCCGCAAGCGCGTGCTCTTCGCGGGCACTCTTTTTGAAGGTAGGGGAACGGCGGTCTCGCCTCCTTGCCTCCGCGTGCGTAGTGCCCTCGGCCTACGCCGCAAGCACCTGCTCTACGCGGGCACTCTTTTTGAAGGAAGGGGAACGGCGGTCTCGCCTCCTTCCCTCCGCGTGCGTAGTACCCTTGGCCTACACCGCAAGCGCCCGCTCTTCGCGGGCACTCTTTTTGAAGGTAGGGGAACGGCGGTCTCGCCTCCTTGCCTCCGCGTGCGTAGTGCCCTCGGCCTACGCCGTAAGCGCCCGCTCTTCGCGGGCACTCTTTTTGAAGGTAGGGGAACGGCGGTCTCGCCTCCTTGCCTCCGCGTGCGTAGTGCCCTCGGTCTACGCCGCAAGCGCCCGCTCTTCGCGGGCACTCTTTTTGAAGGTAGGGGAACGGCGGTCTCGCCTCCTTGCCTCCGCGTGCGTAGTGACCCCGGTCTACGCCGCAAGCGCCCGCTCTTCGTAGGCACTCTTTTTGAAGGTAGGGGAACGGCGGTCTCGCCTCCTTGCCTCCGCGTGCGTAGTGCACTCGGCCTACGCCGCAAGCGCCCGCTCTTCTCGGGCACTCTTTTTGAAGGTAGGGGAACGGCGGTATCGCCTCCTTACCTCCGCGTGCGTAGTGCACTTGGCCTACGCCGCAAGCGCCTGCTCTTCGCGGGCACTCTTTTTGAAGGAAGGGGAACGGCGTTCTCGCCTCCTTACCTCCGCGTGCGTAGTGCCCTAGGCCTACGCCCCAAGCGCCCGCTCTTCGCGGGCACACTTTTTGAAGGTAAGGGAACGGCGGTCTCGCCTCCATGCCTCCGCGTGCGTAGTGCCCTCGGCCTACGCCGCAAGCGCCCGCTCTTCGCGGGCAATCTTTTTGAAGGTAGGGGAACGGCGGTCTCGCCTCCTTGCCTCCGCGTGCGTAGTGCCCTCGGCCTACGCCGCAAGCGCCCGCTCTTCGCGGGCACTCTTTTTGAAGGTAGGGGAACGGCGGTCTCGCCTCCTTGCCTCCGCGTGCGTAGTGACCTCGGTCTACGCCGCAAGCGCCCGCTCTTCGCAGGCACTCTTTTTGAAGGTAGGGGAACGGCGGTCTCGCCTCCTTGCCTCCGCGTGCGTAGTGACCTCGGTCTACGCCGCAAGCGCCCGCTCTTCGCAGGCACTCTTTTTGAAGGTAGGGGAACGGCGGTCTCGCATCCTTGCCTCCGCGTGCGTAGTGCCGTCGACCTACACCGCAAGCGCCCGCTCTTCGCGGGCACGCTTTTTTGAAGGTAGGGGAACCGCGGTCTCGCCTCCTTGCCTCCGCGTGCGTAGTGCCCTCGGCCTACGCCGCAAGCGCCCGCTCTTCGCGGGCACTCTTTTTGAAGGTAGGGGAACGGCGGTCTCGGCTCCTTGCCTCCGCGTGCGTAGTGCCCTCGGCCTACGCCGCAAGCGCCCGCTCTTCGCGGGAACTCTTTTTGAAGGTAGGGGAACGGCGGTCTCGCCTCCTTGCCTCCGCGTGTGTAGTGCCCTCGGCCTACGCCGCAAGCGCGCGCTCTTCGGGGGCACTCTTTTTGAAGGTAGGGGAACGGCGGTCTCGCCTCCTTGCCTCCGCGTGCGTAGTGACCTCGGTCTACGCCGCAAGCGCCCGCTCTTCGCAGGCACTCTTTTTGAAGGTAGCGGAACGGCGGTCTCGCCTCCTTGCCTCCGCGTGCGTAGTGCCCTCGGTCTACGCCGCAAGCGCCCGCTCTTCGCGGGCACTCTTTTTGAAGGTAGGGGAACGGCGGTCTCGCCTCCTTGCCTCCGCGTGCGTAGTGACCCCGGTCTACGCCGCAAGCGCCCGCTCTTCGTAGGCACTCTTTTTGAAGGTAGGGAACGGCGGTCTCGCCTCCTTGCCTCGCGTCGTGGTGCACTCGGCCTACGCCGCAAGCGCCCGCTCTTCTCGGGCACTCTTTTTGAAGGTAGAGGCACGGTATCGCCTCCTTGCCTCGCGTCGTAGTGCACTTGGCCTCGCGCGCAGCGCTGCTCTTCGCGGGCACTCTTTTTGAAGGAAGGGGAACGGCGTTCTCGCCTCCTTACCTCCGCGTGCGTAGTGCCCTAGGCCTACGCCCCAAGCGCCCGCTCTTCGCGGGCACACTTTTTGAAGGTAAGGGAACGACGGTCTCGCCTCCATGCCTCCGCGTGTGTAGTGCCCTCGGCCTACGCCGCAGGCGCCCACTCTTCGCGGGCAATCTTTTTGAAGGTAGGGGAACGGCGGTCTCGCCTCCTTGCCTCCGCGTGCGTAGTGCCCTCCGCCTACGCCGCAAGCGCCCGATCTTCGCGGGCACTCTTTTTGAAGGTAGGGGAACGGCGGTCTCGCCTCCTTGCCTCCGCGTGCGTAGTGCCCTCGGGCTACGCCGCAAGCGCCCGCTCTTCGCGGGCACTCTTTTGAAGGCGAGGAACGCGGTCTCGCCTCCTTGCCTCGCGTGCGTGGTGCCCTCGGCCTCGCCGCAGGCCCCCCTCCGCGGGAACTCTTTTGAAGGTAGGGAACGGCGTCTCGCCTCCTTGCCTCCGCGTGCGTAGTGCCCTCGGCCTCGCCGCAGCGCCGCTCTTCGCGGGAACTCTTTTTGAAGGTAGGGGAAGGCGGTCTCGCCTCCTTGCCTCCGCGTGCGCAGTGCCCTCGGCCTACGCCGCAAGCGCCCGCTCTTCGCGGGCACTCTTTTTGAAGGTAGGGGAACGGCGGTCTCGCCTCCTTGCCTCCGCGTGCGTAGTGCCCTCGGCCTACGCCGCAAGCGCCCGCTCTTCGCGGGCACTCTTTTTGAAGGTAGGGGAACGGCGGTCTCGCCTCCTTGCCTCCGCGTGCGTAGTGCCCTCGGCCTACGCCGCAAGCGCGCGCTCTTCGCGGGCACGCTTTTTGAAGGTAGGGGAACGGCGGTCTCGCCTTCTTGCCTCCGCGTGCGTAGTGCACTTGGCCTACGCCGCAAGCGCCTGCTCTTCGCGGGCACTCTTTTTGAAGGAAGGGGAACGGCGGTCTCGCCTCCTTACCTCCGCGTGCGTAGTGCCCTAGGCCTACGCCGCAAGCGCCCGCTCTTCGCGGGCACTCTTTTTGAAGGTAGGGGAACGGCGGTCTCGCCTCCTTGCCTCCGCGTGCGTAGTGCCCTCGGCCTACGCTGCAAGCGCCCGCTCTTCGCGGGCACTCTTTTTGAAGGTAGGGGAACGGCGGTCTCGCCTCCTTGCCTCCGCGTGCGTACTGCCCTCGGCCTACGCCGCAAGCGCCCGCTCTTCGCGGGCAATCTTTTTGAAGGTAGGGGAACGGCGGTCTCGCCGCCTTGCCTCCGCGTGCGTAGTGCCCTCCCCCTACGCCGCAAGCGCCCGATCTTCGCGGGCACTCTTTTTGAAGGTAGGGTAACGGCGGTCTCGCCTCCTTGCCTCCGCGTGCGTAGTGCCCTCGGGCTACGCCGCAAGCGCCCGCTCTTCGCGGGCACCCTTTTTGAAGGTAGGGGAACGGCGGTCTCGCCTCCTTGCCTCCGCGTGCGTAGTGCCCTCGGCCTACGCCGCAAGCGCCCGCTCTTCGCGGGCACTCTTTTTGAAGGTAGGGGAACGGCGGTCTCGCCTCCTTGCCTCCGCGTGCGTAGTGCCCTCGGCCTACGCCGCAAGCGCCCGCTCTTCGCGGGCACTCTTTTTGAAGGTAGGGGAACGGCGGTCTCGCCTCCTTGCCTGCGCGTGCGTAGTGCCCTCGGTCTACGCCGCAAGCGCCCGCTCTTCGCAGGCACTCTTTTTGAAGGTAGGGGAACGGCGGTCTCGCCTCCTTGCCTCCGCGTGCGTAGTTTCCTCGGCCTACGCCGCAAGCGCCCGCTCTTCTCGGGCACTCTTTTTGAAGGTAGGGGAACGGCGGTCTCGCCTCCTTGCCTCCGCGTGTGTAGTGCCCTCGGCCTACGCCGCAAGCGCCCCCTCTTCGCGGGCACTCTTTTTGCAGGTAGGAGAACGACAGTGTCGGCACGTCTTCGGCGCTCGGCTCCGCCGTCCGCCTCGTAGGCATCGCCTCGGGGGGACGACGCGTCTTCGTCGTTCGACGACACATCTTTGGCTCTCGACTCCGCCGTCCGCCTCGTAGGCATCGCCTCGGCGGGACGGCGTGTTGTCGGTGTTCGACGACACGTCTTTGGCGCTCGACTCCGCCGTCCGCCTCGTAGGCATCGCCTCGGCGGGACGGCACATCTTCGGCGCTCGACTCCACCGTCCGCCTCGTAGGCATCGCCTCGGCGGGACGGCGCGTCTTCGGCGCTCGACTCCGCCGTCCGCCTCGTAGGCATCGCCTCGACGGGACGGCACGTCCTCGGCGCTCAATGACACGTCTTCAGCGCTCGACTCCGCCGTCTGCCTCGTAGGCATTGCCTCGGCGGGTGGGCACGTCTTCGGCGCTTCGACTACGTCGCCCGCCTCGTAGGCATCGCCTCGGCGGGACGGCGCGTCCTCGGCGCTCGACTCCGCCGTCCGCCTCGTAGGCATCGCCTCGGCAGGACGGCATGACTTCGGTGCTCGACGACGTCTTCGGCGCTTCACTGATTTCTTCATAGGCATTGCCTCTAGGGTCTGCAAGCTACCAGTTGCATCGGCCCCCTCGCGCTTCTTTGTCGGGAATGGGGGTCAAGGCGGTCGATCGCGTCGGCCGCCCATCGGGACCTCGCCGCTTGCCGCCGAGGGAGTCTTGTTGTAGGGTGGCCCAACCCCGTGGATCGGGCGTGCAACTAGTCCAACATGTAATAGGCCCAATAGTGTAGAGGAATATACCAGTGTAAAATATACTAATGTACCCTCATCCTTTGTAAATACTAAGGGGTAGAATGGGGATTTCCCATTCTACCCCACTCATATATATAAAACCCCCAGGAGGGGCAAAGGGGGGACATCCTCTCATTCTACTAGCTCTCCCACAGATCTAGCTCTCCTCTTCTTCTACTAGTCCCCTTGATCCAGTCCCCTTGATTCCTGTTTAGCCCTGTTTAGCCCGTAGCTACAACAGTGGTGCTTAGGAGAATGGTTTAAGTCAAAGATATGCTAAGGAGATCAAGTGGATCAAAGGTTCTTAACTTAGCGGATTTAGGCTCATGTGCTTTGAAAAACATACACGACTTAAGTGTGTGAGTAAAACCCATGTTGTGTGGGGTTAACAGATTTCCACCAAACGTGCTAGTGGATAGTATCCAAGGTTCTAAAACTCTATAACCGGTACTCACTCGGTCACCTCACCTTGTAGTGAATATATAGGAATCAACCTTGTACTCGGCCTTGTAATCGGTTTTTTTTAATAATGGATTTATATATGTATATTCATATAAAATCAAAGCCACATTTGATGCTGTTGTTTTGATGTATATAGGTGGTTGAAAAAAAATCAGTTCCTAACATTGGCTACTACTGCTAGAAGAATGAAAAGAGAAATCACAAATGAAGAAATGGATAATTGCATATTCATGATGTAAGTTTTTAGCTGGAAGGAAGATAGATCAAAACTACGACAGTGAATAAATTTTGCTAAGCATATGGCAGTAGCAAAATTGTAAAACATATGAAAAGTTGATAAGCTTAAATGCTTAATTGCAGTGAATAAAAGCACTAAATCCTAAAAATCAATGTGTCTCCCATTCACACAGGAAGCCAGCAGCTAGTGGCAATAGTGGCATATGGTAGCTAGTGGCGACAGTGGCATATGGCAGCTAGAGGTGGCGATGGCAAGAGGCTGGCATAGGAAGAAGCAAGAAGTGCTAGGGGTGTAGGATCAAGGCAAGGAAGGAGCTAATGAGGGAGGGAGGGGGTGGCTAACAGCCAATGTGTGCTAGTGCTATAATGGCGTTGGACGGACGAGCTGTAGCAGGGGAGGCCACCACCGAAGGGAGGAACCGCAATAGGGGAGGCCGGCGCCAAATGGAGGAGACATAGCGGGGGACACCGCCACCGGAAGGAGGAGATGCAATAGGGGCACCGCTGCTAGATGGAGAAACCACAACACTAGATGCCGCCGCCAGAGGAGACACAACACAGAGAAGATGCAGCAGCAGCCATAGCTACCGTCACCACCTCCGGATCTAGGTTTCCTCTTTAGCGATTTCCGTCATTACGACTGTGTAATGTGGGCGGCTTAGGGTCTTCGGGAGTGTTTGCGGTGGACTCCGTTGACCACTGGGTCATGGGTTGAATTTGACTATGGGCTGAATTGCACTGAGTTGCCCACTCATTGAGTATACAGTCTGGTAGCCGGTTAATCTAAATATTTAGCTGATTATACCGATTAAATAGGTTAGCTACTCATTTTGACCTACTCGTAATCGATGAGAGGACCTGGTACGAGTACTCAGGCGATTACACGGCTAAGTACAAATGCTTTTAGAACCTTGATAGTATCTATTAGATTATATGTGGGCTGGTTGCCTTATCTATTTAAAGGGTTGGAGATGGAAGCTTGCTAGACAACCATCCAACCATCTCAACCTTGAGTTTTAGGATTATGATTAGAAAAGAGTAAGTATTGTGGTGTGCTCTGATCTATTGTCCTCCACATGGAGTTACTGTAAAACCTTCATCATCAAGTAGCAATAAATCAACTTTGTTCATTACACATGGTGTCTTCTTGTTTTCGTGGATTTGCTCTTGATCTTGTTGTGTGTTAAGGATGTGTAAGTGATGGAGGTGACTCATAGAGATCAAATTCCATCCATCTAGACATCAAGTTTTGTAAGATTCTGAAGTTGTCTAGATTTGCTTGGATTTAACCTCGTCTTGCGATTTCTTATTCCCAGGATTTTCCTTCAAACCTTTCGGAGAAATAGTTTGCTGTGATATATGAGAACTCATCTATAGTCATCTTGGCTATTCTTTACCCACGAGCAAGTTATATCCCACGATTTTGGAGTTTGCTTGGTTTTGATGCAATCTTGCTTATTTTTGAGAAAGGTTGGAACTTTGACAAAGATTAATGCGATCTTTAGATGAAATAGATTTCTAAGATTGTAAGTAAGGTGTGTGCAAAGTTTTATTTCTTTTGGTTAAGGATTTTCAGTATTGCACCATTCTTGGTCTTGGCTGAAGCTGATTTTCTATTACGAAAACAGGAGAGCGGTTAGACCGCTCCTAAACTCGGTCGAACTGGCCACTGATCAGACCACTGTGGACAAGCAGGTTAGACTGCCAGGAGCATGCCGGTCAGCCCACCCACCAGTCAAACCGCACCCACTATGATAGTCATATCAATGAGGTATTGAAAGTTGTCCCTCTTGGGTGTTGCGGTTGTTGCTTTTTCTAGCCTTTCAATTATGATCTTTATAGCTTGGTAGCTACCGGAGTAAAGAATTTGCATATACTTGGAGGAAAATAATGTGGCATCGTTCACCCCCTCTGTTACCATTACCAATCCTATACAGTATAGAAATGGAAGATGAAATCAGAAGAGATATGGAGCATGAAACTAGTCCGCAAGCTTACCAGTAAGCCAAGTCCTTTAGTTTGAAATGAAAGAACAAGACCATCTTGATATGGCCCACTTATTTGATGATATTTCCCCAACGATGCAGTTGCAACCGTCCTTGTCTGAATGTCTGCTCATAAGATGGAAACAATGGATGTAGCAAAAGAAAAGGTTCAGCGTTTGGTACCGCTTACAAAGCAAAACATTTCAGCACCACGTCATATAAAACTCAGTAAAGCTAGTATAACAGTGGACAAATTTAACAGCTCAAATTACTTTCACGGACAACATCATGGAGTCATGCAACTCAGTTTCTTTTGGGGATGAAAAGCAGTAGCAATACCAATGACAATAATGAAGCATGATACGTGTTGTGGCTACTGGCCAAACAATATACGAGGGAACTAGCTAGATAGACCTTGTGTGTAAAATGAGTAGATCTAGCCATCTCATATCTCTCTTAGGGGTTCATATACATAATAGGGGTAGGATGGAAAATTCACATCCTACCCCATGATAATTACGAGAGATGAGGGTGCATTGATAAATTCCTCTATACTATTAGTGTCAGGACCCCGGATTTCCGAATCCGGACCCTCTGTGTATTACCGCACTAGTCCCAGATCAAAGCTAGTGCACACAGTTAAACAGAAATGAATACATCACCAGCATCGTGTTATTACAATAATTGAGAGTACTGACCGAAAGGTCTCATTATTACAATTGAGATTTCAAGACCTCGCACACATAAAATAAAGCGGAAGCAACAGATAAACTCGATGAAGACCCGTCAATACACCACAGGCAATTGACTGGGGAAGCGCAACCTAGTTCTCCGGGAAGAATCCATCACAGCCGCAGGCGAAGCAGTAGTCGTAGTCACCTTCTTGAGCTTCACAATCTTCTGAGGTTTATTTTTAAGTGTAGCATGTGAGTACATAAAGTACTCCGCAAGTCTTGGGAAAGATGCAATAGATGCAAGGCTTAACAAAGGAAGGCTATATGGTTCATTTGCATAAAGCAGTGTTTAATTTTAAATTACTACTAATCATTTTTGAAGGCATCAAGTTAACAAATAAATGTTTTAACAGAACTAACTTTAACTTACTAGTGAAGGTTCCACCTACCAACACTAGAGTACAACGATCGGTTCAAAGTCGGGTTCCATCCACCCTCTCTGCTCCAATCGCCAGATTCCTTCCAAGAGTTCCTCCACTCTCGAATACAAAAACTTTGATTTTAAAACCAAAACCAGAAATCTACCATGTGAATGCATTCCTTGCCCGCCCTTGACCGTGGGCACGGCTATTCGAATAGTTTTACACTCTGCAGAGGTTGTACAACTTTACCCACAAGAGATAAATTATCCTAAAAGTCAACACGCTTCCTTTGGCATGAGACCCGGATAAAATATCACAAAGCCTTTACCTTACTCTAATCTAGCTAGATACCACCCGCGAGGTTTCACCGCAGTAGGCTAATCGCCCAACCAAGCCCCTCTTGCGCCATATGAGTACAATAAATCCCTGTCCCTCACTGTGAATAACCAGTCCATCCCTGGCACCCACTTTCTACTGGTGGCACCTAAACTAGACTATCATAAGTTAGTCAACTAGGTCGTACCCATATAGACTTGTGGTTGTACGGTTAATGCTCGACCGACAAACACAAGCGTCGGTCCTTAATTGACTAGGTGGAACATACACTTTACAAGATCTCGTGCTTCCTGCACCAAACCAAACCAACCATCCACCCTAATCTAAACCAACTTTCACATTTTAGTTTATTTTAAAAGAACAGTGGTAACTCCAATTACCACTAAATTTGTAAACACAAGGGTATTACAATAAATCATAATTTCCCATTTTCAAGATTTCAAAGGTATTAAATAGCGTGACTAAGCATTATACTACCATTCTATTATTCTCAAATGATTATAATACTCTCATTAAAGAGCCAAAGGAAATCCTAAGGAGACAAGGGTACATGGCATTCAATTTCAACTGAAGGCATAACAAAGTTGGGGTAACTAATACCTTAGGATTTGAACTAATCTGGTATGTAAATAGCAATGCACATAATTTAAAATAATTAAAACATTTCAAAATCATGGGTTCAAGATGATCAAAGGAGACTTGCCTTCTTGCACGCTCTCGGGGTCTTCCTGCTGTAGAGTGCAGAGGTCTTCGACAACGTTGGAATCTACGCGGGAAAAGATGAAGCAAACAAAGCAAATAAATACAAATAAAAATTCAAATGGAGGCCATATTTGGATAGATTATGATTTTAGACGAATTTAGGAGAAAGATTCAGCGGATTTGGGGTTCATCCGAGGGAGAATGAATATTTGGAAGATCGGTTGGGAAACAAAATTACTGAGACAATATTTGGAGCAAGAAAAATAGAATGGATTTTATGGAGATTTGGCAAGATTTGAATTTGAATTTTGAAAGTGCACAGAAAATTTGGAATGGAACTGAGGCTTTGAAATTAAACTGGGCATTGGAATTTGAAATTTAAATTTTGAAATACCAAATAAATTTCAAATATTTTAAAGGATGGAAGAAATGGATATTTTGGAATTTTTGATGAATTTAGAAATTTGAATGGGCTCAAACGGAGTTAAAACGAGGGAGAACGGGCTCCGGGAAGTTTAAATTCAGAGAAAAAGAAAAATCTGAATTTTTGGAATTATTTTTCTAAAGGAAAATGAATTATGGCGTCAGCATTGCGTCAGCCAGGGAATTTCTTTTTGGCCGATTTATTTTTCTACTGGAAAATCCAGATTATTGTGTCACCCTTGCGTCAGCATAGGGGTCGGCCGACAGACAGGTGGGTCCGTGGTCCATGGACTAGGTCCACAGAGGGGGAAAATGGCCGAGGTGGCGCGGGAGGCGTCGGGCGCACGCGTAGCGTTGACGGAGCAGGCGGGCACCGAGGTGGCTGCCACCGGGCGCCACGTCGGCTGCCACGTGGGCACCGGCCGACGCGGCGAGCCGGCCGAGGTGGCTCGAGAGTGGCACCTCGCCGGCGTTCGGTGAGCGGCAGGCCGCGCGAGTGGCGCAAAGGAAGAGGAGGCGCGGGAGTGCGGGGTGGGGCGCCGATTCACGGGGTGGCGAGACGGCCGGCGACGAGGAGGGCGGCGAGGCGGCTCAAGTCTCCGGGGAGGATGGTGCTCCGGCGGCCCAGGAGCACGGCGGAGGGGCGGGCGAGGACAAGGGTGGTGCGGCGGAGATGGGGGCGGCGTTGGCCGGGCGCGAGGGTGCTCGGGCCGGGCACAATTGCTCGCCGGAGTCGCTTTAGCGGCGGCGGCGGTGGAAGCACAATGCGGGGGCGGAGGCGCTCTGGAGGAGGAGAGGGAGGGCGAAGAGGTGGTGCGGTAGGAAGGAGGGGCCGGAGGAGAGTTTTTATAGGCGTGGCCGCGGGGATTTCTCGCCGGCGATTGCGGGCCGCGGGGATTGCGGGGAGGGAGAAAGGAAGGCGTGGCCGTATAAGGAAAGAGATGGGGGCAAGGATGGAAGGGGCGCGGGTCGCACGGGCGGCGGAAAAGGAAGGGAATCCGGCGGGGCGAGGGGCTGCGAAGATGGCGGCGGGGACCGATACGGGCGGCGGCGCGAGAGGAGGAAGAAGATGCCGCGTGGGGGAAGACGCGCCTGACAGGCGGGCCCGGGCGGCTGACGGGTGGGGCCCGCGGGGCAGAGAGGGCGAAGAGAGAGGAGAGGCGCCGACAGGTGGGGCGGGGTGAGAAGAGAGAGGAGCGGGGCTCGGGCGGCTCTGATGTGGCCGCGTGGCCGAGAGGCAGATCAGGTGGCGGAGGGAGAAGCGCAAGCGGACGGGCGGATGGGAGCGAGGGGGCGACGTGGCCGCATAGGGCTCGACCACGTGGCAGCCGAAGAGGGGAGGGAGGCGGGATGGAGTGGGTGGCGGTGATGGGCCGGAGAGAAGGGACGTGGGCGGCATCTAGCCGTCCACGTGGCGGCCGGAGGGAGGGGAGGGATTTTTTATTTTTGATTTTATTTTCCTAATTTTCAGAAAAGGCTAGGAAATTCAATAAAGCTCAGAAAAATACCAAATTAACTCCAAAAATTCCAGGAAAATTCACAGAAGTTCCTGGATAAGTTTTGGACTTAATAAAAATATTTTCAACTAATGTTGGTATTTACTTTTCATACTTGAAATACTTTTTATCTTCAAAAATAGGTTTTTTTAAACTCCAGAAAATCCAGGAAACCAAATAAAAGCCAAATAACTCCAAATAATTAATTTGAATTAGGATTTTTATAGAAATTCAAAATATTTTTTTATTTAACGATATTTTTAGGTTTTACTTAAAATACTTTTCAAATCCATTTTTTTAAAATAGAAATTCAGGGCAAATCCAAATAAAATTCAAATACTTTAAAATAATTAATTTGAAATTAAATTTTTCAGGAAGAGGATTTTTGGGATGTTACAATTAGTCTTATTACATATTATGCCAGTTACAAGATCTAGTCATGAGGTTAGACCACCCCTACAACAATATGCTAGAAGCTTAGTTTAACTGCTGCCTTTAATGATGTAGCTTCACTAATACAGTAAACTACCAAAAGTTAACTAGGAGAACAGCAGAAAGGACACATTTTTGGATCTTTTTGGGGTAGATTGCAATAGAAAACCTTAAATTATAATTTACAAAGTAGCACAATTATAATTTCGTGTGCTTTGGCAACATCAAGCGCTTTCCATGGCCCTTGAAATGAATACAAGGCAATGATCAGTATAATAAATTAGTCGGCAAGTGCCAACTGAAATCGCTCATGCAAAAAAGAATGAACGTCGCTCATCTAATAATCATGATTTGTATGCACAAAGCCAAAACCATGGCTAACAAGAAGTTTTGTGAGCAGAAACAGACAGCTCAGAATGATACCCTCAGAAGGTATATCATACGGAATAGTCAGGCAAAGCACGAAAGGAATATGTGAGCATACAAATTGGTCAATATCTATATTAAGCATGGACATAATAGCTCACAAGCATCATTAGACTGTGTTAAAAGATCCTAACCATCTCAGCTCAAGCATCACGACGCATATATTTTCACTGAACCAAATACCACATTTGAAACAAAATATGGAAATTTCGGGCCATTTGAGTAGCTTCAGGCATATAATGTCTGGATGGAAAGAAAACCTTACAGGATGGTTATGATGGCAAAAGAAAAGGTACTTATTTCACATCATTGGCAATGAGAGTGTAGCAAATCGAATTTGCACTACACCATGGTAAATTTTTAGCGTCAGTCGTCTGTGGGGAAAAGTTGACATTTAACATCACATAGTCTGTCGGTAAAGCATAGTGACAAACTGTCTGTCAGGAATAGTCGAAAGCAACGACAAAGTATCTGTAGGTAATACTCTTGATCTATTAGGACCGATCGTCTGTCGGTAATTGTATGAACACCATCAGCATATCTGTGGCTAAATCTTTGTGTGTCGGCAATTGTTGTGCGCGCGAAAAAATTAGTAACCCCGCGTGTGGAGGGAAATATGGCGTGCTGGCCAAATATGTGGTGTCTCCCGCAGAAACCCCTCAAACATTGAGTCTCCATGCAGAAACCGAGCGCTGCCCTGGCCTCCTCCAGTGTGCCGCCGCCCGTCGATCCCCCCGTGCGCCGCCTCCCCTACCCCCGTGAGCCGCCGCCTCCCCGTGCAACACCTCCCTTCCCCGTGCGCGCCTCCCTACCCCGTGAGCCGCCGCCTCCCCGTCGCGCCGCCCCTTCTCCTTGCCATCGCCCCCTCCTCCACAGGCGCCGCCACCCTCCCCGGCCGTGGCCGCCACCACCTCCCCGGCCGTGGCCGCCTCTTCCGCCTTGGGGTCCGCCGCCGCCCTTCTTGCCTCTCCGCCCCTGCGCTCGAACGAGCCTCCTCACCGCCTCTTGTAATAGTCTATTTGATGGCTTGATTTTTTAACACTTAGGAGGAGGGGGAAGAAAGAAAAACAAAGAGAATATTGTGCAGTTTTCATTCTAGTATTTTGTATATTTGCAACACTAACAGATTTATCTCTTTGCCTTATATATTGTATAGTATATTGTACTGTTGATTTTATTTTGGTCAAGATGATGATAAAATGTATAATTGTACTGTACATGCAGGTAACCCTAATAGTTGTTCAAAGAAATTTGTTGGCATCATCTCGGGGAGGACGACGGGATCACGTACCCCTGGTGGAAGTTTCAGCTTGCTGCTGACATCTCTAGACACCAGGTTGGCAACATGATACTTTCCTGTTTACTTAGTTTTGTTATAAACATTCTAAATGAGGTATTAGTTTTTACAAAATGGTGCCCATCTTGATTGCTGAAATTGATACTGTTATCTGCTTGCTTGGGACTAAATCTTGGAAAAAATATTATATATGTTTGAATAGGATTTCTAATGTGTGATTGAAATCATTGATCTTTAGTAGCTTTTAGTTTTATGGCCTAAATGTGAAATGCGTATATTTGCAGTTGTTGGGGAACTTACAACATGTATTTTCGGTTTGACTAGTTTGCTTGTGAAAATAACAAAGGTGCACCATGGATAGAGGGTGGATGGATAAGCGTAGGTATATGAAGCACTTCCAACTATTTTAGGTCTATATTCTCCACTCCATTATATAGTAACTGATATATATGGATGTATTTCACGTAGGCATACAGCAATATATTTGGAAGGACTGAACAAATTCCTACAACATGTGTTTAGTAATTCATCCGTAGGCAACAAGATACAATGCCCTTGTAGAAAATGTGTCTATTCAGTTTGGAGAGATGAAATCGAGGTTCGTGAGCATTTGATATGTGAGGGCTTTGAAGAAGGTTACATGATAAGGATGTTCCATGGGGAAGATAAATCTTTTTTGAACTGTCCTGAGTATGATGAGGTTGGGGATGTGGAGGGGTCTAGCGAAAATGATGATATCTCTTATTTGCTTAGAGACTTAGCATGTGGGTTAGACAAAGGTGGGGATTTTGAGGATGATGGTGATCCAGTGCAAACAAATGAAGCTTTGGATGCTCTTAGGAACCTATCAAATGATTATGGGCAAGACATATACCCAGGGTGTACGAAATACTCAAAGCTGCGTTTCATAGTAAAACAACTTCACACCAAGTTGCTTGGGGGATGGTCTGATAAGCGTTTTGACTTATTACTTGATCTACTTAACGAAGCTTTCCCTGAAGGGTCAGCACTACCAAAAAACTACAATGAAGCCAAGAAAACTGTCAAATGCCTAGGACTTGGATATATCAGCATTCATGCATGTATAAATGATTGCATTCTTTATTGGAAGGATAATGCTAATGCTGAATGTTGTCCAAAGTGTAAAACTTCACGGTGGAAATCGGAAAAGAAGAGTCCAAATGGGAAACGCGTACACAAGGTTCCTAATAAGGTTCTTCGCTATTTCCCTATAAAGAGAAGGTTCCAGAGGTTGTTTCTTTGCTCTAGAACAGCAGGCTTAGCAAGATGGCATGATGAAGAGCGCACAAAAGATGGTTTGCTTAGGCATCCAGCAGATTCTCCTCTTTGGAAGGATTTTGACCATAAACATCCAGATTTTGCTGCAGATAGTCGTAACCTTAGACTTGCATTAACTATAGATGGGTTCAACCCATTCAGATCCATGAATATTTCTTATAGTATTTGGCCGGTAATTCTAATTCCATACAACTTTCCACTATGGATTTGTATGAAGCAACCTAATTTCATTATTTCTTTGATAATTCCTAGTCGATATGCTCCTGGCAGTGATATGGATGTTTTTATGGAGCCACTAGTTGATGATATGGTAGATATGTTTGTCAATGGAGTTAGAACTTTTGATGTTTCCAAGGATGAGTACTTCCAGCTGTGTGCTGCCATATTATGCACCATTTCAGATTATCCAGGTCTTGGATATGTGGCTGGATGTTCTACCTCAGGTGAAGTAGCATGTCTTGAGTGCCACTCATTTACATGTTCTCTCCGATTAAAAAATGGGGGCAAGACTTGTTACATGGGGCATCGTAGGTTCTTACATGCAAACCACCCATTTAGATTTGATAGTCATTCATTTGATGGTGTTACCGAGCTTCAGTCAGCACCTAAACCATTGTCTGGAGAGGAAATTTTGGTGCAAATCGAAGGCATGGAACCAAATTTTGGCAAGGATCCATCTAGGAAGAACATATCAAAAAAATGAAAGCGCAAGGAGGGGGAACCAATTAATATATGGAAAAGGAGGTCCATTGAAAAGAACGTATGTGATAATATAATTAATACATTGTTGGGTACTGACAAGAAATCTAAGGATAACTTGAATTCTCGATTGGACCTTCAAGCTCTAGGCATAAGAAGTGATCTTCATCCTATTGAAGTAGAAGATAAATTTTATTTACCTCCAGCACCATATTCAATGAGTTCTGAAGAGAAGAAGTTGTTTTGTTTGGTATTAAAGGGAGTTAAGTTTCCCGATGGTTATGCATCAGACATTTGGCGCAATATTCAGGTTAATGAGAGAAAGATAATTGGGCTTAAGAGTCATGACAACCATGTTCTTTTGCAACACTTACTTCCACTTGCTGTTAGAAGGATACTACCAGAAAATGTTAGTGCAGCACTGATTCGCGTGAGCAATTTTTTTAAGCAAATATATTCGCCTGTAATCTGTGTAAGTGATATGCAAAAACTAGAAGTTGACATAGCTGAGACCTTATGTCTTCTTGAGACCATATTCTTACCATCATTGTTTGATATTATGATACACTTGATGGTTCATCTCCCGCTCAAGCAAGAATCATTGGTCCAAGACATTTTCGCAACATGTATCCTGTAGAGAGGTGATTTTCTACAAGAACAAATTAAATAATTGTAGCCATGCCTCATTGCAAAAAAAAACTCACTTTAATTTCATATTTATGTATGCATAGGTTTTTGATGAGGTGTAAGGGGCATGTGCGCACTAGAAGTCACCCAGAAGGATCAATTGCAGAGAGCTATTTATTCGATGAGTGTCTTACATTCTGTTCACACTATTTGCATGGTGTGACTCGATTTACTCGACAGATTAGAAATGATGAAGGCTTCCCTATTGATGTTGGTAGTACTCCTCCTTTCTTTCGCACCATTGGGCGAGGATTGGCTGGCAAATGTTGTGTGGCTTTGGACCATAAAAGTTGGCTGCAAGCACATAGATATGTCTTGTTCAACTATGGTAATATAGATTCTTATTTGAAGTAAGCTATTTAAATTATTTTAGCATTCTGAAAAATCAATCTGAAGTTCCTAACAGTACTAATATGACACTTGCAGCAAGCATATTAACTATCTTTCCTCAACTGGACTTCGAAACAAGCGAGAAATCAATTGCGTGCATCATGAAACCTTTCATGAGTGGTTTAGATTGCATGTAGGTAAGCAAGTGGTCATACCAATGTCTAATTTTTTACTATGATATAACTTTAGGTTGACATATATGTCATAATCACAGGTGGCTGAGATGGGTGAGAATGAACCAGATGAGATAAAAAATTTAGCCAAAGAGCCTACAATGGTTGCTACTAAATATAATAGTTACACCATAAATGGGTTTAATTTTCATACCCAAGCTTATGATGAGGGAAGGCCTGTTCAAAGCAGCGGTGTTTCTTTAACTGCACATACCACATGTTTTGAGAGGGGGAATATTGACTGCCACATAATAGGAAACAAGACATATTATGGTATTATAAAAGAAATTATTGAGTTGAATTATAGCAACAATGGGAATATAGTGCTCTTCAAATGTGACTGGGTTGATAACCGCACGGAAGGGAAGTGGGTAAAGACAGATCAGTTTGGGGTTACTAGTGTAAATTTCAAACATTTATTCAATACCGGTGACAAGCTATCAGATGAGCCTTTCATTTTAGCATCCCAAGCCATCCAAGTTTACTATGTTCAAGACCCTATTGATATTGATTGGTTTGCTGTTGTTCATTCTAAACCACGCGATTTTTATAATATGCGTGAAGCTGATAATGAAGATTTAGAGCATGACATCGAAGTACCTACAATTTTGGAGATTGCTGATGTGCATCCTATTTCAAGTATGAATATCAATGTTGGAGATATTGGTTGTGTCAGGACAGATATAGATGGAATAATTGTTGATGCAAATAAACCTAAAAAGTAAGTTTTGTACAAATATACTACTGTTGCATCTAAGTTCTGTTCCGCATTATATTATATTACATCATGTGAAGTCCTGCTATAGTATTCTATATGGATGAACATTTGCTAATTAATTGCAATCACCTGCAGGAAAAAGAATGGAAAACGCAAGAGAAAGGATTAAAGAAAGGGGGGTCAGTGGAAGGTCAGGAGGAAAGAGTAAGCAAGGGACACTAACAGAATATGAAATACATCGGAATAATACAATAGTAGAAAACAATGAGAAGTTGCAATCTCTTAACCTCCCACAACTGGCCAGCAATATACATGTTCAAAAGCCACCCAAGAAAATTGCTAAGGTTATATATGCCTGTCTATTATAGTTGTATTTCATGTTGTCTATGATGTGTCCCTTTTATTTCACATACATATGACTTTTCGTAGAAAACTGAATGCACAAAAGGAGCGCCATATGGAAATCATAACTTACGCCCCAGGACAAGGAAAAATATGGAGGACAATGTAGATGAACGTGTCCATCAAGATCCTGAATACCAACCGGAGGAACATGAAATGAACGCCGATGAAGAAGGTAAATTCTTGCTAGTACTACTTTAAATGAACTGTAAGTATCTATTTTTGTTCATTGGTGCATATAGTTGGCAACCAAATATTGTATTGTAGTGTACAACCTATAGGCATAATATAGAAACTAGTCTCAACATCCTGATCTGTTAGGTACTTCTAATATTATTATTCTGTCATTTTTCTTGCACCTCTAGATCAAACTATTGCACTCCAACATGATGAACGAAAAGGAAAGGATGTAAGGGGCATCACTAAAAAGGTGAACATAATTTCAAGAGCAGGTCAACCTAAAATCAAGATTACCCTCAATGAATTTGGCCAGCCTATAGGGCCTGATTCTAAAGAGTTTGCTAATGTCATTGGAACATTGGTGAGGAAAATAATATCGGTTGCATACGATGATTGGAGGGAAGTTGATATCAAAAATAAGCGTGCAGTGTGGAATGAAATACAGGTATGTGGATTATTATTTGTCTCTTGTTTTGTTTTGTGTGTAGTGCTGAAAATGACTATTTTTCATTTTATAACAGTTATATTATGAGATCGATCAGGGTGGTCTACCGTTTGTTTTGTCAACAGCGCATAGTCAATGGAGGGACTTTAAGGCTGATCTGAAGAAGGCCTTTTTTTATGCAAATTTGTCTGTTGAACAACTTCTGGAAAAATATGTCCAAAGAGTTAGTCCGAAAGAATGGGAGTGGCTTGTTAATCATTGGAAATCTCCAGAAGCAAAGGTTACGCATATCTCTATGTTATTTTGTTTACTACATATAGTATAGCTGTACATGGAAAAAGTAGTTGCGTTCATGTTTGTGCTATAGGCCTGCTCGTTAAGAGGCAAAGCAAATCACCAAAAGCTGCATGTGTTACACACATCTGGTAGCAAAAGCTATGCTCGTGTTGGCCATGAATTGGTAACATAAATGCATCTTTTTAAGTTGGTTTCATATCTAATTTATAGGATTTTTTTACTATAATACCTCTTATTGTAGGGGGTAAAACTTGGGCATCTTGCTAGAAGAGATGAAATCTGGATTGAGACACATTCAACTAAAAATGGACAACCGATTCCACAGGCTGAGGCAACAATTGTATGTGTTTTTCTAATAGATCTATTGTGTTTTTTCAATAGTACTAGCTAATATGGTATGCATTGTTGTAGCAAAAGCTAAAAGAGGCTGCTGAAAATCACCCAGAACTAAAGGAAAAATCCATCCAAGAGGGTGATTTGTTTGCACATGTCTGTGGTCTAAAGGAGCCAAGAGGTTTTGTTCGTGTTCTAGGAAAGGGACCAACTCCTCAAGACGTGGGCACACCAGGAGCGTGTAACAAATTGCCAACAAGACTTGAACTAGAAATAGAAGCTCATCGGCAAACTCAAGAAGTAGTTAACGCTCTAACACAACGCATGGATCACATGCAGCAGCGTTTTGACCAAATGAAGCAGATGTTGCTATCTCAACGTGTCCAGAATATTGAAACAAGTTCCCACCATGCTTCTAATTCACGTCATGTTGAGGTGAAGTTGCATAATGTCACTTATGAGTTGCAGAAAAAGAAACCTACTTTTAGGTGTAAAGTATTTACAAACTGTGATCATACTCTCCACTTATGAGTTGCATAATGTCACTTATGAGTCATTCTTAGCATGCAGCCATTTAGATCATTTTTTACACAATTGATTGCCTTACTACATATAGCTAATTGAATACATCCAACCATGAATCTGAAACTACTCAGTACTTAGTCATCCTTTTCCTAATTTTTACACTGCAGCATCCTTTTTCTTAGTTTTCCATCATCCTTTTTCATAAGGAAAATATCACTAATTTTAGACACCCCTTGTGAAAACTTATTCTGCTGCTTTTGTAGAGCCCAAGGATCAAACCAGAACTTGAAGAGTTTAATAATTCAAATCAGCAAGGGCGTATGGATAATATGCTATTCGATGAGGATGACGCTGTTATCCATAGAAAAGTTATTAGTCCAAGGGTGCCATCAAGGAGCAATGCCGCCACAAGAAGAAGCCACGAGGCCTCCTGCAGTGGAGAAGAAAGCCTTGTAATGTTCTCAACTATCTAATCCCTGCTTTCAATTATGCACTTAAATATTGTTTTATATTACTCCTCGCTGAAATGTATGCCCTTTAGGTTGGAAGGGATGTTATATTATATGCTGTCTTGAGGAATGATATCCCTGTGGCTAAAGCAATAATTCTATCAACTGACCCTAGCACCATAGTGGGAGGTGAACCTCTTGGTGTTCAGTTCTATGAAGTTGTTGTAAATGTTGTGCTGAAAAGAGATGCCCTGCTTCCCCGTCCATACGATGATATGGAAACTCTAATCGATGCTTAGTACATGTCCATTGCATGGCCAAACAATAGGGTATGATTTTGCAACTTATAGTATTTTACGTTTTTTAGTTGTCTGCATCACATTGTAACTATAAATTATTGATATTGGAAATTTGGTTGTTGAAGGTTAGCAACAAATCTACAAAGCTCCAAAATGGAGGTATTTTCTTCCAATCCATTCTTTTCTAGTAGGTGAACAGGATTACAGGCTCTACTAATAAGTCATAATTGATCAAATGAATGTCTTTTTGTGTTCAAATGAATGTCTTTTTGTGTTCATCTTAATGAAGGTGTTTATCTTTTGCCAACAAATGGAAACTACTGTCATTCTAAGATTTGTTTTTTAGTTCATGTGCTAGATAAGAGATCAAGTTGCTATTCATTTTGTTTCTTTTACAGGGACTGTGCTGGAATAGTACTCTGGACCAACATGTGCTAGGTGTGAAACATTTGCTCACTGCTGGTTGTGGCCTCCAGATGCTTTGTACCCAGGGCTGAAGTTGATGCTTTGTACTACATAGATAACTTAGTTAGAATCTATGGTTAATGCAATCTTTTGGACATTGTGATCTTTTGGACATGATGACATGCTAGCTGATCTTTTGTGATCTTTTGGACATGGTGACATGCTACATGATCTTATGGAGAACTATTGTTTGAGCTATGTGAGCTTTTGGACTATTTGTGGTGTACTGATCGAATTCTAGAGCAATTTAGAACTATAATCTGGATGTATATTTGTGTGTGACATTTTGGATGTATGCGTGAAACATGTTGCAACTCTGGACTATATGTGTTGAATGGATGTATGTATGAAGTAATTTGGTGTTGACTGCAATATTATGTGATTTTCATGTGTATTATACATACTGAAAAAATCTGTTATTTTGTGATGCGTCAGATGGTCTGTCGGTGTATGCGCTATTTTTCTACAGAACATATGTCGGTAACTATTTGTCTGTCGGCAATTGTTTGTCTGTAGGGAAAAGTAGTCTGTCGGTAAAACTTGAACTTTACTGACAGACAGTCTGTTGGTAAAGGTTTGGTCTGTCGGCAAAGACCTTTACCGACAGGCTTTCTCCCGACACACATTTTCTGTCGGTAAAGGTCTTTGCCTATAGACACGCTGATGTTAAAGACGGCTTTCGCCTACAGACGGCATGACGGTGGATTTATGCCATGGTGTAGTGTTGGCAATCTAAATCTTCTATATATTCTAAACTAGTCCCTAGATCAGCAGTTAGATCATACAATATAACATTGGTAAATATCACATCTATACATATGTATAATGAAAGGAGTCCTTAATATTACATTAGCAACCATAAATAGATCTTATGATCAGATTTACAGAACAGCCCGACATGCCAAATGAAATTATTCATACCAAAGCAGCAGAAAGTAAGAAAAGCAAAAGGACCTCTATGATATGACATAGGCAATCAACGAGGGCTAAACCTAGTCCTAGCATTCATTTTCCATGTTGTATCCACACGTACGGATGTATCCATCAGGGAAAATTCTATCGGGTCAAAAAAATTATCGGAGGTTAGCGATACGGTTGGTAACCACCAGTTATCAAAAATTTCAGAATTTTTCTGCCAAAAATTGTTAATTGAAATTTTAATCTTTTGAAACTTTAATTTTTAAATTTTTTTGAATTTTTAGATGAATTTTGATGAATCCCAATTTTTTGCCAATACAAAATTTTAGCAGTTGTCAGACCCAGATTTTTCAATCCGGAATCTACTGTGTTTCACTGCACTAATCCCTGGATCAGTAGTTAGTGCACACAGGTACATTGCTGAATCTTAACATACGTCGCATAATAATATTACAGAGTCTGAAATACACCACATCGGGTGAATGTTTACAAAAGGGCCGCTTTGGCTAAATGTCATCATTACATAAAAGCAGCGAAAATAGTAGCAAAAATAAACCCAAAATTCCACAGGCAAGCGACCAGTAGGGTAATGTGTACAGTATATGTCACCAGGGACCCGGTAACATATGTGCACACAAAGCCGAGAGTCCACTTGTCTATGTCTAACCATCGTGGCCTACGCCTTAATTATCGCCTTTGCTTCCGCCAATGTTGGTAGGGGCCTCCTCATAGGCATAATGTCCTTGAGTTCCTGTTTCTGAATTTTGTCGCAAAAGCGAGTGTGAGCACTCCAACCCCGTGCTTCGCGAGCCAACACACAGAATGGAATATTTAACATGTATGGCTAATCAAAGGATGGCTCCGGTTTATTTATTTTTGCGAAGAGTGCTTTTGAATACAATTACTTAAAAATTCTCAAGACCTAGCAATTTTAAACCCAAGACTTATATCGGTAAAGTAAGTTGATCTTATAATTGATACAGATTCCATCCACCATTACATGGCATCTGTATCATGTACATATTTCAGCGTTATAGTCGCTTAACTTACCACTGTGACGACATCCAGGACAATTTCAAACCAGGACCATCGGCAGTCCTACACATTTCCATTATCACCCACCAAGATTTTCGAAATAGAACTATATCTAGTTAAGTTCCCATGTCCGCCCTTGACTGTGGGCACGGCTATTCGAATAGTTCTGACTCTGCAGAGTTTGTACACTTTCACCACAAGAGACAATCAACTCATTGCCCCACACGATTCCTTGGAAGTGTGGTTGAGCGGACCATCACAGTGACTTTTCAAAGTATCTAGTCCCTTTTGTCATCTCACTTTATGGGCTTCTCCCACTTGCGGTGGGTCCCATCTATGCACGGGATGTTTCCCCACAGTTACTAACGCAGTTGGGCTTCTCAACTCCCCACAACGCTTAGAACAGCTGGGAAAACTTCACCCTCCACTGGTGTCCCTTAGGGCCCCCTTGCCCGTGCGTATCCACTCCGCATCCACTACCGGTGAGATAAGTCCGGGGATTTCGATAAATTTACTTAGCCAAGTTGTATTTTACAGACTTGTGGTTGCACTGTTTTACACGGGTTGACATGACAAGATTCAGTCCTTAAGGCTACCCGGATGGTTCTACCACATTTCACATTTTGTGCATCCACTGCACCACATACCAGCCCCCCAAACCATCCATCCAGGTATTTAAGCAATTTTAGGATTTTTCAGAGGTAGAAAATATTGTGTCCACTTACTACAATCATTCCACCCATGACTGACCCCAAAACATATCATACTTTGCAAGTGTTGTTTTTGGGGTAGCTATGTACCCCCGTTTATTCTAGCAATACTAAGCATCGCATTATTTATTTGGACTTACTGGTAAAAGCTATGATAATATAAATTTTGCTAAGGCAACAAGGTTCACATGTCCAAGCATTTCAACGGATCATTATTAACAAGTATTATAGTAGGTGTATAACTACCATTTCTGGGAATGGACATATTTTACCACATAAAATAACAGCATGCATGTTGATAATTTAAAAGAAATTAACTTTGCAAAATCATAGGTTCAGAATAATCAAAGTGTTAACTCGCCTGGTTCACGGGGGTCTTGGTCTTGGTCTTCCGAAGCTTCTAAGCTGGCTGCCTCAACCTCCTCTTCTTGAGCCTCGTATGCTATTTAATCGTGCGAAATACCCAAATAAAAGAAAAGCAACCAATCACTCAAAAATATCACCAGAAATTCAAATGAACTCCAAAAATCACGGTTCTGGTTTCATTGGATAGATCTTGAATTTAGACAAATTTAGAAATTTGTTTCACTTAATTTGGAGTTAAAATGAATAAGTTATGCCCATTTGAAAATCTCAGTTCTGTGAAATACCAGAAAATGAAAAATTCTGACACGTGGGTCCCACTGGAGTTTTTAATTCATTTTCATTTTATTTTATTTCCTCAAGTACTGTGTCTCTGACATGCGGGCCGGCTACTATTCTGTGGGGTCCTCATGTCAGTGTGCCATTGACTGGTGGGGCCCAAGGGTCAGCGGGCCGCTCGGGTGCTGTAGCCGCTGCCCGAAATAAAATGCAAAAAACTCAACCCGGCGCTGCGGAGCCGGAGGCTCGAACGCGCGCGACCGGGGAGTTGGGGGGGGGGGGAAGAGTAACGGTGCTAGCCAGGAGAGCGGGGAGGCGTTGCCTACCCATAAAGGGTAGATAACCCTTTTGAGGGGTACCTGCTGGAGGGGCCGGGTAGCAGTGGACGGAGGCGACGGTGGCCGGCGGCGAGGGGATGACGGGGAGGTCCGGGGGAAAGGTGAAATGTGCTCCTCGAGCTATGGTGAAGACAATGACGCAATCGCCCAGGGCCGAGGAGGTTCGGAGATGAGTCGGCGTCGAGCGGCGGCGGCGGCTTGGGGAAGGTCTTCGATGCCGGTGGGGTACGGTCGACGAGAAGCTCCGACGAGGCCGGGGATGTCGTCGTGACGTTCTGGAGATGGTCCTGGCGCGGGGAATCGGTGTCTAATGGTGAGGATTAACGGGGGGCTCCATCGCCGGAGTTGGGGAAGGAGGCGGTTCGCTGGGGGCTACGGGGCACGGGGGCTCAATTACCTGCCGGGGGACGACGAGGCGTGTGGAGCTCAACAAAGGGCTCGATGCCTTTTATAGGCGGCCGGGTGAAGCTGGCAACGGGCAGCGGCCGTGTAGTCATGTCGGAGCGGTGGAGCAGGTAGGGCAGCAGGATTCCGGGGCTGCGCGTGACTGCTCAGGCAGGTCTCGCGGAGGGATTTGGAGTGTGACCCTCCCCCTGCAGGCTGCAGCTTTGCGCCGCACACGCGCCGGGCGCAGGGGGCTTGCGCCACACGGCCGAGTGGTGTGACCGGGCGGAGGGAAAGCTGCAGGCGGCGGCGTCGTTCCAGGGGTGGAGGCGGCGAAACCAGGGGCGGTGACGGCTTCGCAGGCGCTCCCACCAAGTGATGGGACGGCTCAGGCGGAGCTGGCGGTGGCATGAGCGCCACGGGGAGGAAAGGCTCTGAGCGAGGCGCACGCGCGGTCGCGCGGGGGGGAGGAGGAGGAAGACGTTGGCGCGAGGCGGGGCCAGCGGCAGAGAGAAAACGGGGCAGGGCCCGCTTGCCAGTGGCGCGCTGCGTTCGAGGTTGGGCCGCCGCGCGCACGGGGAGTGGCTGGGCCGGGGTGATGGCCGGCCCGGCTGCAATATTTTTTTTCTTTTGTTTCTAAAGATTTTCAAAAATGCGCAGTTAATTAAATATGCCTCGGAAAAATATGAAATACCTCCAAAAATTCTAGGAAAATTCATAGAAATTCCTGATGACATTTTGGACTTAATAAAAATATTTCCAACTGATGTTGGTAATTTAATTTACTTGCTTCCATTGTTTTTCATGCCATTATTTTCAAAAATAATATTTTATGTTCTAAATCAAATTTCTTTCTTACTTTTATGGATCATCTTTTCAGATTCTTATTTAAAATTTAAATTTCCTATTATTTAAACATGCTTGTTTCCTCTTGGTCCTTTTAACTGTTTGGAACCTTCACCACATTTTTAGTTAAATCCCATAAACTCCAAATTCAAATAAACCACACGTGCAAAAAGAAATTCAAAAACTTTATATTTTCAAATTCAAATTTTCAGGATGTTACAGCAGTCTCCACCAGTAAGGCCGGTAACAAGTGGTTATTGGCGAAATTTCACCAATACTATTTTCCCTTGTATCCATACACATGGTCATTGATTCCGTCATCTAAAAACCACATATTAAGCAATAATGAGTACAAAAATACTTAGCAAATTCCTATAGTAGAATGCAAATGTAGGTGTATATACATGTATATATGCAAGGCTCAACCAAAAAGAATGTTTTATGTTAGCATAATGCCAATTTGATAAATATAATATTGTAGCTAGTTTACAAAATCCATAAGGGCGGTGACCATTATAGGCCACTCCCAACAATCACAACAGAAATCCAAAAATCCATCTACCAATTTAGTGCGCAGGATTCACACCGAAGCTAAAAAAATTATTAGGCCTAGTCCATCCCATAACTAGACTTGTGGTTGCATGATTTGGGTGTAGAAAAGAGAAGCATAAAATTCAGTCCTTAATTGACTCAGGTGAAACCAATCAACAACCCAGAGTTTGTGCAATCCCTACACAGCTATTCAAAACTAACACGTGTAACATGTGCACAGCTGACACGTGCAATCCCTGTAGGGCCAATCCAAAAATGACACGTGTAATCCCTACATGGCCAATCCAACAATATGTGCAATCCTTGCACTGGTCTCATGCCAACCACTCGCCCGAATCACCAACATTTTCGAAAATATTTTCCTTTGCCCAGTGGTAACCCATGTTACAATCCCATTATCATGTTTTCAAGTTACAGTTGGCAATTTTTGTATTGTATTTTTATTGTACAACTAAAGCATTTCTAAGAACAACCATATTCTAGCTAGATTTAACCAATGGTGAAGATATTGCTTGTATAAGTATCGTAGGACGACATGGCAGGAAAATATCAAGAATCAAGGAAGGGAAAATAATAGATATCAATTGTATGGTGTAGCTAGACAATCAACATGTAACATAGCATTTAAGTAAATAGCAATAATAAGCATTGACTTGTATTTGAAAGGAACATATTTGCATTTGAAAACTAGGATCAACATGATCAATTATAAGGACTTGCCTTGGCCAAGTGTGGATAGCGTAGGATCTTGTTCATCAGCGACGGGAGTGTCTGATGCATCAAAGTCTATAAACGTGTAATTATCTACATTCAACACAACATTCTAATAAAATTCAGATGAACTCCAAAAATTATGATTTGCATGTTGTTGGAAAGATCTTGAATTTAAATGAATTTAGAAATAAAAATCACTAGATTTTAGTTTGAAATGAAGAATTTATGGCTTTTCAAAAATTAATCTACTGAAAATTGAGGAAAAGGTTAAATATTTAACAGGTGCGGTTAGCTACGATTTTCTTTTCTTTTTCAATTATTTACTTAAGAAAAACATTCATCAGCTAATAGGTGGGGTCTAGTAGGTTTTTAATTTCTTTCCAATTATTTTTACTAGAGAAAATAGGATAGATTGATAGGTGGGGCCATGGTCCACATGGACTTGGTTCACACAGCGGTCTATAGAGAATGGGTCCCACATGTTAGAGGCAATGGTCCTTGGATTGGGTCTACGCAGTGATTTTAAGGGTGCAGGGTCCATATGTCAATGACTCAGAAGTTTAAACTGGAGTTAATTTGGTTTTATAAACACGTAGAGCCTACATGTCATACTAACACTAATTACATACTTAACAGTTAACTAAATTGCCTATTTAATTACTTATTTGACATATAGGGCCCACTAGTCAGTGAGACCAGACAGAGCAATGAAGGAGTTCACAGTGGAGCTCCCTAGGTGAGCTCGCGAGCTGTGAGGGAATGGTTGATGCGCTTGGGCAAAATGGATTGCGCATGTCAGCATCTAGCTATTGGAGGTGAAAGTGCTTAGCAAGGTGCACTACAGTAGTGGCTAACCAGTGGTGAGTGGTGGCGCTGGGTGGCAAGATGGTGGAAATGGCACAGAGCCAAGCCAAGGTCAAAGCCAAGTGTGCAAAAGATCTAGGGAGTTACCTAAAGTGTTTCTGGCACAGCTCAGGGACATAGGGTCGTCGGACAAGGGCTGGCGGTGATCAAGGCAGTGGTGGCATGGTCCACAATGATGAATTCCAAATTTTCAAATCTAGATTTTCAAATTGAATGTGGTTTCATGCTCTATGAGGTAAGGCGAAGCTAACGAAACCATTCTCTTGAGGTTTCGTGAGGCATTAGTGTTGTCCATGGTGGCCAGTGGCGGTGAGGAAAGGTTGAACGTGGCTGGGACATTATGGTCAGTTCTAGGGTCTAATGGTTAGCCTACTAGTTCGGCTTTGAGCTAAATTGCAAGGCAGTGGAAGGCCTTACCAAGAAACAGAATAAAGAGGGAGATCAATGGTGGCAATGGGTCTGGTCAATGTTGGAGAAGACGAGCATGTCTAGGCGCCTCTGAGGCACAGCAAGGCAATTCAAAGGGCGCATTAGCACAGGGAGGTCAAGTTGAACAAGAATGGCACAATGGCAAAGGTCGAAGCTCACCCAAGTGAACGAAACAGGCGGGGCTGCACATAATGTCGATGAGGTTAATGGCTCTGGCCTTCCTGAGGACAAATAGGGATGGATAAGTGAGCATGAGATAGAGGAAATTGAGACAAACACAAGGTGCATGATGGCGTCATGGGAGACTCAGTGGACGGCAAGGAATCAAGCGGCGAAGTTTCGACTGGACTTGGAGAAGAAGGGCAAATTCTTGCTCTCCAAGGGCAAAAGGGGTGCGAGAACTTGGGACAAACAAAGAGTGACTTGGGGTAGAGGTTTTGACACACGAGGAGTGTCTTAAATAGAGGGGAGAAGGGAGAGAGTGTGAGTACCATGAGTGGCTTCGAACGCCGCACAAGAGAGAGCGTGAGAGTGAGAAAGAGGGCGATGTGATGAAGTCGTAGTGATGGGACGAGGTCATGGCCCACAAGGCTCGAGGCTACGGAGCTCTTCAATGCCTACTACACACAAACACATGCGAGGGAAAGAGAGCTCGAGTGCACGCAAGGGAGAAAGAGAGAAGGAAGATGCACAATACTCGGCTAACAGGTAGGACCAGGGCCCGCAAGGCAGTGACGACGGGAGAGAGTAGGCAACTAGGCTGCGGGCGCAAGCGAGCATTGGGCCGGCTCGGCTAGGCCGCGGTGGGGAAAGAAAGAGGGGAAACAAAATAGGCTGGCGAGAGAGAGAAAAGAAGTGGGTTGGGCTAGCTTGAAGGAATTCGGCCCGAATGTAAGGAAGGAAAATAATTAGGTTCAAACATTAATTCTGGTTTTTAATTTGCTTTTGAATTTGTAATTTGAATTTTAAGAGGTATTTGCACACCCAAATTTTAGGAAAAATGGTTAGCACCCAATTAACTTTTTGAAATTTCGGAATTATCTTTTTAGGCTAAGGAAATTATTTTAAAAATATTAAAGCGCAATCAAGACTTTATACAAAAATTTAAAATGCACCAAAAATTTTAAAAATCTATGAAAATTATGCATGATTTATTGTGAAGCAAAAATTGGCTGTGACAGAGAGGAATGATTCCCACAAATCGAAAGGGACCTTCCCTCTTCGCCACTCACTTGTATTTGCATCTAATATGTGCTGCCAGGCACCAATAGCATCAAGGGGCCACATACTTGTCTGAAGGTGGGGTAGGAATGCTAGCAATCAACTCAAAGCAACAAAATCAGAGAGAAAAAATTATCTCGTATTAGGAATGCTCATTTAAATCATTTGCAGATTGTGCCTGAAGGAGGAATCTAGTATGCCACAAAAATGTAATACTGAACATGCATGATTCATCTGAAGATTGGTTGTTTACTTTTTTGCTTTTTTTTTTGAAAAAAATCACCAGGGGGGGAAGAGGCTTCCCACTAGAATTAGGGAAGCATTGGTTGCAAAAAAAAAAAAAAAAACTATGGAACTGGGTGACCTAAAAAGTCTTGAGCTAATGCACATGGAAGTAGGATCAAACGTACGTACTGAAGTGACTATGCACCAAGATGCAGGTAGATTTTTTTTATTTCACTTCTCTGCGCCATTGAGGCAGCAGAAACTAGCTAGTAGGCAGTGAGTGGAATGGACTAGTTTGGAGCATGCAGTTGATGCAGGACAGAAGGCTGAAACATGCACCTATCTAAGGTCTGCGACTGGTGCGATCCAAATGCTAAGTAAGTATAGTTGGGTGACAAAGGTGGGGCAGGAAGCAGCATACATGTCTGGCAAAAGAGGAAGCAAAGCTTTTAGCGATGCGCACTCTCGATGGGCTGAATGAGTGTACCATGAATCCTTCACTTCAAATCAAACCCCGACACTGTCGACCGCAACCATTTATTCTGCTTCAATGCCTCCACCAAATTTAGAAGATGAAAGGCAGAGACAGAGAGGTCCTTGTCTTGAAAGATTACGCTAGTCCCTACCAAACATTTCCTGGCTCAGTGGAAATATTGCTAGAATCAGGAAGAAAACTGACAAACAAGAAAAGTCAGGCATAAAAATGAATCCTATCCTATCAGCTGTAGTCTGTAGAAATACTTTTACTTGGAAAAGAGTGTATGAGATTAAGATTACCTTCTCAACAGAACCAGGGTTTTAATTTTCCCTGCTTAACAATTCAATTCCTAGTACCTGTCCACTCATACTGTTGACGTACGAGACAAAGCAGGAAATCTACATCTCTAGAAACAATTCAGTGTAGAAAAGATTAGTTAGCATAATAAGAACATCAAAAATGAAGGAGTTTTGTTGATGGAATGAAGTAGCCAAAACAAGATAAACCGAAAACGGGGAGACACGATACTAGTTTCCTTTACTTTTGATACTCTAATATTGCCAAAAGAAACTATCTTGGGCTTGTTGAGATTTTTCACAGAAGAATTATCAGTAGCTGTTGGCCACATAATGAAACACAAGTCTGGGTGCACATGAGAGAGGGAGAGAGTCTATAAATACCATTCCATCTCCATTTTCTGAGGGGAAAGGCTCCAAGGTCCACCTTCTTACTGAATTGATATGCAGCTGAGGCGCCCAATGCGGCGCTAATATATGGGCACCACTGCATAAGTGGCTTGAGGAAGCATCCAAAGGGATCGCATTGATCCGTTCTTCCTCGATGATGCCATCAAGAAAGGATCATGTGATCCTTTAGGATGCCTCCCCAATCCATTTTCTCTAAGAACACTTACCCTTTTGCTCCCCAATCCATTTTCATCGTCTTGCTCCAGCTCCCAAGAGATTCTGCAAGTTGGTTCTGAAATGGTGCAATCTCGTAGCCCTCGTGTTTTTGCCCTATTAATGTTACTTCCCTTCTCTTTTAACAGACAACATTATGTCAAACTTGGAAGCTATTGCCATCTCAATTCTGTATTATGAACATTTTAGATTTGTTTGGCTGGAAATTCTCATCTCGGGTACTGTATATCCTTCCCTGTTCCTCTTCCTCTCAATTGGAAGTTTGCAGTATGCATTTCTATCTTTCATTGTATTTTTTCTTTTAATAGTTTTCTCTCAATTAGCAATATGAAGCCGGCAATATAAACACCAACAGGCAACATCAATGGGAAGTCAAGAACCTTTCGAGTATAAGTTATGGAAGCTGAAAATGCAATCTCTCTCTCTCTCTCTCTCTCTCTCTCCAGAGTCTAGATGACTAGTAGGCAAAGACTTTATAGGATGCACAGGAAGCTGAAACGAGATGGATACAGAAGTCAGGAGAAGCGAACAAAAACATCGATCAGATCATCAGTGTAATGGCACTACACCACAGGAAGAATTGTGCTAGTCTTCCCAAGTAGCAACTTGTACATTTAGCACGCCAAGCAATAATATAATATAATGCTGTATTTTATTTTATTTTTGACAGGGCCGACGAACACAGGGTACCTATGATTCTACACCGTGCTGCTTTTGTCTGGCTCAAGACCACCGCAATTCACGTTCTGCATTAGTTGGGCATGGTAGGCAGGGATACCCCTTGTGCTGCTATAATGTCTCGATAAGAACTTTTGTATGTTCTCATTCATTTCTACATGTGGCAAGTGTTGGGCAATTCTGTAATTTCCCTCAATTCCGAATTAAAAGAAATGAGAAAAGAAAATTCTGCCCGGGCCCACTTGTAAGAGAGACATGGTGGTCTCTGTCTCTCGGGCGTCCAGGCTTTGAGCCGTGCGGTTGCGTGCAGTTGATTTCTCTCATTTCTGGGTGTTGCATGTTTGGTGCGGCGAGTGACGAGTTCGCTTAGTTCCTGTGGACTTTGCGCAGCATCAAATCGCATCTTGGCTTGGCAACTCGGTGAATATTCATTTGTGAAGATTGGGTTTTATATCCCGTATTCCCCGGAGATTGGTTTTCTCATCGTCTTGCGACGAGCCTTACCCCTATCAGCTTCTCGGTGATTTGGACTACCACTGCGTAGTGAGCTTAACTTGTGTTTTGTAATTTCTACTGTGCAAACGTTAGCCATGCTAGTGTTATATATTTGTTTGGTGCCTCCGAAATTTGTGATAATCACTAGCTTTGGGAGGACTTTGCATAACATATAAGTATCAGCTTGTAACATCCCATTTTCCATAGTTTATTCGAAGCTTCTAAAAGAAAATTCGCCATTTCAATTTTTCTGGATTTAATTAAGCTTAAAATAAATTTTTATTAAGTAAAACAATTTAACATGACTAAATTAAATTCTAACATTTGCTAGAAGTATTTTATTTGGGTTCCTTGTGCTTCAAGTAATTTCCTAGATTTTTTTTTGGATTTTATTTATTTGCTATTTTCTAGAGCTCAAATGGTTTATTTGAATTTTGGAATTAAGAAAATCGCTTAGAAAGTCCTAAAACCTTGTGAATTGATATCTTCGGTGGGATATACCCCCATTGGCTTCATTGAATCTGGTAAAACTGGATCTGCCGTCACGCAGTTACTCTTTGCAATTGGCTTTAGTCTGTATTCATTCAATTTACATAATAGAGCCATCTTAGCATATATAGTTTGACCAAGGACACAAATCCAAAGGCAACAAATAAAAACACTATCATACCTTTGAACTTCAGCATTTGTGGAAGGATTCTGAAAATGGACACCTTCAGTGTGTCAAAATCAAAGTCAAGTAGAAGCTCAGAAAATGAAAAATCACCATCAAATATATCAAAATTTGTGAAATCGATGTCAGCGTCATCTTGCTTCTCTCCATCGGAGGAGGTAGAGGTCTTCTCGCAAATCTGCTCAGTGGAACCTTGTTGAAGTTACTCCAGCGTTTGAAGTTATTCCAAGCGTCTCACCGATGGGTTCATTTCGACCATTTCGTTTCAATTAATTGTTGCCGTTCTTTTTCTTTTCAGTTAGTAGTGGAGCACGATTTGATTAACTGCAGCTGTGTGCGTTTTTAAGGATTCATGCGTTCCTGCTGTGTGTTATGGGAAGGGTAACTGACATCTTTAGTTTGTTGTTTCCTTTAAATAAGCAAGCAATATATCAGAAAATGATGCCCCGTTTTAGCAGCACCAAACACCTGTGTTCATCGTGTTCTTGAGTGCGCATTCAAGTGTTCGCCGGCGGCGAAAGATTGCCGGTGATCCACGACAATTGCTATCAGAGCGTGGACGCTCCCGAGGCCGTCATGTCCGTCCAGTTGGCTCCCGTTGGCGATGGTGATCGTTCGCCATCGCCCCCTCCCCGACAACGGGTGTCGCACTCGCCTGTGCCGCGCTGAGGGTGCCATCGCGGTGGCGAAGTCATCATCGAGCGCGTCGTCAAGGAGGCGGACGGCTCGGTCTAGTACCCTATGCTCACGCGCACCAATTACCAGGAATGGTCTTTGTTGATGCGTGTGAACCTGCAAGCCCAAGGGCTGTGGCAGGCCATCGAACCGGAGGAGGGCGAGGTCGTCGAGTACCACGAAGACCGCCTCGCGCTGGTGGCCATTCTGTGTGCCGTGCCGCCCGAGATGCTTGGGTCGTTGGCACACAAGCGCACGGCGTGTTCCGCCTGGGAGGCTGTCAAAACCATGTGCATCGGCATGCAGTGCATTCGTGGTGCCAACGTGCAACAGCTGCTCAAGCAGTTCGGGGAGATCGCGTTCAAGGAGGGGGAGTCGATCGATGATTTCTCACTTCGGATTATGAGTCTCGCCAACAACATCCACATCCTTGGCGGCAACGTCACCAATGGAGAGATCGTGAAGAAAATGCTCCAGGTCGTCCTCGAGCACCTCAAGTAGATTACGTACTCCATCGAGATTCTCCTCGACGTAAACCAGCTCTCCGTCGAGGAGGTCACCGGCCATTTGCGCGCCATCGAGCAGCGAAAGAAAAAGCCAGCACCGTCCATGCCTGTCTACGACAGTAAGGGTTGTCTTCTTCTCGCTGAGGAGGACAGGCTAGCACAGATGAAGCTGCACAACAACGTCGAAGTCAGTGGCTCTAGCAGCGGCAGCAGCAAGAGGCGCGGCAAAACACATCATGGCCACGGCGGTGGTGGCAGGGTGCGTAGAGGCAAGGGCAGCTCGTCTTCAAATGGTCCGACACAGGAGAACACGGTGGGCCGGTGCAGTAACTGTGGCAGAATTGGCCATTGGGCCAAGGACTACCGCAGCAAGCCAAATAAGCAGGCGCAAGCCCACATTGCGGAGGGAGAAGAGGATGAGCCCACTCTGTTGATGGCACAGGCGACAATCTCTTCACCACTCACTCAAGTTGCAGCATCGCCCGCTGAGGTGATTCGAACTCCAGCTCCACGCACATCATCGCGCCACGTCGAGATCCACGAGGCCAAGGTCTTTGTGCAGCTCGGATCGCGGGAGGATCAGGACGATCGTCGATGGGCGCTCGACATTGGTGCCACCAACCACATGATGGGCGCGCGGACTGCCTTCTCTGATCTCGACAGGGGAGTCTGTGGCACCGTCCGCTTCGGCGATGGATCCGTGGTGGAGATTGAAGGATGCATCACAATAATCTTCAGTTGCAAGAACGGCGAGCACCGCACGCTGATGGGGGTGTACTACATTCCCCGTCTAACGGCGAACATCATCAGTCTTGGTCAGCTGGAGGAGGCTGGATGTCGGATCAAGACTTACTCCGGCACTCTGCACATCTACGATCATCAACGCGGCCTTCTTGCTCTGGTGCGTCATTCTGCATCGTGCCTCTACATCCTAGAGCTCTGCATCGGGCGGCCGGTGTGCCTGTCAGCACGTAGCTCAGAGGTGGCCTGGCGCTGGCATGCGAGGTATGGGCACCTCAGTTTCAAGTCATTGCGTGCACTCGCCCAACGGGAGATGCTACGTGGGTTGCCGCCGCTTGATCAGGTCGATCAGGTGTACGACAGTTACCTCGCCGGCAAGCAAAGGCGCGCGCCGTTCCCTGACAAGGTGATACGACGAGCGGAGCACGTCCTTGACCTCGTCCATGACGATTTGTGTGGGCTCATCACGCCCACAACTCCAAGTGGTAACAAATATTTCCTACTGCTTGTTGATGATTTGGGCTGGTACATGTGGCTCCATTTGCTGTCGAGCAAAGATCAAGCATCGGCGGCGATCAGGAACTTCCAGGCGGTCGTGGAGGTTGAGTCAGGGAGGCGGCTCAAGGTTCTCCGCACTGATCGTGGGGGGAGTTCACCTCCGTGGAGTTCGGTGAGTACTGCGCCAAGCGCGGCGTCTAGCGGCAGCTCACCGCCCCTACTCACCGCAGCAGAACAGGGTGGTAGAACGCCACAACCAGAGCATCGTCGGAATGGCGCGATGTATGCTCAAGGCGAAGTGGCTTCCCGGCTACTTCTGGGGTGAGGCCATGAACACCGTAGTCCACGTCCACAACCGCGCCCCAACACGCGCGATCAACGGCAAGACCCCATTTGAGGCTTGTCACGGCGAGCACCTCACCATGCACTACTTTAGGACTTTTGGCTACGTCGCCCACATCAAGAGCACACAGCCGGGACTCAAAAAGTTGGATGATCGTAGCACGCCGACCATCTTTGTCGGCTACGAGCACGGCTCCAAGGCCTACTGCTGCTACGACCCCTCCACCAAGCGGATCATTGTGTCGCGTGACGTCGTGTTCGACAGGCGGGACAATGGAGCTGGGGTGACGAAAGCAGCGGTGATCCAGGTGACGGCGAGCCCTTCAACATTAAGTACACCACGGAGTACTTCTCCTGCACACCTCGAGCCGATGCGGCATCACCAGCTCACATGTCTCTGTCACCCACGCCAACGCCGGCCCCTACACCCATGACGCCGCCGGAGCAATTCGCACCTACGACGTCACCCACGAGTGCGCCGATCAAGTTCATCTCGCCACCGGCTGATCCTGAGGAGAACTTGGACGTGGACCACAACGATGCTCCACTTCAGTTCCGCGCCATCGACGCTGTCATCGGATCAGCCTTGCCGCCTGGGCTTGTGCCCCGGGTGCTCGATGAGGAGTTGCAATTCACCACGGCAGACGAGCCTATCTCCTTCAGCGAGGCAGAGCGCGAGGCGAGCTGGCATCAGGGTGATGCACGAGGAGATGAAGTCAATCGATGACGACAACACATGGGAGCTTGTCGCGCTCCCCACTGGGCACCATGCGATCGGGCTCAAGTGGGTCTTCAAAGTGAAGCACGATGAACACGGTAATGTCATCCAGCACAAGGCGCGTTTGGTCGCCAAAGGCTACGTTCAGCGCACGGGAATCGACTTCGACGAGGTCTTCGCTCCGGTCGTGCGAATGGAGTCAGTGAGGGTGCTGCTGGCTCTGGCAGCCCACGAATGCTGGGAAGTCCACCACATAGATGTGAAGAGTGCCTTCCTCAATGGCAACCTCAAGGAGGAAGTGTACGTGAGCCAGCCGCCGGGCTTTGTCGTCAACGGCAGCGAGCACAAAGTACTGTGTCTTCGAAAGGCGCTGTATGATCTTCGACAGGCACCGAGGGCCTGGGATGCCAAGCTTGATGCAACCATGGCGTCACTTGGTTTCCAGAGGAGCAGCTCCGAGCACGGCGTGTACATGCGGAGCCGAGGGTCATCGCGGCTGGTAGTCGGGGTCTACGTCGATGACTTGGTCATCATCGGCACCAGCAGCGACGAGATCGTGGCGTTCAAACTTGAGATGAAGCGCGTTTTTCTCATGAGCGACCTTGGGCTGCTATCATACTACCTCGACATCGAGGTGATCCAAGGGCCAGGCGGCATCTCGCTCCACCAATCTACCTATGCAGGGGAATTGCTTGAGCGGAGCGGCATGAGCACCTGCAACCCCAGTCTGGCGCCGATGGAACCAAGGCTCAAGTTCAGCAAGGAGAGCACTGCTCCACTGGTGGACGCCACCCAGTACAGGCGACCAGTCCGCCATCGCCCTCAGCAAGAACCCTGTCTTTCACGACCAAATCAAACATATCGACATTCGTTTCCACTACATTCGGGAGTGCATCGACGGGAACAAGATCGTCCTTCGGCACATTTCGACGGAGAACCAGCTAGCGGACGTTCTGACCAAGGCACTTGGATGCGTGTGGTTTCAGCAACTGCGTGCGTTGATCGGTGTCAACAAGATCGGTGAGCACAGCAAGGACTAGGGGGAGAAATGTTGAAATTACTCCAAACAGCTCACCGTTTCTTCATTTACCCCAGCGTCGCACCGATTCTCTTTTATTTCTTCCGTTAGTAGTGGAGCACTCCCTTTTTATTTCTTCCGTTAGTAGTGGAGCACTCCCCTTTTATTTTCTTCCGTTTCAGATTAGTAATGGAGTACTCCTTGTTTAATTGCAGCTGCATGATCGGCATGCATTCATGTTGCGCAAAGTGGAAGGCTAACAGCCAAAATTTTCTTTTAAATAAGCATACAATATATCAGAAAACGCTGCTCCATTTTTGCAGCACCAAACATCGAGTGTTCATCGTGTTCTTGAGTGCGCATTTGTGAATTCGTCGGCGGCGAAAGATTGCCAATGATCCACGACACAAGTCAGGTAATGATTTGTTGCAAATGGTGAAAAGATGTAGTGCTAGAATGAGAATTTTTCATATATGGCTGCGGAAGTCGTGCATCCGAAATAGGAAGCACCAACACAGCAGTTGGTAATAGTGAATCCTGCCTTGCTAAATGCTGGGGCGAATAGAATAGTATATGTATAGCAGATGAAAACACAAAGGAAAAAAAATGTATACTTGGAATGTAGAGGACGAGCGAGCGCCATACCCATCCTGTGTGTAAGTGTAATCGAATGGAATGGAATGCATATAGAAGAGGGATGGAAGGAGAGTTTGGAACAAAACGCCGAACAGGTGGGTGCATAGCATGGCATACCTGGAGCTGGAGGCGGAGGTGGCGACCAAGAGTTGGGTTGCATGCTCTCAGTCGCCAGTCGGTACTCTCCATCTCTCGGCCTGGCGGCGGTAAGCCGATAGCGACCGGAGGCCGAGTGGCCGACCACCGACGGGCGACGGCTACCGCGAGTCTGCAACGGGCTTCTTCCGAGATCCCTGCCTGCCTCTGCTACCGCATCTCACTTCCCTCCCGGGCTTCTTCCATTCTTCCGTCTTCATCCCCAAAGTGAAGGTCTGTGGTAGTTCGGTCGCTCCCCATTCATACGTGCTCTGAAATCTCCCTCTTTGGTAGATCTGTTAGGAACATATCAGTATCTCCTCTACATTTTGCTGTGAAATCTCTGTGTTCTTTCAGTTAGTCCATGTTTTTCGGTTATACATGTTGTTATTGTCATACATCCTGGAAATCTATTACGAGTGTTCGAGCTGCTTGCTTGGAATGGTGAGGAAACTGAGGATGACCTCTTCTTGAGTATTTGCCAGGGACCTCAGCTGCCAGGTACGCGTGCTTGCTTGGTCTGCTTAGACTGAACAATTTTCACCAAGTCTGACGGAGAATTCTCCGATGAAGGGATTTTTCGTTGGCTCCGAGAGAAGTGCCTGTCCATTGTGAAAACATGAATTTTTTTTTTTGTGTAAGATAGAAAGCATATTGAGGATACTGGCTCCTCAGCTTATGAGCATACGATATGTACGTAATTTATGACGAAATTCAGTAGGTAGAGTTTAGATGATAAAGTGTACTTAAGTTAGATGCTTTCCTGCTAGTACACGAGTTGAAATTATCGATTCAGTCTGCTTAAGTTGGTTCCTTCCTGCTACTACACTAAATGAAATTCTCTTCCAGAATTGTCAACTTTTAGCAATGATTGTATGAATTGGTCAGAAAATGTACTTGCTTGGTTACAGTATTAGAGTTTACAATCATTTGCTTTCGTCAGGGAAGAGTGAGGAACCTGACCTAATGGCAGTTTGGATCTTCCCTCCATTTGCCTCTTAATTTTGCAATATCCATGTTGCCTCTTTTTTTTTTTTGAAATTTCTTTATGTTGTTGTCTCCGATACGAACAATTGTACTTTTATTTTCGGTATTGTGAATCATTATATTTTTTATTAAACAATATTTTTGTAACTTTAAATACCCATATCGAAATCTCGGGTCCGCCACTGCCGCAAATTTATTGTCACCATCCCGTCCATCCGTGGATCACCAGCAGCAGCGGCTCGGCATCCTCACCATCGTCTTCTACATGCAGCAATCGGGCTCATGTTCGTGGTCACCCTTCACAAATCACGCTATCAACCATCACTGCCCAGCCGTCGCCGCCGCACACCATGGGAACAGCCGGCATCAGCAAAAACCTCCAACAAGCCGTCTGTGAGTTTGATCTAATTCCGTTGACATCGATCGATTCATGTCTACTATGTAAGCCGCCCAAGAGAGAGACGTACGTGTGCTGGGGTGTATATATGCCAGCCAGCGTGTAAGGGTGAAGGATGATGAACAAATTAAAACTCCTGCTCCCTTGTGATGAGTAAAGGATTGCGCGTAGGCTACGAAAGCAGAAAACAAAATTTTTCTACCGTGCACACAAGGACATCATGCTTAAGGAGGGATCATGGATCGTTACCACTAGACGCGCAGCGCAACGGAAAAAGAGTTGGAGAAGCCGATCCAACCATGCGCGTTGAGGTAGTAGTGGAAGTAGCCGATCGTCCCGAACAGATCGTCTCCTCCACACGATCAACCACACCACGAGCAGATCCAATCTGTAGGTTGTTGATGCCGATCAACGCCGCAACGAGCAGCGCCTCCACCGGTACCCACACGTTCGGGGCTGGAACGCCGATCGCGAGTGTACCAGCACTCGCAAGCGGCTAGGGTTTGGTTCGGGAGGTGGCGGCTAGGTTTTGGCTCGGGATTAACAGAAGCATGCACCCCTCAGCCCCTCGCCTCCATATATATAGACCTCCTCACTTGGGCCTTGTGGACCGAGGCCAATAGGAGTCTATTCGGATCTCTATCCGAATTGAGCCCACATCCGAATCACATTCGAATTAGTGTTCCAACCCGTTAAGTGTGCGACCCTGTAGGTTCACGTATACTTGGTCGCGACCCGGAAACGCCTTTCCGGTCACCCTGTTAATAGCGGCCTCTAGTAAGACATATTAACCCCAAAGTATACGTAAAGATCATATTGGCTGAACCTGTAATGTTCTCATGTACGAATCCCTTTGCCTCACGATATAGATTGAGCTCAAGGCGAGACCTGTGTCATCCTCTTAATAGCTCAATCACTCTCTCGATTCCGTGATGGATTATAAACTCGTGATTGACTCCTCAATCACCTTGGCATGGCCATGTACTTTCATAATCCATTACATCGAGGGGCCCAGAGATATCTCTCCCATAAGGAGGGGCAAATTCTATCTTGATCATTCACATCCCACTACATATTTCATAGCAAACCCGAAGACTACTTTTATGACTACCCAGTTACGGAGTAGTGGTTAGTAGTCCCAAAATAGGCTACTACGCATGTTGGGAACCATGATGATCTCAAGTCTAAGGATTCTACATAAACACTACTTGAGACCAACTGATGACACATGAAATCTCTGCAGTGTCTCATGGCGGGTCTATCCAACATATGTTCACTAACACATGTCCATATTATTGATTTGGTATCACCATACCATGATCCATGAGACATGATCATCAATCAATACATATGCTGATCTTTGAATCATATTTGTTCCTCATATGATATATGATCAGGGATCATTTAGAAATAGCAACATTTTAGCATTAAGAGTCTCATGAATAAGTCACATACTCATTGATCAATAATGATAATGTCTATTTCAAGGAATAAAGTAATGCATCATAAACATAGTATGTGATATATATAACATCTCCATGTTGCCTCTAGGGCATATCACTAACAATGAGAACATCTTCCTCTCCAAGTCCTTCTCGCTGCCCTTTCCCCTCGCTCCGATCAAAGACTATCCATCTCTATTCCTACCCAAATTCCTCTCTTACCAAGCAGGAACGTCATAGGTTGGTATCTGAAGGACCATATGAGAGGGTCCAGAGCTCTATTGTGATGAACTATTGCCATTTTAGCGGAGTTAGATTTTGGATTTTGCAAATTTGCGGTTTTCTAGAATAATTTGTAGACCTGATGGTCTAACCAGCGGCTAGAGGAGGCAATTAGACCAGCCTGTGCCAACGATATTATCGGCACCCGCCAGTGGTCAAACCAGCTGACATCAGTGATCTGACTGGCCAGGTGGGTTGCTTCAGCTGAAATTTGGGTTTTTGGAACTTCTAGTTGATGTGTGTTTTGGTTTGACCTAGGTCAATGCGTATAAGTTACATGATGCATGTTTCAGCTAACATGAATTAAGTTGTGAATAATTTTTTGTCAAAAAAAGATTTCTTTGTTTTTAGATGTGCAGGGAGGCATGAAGTCAACTATTGTCATAGTGAGGATCAGAGCTACACTCATAAAAGAGCTGAGGTCCAGAACGATCAAGAATACTGAGTGAGATGACTGAGCTTAAGTATGGCACAAGGAAGACGAGAAATATTGAAGGGAAGGTCCAAACGATGGGTTGCAGAATGTGGCTTGGTCGGTTCAAATGAGGCGTGGCTCGGTCGAACCAGAATAGGAGAGACTTACCGATATATGGTAAGCCAGTGGTGTATCAACACATGGCAAGCATGTCGATTGCTTACAAAAGAAGATAAATATCAGGTGAAGGAAGGGTATTTTGCTAACTTAGCCAAAGGCGTGGAGTTCAAATACTAATGCACGCAGAAAGTCACAGCCATGCGGACCTCCACCCAAGGAGCTTTGCTTCTCACTAGTTTGCCCCGAAACTATTGACATCATAATGTCTCGGTCATGTGATTAGTCGGCATCATTAGTGCAGTCATTAGCTTAGGAAATAATCTGGCCTAGGCAGTGATTCGGTCATGTATCGTTAGTAGAGTTCAAACCAAATACTGGCGTGCGTGTGTTACTGATATTGAGTAATACTTTTCTAATACTGGCGTGCGTGTGTCAGTAGAGTTCAAACCAAATACTCAGACCCATGGGTTGCGTCAGCTGAGTATCGGCTTTTATATTCTGTAGCTCCCAAACAAGGTAGGGCGGACCACGAATAAAGAAATCAATCTACTATTTTTTTCAGAGAGTCATACTTTGTTCTCCCTAGGGTTTGCAACCTAGAGGGGAATTGGGCATTTGCTACCCATTGTTCTGGTGTTTCCTTGCGATTGGCCATAGCAACAACACTTCTACTTGATCACGAGCGTGTGGTTGGGTGAATTTTTTTGTCGTAGGTTACTTTTCTAACAGTGGTTGGCGCCATCGATTCGTCATGTTGCACAGATCCAAACTATCTCCATCAATTTTACGCCGTGAAGATCGGGCAATCCCCCGCATCATCTTGGTATCAGAACATAGTTGACACGGTAGGATCAATTTACCCGTAGTTAGATTTATTTTTTTCATATACACAAAAAGCCAAAAAAATCTAAACCCTAGTTTTTGCATCCATTATTTTTCATGAGTTTTGTTAAGTTTTCATCCATTAGAATTTTGTTTAGTTGCTGATAGTCGTGTCCCTTTGCGTCGCTTAATCGTTTTGTCGTTCCTTTGTTTTATCCGAATCCCCAAAAAAATTTCGATCGATACAGTAGCACGGCAACGCTACAGTGATTCTCTACAGTACTGCGCACAATCTACAGTAACCTGCTATAGTACCGAACAATGCTATAGTACCTGCTATAGTGTCACGCACATGCTACAGTACCTGCCACAGTGTTCGCGACAAAAAAAATTCGTACCCTGTGGTCGTTCCTGTTGAATATCTCTATAATTTTCCTTTCATCTTTTAGATTAGTCTTTGATAATTGCATTAAGGGCTATTCTTGATATTAATTTACACCTGTTGAAATTTTATTTTTTTTGTGCAAGGGAAAGATAAACCTTAGCGCCAACCACAAGTAAAAAAAAGGCAGCCGACAAAAAAACACCTTGGCAAGAAAATAAAGAGAAAGAAAGTGTGCATTGGGCAAATTGGGGTTAGCTAATTCTAACTCATAACTTCAGCTTGTGTCTTTAATTTCTTTGAGAAATCTTGTGCTCTTACATTCATATTATTGCAATTGGCTAATGTGATGTGACGATGGCCCGATCTTCCAAGAGATACTGATAAGTTGATTGTGGAGATCTCGACGTTGATGATCCAAAGGCTCCGACCAAAACAGATCGAACCCCTCGCAATCACTACACCACTGCTCCGTTGGTTATCAACCGTGCCGAACACGGTTGACCTCGCCAAGAAGGATATCTCCTGCAAGCGAATCGAGAACACAAGCAAGAGAGTTTGAGATGCAATCTGAAATTACGAATAATGTTTAAGTTCACAAGTTGGGGTTCCTCAACAGAACATGCGGTGAAACTGCTAAGCAGAATAATCTCTTAAGAAAAACCCAAGAAAAACTAAAGGGGTGCGACCTCCTTAAATAGGAGAGGGGGAAGCCCCACCTATCTAATGAAAAGGGATGTGGCACTATTTATGGTTACTGTTCATACATCCGTGGTACTGTTCATGTGAACAGTACTGGCCCAAATAGCCCAAGTTACAAGGCCCTCGGCTCACTTTGACTCGGACCGGAAAAGTGATATGATTTATTTCACAGTTTCTGATCTGCTCGAGTGGAGTTTGGAGGTGAGACTAGATCCATCTGAAAGTAGACTCCAAGAGCGTTCCAACGAGTACTCACGGGTCCCGAGAAGCCTTCTGGATCAAAAGTTATGGCCGTTTGAAGTTGACTTGTCAAGCTGAATCCGAATTGATCTGGAGACCGAATTGGATTCCAAAACCTGTCCAACTTGAACCCTTGCTTCAATTGGTTCCAAAGTGATGTGGTGCTATAAATATATATTTTCATCTTTAGGTAGCATCATATTTTCATTTAAAATGTGTTGAAGTTGAAGAAACGAATTCACCTTTAGTTCAATCTTGATATTGGCCGCTATGGTCGTACGTGTTGGTGACGTGGTCACATCATTCTCCCCTTCTTGACAGAAAACCATCCTCGGTTTTAACATAGGTGTACCGTCACGTATTGCATGATCTTGATCATAAATCTTGGTACATGATAACGAACGCAACAAACTCTCATTATGTAATATCATAAGTTGTTTATCAAATAATGTAAAATCTCTTTGAAACGAGCTCACCTCATAATTTAAGTGACGCGTAGGAGCTCTTGTAATTGGAACAACAGGTATAGCAAATATGGTTGTATCCATAGGGTACATGTTCTTATCATCCTTCCCTTCTTGCAAATAAAGCCGTCCTCGGCTTTTGATAAGCTGAAAATATGGTAACAAAGAAGCCAAGGTGTATGCATGGTATATATATATGTCATCTGTTTTAACAGTTCTTCGTTGTTGCACAATTAGTGCTATAAAACAACAGCGATCATAAAAGCTCATTATATTATTAACCCAAGAGTAATCATATATGTTAATGAGCAATTCAAAATTTCTCACACAGTAATTATTGCAACTTGTTTTGCAAATGTAAGTCAAGCATTTATGCAATTCAAATCTTTGACGTTGTAAACATGTAGTGGTGGCACATATGGGCAAAACTACAACTTTTGGAATCAAGCAAAGTTCATCCATATAATCATATCTCAATCGAACCATAGCAAATTCATCTAACAAGGGTGAAGAGGCTTGTATGTTCTGTCATAATTCATCATCTTTATTCAGATTATCCATACTAGATAGTGCAAAAAGCAATGAACACATAGGCATTGGATGAGTACTAAATTTTACTTCCCTCTCACATTGAACATGATTCACCATACAAGAATTGTTGTTCCAAACAGCAAGTTTTAATTCATCCACGTGATCGCAAGTTATGCATATTCGATATACAAGAAATTGATTTTTCACACCATAATCTCCAATCAAATTAAACTTATATCCAAGGGTGTAGGTACTAAATAAGAATTTCGAACATGCAAGTTCAGAAACTTTCTCCATAGCATGTGACAATTTCATAGGTAGATCCAACATGATGTAACACAATGAATTAGCAGGAGAAATTCTAGTCAAAACTTCTTTATGTGTTATTAATTCGACATGTGCAAAATTATGAGAATTTAGATCAGCACATGGTTCATTTAAGTCAACACAAGGAACATCAGAAGATTGCACTATAGTAGGTATATACTCACAAGATTGCTCTATATCTTGTTGTAGCACCAAATCAATACCGTGAGCGATGATAGCACCATGTTCTTTACCTTTTTGGCTCTCCTCAGATGATGTAAGTGCATCCATCTCCTTATCTTCATTCTCAACCAATGGGATCAGTGATTCAATCAGCTCATGCTCCTCTTCGGCATGGTTCTCAACTACCTCTCGAGAAAAACAGCAACAGGATTTTTCAGGCTGAAACTTTGAGACTTCGGATTTTTGGCTAAAAAGAAGGTTTGCTCTCAATCTTTTTGATCCAAGACCTTACTACAACATACTAAATAGTAAGGGGACCTTGGGAAACAAGAGAATCAAACCAAGAAGCAATAATTTCAGATTATGGGTAAAAATCTGAATTTTTGCAAGATCCGAGCCAAAAATCAAATTACTCCCCAACCGTTGATCCTTTGGCCATGAAACTTTGAGGATAGGTATTGGATACCCTCTGGACCCTCCATGCTTAATTTCAAGCCATCTCAACAAGGGAATCAAGCGTAGCACTAAAACCCTAGAAATGCAACCATGAACAGAGGAAGGCCAAAACCAAAATCTGAGATTAAAATGAAGTTTGCTCTTGGGAAACTTGATCAAATGATCTTGAGGCACTCTCCCATCACTGAGCAACCCATTGTGGCACTCCTAAGCAACTAACAACAAGAAACACAAAAGGTCAAGAAATCATTCAAAGAGAGGAACGAAGAACAGAGAAGCACGAACACAGGATAAACTCCAGATTTTCATTCCATGAACAAGAGATACAAAGAGCTACGTCCCCATACGCATGGACATTAGAACAAGAGGAATGATTACATGGATCCTCAACTCATCCTCTCCCTCTCCATCTCAAGAACTCACACAACCCTACATGCTTGAGAAGGAGGAGACACACTCTGTTCTACCACACACAGAGACAAGCATTGAAGGGAGACATGCTCTGTCCCTCTCCACCAACTATCCAACCACTAAAGAGCAAAGGAGAAACAACCTCCCAAAGCCTCTTTTGACTACCAAACCCTAATTCCTTCCAAGTGTTCAAGTGGGCATGCAGCCCCTCCTCTCTTTTTATAGCACTTGGCTAACGGGTCTCCGCCCCGTTACACCCGCTACGTCCAACGGAGCCCGCTCCCGCTTGTGCAGCCTTGCGAATTTCCCGATTCGCCCCTCCTGCACCTTCCGGGAAGCTTCCGCGCTCCTTGTCTCGCACGCCTCGCAACCACCTCGAGTCCACGTCGTCCTCGACACCTCCCGACTGTTCTGACCTCAGCGCCACCTGCGCCTAGTCCAGTCCTCCGTGTCTCGCCACGACTCCACTCGACGTCCTGCAGCCACACACACAAGAAAACACGTCAAATAGCACCGCTCGATACATGAAAGCGTAAATACCATCATACTTACCACAAATGAAGTCCAAACCTGTCAAATCAAAGAATCAGCGTCCTAATCCCATATGACCAAGTTTGACCAAAGTCTGACCGAGCCCATTGCACCACGCAACGTCAAGGTCCGAACAACCCAAACCAAACTCGACTATCCTAAACCCTTGTCAATTACTCATCATTCACATGGAGTCACGACCACCTGGTCTCTCAATCTCCCCCTTGATGAGTATATTGACAAACTCAGAAAAAGTATGAAGTTGAGTTTGATTTTGAAGAAGAATCCAACATAGTCCAAAGAAGAGAATGAAGCTAATGACCATGTCGATAGAAGGAACACTAGAGCAACAACTGAAAGAGCAAATTGATCTCCAAAGCTCTAAACTGTTCCCAACAGACTTTTTCTTCTCTATTCTCCCCCTTTTGGCAATAAACACATCAAGATGCAAAAGAGAGAATAAGATATTACAGTGGATGAATATGGCTGAAGTTTGTTTTTATTAAGCATTTGGAGCCATGAGAATTATCCATAATGACCAAAATGTAATACACCAAGCCATAACTCAATAAGACGCTATCTAGATCATGACAACATATATATAAGCCAGCTAGAGCACATAGATGACAATCTGAAATGTAATGCATTTAGAGAGCAAGTCAAGTCATCAATGAGCAAAGTCTAACTAGAGATATCCAAGGATGATGCAGGCCATGTCAATAAGCTAAGCGGAACAAGGAACTACTATTGAGACCAAATAGAGTGCTAGAAGCTCAAGATTAAAACATTGGTTAAAGTACTTTGATTCTTTTGTAGTTTAAGCAAAATGAGCACAAATGATATCTTTTCTTTTCAAACTCAAGGTTGTTGACAACCAGATTTTTGTTTTTATCATGTGCTAGACCTCAAGCCTTATGCGACTACTCCAAGCAATGAGCTTAAGAAGATAGTCTAGGTCATCCAAAACTCCCCCTAAGTTCATGCCAAGTGCAATGGCAAGCCGTCTCATAGGAAAGAATTGGTGAGATCAGTTTTTTCGCACATAAAAAGAGATCTTTTGCATTTTAACAAGTTGTACTAACTCATGTATCATCAAGAGACTAAAATAGCTCAAACTATGGCTCAATATAGATTCAACGCTCTACTCATCCTATTTGACATGGCATGAATCATAAAGGGATAGCTCAAGAAAGACTAAACTCAAATGCTAGCATGACAAGTTTAATTTAAGTTGATCAATTTTACTTAGCTTATCATGGCAAATGCTAGTCTACACATATGAAGTCATGATAAATTTAGCAAGCTAAGCACAAGTCATGGCAAGGTGTAAAGCATTGAAGCATGTCATAACAGGATAATAATCAAGACTCAATGCAGATTGATTATAATGCTAGAATGCTGAAAATGCAAGAAAGACCAGCTCCTCCTCAACATTAGATGCAACTTTTAGTTCAAGTTGAGTTATGTCATAATTAATCTCCAGAAGCTCCCAATTGAACTCCCCCTGAACCTAAGCAATAAGATCGAGAAGCTGGGAAAGCAAACAGAAAATAGGCAGTCCTTAAAGCATAGATAAGATATAGAGGATACTATGGCTCAGACTGACTCTCATCTACCCCATATGACACTAGGACTATTAGACCGGTAATCTACCTCACTAGGGAGCAAACACGTACCCTGTCTACCAAAGGGCGGCCCGGCCCTTGCTAGAACCTGAAAGCAGTGAGTGGGCTCAACCTAGTAAGAGAAGAGAAGCGGCTAATAGAGCAGAATCCTAGGTCACAAGATAAGAGCAAAGAGTCTAAATAGCTAGACGAGAAGACCACTCTAACCTATGCTGGAAGGACTAAACCCAAAGCACCCGCAAATGCAATGCAACAGAAATGAGACAAAAGCATAATCAAATTAGCAAAGCAGTAAAGCACAAAGCTCCCCCTCACTATAGTCCATAAGGACAAACCACCCCAAGCTCTCCCCGTAGAGTTGAAAACCTCGAACTGTCCAAAGGCTTGGTGAAGATGTCAGCCAACTGGTGGTCACTCTCCACAAACTGGAGCACTATATCACCCTTCTCTACATGGTCTCTAAGGAAGTGATAGCGAATATCAATATGCTTGGTCCGAGAGTGCTGCACTGGGTTCTTAGCGATGTTAATCGCAGAAGTGTTATCACAAAAGAGTGGAACACTGTCTAAGGCTAACCCAAAGTCCCGCAGGTCGAAACCATCCAAAGTACTGCTACAACAATCGGCTGCAGCAACGCACTCGCCTCTGCAGATGGACTATGCAACACCGGATCGCTTCCTCAAGACCAGAAAGCGAGAAGTGCCAATGAATTGGCAGTGCGAAGTGCTCTTCCTATCTATCCTACACCAATGAAGTCGCATCCGAAAAGGCTCTCAAGAAAAGACAGATGAGGAAGAGTACCGGATACCATAGTCAATGGTAGCTCGAAGGTACCGAAGATGCGCTTCACCGCTGGCGGTGAGATACGCGAGAGAAGCTCGAAAACGAGCACACGCACACACGGAGAAGTGTATGTCCGGTCTCGAGGCGATGAGGTAAAGAAGGGAGCCGATCATACTTCGAACTCTTTCGATCAACGGCTCGCCATCCTCATCCAGGTCAAGATAGGTCAGAAGCCATGGGAGTTGACACCGCTTGCCATCACTCATATCGAAGCGCTTCAGGAGGTCACGAGTGTACTTTCCTTGATGAAGAAATGTACCCTCCCGAGTCTGCTTGATTTGGAAGCCAAGGAAGAAAGTCAACTCACCCATCATACTCATCTCAAACTCGGTGCTCATGACATCCGAGAACTGAGAAACCAGAGTATGGGAAGAGCCGCCAAAGATAATGTCATCGACATAGATTTGGACGAGCAGAAGGTCAGCGCCATGCCGGCGGATGAACAAGGTCTTATCAACTTTACCCATCTCAAAACCATGACTTAACAAGTAGGACTTAAGCCTCTCATACCAAGCTCTAGGGGCTTGCTTAAGTCCGTACAAAGCTTTGGAAAGCTTGAAGACATGGTTTGGGTATTTGGGGTTTTGAAACCAGAGGTCACGGACGTAGACCTCTTTCTCAATAAGGCCATTGAGAAAGGCACTCTTGACGTCCATTCGTAAAGCTTGAAACCCTTAGAAGCCGCAAAGGCAAGCGAGATTCTAATGGCTTCAAGTCTAGCTACGAGGGCAAAGGTCTCTCAAATCTGGACCTCAACACGGGAGAACCCCGAGCTACCGTCTAGCCTTATTTCGAATAACCACTGCATCCTCGCTTGCTTGTTCTTGAACACCCACTTAGTCCCAATAATATTGTGACTCGTGGGGCTCGACAAGCGACTGCACCTTGTTCCTCTCGAAATTTTCTAGCTCTTCATGCATGGCATTGACCCAAGACTCATCGATAAAGCATGAGAAACATCTTTGGGCTCAAAGGAGGCAATGAAAGCGAATGGAGACAGAATTGAGATAAGCGATTTTGAGCGGTAACACGCTCGAAAAGGTCTCCAATGATCCGCTCAAGGATGAGCTTTACGATATGTCTAGGAGGTCCAGATGAGATGAAGAAGTGGCCTGCACTCGTGAGCGCACGAGGTAGGAACAGAGCCACTAGCTCCGAAGAGCGAAGGCATGGGCTGATCACCTCGAGGTGCGGTGGAAGACGACACCTCAAGGGGTGGATGAGGGACAGGATCAGGTAGACAACCATCGTCTCCATCGTCCTCATCATCCACAAAGATGGTCTTGGACTACTCTAAAGAACCTGAGATATCAGGCCTAGTCCCCGGACTAGCCTCGTCGAAGGTCACCTCACAAGACTCTACCATTTTGCTAGACTCGCAGTTCCAGACCCTATAAGCCCGCGAAGAAGTCGAGTAGCCTAGAAAGATCCCATCACAAGAACGTGACTCGAACTTATCTAGGTTCCCAGACTTCAAAACAAAGCACTTGCAACCAAACACACGAAAATGAGAAACACCGGGCTTTCGCCATATCTCACCATAAGAAGTGCGGTGCAAGTGTGCCTCGAAAAACACGATTTGAGACATGGCACGTGGTGGCTATAGCCTCACCCAAAACTTCCGCGGTGTAGAGTACTCATCAAGCATCGCCCGGCCATCTCGACTAAGGTACGGTTCTTCCTCTCCACAACGCCATTCTCGCTGAGGGACGTATGGAGAAGAGAACGGTGCTCTACACTGCCTCACCACAGAAACTCTCAAAGTAGGAATTCTTGAACTCCGTGCCATTGTCATGCGGATCGCTCGTAAGGCACCGGAAGCTCAACGAAAGCCTACTAAAAGACCTCGAAATACGAAACGCCTCATCCTTCGAGGCTAAGAAAAACACCCAAGAATACCTCGAAGTCATCGACCACGACAAGAACATACCACTTCCTCCCGCCGATCGCACTCGAGCCGGTCCAATCGTGTCCATGTGGAGCAATTGTCCGGTGCATCGGTCATAGTAATCGTGGACCGGAGGGTGAGAAGCAACAACCATCTTGCCGTGCCGGCATGGAGCGCAAACAAGATCTTTGACCATCTTGAGTTTCGGCAGACCACGAATGAGATCGTGGCCGCTAACTCAGGTCAAATGGTCAAATCCAATATGACCAAGTCTCCTATGCCAGAAGGAAAGGTCGCGGGACTCAGAAGCAACTAAACACCTGAGAGGATCACCAGAAGACTCAGAAAAATCAGCACGAAAGATCCTCCCATAACGAGAAATCCCGCAAACCAGACTACTCGAAGAATCAAGAATTTTGCAAGCATTTTTCTTAAAGCTCACCTCGAAACCGTCATCGGTAAGCTGAGAGACTGAAAGCAAATTATACTGCAGCTTACTAACCAAAGCTACATCTTTCAAAATGAAAGAATCATTAACGCGCACTGTACCTTTGGCGATGACGCGCCGGATGAAGCATCTCCGAAGGTGATCGTCTCATTACCGGAGCACGGGCAAGGGAAGAAAACTAACGGAGTCTCCGGTCATGTGTCGTGAACACCGAGTCTACAAGCCAAACCTTTCCTTCCTCGCCCGCGAACTCGAGTCAAACAGAGTAAAGTATCGCTTGGGTAAATCAAGAGTGATTTTGGCACCCAATACGAACAACACGCCGAGCGATGAAGTCATCAAGCACGATCGACCTCTATCTACCCTACGCTCTCGTGACTCAAAGAAGCGTAAGGTCCGTGAGCGGACTGGAAGCTGCGGGTCCGATCGCTACGGAGAGCGAGTCAGAACACCGGCAACACGCTGATCACGCCGCGGGTAGCTATCTCGATGGAAGAAATGAGATCTATCCTCAGGACGACGGAAGACACGATCAGAGGCAGCATGAGGACGGAAAACAGAAAACTCGGAAAAACCAAGTCCTCTATGCTGCCTAAACTCCGCAACAGAGCAAACCTAGACCTCGTGTTGGTCTTAGGTGTACTCGTGATCCGGGCTGACCACGAATACCCTAAGAGACTCAACACGGTCTCTACGCGCGATCTTGGCGCGCCTGAAGCATCTCTCGATCGAGTGCCCATCCTTCTGACAGAAGATATAGTGGTACTTCACCTTCTGAGAGGTGGGAGTAGCACGAAGAGGCTTCGCCTTCTGAGAGGCCGAAGCAACAGGTGGAATCACCTTGTCGTCGAGATCCCTTGGACAAAGCCCGCTGATTTGAATTTAACCTCGTCAGACCTGGGCTCAACCTCGATCACACCTCCTAAGATAGGTCGGAGAATAGCAGGAGGATGCTTCCTCATATCCTCATAGAAATCATATCCTAGACCTTGATTGAACTTGCAAATCTTGGATTGGTCTAGAATAAGATTAAGCTTCTTCTTGCCGCCTACAAATCTCTCGAGAGTGTTCATAAGGTACTGACACTCCCGAAAGAGAGAGGTGCAAGAGGAGCAGGGGGAAGAGGGAACATCAGGAGGTAAGGGAGCAGATGAAGAACCAATAGCAGAGGGAAGAATGGCTTGTGCACGCACAGCCGACTCTGAATGGGCAGTCCTACTGCTAGCCAGTTGGTTCACGTTCCTAGGCGTCTCCACCTTACCCCGGGCTTCTCCTCTTCTCAAAGACAGCATAATACAAGCAGAAGGTTGCTTCTCTAATAAGTCCTTAGTTAGCTTCACACATTTTTCATCCAATGCAATTAAGTCAATTTTTAGTTTATCACAATTTTTGCATGGTGAGCTAACAGGATCCTTAGAAACATACTGAGCCAACTTCCTATCATGATCAATCATATCTTGAAACTGTTTGGAGACAGCTTCAAGTTCAGCAGTTAATTTAGGACAGTTTAAGCATGAATCAATCGGCTCAAGTAAAGAAGCTTGTAGTTCAGCAATTTTATGATCTGCCCATTTTAAATTCATCTTCAAGTTATAGCAAGTTTCACAAGACTCGGGCAGATCAAGGAGCATGGCATAAGGTCCTCTAGCAGCAATGTCCTTATCCTCACATGAGGTGGGAGAAGTAGTCTCATCAGTAGTAAGTAGGGTAACAAACATCCTACTCAACTCTAAATCAGCAAGCAGACTAACATTCTCCACCTTAACAATATCAAGCTCGGAGGACACACTATCATGCGAGGTCCTTAATTTCTCCATATCAGCCAGCAAAGCAGAGCATGTATCACAGTCGTCACGGGAGGGAGCAGATATAAGAGAAGTAAGCTCCCGTGACAGTCTATCTACTTCCTTCTCCAACTCGCTACACTTAGCCCTAGCTCTAGCATGAAAGCCACCTAGCTTAAGGAAAGAATGATTAAGCTGGTCGTAAGTGGGGCATACCTCGTCCGAGTCGGAGTACAGCTCGCTGTCGCTGAGTTTGCCCTCGAGGGCCATGAAGCACATGCCGGAGAAGTCGTCGCCGCCATCCTTGGGCTCTTGGTCACCGTCCCGTCGTCTTCACTCCATCCCTCCACCTCGCTGAGGTCGAGGTCGTCGAAGGCGGTGAGGACGCGGTGGAAGAGCTTCTTGGCCTTCCCGAAGTTGCGGAACTTCTTCTTTCCCGGAGCAGGTGCTGAAGGCTTCGTGTTGCGGTTCTTGTCGGTGTAGTCGTTCTTGCCTGAACCGCCGTAGTCACCTTTACCCTTCCCAAGCTTGGGGCAGTTTGCTCGGATGTGGTTGGGGCCACCACACTCGGCGGATGACTGGTCCTCCTCTCTTCTCGCTCTCCTACCCTTGTAGGCATGGGAAAACCTTCGGCTAGGAGGGCCACTGATCATCCGCAGTCGCTCTAACCGATCATCGCTATGTCACGAGAGCAGCAAGGAGAAACCGCAAGAAGACTCGTAAGAGAGACCGAAGCTGAATCGATCGGTGACCAAAGCCATCGATCGTGACTTCGACCTCACGAGACAACGTCAATCTCGTGAGTCTTGAGGCGCGAGTACAGCGCGTCAAGAGTCAAGGTCGAGAGGTCTGTCGTGTCTTTGATGGTGGTCACTTTCATCTCCCACACACGCAGATCGAGTGCCGTGAGCATCTGACGAGCGTTGTCCGAGTCGGGGTATGTGAGACCGACCGCTCGGAGGTTGCTCAAGATTTTGTGAAATCGCGAAAAGCACTCGTCCAGGGACTCACTAGCAAGCATCTCAAATTTGTTGTATTCGCGCTTGAACTGGTCCTGTCGAACCGTCTTAATCTGGGTGGTGCCCTCATGGTATGCGTCGAGGGTCACCTGGATGTCGAGGTGGACGACAGTGAGATATGCGATCAAACTCGCTACGACTCAAACCACGGATGATGATGTTCCTTGCCTTTGCATTTGCCTCAACATCAGCCATGTTCCCGGCATTGATGTTCTCATCGGCAGAACAACAAAGCGACCTTGACCTTGCGCCAGATGGCATACCCCTTAGCCTGGATGTATGTTTCCATTCGGCTCTTCCAGAAGGGGTAATCGATGCCATCGAAAACGGGCAGCTTGGTCGAGTACTTGTCTGTCGCCATGGCTCTTGAGACCGGTTAAGATCTATTGATTAGAGCTAACCGGCTCTGATACCAATTGTAGGACCAAAATGGCGACAGAGGGGGGGTGAATGTCGCTCTTTTAAAAATCGCCCCCAACAAATATCTTCTTCTCCAATAGCTATGGGAGATATGAAGGAGAAAATAAGCCCTCACTGGAAATCACAGAGATAAGGAAAAACTAGGCCCAGAAAGAAGCAATCAAGAAAAACAAATTCAGCGCAAGTCTGGCTGCAAGCGGTAGTACCGCTGGACCGAGCGGTAGTACCTCTCCAGGAGCGGTAGTACCTCTCGAGAAAAACAGCAACAGGATTTTTTAGGCTGAAACTTTGAGACTTCGGATTTTTGGCTAAAAAGAAGGTTTGCTCTCAATCTTTTTGATCCAAGGCCTTACTACAACATACTAAATAGTAAGGGGACCTTGGGAAACAAGAGAATCAAACCAAGAAGCAAGAATTTCAGATTATGGGTAAAAATCTGAATTTTTGCAAGATCCGAGCCAAAAATCAAATTACTCCCCAACCGTTGATCCTTTGGCCATGAAACTTTGAGGATAGGTATTGGATACCCTCTGGACCCTCCATGCTTAATTTCAAGCCATCTCAACAAGGGAATCAAGCGCAGCACTAAAACCCTAGAAATGCAACCATGAACAGAGGAAGGCCAAAACCAAAATCTGAGATTAAAATGAAGTTTGCTCTTGGGAAACTTGATCAAATGATCTTGAGGCACTCTCCCATCACTAAGCAACCCATTTTGGCACTCCTAAGCAACTAACAACAAGAAACACAAAAGGTCAAGAAATCATTCAAAGAGAGGAACGAAGAACAGAGAAGCACGAACACAGGATAAACTCCAGATTTTCATTCCATGAACAAGAGATACAAAGAGCTACGTCCCCATACGCATGGACATTAGAACAAGAGGAATGATTACATGGATCCTCAACTCATCCTCTCCCTCTCCATCTCAAGAACTCACACAACCCTACATGCTTGAGAAGAAGGAGACACACTCTGTTCTACCACACACAGAGACAAGCATCGAAGGGAGACATGCTCTGTCCCTCTCCACCAACTATCCAACCACTAAAGAGCAAAGGAGAAACAACCTCCCAAAGCCTCTTTTGACTACCAAACCCTAATTCCTCCAAGTGTTCAAGTGGGCATGCAGCCCTCCTCTCTTTTATAGCACTTGGCTAACGGGTCTCCGCCTGCTACACCCGCTACGCCCAACGGAGCCCGCTCCCGCTTGTGCAGCCTTGCGAATTTCCCGATTCGCCTCGCACCTTCCGAAGCTTCGCGCTCCTTGTCTCGCACGCCGCAACCACCTCGAGTCCACGCCGCCTCGACACCTCCCGATCGTTCGACCTCGGTGCCACTGCGCCTAGTCCAGTCCTCCGTGTCTCGCCACGACTCCACTCAACGTGCTGCAGCCACATAGACAAGAAAACACGCCAAATAGCACCGCCGATACATGAAAGCGTAAATACCATCATACTTACCACAAATGAAGTCCAAACTGTCAAATCAAAGAATCGCGCCCTAATCCCATATGACCAAGTTTGACCAAAGTCGACCGAGCCCATTGCACCACGCAACGTCAAGGTCCGAACAACCCAAACCAAACTCGACTATCCTAAACCCTTGTCAATTACTCATCATTCACATGGAGTCACGACCACCTGGTCTCTCAAGTAGATTTGCTCGTCTCGGATGCGTGTGATGGTGGTGAAGGTGCTGCTGAACGCGCCCTACTCACAGAGGGGGCAACAGCTCGACAAACAGGAGGTGAGGCTGTCTTGGCTTGCCTAGGCGTCGATTTTGATGTAAACATACTTTTAAAGTTGCTCCTTGTCTTTTGTTGCCTACCCTGCAATTCTTTTTCTGCCAAACAAGCAAGCTGGAACAATCTATTGATATCGTTATACTCTTTGTAATCAATTATGTCCTGAATTTCACGCCTTAAGCCCCCATAAAAACGATCCATCTTATCCTCCTCATCTTCTACAACATTACAACGCAACATGCCTATTTATAGTTTTTGATAATATTCCTCGACAGATTTATTACCTTGGTCTAAGCGCTGCAATTTTTTATGCATTTCATGTTTAAAAGCAGGAGGAACAAATCTAGCACGCATAGCTACCTTCAATTTATCCCATGTTTTAGGTGCTAAAGCAGAATTAACTACATGAGTCCACCAAATGATAGCACGATCTTTAAATTCACTAGTAGCCTGTCTGACTCTATGCACTTCAGGAACTAGATGGGCATTAATTTTTTGTTCAACTGTCATCTCCCAATCTAGATAAGTTTCAGCATCATAAGTACCCGCAAAAGATGGTATGGTAAATTTGACTTTAGCAAATGGTTCATCTTTAGCACGAGCATTGTGGTGCTGAAAATTAGTACCTCCCATACCGTGACGGTTTTGATGCAGCTCCGGCGTCACAGTTTTGTCTCTCATTATCATCTCCCTTCTCGAGATCTAGGCCTGCATAGTGATCATACTCGCGTCCATTGTTTGGCGGCCGATTGACCATTCTTTCAATACGTGCAATACTCTCATTGATGGCGCGCTGCAATGTATCTGTCGTAGCTTGAAACTTCCTGTCAAAGTCCTCAATAATGGTAGTGTGTTGTTCATCCAAGAGCGTCATGAGCTCTCCCTTTAAAACACACTTTTAATCATCAGACGACTCACCTGTCATGGTTAGTAGAAAACAAAAGACAAAACAAAGGTATTATCTCTATCAACTACTAGGTGGTGGAAGGTGGAATCACACATTTTCAAACGTCTTACCACACTCTTACAAGTGTTCTTACCAATGCAGCAGGTGGTACAACCGGTGGCTGGTTCGTGATACCATGTCGAGCGTGGGTACGATTGCAAGAGGAAACCTGTTCTGATCAAGAGTAAGTGTAGCTTGGAAGGCACAATATGGTAGCAATGGAGAACAATCAGTTAATTTCAGAATTGCATAGAATTGAATTATAGTTCGTATCTAGCACTTAGCCTATGTTGCTTATCAACCAAGAATGGAAGAAGGCTAAACACAAGTGTATGACAATGTGTAGGAGTGGTAAATACAAGATAATTCAATCCAATGCAATCTGGAATTGAAGAACACAAGGATTGACCCAAAACTGAAGATTTCTGTCCACTGGACAACACGTCGGTATTTTGGCCTTAACTTTTTGTCAGATGCCTCTTTGTACTGATTCTTTTTTCCTCTATTTTTTGACGGCTTTTTCTACAGATTTTCTTTTGGGCACAGAAATTCGCACAAAAATCACAAATTGTTGCAGATGCAGATTCAAAGCTGACTGTTGCAGACTGTTGACTGTTGCAGATTCAAAGCAGATAATTGGGTCAACTTTCACCGCACATATCTCTTAACTGCCTTGCTGGAATGACGTGAAATTTTACAGATAGATGGATAACAAATTTTTTAATCTAATGGCGGTGGTATCACTCAAAAATAATCTCGGAATCAAAAGTTATGACGTTTTTGGTGGCGGCTGCAGAGAAAGGAAAAATCAGCCGAATTTGGAAATTAGGGTTTGGGGTGGGAAATTTTTCTTTTGTTTGGATTTTTGATGGAACAAAGATATGACCAGCAACTAGACAATGCTATGACGGACAAAAATTCAATTTAGCAAACCAAAACTAACAGATTGAAAAGCACAATGGGGTTTGGACAGCGGAATTAACTCTTTTTGTGGGGCAATTTTTTTTCCGGACTATAGGAAATAAAAACCAATCTACTAACTAGGGTTACAAGAATTACCTCACGGGCAACCGTTGCTCTGATACCAACTGATGTGACGATGGCCCGATCTTCCAAGAGGTACTGATAAGTCGATTGTGGAGATCTCGACGTTGATGATCCAAAGGCTCCGAACAAAACAGATCGAACCCCTCGCAATCACTACACCACTGCTCCGTTGGTTATCAACCGTGCCGAACACGGTTGACCACGCCAAGAAGGCTATCTCCTGCAAGCGAAACGAGAACACAAGCAAGAGAGTTTAAGATGCAATCTGAAATTGCAAATAGTGTTTAAGTTCACAAGTTGGGGTTCCTCAATCGAACATGCGGTGAAGCTGTTAAGCAGAATAATCTCTTAAGAAAAACCCAAGAAAAACTAAAGGGGTGCGACCTCCTTAAATAGGGGAGGGGGAAGCCCCACTTATCTAATGAAAAGGGATGTGGCACTATTTACGGTTACTGTTCACACAGCCGTGGTACTGTTCATGTGAACAGTACTGGCCCAAATAGCCCAAGTTACAAGGCCCTCGGCCCACTTTGACTCGGACCGGAAAAGTGACATGACTTATTTCACAGTTTCTGATCTTCTCGAGTGGAGTTTGGAGGTGAGACTAAATCCATCTGAAAGTAGACTCCAAGAGCTTTCCAACGAGTACTCACGGGCCCCGAGAAGCCTTCTGGATCAAAAGTTATGGCCGTTTGAAGTTGACTTGTCAAGCTGAATCCGAATTGATCTGGAGACCGAATTGGATTCCAAAACCTGTCCAACTTGAACCCTTACTTCAATTGGTTCCAAAGTGATGTGGTGCTACAAATATATATATTTTTATCATTAGGTAGCATCATATTCTCATTTAAAATGTGTTGAAGTTGAAGAAACGAATTCACCTTTAGTTCAATCTTGATATTGGCCGCTATGGTCGTACGTGTTGGTGACGTGGTCACATCATCCTCTCCTTCTTGACAGAAAACCGTCCTCGGTTTTAACATAGGTGTAGCATCACGTATTGCATGATCTTGATCATGCATCTTGGTACATGATAACGAACGCAACAAACTCTCATTATGTAATATCTTAAGTTGTTTATCAAATAATGTAAAATCTCTTTGAAACGAGCTCACCTCATAATTTAAGTGATGCGTAGGAGCTCTTGTAATTGGAACAACAGGTATAGCAAATATGGTTGTATCCATAGGGTACATGTTCTTATCATAATGACTCTGTTAGTACTTGGTGCAAAATGAGCTGTTTATTCCTCAATTTCAGATTGCCTCTATTTAGCTCATTCCTTTGTTTGCATTAAGTCACATTGATCTTTACGTGTGTGTTCATACACTTTACTTAAACTTTTTGGATCAGCACTTAGCCAAAGTATTCTAGTTTGGACTATTACTTAACTTAACAACACCAAGAATTTCAAATTGCATAAGTTGTTATTTTCCCTCCAAGCTCCACATACAAGCTATTGTTATAACAATGCTTGTGCAATTGAATTCGCTTAATCTATCACCTTGTGTTGTCTACCGTCACGAAAGTGCGTGCAGCTCTTCAATTCCATCAAGGATGCATAAGAACTTCGGTTGGTAAGAGAAGGTGAGGTTGAGTGAATTCCACAAATAAATCTTTCCACATTCACATGCATAGATTTTCTTGTTGCATGCGCTAATCATGGCAAGAAAAGAAGGAGAACAAGCATATGTGACCAAGGCGGACCTTGAGAAGCTCACAAATGATCTCAACAATTAGTTGAATGACAACATGAGTGTCTTGAGGAGGGAGATACTAGAGGAGCTTCGCAAAGAATGGGGCCTAGTTGGCGTCCATGACGGAGGTGTTTAGCTTGACAAGACCGATGAGGAGAGGGCTGCACGGTTCGCTAGAGAAGCTCAAGCAGACCGAGCTGCTGCCAACGCAGTTCGACCACCCTTTCCCGGGCGTGGGGGAGGTTTTTGGTTACTGACCATGGCCAATGGAGAGGCCGTGGCTATGGGCGTGGCGGTGCTGCCCACAATGAGAACTTCGATGACGACTTTTGGCTACACCGCAACGACAACTACCAACACCATGGCCGTTGTCATGATGGCCCGTGCATGGAGGAGAAATTTAGGAAACTCAAATTCACTATTCCCAAATTTGAAGGTGCTTCCAATCTAGATGCCTACCTCACATGGGAGCTCAAGGTAGATAAAATCTTCCGGCTGCACAATTATTCGGAGGAGAAGAAACTACACATGGCATCACTTGAGTTTGATGGGTATGCATTGATTTGGTGGGAGCAAGTGTTGAACCAAAGAGAAGAGAATGGAGAACCTCCAATTACATCGTGGGCTGAAATGAAGCAAGAGCTAAGAGCACGTTTTGTTCCTAACACTTATAAATGTGATTTTTTTGATAAACAGTAGAATTTGAGACAGGGAGGTCACTCGGCGGAGGAATACTACAAGGATATAGAGCAAGCCATGATTAGGTCACGTGTGCACAAAGATGAAGAGCAAACACTTGCATGTTTTCTGTTAGGTCCAAACAAAAACATTAAACGCAGTGTGCAATATCAGCCCTATAATACTGCTGTTGATTTGGTGCATCCAGCGACCAAGACGGAGAAGTAGTTATTAGAAGATTTAAAACCAGCACCAAGGACAGCATCTTTCAATTTGAAAGCTCCATCATCATCATCAACTAATGCCACAAAAGCACATTTCAATTTGGGACGAGGTACATTTTCAGCTAGTACTAATTCAAGTACTATGCTTGTTCTTTCTCAATTGCAAAAATAGCACTGTTGTGGGGGTGGCCCAACCCCCCGCGACTGGGCCGTGCAACTAGTCCAACATGTAATAGGCCCAATAGTATAGAGGAATATACCAGTGTAAATATACCAATGTACCCTTATCCCTTGTAAGTACTACAGGGTAGAATGGGAAATTCCCATTCTACCCCACTCATATATATAAACCCCCAGGAGGGGCAAAGGAGGGACATCCCCTCATGATCACCAACTCTCCAGATCTAGCTCTCCTCTTCCTCTTCTACCAATCCCCCTCTCTTTCTGTCTAGTCTGTAACTACGACAGATGGCGCCGTCCGTAGGGAGTGGGCAAGAAGTCGCGCAGGGAAGAGTCACCATCGTGAGGAAGATGCGCTCCGTTGCCGGCTGGGATACGTCCTGGCATGCTAGATTCCGATCGGCTGGAACAAAAAATGCTGTCAAGGGTAAGAAAAGGTAGATCTGTTGGATCCATCCTGCATGTTGGATCCATCCATCTTGCAGGTGAGTCCCCATGCAGATTTGGTAGATCCATCAATCCTTCGTCCACTGTTGAGTACTGCGTTGTTTCATATAAGCCTCTGTGTGGATTTGGTAGATCCGTTGATCTCTCATCCATTATTAAGTACTGTTTGAGCAGCAAAGTGTTGCGCCACTCGCCGAGCCGTGGCTTCGTCACGTCTGCACCGAGGCCAAGCGCAGCTGTTCGCATCGAGGTCCCCGTGCGCCGGCCTCCACACCAGTGGCCTCCATGCTGCCGAAGCTGCGGCTCCGACCTCTGCTCACGCTTCACTCGTCTCCGTGCTGTAAACATCAGGTCTTCTCATCAAAGGGCACTTGTACATCCATCCACCCAAACCCATGCATGCAGGAGCTTCCGTCTCTCTTTTAGCGACATCCTCGTCCAAATCCCTCGCTGGTGATGGCAAGCACTTCATCGTCTAGGTCGAGCGCTCGGAGCCCAGGCCGGGTCTCCGCTGGCCTTCGGCTCGGCAGCTTCGGCCCCCGCCGCACGCGCCTTCCCCCGATGGAGTCGGCTCCGACAGGATCGTAAGGAACTCAGCTCGGCTTCCGTGCCTCAAGGCGTCCGCACCAGGGCTCTGCCTCGCCTGTACCCCCGTCAGGGGTGAACTCCGGTGCCTGCGGGACGACGACTACTACTGTGTGTATCGCTGCGGCGCCGACAATGACCTCGTCCCCTTCACGTGCGAGGACTACGTCGAGCGCGCCTTGGCTCCGAGGTTTGCTACTCGAGCTCCACAGCTTCCACGCCTGCCTCGGCTGGATGTGCATCAACCACTTCGACACAGCACGCTCGGTGGGGTTGTGGCCTGTCTACCTCGGTGTCTTCGTCAATGTCTTCGGCTCATCTTCGCTGAGGCATCGGCAGCCTGCGCTAAGGCAAGGAGTATTCGCGTAGCTATCGCCATGCATGGTGCATGCATATCCACGTAACCATTGGGCTCAGGGAACAAACCACATGGGCCGCCTGCGTCCTGGTCATGGCGGCGGCCTTTGGCATGGAAGTCGCTGCCTTCGCCGGGCGGGACCGAGCCGGGGCGGAGGTCGCCCGTGTCCTAGTCACGGCGGCGGTTACTCCCTTCGTCGGGCGGGACCACGGAGTCCAATCGTAGTGACGACGACGGTCGCCCCAAGCACACTGCTCCGCGCCAGCGACCTTCGAGCTGGAGTCCGTGACAGCAGGTCTCCGCGTGGCGAAGTTGTCTCCGCCTGCACCTGCAGTCCGTGCTTCATCCACGCCACAGTGACGACCTCCGCCCTCCGAGCCGGAGTCTCCGGGAAGGCGAGTCCCCGCGCGGCGAGGTAGGCTCCGCCTGCACCTGCGGTCCGTGCTTCATCCACGCCGCGGCGACGACCTCCGCTTTCCAAGCCGGAGTTTCCGCGAAGGCGAGTCCCCGCGCGGCGAGGTCAGCTCTGCCTACACCTGCAGTCCATGCTTCATCCACACTGCGGCGACGACCTCCGCCCTCCGAGCCGGAGTCTCCGCAGCCTCGACCTCCGCTCGACGAAGTCCGTGCACGTGGCTCCGCCGCTGCAGCCTCCGCCTGCCTCGACCTCCGCTCGAGGAAGTCTGCGCACGAGGCTCCGCTGCTGCAGCCTCCGCCTGTCTCGAGGTCCGCTCGACGGTTCGTGCACGCGTGCCTCGCTGCTCTGCCTCCGCCGCCTCGACCTCCGCTCGACGAAGTTCGCGCGTGTGGCTCGCCGCTGCGACCTCCGCCGCCTCGACCTCCGCTCGATGAAGTTCGCGCACGAGGCTCGCCGCTGCAGCCTCCACCGCCTCGAGGTCCGCTCGACGGTTCGCGCGCGTGCCTCGGTGCTGCGCCTCTTCTGCCTCGACCTCCGCTCGACGGTTCGCGCGCGCGGCTCCATCGCGCAGCCTCCGCCGCCTCGACCTCCGCTCGGCGAAGTCTCGCGACGTGGCTCGCTGCTGACCTCCGCTGCGTCGACCTCCGCCGAGGAAGTCTGCGCGACGTGGCTCGTGTCGACCTGCATGTTTCAATCTGAATCTCTGTGAAACCACCGCACTATTCCACGGATCGAGATAGCGCCACAGTACATTGCTGCATCATTTCATACATCGCATGGACATTCACAACTCATTCAATATTACATAACGAGGTTTGAATTATGCCACGTCGGGCAATGAGTTTACATAAGGGCCGACCGTGCCAAATGTTTACATTACAAAAGTATGCCGAGGAAGCAAAAGTCAAGTAGAGCCAATAATCCACAAGCAATGATCGGGTAAAATATGTGCCGTATGATTATTACCTATGCTAAGGCAATAATTATAGGCACACTATACCTTAGTCTGACTACCTAGGACTCAAAATACGCCAGAGATGCCCAAATTCTCAACGTTGTTCCCTTCCTCTGCAGCGGGGCATCTTCATAAGCGTAGTGATCCGGGACTCCAGAATCTGGTTTGGTAATACGAGCGTGAGCACTCCAACCCCGTGCTCCGCGAGCCAACACACAGAATGCAATTAAGTAGTATGCAAGGCTTATCAAGAGAAGGCTGAGGTTATTTTGTTTTGTGTAGAGTGCTTTTGAATACAATTACTTAAAAATCTCTAAGACCTAGCATTTTTGGAACCAAAGTATAAATGTGCATCAGAATGTTTTATTACTAGTGATTTAGAGACCATCCACCTTTACATTGCCTCCATACCGTATGCTATATCTTCAGCGTTATAGCCGCTTACATTACCACTGGGACGACACCCAGGACAACACCATTTAGGGCTTCCCACTGCCCTCCGTTTTAACATTTCATTTGCCAAGATTGTTGAAATAGAACTATATCTAGTTAAGTTCCCATGTCCGCCCTTGACCGTGGGCACGGCTATTCGAATAGTTTTGACTCTGCAGAGTTTGCACACTTTACCCACAAGAGACAGTTTACTCGTTGCCCCACACGATTCCATGGACATGTGGTTGAGCAAGCCCTCACAGTAACCGTTCAAAATACCTCGCCCCGTCCATCAGCTCACCCTATGGGCCGCTCCCACTTGCGGTGGGTCCCATACGTTGTGCGGGATGTTCCCCTCCTATGCGCCTAGCAGCTGACTCCCCGTACTGCTAGCACGCCGCAGAAGAACTTCACTCACAAAGAGTGTCCCATTCAAGCCGTCACCCAGAATCGCTACTTGCACCACCACTTCTCCTCCACCGATGAGGATGACTTTCGGGGTCCGGTAAATCTACTAAGACAAGTTGTACTTTACAGACTTGTGGTTGCACTTGTTTTACACAGGAGGTCATGACAAGATTCAGTCCTTAGGGTTATCTGGGCGGTTCTACCACAAAACCACACTCTCGTGCACCCTTGCACCATACCCCCGAACCATCCGCCCAGATAAATAAGCAATTTGAGATTTTTGGGAGTATAAAATAATCATGTCCAACATATACTAGTCATTACCACCATGACTGCCCAACCAACTTTTCTCATGATTAAAAGTGATGCTTGGGCGCTCTCGCGCCCATGAGTATCTAACCAATGCTAAACATGGCATATAATTACGGACTTATTTTTGAAAGGTTACTATTATAATTTGTGCTAGGGCGACAATGTTTACGTGTTCAAATACTTCAAAGGAGGTGTGTTATTAACCAAGTACGCAATGGGATATAACTAGAATCTTAAATTAAGCATGTATTTGCATATAAAATATCAGCATGCAATTTGATAATTTAACACAAAGTAATTTGCAGAAAATGTAGGTTCAACATGATCAAAGTATTGACTCGCCTTGGTCACAGTGGGTGTTTTCTGGGTTGTCTGAAGCCTCTAGCGCTGCTGCCTCTGCCTGCTCCTCTTAAGCCTCGTAAGCTATTTTTAACGCCCGCGATAATTTGGATAAAAAGGAAAAAGGCAATCAGCAAACCAGTAAACATTTACCAAAAGACCCAAATAACTCCAACACCAAATTTCTAGTTTCATTTGTTTTGGTGCTACAGTAATCCCCTTTTGAGTAACTAAAGTTTAATCATACTCAGTTTAATATACTGCATTCTATAATTATATTTGGATGTCATGACCTAGGTTATTAATAATATCTTATAGCCTATCTTGCTAATAGTTGATTTCTATACCCTTCAATTGATGGGTCATTATTTCATGTGACATTCTCCCCTAATCACACTATTACTAAATCCTCTCTTTTGACAAGAAGCTAGAATAACTACTCATGTTACATCTATATCCAAGTGTTACCTTCTAACATATGATATATATATATATATATATATATATATATATATATATATATATATATATATCCATACTCAAGAGTCCCTAAATACCCTTAGTTGTAATTTGTAGGGATTAATACTCAAGATCTTTGCTATTTCATGTGCCATTTTAAATTATGTTTAATCACTCCTTAAATTGATTTGCTAAAGATTTACAAAGGGTTATCCACTATATATGTATAAACATAATACACATATGAATATGTATATATATGCATAACTACACATGACATTTTATGGCACATGCTTTCTATCTATCCTTGCCACAGAGCTAACTTACACCCTCACGGTCGGCTGGGGTCACTGACGCACAGTAAAAAGGGCAAAAATTAAATACCCAAAAACCCACCCGGCGCGGCGGAGCGGGGATCGAACACGCGCGCTGCCTGGTGCGTTTTTAACACCAACGCTGCTAGCCAGGAGGATTTCTCAAATGTTGCTTACTTGTACAGGGGGCTATTACCTCTTCAGGTATGCAGTAGCAGAGGCCGGGTAGAGAGAGCCAAACAGGGGAAGGCTTTGGCGGCGGGCTCGTCGGCGTGGAGGGGCCGGGGTGTCGAGACCCGAATATGCAAATCCGGACTCTCCTGTGTACTCTGCACTAGTCCAGGATCACGCTAGTGCACACAGTGTGAACAAAGATAAATATCATCTATATCACGATATTCTAAGGAAAAACCAAATTATATTGATAATCATCAGAGTACAACCTTATGGCCAAGCTTACAATAGACTAGCCCGAAGGGCTTAACAAAACTAGCAATGAAATCCAAAAGAAAGCGCAGCAACCAATCGACACGCCCACAAAGCTATCGAGTGGAGAACGGCTAATCCGCGAAGACGTCAAGTACTCTCCTTCGGAACCTCCTGCTGGCGTTACTCCTCCTCCTCAACTGAGCAACAGGGGCATAAAGCCGTGAGTACATTGGTACTCAGCAAGCCGTTTGTAACAAATGAATGCAATATAATATGCAAGGCTTACCAATGGATGGCTGAAAGGTTAATTTGCATAAAACAGCATTTGAAAATACACTAAATAGATTGAAGGCGCATTTGAAGTAAAACAATAATAAACAATAATCAAAGGAATTGAAGTAACCACTTATGGATCTCCCATCCATAAGCTAAACCAACCACTTAAGGACCTCCCAACCAACAGTGAATTAACCACCCACTGTCCAAAACTTTTTAGAAATAACTATACCTCGTGTGAAATCACCGAGCATTGTCCATGACCGAGGACGCGGCTATTCGAATAGTTTTACACTCTGCAGAGGTTGCACAACTGTACCCACACGATGCGATTAGCCTCAGCTTAAGGAAATCACAACAAGGCCTTTACAATGTTCAATTCCAACCCAATCCCGCCCGCTAGGGTTTCGCATCACACCCCCCTTGCGCCCCGTGGAATATATACGACACCCACTGACATCCCAATGGCGGAACCAGAATTGAAACATCACAAATTAATCAGCCAGGTCTGTCCCATACCAGACATGTGGTTTGCACGGTAAGACTCAGATCAACGGCGCACAAAGTTAAGTCCTTAAATGTTCTCGCGAGACTACCACATCCTCGAAGTGCTCCAACACTTCCCCTTTCGCACGATCATTCGCCCGAGTGAAAACCAATTTTGTATAACCACCGCCAATGACGCACCAACGTCACGGCACAAATTTTATAACAGTGGCACCAACCACGATTCAATATCTCATTAAGTCAAATTAATTAATCACATGCGATGATGAACCCTTTCGCAAAATAAGCAAGGCTAAGCATTCTAATCGTACCAACCCAATGTGACAAATAACATAGCATCACTAATAAAATTCCCAACCTAAGGTGACAATGGCATCAAGGTATTCCAAAATATCAAGGAGGGAAATAACCAATTGGGACGATAACTACCAATACAAGGGTTTTATAATAAAGTAGCAATGCAAGATAATTTAAAACAAAATAATTAGATAGTAGATTGCAAACTGGGTTCAACATGATCAAAGGACATGACTTGCCTTGGCCTTGCTCAGTTAGAAATTCTTGATCTTCAAATCTTGCTTCAACTCCTTCGAACGCGCGATCTAACGGGAGAGAGAACGAGACGAACAGAAGAAATAAAATTCAAATAAACTCTAAAAACTGCAAAACCAGAACTAAAAGACAGAGCTCAATTTTAGACGAGTTTAGGAAGAAGAATCGGGTCAATCGGAGTTCGGACGAAGGAGAACGAGCGATCTAAAGTTTGCCGGGGCGAGAAAATGCTGGAAATTCACAGATATTACTGTTCATCCGAGAGCAATTCTTTTGGCGAGAAAGCTAGCGCTGGCGAGAGGAGGCATGAGAGATGAATCTAACTAGCAACATGGGTTGTTAGGGACCTAAGGCACATATAGGAACTGACGGCACGCCAAACGGAGACCGTTGACGGCACGGGCGGTTACAACGACATGGGTAGGAGAGAGGAATAAAATCCGGGCACAGGACATGGAGAGGTAGGGTGAGCACGGCCTAGAACGCGGCTTGGCGAAGCTAGGAAAATTATCGGCTCGGCCAGAAACCCACCAGAGACGACGCAATCGACGTTTGAATGACGTCGGGAAGGGAAAAGGAAAAACTTAATATCTTGGTGCTCGGTGAACGAAATCTAAAACCAGTTGGAGGGTAGCTACCTGGGATGGTTTGGCACGATGTGACACGAACGGATCAGGAAAAACACCACTGGACAGATGGGGGACACGCGATGCCATTGGCGGCCATGGCGAGGTTCGGAGGCGAAAATTTGTGGAGGCTTTCTGGGGAAACGAAAGTGAGCACGGCGTAGAACGCGACGAGGCAAGTCTAAGAAAAATTACGGCAAGGGCTAAAGCTTACCGGAGGCGACGAATCAACATCGGGAAACGCTCTTGACCTAGATTGAGGAAAACTCGATTCCGGGAGATTGGCTGCACCAAAACCAAATTAACTTGGCAAGAAGGTAGATGGGACATGATGGCACAATGTGACGCGAAAGAATCACGGAGAAACTCACCGAATAGCTCGAGACACGACGAGCAAATTCGGAACCGGAGGGGCTCGGTGCCGACGGCGTCCTGGGCTTTGGGGGGACTTGGCACGGCTTGGTATGGGTTTAGGGGAGCCAGGGGGTCCTATTTATAGGCTTGGAAGAGGTAGAAACCGACTCCAATTCGTGGATTTCGGTTTGGAGTCCGTTTCAGAAAATTGGAGATAAAAGGCAAAAGGATGAACGAAACGGAACGAGACCGGTTGGGATGGATTCCTTGCGTGATTTGGCACAACTTTCCTTTTGGGAAGACATTGAGATAAGATCCGGATTGGAAGTTATGAAGAGAGAGGAAAAAGGAAGGAAACGAACAGAACTCTGGATCGATCGGGTCTCTGCGGTGGGAAGAAGTCAGATGAACAGTACCGCGCGGTACTGTTCATTCTCTCTCCTGATTTTGTTTTTTTTTTGGAAATTTTTAATTGAGCTCAAACAAACTCCGAAAAATCCCAGAAAATACAGAAAAAATTCCTTGTGACACAAGGAACACAAATAAAATATTTTTGGCAAATATTAATGTTTAATTTAATCATATTAAATCTTTTTAATTAATAAAAATTCCAATTAAGCTTTAATTAATTCCAGAAAAATCCAAATGGTGAATTTTATTTTAAAAACTTCAAAAAGGCTCTGAAAATCAGGATGTTACACGGGGAGGCTCGGGTGGTGGGCGAAATGGATTCCTTGCGTCCTCGTGAAGATGATGGAGTTGGTGGCGACGGTCGGGAGTCACCAGAGTAGGGCCGGCAGCGTGCGGTGGCGGCGGTCCAGGGAGGAGTTCGACGCCGGCGAGCTAGAAGGCCGGGGAGGCTCGGCCGACCTCTCGGTTGACTTCACGACGTCACGGAGAGGGTGTAGATGTCAGGAATCGAGAAATGGTGGTGCGGTTAGGGAGATGGCTCAGCGGCCGGACTTGGGGAAGAGAGGGGATTCTGGCGAGGAGAAGGGAAGGGAGGCCGATTGCTCTGGGGAGGAGTGAAAGGGGAGTGTTGCGGTGCGGGTGAAGGTCTTTGCCGGGTCCTCATAAGGGGCAAATTGCGCTGGCGTTGTAGGCATCGAGAACTCGCCCATTCGGTCTTTTCGGCGCGCAGCGGAGCAGGAGATGGCAGGCGGCGGAGGATCTGAGGGGAAAGGATTCGGCATGATGGCAAGGGCGACGCGCGCGGTGTAGCAGAGAGGTTGAGCTGCGCGCACGAGGGGATGGCTCGGCAGAACGGGGAAGAAAAAGAGGGTGGTGCCAGCGCGGGGAGAAAAAGAGGGCGGGGCAGGGTCACGGCGCTGGGGATCGATGGGCGAAAGTGGCAGTGACCGCTGGTCTAAAGTAGGGGTCCTCCGGTCCGTGCGCGCGAGGAGGCGGGCTGGGCTGCGGGGCGAGCGCGAGACAGTTTCGGCCCGGAGAGAGAGAAGTGATAATGGGGAAGGAGTTGGGGAGAAGAAAACAGTGCCACTGCTGCTCGGGCCCACGGTCCAGAGAGCAAAGACGCGGGTGAGGAAGGGCCACGCGCCAGGGAAAAGGAGGCGCGGCGGGTTGCTGGCGGGTGGAGGGGGTTGGGCGCGTGGACAGGCCGGCTGGCTGGTCCGGTTCAGCCAGCTAGCCGGCCCAGTTCTTCTTTTTATTTTTGGCTATCTATTTCTATGCATTTGTTTGATTGCTTTCATGTTCCTTAATTAAATTCTTTTTTTCTTACTGATGTGTTTATACACCTGTTTCACTTGTGCCCAATTTTCATTACTTTATTTATTAAGGGTTTTCTTTTGCCTTTCTCCGGGAGACCTCAAACCACACTCAGGGAAAAAAGAATCTCGACCCCGAAAAAAGAATCTCGACCCCGAGATTCAGCCTAGGTCGTGAACAAGTGCGGGTAATCTCTCTTCAGTTGGTCTTCACGTTCCCAGGTGGACTCCTTCTTAGTGTGATGACTCCACTGAACACGGCATAAGCATATAGTTTGACTTTTGGTCTTCTTCTCTACCGTGTCCAAGATCTTGATAGGTCGCTCTTTGTAAGTCAGATCACTTTCAAGCTCGACTGCTTCCAACGGAGTTTGATCTTCTGGTGCCCTAAGGCATTTCTTTAATTGGGATACATGAAAGACGTCGTGTACATCTGCTAGACGTCGTGTAGTTCTAGCTGGTAGGCTACTTCTCCTTTCTTGGCCATGATTGGGAATGGCCCAACATAGCGTGGTGCGAGCTTGCCTTTGACTTTAAACCTTCTAACTCCCTGTAGTGGTGACACCTTCAGGTAGACATAATCCCTAACTTCAAAACTTAGTGGCCTACGCCTCTTGTCGGCGTAACTCTTCTGTCTTGACTGAGCTGCTTGTAATCTGTCTCTAATGAGTCAGACTTTTTCTTCAGCTTGTTTAAGAGTATCTGGCCCAAAGACATAGCCTTCTCCTACCTCTGACCAGTGGAGAGGGGTTCGACATTTCCTTCCATATAGAGCTTCAAACGGAGACATGTGCAGGCTGGCTTGGTAACTGTTGTTATATGCGAATTCAGCATATGGCAAACTCTTATCCCAGTCTTTGGAGAGATCCAAGGCACAGGCTCGATGATAAGAACATGAACCCTATGGATACAACCATATTTGCTCTACTTGTTGTTACAATTACAAGAGCTCCTACGCATCACTTAAATTATGAGGTGAGCTCGTTTCAAAGAGATTTTACTTTATTTGATAAAGAACTTATGATATTACATAATGAGAGTTTGTTGCGTTTGTTATCATACACCAAGATTTATGATCAAGATCATGCAATACGTGACACTACACATATGTTAAAACCGAGGACGGTTTTCCATCAAGAAGGGGAGGATGATGTGACCACGCCACCAACACGTACGACCATAGCGGCCAATATCAAGAATGAACTAAAGGTGAATTCGTTTCTTCAACTTCAACATATTTTAAATGAGAATATGATGCTACCTAATGATGAAAATATATATATTTGTAGCACCACATCACTTTGGAACCAATTGAAGCAAGGGTTCAAGTTGGACAGGTTTTGGAATCCAATTCGGCCTCCAGATCAATTCGGATTCAGCCTGACAGGCCAACTTCAAACGGCCATAACATTTGATCTAGAAGGTTTCTCAGGCCCCGTGAGTACTCGTTGGAAAGCTCTTGGAGTCTACTTTCATATGGATCTGGTCTCACCTCCAAACTCCACCCGAGCAGATCAGAAACTGCGAAACAAGTCACGTCACTTTTCCAGTCTGAGTCAAAGTGGGTCGAAGGCCTTGTAACTTGGGCTATTTGGGCCGGTACTGTTCACGTGAACAGTACCACATGCATGAACAGTAACTAGGAATAGTACCACATCCCTTTTCATTAGATAAGTGTGGCTTCCCCCTCCCCTATTTAAGGAGGCCGCACCCCTTTAGTTTTCCTTGGGTTTTGCTTAGATTAATCTGTCTTTGAACAGTTTCGCCGTTCATCGGTTTGTGAGACCCCAACTTGTGAACTTAATATTTATTCGCAATTTCAGATTGCATCTTGTACTCTCTTGCTTGTGTTCTCGATTCGCTTGCAGGAGATAGCCTTCTTGGCGAGGTCAATCGTGTTCGGCACGGTTGAAAACCAACGGAGCAGTGGTGTAGTGATTGTGAGGGGTTCGATCTGTTTTGGTCGGAGCCTTTGGATCATCAACGTTGAGATCTCCACAATCGACTTATCAGTACCTCTCGGAAGATCGGGCCATCGTCACATCAGTTGGTATCAGAGCAACGGTTGCCCGTGAGGTAATTCTTGTATCCCTAGTTAGTAGATTGGTTTTTATTTCCTATAACCCAGAAAAAAAATTTGCCCCACAAAAAGAGTTAATTCCGTTGTCCAAACCCCGTTGTGCCTTTCGATCTGTTAGTTTTGGTTTGCTAAATTCAATTTGTGTCCGTCATAGCATTGTCTAGTTGCTGGTCATATCCTTGTTCCGTTAAAAATCCAAACAAAAGAAAAATTCCCCACCCCAAACCCTAATTTCCAATTTCGGCTGATTTTTCCTTCCTCTGCAGCCGCCACCAAAAACGTCATAACTTTGGATTCCGAGATTATTTTTGAGTGGGATCACCGCCATTAGATTCAAAAATCCTTTATCCATCTATCTGTAAAATTTTACATCATTCCAGCTAGCCAGTTAAGAGATATGTGCGCTGAAATTTGACCCAATTATCTGTTTTGAATCTGCAACAGTCAGCAGTTGTGATTTTTGTACGAATTTCTGTGTTGGGTTTCAGAAGTTGGCCCCAAAAGAAAATCTGTACAAAAAGCCGTCAGAAAATAGAGAAAAAATAATCAGTGAATAAGAGGCATCTGACAAAAAGTTACGGCCAAAATACCGACATACTATCCAGTGGACAGAAATCTTCAGTTTTCAGTTTTGGGTCAATCCTTGTGTTCTTCAATTCCAGATTGCATTGGATTGAATTATCTTGTATTTACCACTCCTACACATTGCCATACACTTGTTTTTAGCCTTCTTACATCCTTGGTTGATCAGCAACATAGGCTAAGTGCTAGATACGAACTATAATTCAATTCTATGCAATTCTGAAATTAACTGATTGTTCTCCATTGCTACCATATTGTGCCTTCCAAGCTACACCTACTCTTGATCGAACAGGTTCCTCTCTTGCAATCGTACTCCACGCCGACATGGTATCACGAACCAGCCACCGGTTGTACCACCTGCTGCATTGGTAAGAACACTTGTAAGAGTGTGGTAAGACGCTTGAGAATGTGTGATTCCACCTTCCACCACCTAGTAGTTGATAGGGATAATACCTTTGTGTTGTCTTTTGTTTTCTACTAACCATGACAGGTGAGTCGTCTGATGATCAAGAGTGTGTTTTAAAGGGAGAGTTCATGAAGCTCTTGGATGAACCACGCATCGATAGGAAGCTTCAAGCTTCGACGGATACATTTCAGCGCTCCATTGATTCCATCAATGAGAGTATTGCAACACTCACTACACGCCTTGAAAGAATGGTGAATCGGCCGCCAAACAATGGACGCGAGTATGATCACTATGCAGGCCAAGATCTTGAGGAGGGAGATGATAATGAGAGACAAAACCGCGACGCCAGTACTTCATTTGCTGCCCAAGATACACGCCCATGACACCGCCTACATCAAAACCGTCACGGTATGGGAGGTAATAATTTTCAGCACCACAATGATAGTTCTAATCATGACCCATTTGCTAAAGTCAATTTTACCATTCCATCTTTTTCTGGTCTTTATGATGCTGAAATATATCTTGATTGGGAGATGACGGTAGAGCAGAAGTTTAATTCTCACTTGGTTCCTGAGCACCATAGAGTTAGACAAGCTACTAGTGAGTTTAAGGACTTTGCTATTATCCGTGGAATGACACAGGTACCATGCGCTTACAACCTGATACATGGGAGCGGTTAAAAGAAGCTATGCGTGCTAGATTTGTTCCTCCTGCTTTTAAACATGAAATGCATAAGAAATTGCAGTGCTTAGACCAAGGTAATAAATCTGTCGAGAAATATTATCAAGAACTACAAATAGGCATGTTGCGTTGTGGGGTTGTTGAGGAAACAGAGGATAAGATTTGTCGTTTTTACAGGGGGTTACGGCGTGAAATTCAGGACATTGTTGATTATAAAGATTTTACTACTGTCAACCAGTAGTTTCAGCTTGCTTGTTTGGCAGAAAAAGAATTGCAGGGTAGGCAACAAAGGACAAGGAGCAACTTTGGAGGTACGTCTACATCGAGATCAACGCCTGGGCAAGCCAAGATAGCCCCACCTCCTATTTGTCGAGCTGCTACCCCCTCTGTGAGTAGGGCGCGTTCAGCAGCACCGCTGCCACCATCACGTGCACCCGAGACGAGCAAATCTACTAGTGTGCAAGCACCAGCACAGAGCTCTTCATCGGTTGTTTCCATGGGCGTCGACGGGCATTGTGTGCCACCGTTGTAAAGGGATGGGCCACGCCATGAGAGATTGCACAAGTCGGGGCGTACATTGCGGCAGAAGATGGTGGTTATGTAAGTGCTAGTGATGTTGAGGATGAATATGCTTTTGCTGCTAACCTTGCAGGTAATGGTGATGATCATGAGAACAAACCTGTGTTTGTGCCCTTTTCTGTGACTAACAACTTGCAGGTAGTTGAGAACCATACCGAAGAGGAGTATGAGCTGATTGAATCACTGACCCCATTGGTTGAGAATGAAGATAAGGAGATGGATGCACTTACATCATCTGAGGAGAGCCAAAAAGGTAAAGAACATGGTGCTATCATCGCTCACGGTACTGATTTGGTGCTACAACAAGACATAGAGCAACCTTGTGAGTATACACCTGCTGTAGTGCAATCTTTTGATATTCCTTGTGTTGACTTAAATAAACCATGTGCTGATCTAAATTCTCATAATTTTGCACATGTTAAATTAATAACACATAAAGAAGTTTTGACTAGAATTTCTCCTGCTAATTCATTGTGTTACATCATGTTGGATCTACCTATGAAATTGTCACATGTTATGGAGAAAGTTTCTGAACTTGCATGTTCGAAATTCTTATTTAGTACCTACACCCCTGGATATAAGTTTAATTTGATTGGAGATTATGGTGTGGAAAATCAATTTCTTGTATATCGAATATGCATAACTTGTGATCACATGGATGAATTGAAACTTGCTGTTTGGGACAACAATTCTTGTATGCTGAATCATGTTGAATGTGAGAGGGAAGTAAACACTTACATTTGCAAAATAAGTTGCAATAATTACTGTGTGAGAAATTTTGAATTGCTCATTAACATATATGATTACTCTTGGGTTAATAATACAATGAGCTTTTATGATCATTGCTGTTTTATAATATTAATTGTGCAACAACGAAGAACTGTTAAAACGGATGACATATACATATACCATGCATACACCTTGGCTTCTTTGTTACCATATTTTCAGCTTATCAAAAGCCGAGGATGGCTTTGTTTGCAAGAAGGGGAGGATGATAAGAACACGAACCCTATGGATACAACCATATTTGCTCTACTTGTTGTTACAATTACAAGAGCTCCTATGCATCACTTAAATTATGAGGTGAGCTCGTTTCAAAGAGATTTTACTTTATTTGATAAAGAACTTATGATATTACATAATGAGAGTCTGTTGCGTTTGTTATCATACACCAAGATTTATGATCAAGATCATGCAATACATGACACTACACATATGTTAAAATCGAGGACAGTTTTCCATCAAGAAGGGGAGGATGATGTGACCACGCCACCAACACGTACGACCATAGCGGCCAATATCAAGAATGAACTAAAGGTGAATTCGTTTCTTCAACTTCAACATATTTTAAATGAGAATATGATGCTACCTAATGATGAATATATATATATATATATATATATATATATATATATATATATATATATATATATATATATATATATTTGTAGCACCACATCACTTTGGAACCAATTGAAGCAAGGGTTCAAGTTGGACAGGTTTTGGAATCCAATTCGGCCTCCAGATCAATTCGGATTCAGCCTGACAGGCCAACTTCAAACGGTCATAACTTTTGATCTAGAAGGTTTCTCAGGCCCCGTGAGTACTCGTTGGAAAACTCTTGGAGTCTACTTTCAGATGGATCTAGTTGCACCTCCAAACTCCACCCGAGCAGATCAGAAACTGTAAAACAAGTCACATCACTTTTCCAGTCCGAGTCAAAGTGGGCCGAAGGCCTTGTAACTTGGGCTATTTGGGCCGGTACTGTTCACATGAACAGTACCACACGTGTGAACAGTAACTAGGAATAGTACCACATCCCTTTTCATTAGATAAGTGTAGCTTCCCCCTCCCCTATTTAAGGAGGCCGCACCCCTTTAGTTTTCCTTGGGTTTTGCTTAGATTAATCTGTCTTTGAACAGTTTCGCCGTTCATCGGTTTGTGAGACCCCAACTTGTGAACTTAATATTTATTCGCAATTTCAGATTGCATCTTGTACTCTCTTGCTTGTGTTCTCGATTCGCTTGCAGGAGATAGCCTTCTTGGCGAGGTCAATCGTGTTCGGCACGGTTGAAAACCAACGGAGCAGTGGTGTAGTGATTGCGAGGGGTTCGATCTGTTTTGGTCGGAGCCTTTGGATCATCAACGTCGAGATCTCCACAATCGACTTATCAGTACCTCTCGGAAGATCGGGCCATCGTCACATCACTCGAAGCATATCTTTTAGTATTTGGTTCACCCTTTCTGTTTGACCATCCGTTTGTGGATGATAAGCAGTGCTAAAATCAAGGTGGGTGCCAAGAGCTTTATGAAGACTAGCCCAAAAGTGCGAGGTGAACTGAGATCTTCGGTCTGAGACTATCCTTTTGGGTACACCGTGCAACTCACGATGCGAGACATATATAGTTCTGCCAGCTTGTCTCCCTTGTAGGTGGTTTTAACAGGGATGAAATGGGCAACCTTGGTCAATCTATTACCATCCATATGGAATCATACCCGGATTTTGTTCGGGGAAGTCCAGTAATGAAATCCATTCTGACTTCTTCCCATTTCCATTGGGGTACTTGCAATGGTTGTAACAACCCTGCGGGCCTCTGATGTTCTGCCTTCACTCGCTGACACACATCACAGCATGCTACATGCTCAGCGATGTCTCTTTTCATGTGAGGCCACCAGCAGAATTGTTTCATGCCGTGGTACATCTTGGTACTCCCGGGGTGGAGGGAGTACGCAGAGCTATGAGCTTCTCTCAGTATCAGGTCCTTAAGATCCTTTTGATGGGGCACCACGATGCGTGTCCCGTACCGCAGAGCACCTTCATCATCAATTGCCATTTTGGGAGCCTTCCCTGCTTCCATCAATCTTTTTATTCTCAATATGGTTGGATCCTCTTGTTGTGCAGCCATAATCATCTCTTCTATGCTTGATTTGATTTCCATGGCTGCCAAAGTGCCTTGATCCACGATCTTCAAATTGAGCGCCAATATCTCTTTGTACAACTCTGGTTGCTGCTCCATAACCATAAGGTTGTTGCAATATGCCTTACGACTCAAGGCGTCAGCTACCACATTAGCCTTGACTGGGTGGTAGTGAACACTTAAGTCGTAGTCTTTGATTAATTCTAACCATCTTCTTTGCCTCAGCTTGAGATGGGATTGCGTGAAGAAGTACTTGAGGCTCTTGTGATTAGTGTATATATCACAATGATTTCCGATAAGGTAGTGTCTCCAAATCTTCAATGCATGCACCACTGAAGCCAGTTCCAAATCATGGGTTGGGTAATTGACTTCATGAGGGCGAAGCTGCCTTGACGCATAAGCTACCACCTTGCCTCCTTGCATGAGCACACAGCCAAGGCCTTGATGTGAAGCATCACAATAGATCTCAAAGTCCTTGCGTACATCTGGCAGAATCAACACAGGGGTGGAGGTTAACCTCTTCTTTAGTTCTCGAAAACTTTCCTCGCAGGCCTTGGTCCACTCAAATTTCTGCTCTTTCTTGAGTAGCTGTGTCAGAGGCCTGGCAACTCGAGAAAATCCCTCAATGAATCTGCGGTAGTATCCTGCCAATCCGAGGAAACTGCACACTTCTGTGACGCTGGTGGGCTGTTGCCATTCCATTACAGCGGCAATCTTAGATGGGTCCACTGATACTCCCCCAGCAGACACTATATGACCTAGAAAGCTGATATCCGACAGCCAAAATTCACATTTGCTAAACTTGGCATAGAGCTGGTGTTCCTTTAGCTTCTCAAGTACTAAGCGCAAGTGCTCAGCATGCTCTTCTGGAGTCTTGGAGTAGATGAGAATATCGTCAATGAACACCACCACAAACTTATCTAGGTATTCCATGAAGACCTTATTCATGAGATTCATGAAATAGGTAGGGGCGTTTGTCAACCCAAAAGACATGACTGTAAATTCATACAACCCATATCTAGTGGTGAAAGCAGTCTTTGGAATATCCTCAGGCCTGATCTTCAACTGATGATAACCCGACCTCAAGTCAATTTTGGAGAATACAGTGGCTCCTCCAAGCTGGTCGAATAGATCATCAATCCTGGGCAGAGGGTACTTGTTTTTGATGGTCACTTCATTTAAGGCCCGATAATCTACACACATGCGGGCTGTACCATCCTTCTTTTTCACAAAGATTACCGGAGATCCCCAAGGTGAGGAACTCGGCCTAATAAATCCTTTGCCTTGCAGCTCATATAGTTGTTTCTTTAACTCTTCTAACTCATCCACAGTCATTCTGTAGGGCCTCTTAGAGATGGGGGTAGCACCGGGCTTTAGGTTAATGACAAACTCCAAATCTCTGTCGGGTGGCATACCTGGTAGTTCTTCGGGAAATACTTCGGGGTAGTCTTGTACCACTATCATTCCTTCCAATGGCACATCTTCATAGTAATATATGGCATGACCCCATCGGTACGGGCGGTCCACCTTCACTTCTATTGTTAATCCAGGACACTTGGTTAGCTTGACTTTCCTAGTGGCACAGCTTATGATCCCATCATATCTTGCGAGCCAATCCATCCCTAGTATGATGTCTAGGGTCTGGGAGGGCAAAACTATTAAATCTTCTAGGAAGTCACATCTTTCCATGGTAATCCCTACCCCAGGGCATACTAAGGTGGCATGGATAATCCCCGCAGGGGAGCTAAGGGCCAATATTATCTTTAAAGGGTAAATGGGTAGCCCTAGTTTATCCACAAATTTCTTTGACATAAATGAGCGTGAAGCCCCAGAATCGAAAAGAACTTGTGCTGGTATGGAGTTGACAAAGAACGTACCCATCAAAACTCCGACAGCCTCCTTTGCCTCTTCCACGGTGATATGATTGACCCTTCCATGATTTGGCGTTGAAGCAGTCTTGTTAGCTTGGGGAGTCTAGTGTCCTTTACTTGGCACCGATGCTTGGCCTCGGACAGGAGTGGCCCCTAAATTGAACTTCACGGGAGAATTGTGCCGCTGCGGGCACTGACTGATAAAATGTCCCCGTTCCCCACATCCGTAACAGTTTCTGCTAGCCGTTGGGCTTGCCCCAGTATTCTGTCTCACTGGGCGTGGGGTTTGGCAGCAGGATTCTTGAACTGGGTGGATCCTGAGAAGGAGTTGTCGAAGAGCCTCTGAACAAACCTCCCCTCGGGTCGCTGAGCCACTTGCTTACGCTTGCGGCTTGCTTCCAAGGTCCTTTTCTCACTTTCCAGGATCAAAGTCTTATTCACTAGCTGATGAAAGCTGGTGAAATCTTGTGTAATTAGCTGCACTCGTAACTCCTCGTTCATCCCCACAAAGAAGCGGTCAATCTTCTCTTCTTCATCTGCCACGTCTTTTGGGGCGTAGCGGGCTAGCTGATTGAACTTGGTGAGGTACTCGCCGACTGACATGTTTCCTTGCTTTAAAGTACGAAACTCATTCTTCTTCATTCGCATAACTCCAGCTGGAACGAAATTGGCCTTGAAAGCTGCCTTAAACTCAGCCCATGGAATAACCTCTAGGTTTGCTCCGGCGGGGGTGTCCTCATGACCCTTAGCTGCCAGATAATTTTCCCACCATGCAGCTGCAGCTCCTTGTAGCTGGTGGGTAGCGAAGATGACTTGATCATTATCTGCAATCTTGGCCAAGTGAAGCTTTCTTTCAGTGTCTCTCAGCCAATCTTTAGCCTCCAAGGGCTCATCTGCACCCGCAAATGTGAGGGGACAGGTTCTTATAAAATCGCCAAGGTCCGAGTTGTGGGTGTGGGCATTAGGCTGCTGGCCTGCATAAATGGCCTGCAGGAGCTGCGTCTGTTGGGCCATTACTTGTGCCATTGACGGGTTGGCCGGTGCAGGTGGGAGATTTACCCTTGGGTTTGGGCCTCTTCCCCTTCCAGTAGCTTGCTCCTCTTGGTTAGCCTCAACCTCGGCCTGCACATCCAGGTCGGCACTGGCTTGGGCACGAGTGACACGGTGACTGGCCATCTGCAGGTATTGCGATACATTTTAGACTCTAGCTCTAGCCATATAAGGGAACCTCAACCCAAGACAACCACATAGAGATTTCAAACATAAGACCAAATAAGGCAACAACAAGGAAATGTTAAACACAAGGCCAGTTCATAAAGCATAACACATACATCACATAGCCAGCATTTTTAAAGTTCTAGACCAAGCTGGACTTACAAACACATCACATAACACAATTAGAGTTCATAATTATACATCACAGGACTTAGGAAAGTACAAAAGCTAATACTACCATAACCGGGGAACCTACACCCACTACTGCTAGTTGACCAACTACAAGCGTCCTACTCCTCCATAGGTCCAACATCGGGGCTGGAGGGGCTGTAGCCCAGTGACTGGGAGCGAGAATGACTACCACTGAACTCGGAAGGGTCAGTGTCAGAGCGGGAGCGGGAACGGCTACGGCTGCGGCGGGTCTCTCCACGGCGCAGAGCGGACTGCGGCCCCGGGGGCCTCACGCTCTTACGAGCAATGAGTCGGGTACACAGTCTCCCTGAGCCTGGCGGGGGTGGAGCTGGGGCTGAAACCTGTGTAGGAGCCTGCTGGGTCTGGGCACGTGCAGCAGTCGCCTCCGCCTTGGCCTCCGCCAAGGCCGCCTCGCACGAGGCAAGCCGCTCATGTAGGGACTCCGCCTCACTGTGAGTGGCGTGTAGGCGCTCCCGCAGCGCCGTGATCTCCTCCTGAGCCCTGACGTGGATCGTCCCCAGAGCCCGGGTGAGGTCCACCTGATGCGTCAGCATCGGGTCGTCCTCCATGTCGGGGGTGAGGGTCTCGTCGTAGCGGTCGCCCTCTCGACGTAGCAGGTAGTAGCAAAAAGGATTCCGTCGTAGCGCGGGTCCATGAAGGTCGTAGAGGCGGGCCACAGCCAAACAGGCTGTGTCCTGAAGCGCTGCGGTCACGGTGCCCCTCCTGTGGGTGGCCGGGAAAACGTGAGGAGGATCGCTCTCGTCCTTGGCGTTGATGTAGACCTCCACCAGCTAAGACTCGTCTGCTCCAACTTTGGTCCTCTTGCCCCTGTAAATGGGCGGCTTCTTGTAGCCCAAGTAGTGGAGTAGCCTGCGAAGCAAGCTCACAAACTCTCCCTGCTTCACGCCATGGGCTAAAAAGTCCCAGTGCCCCTCGGCAGCGGCTCCTGCCATCTGTGGTTTACAATACTTAACGTTAGTAACTTTTAAAAATAATCAACTGAAAAGTAGACTAGAACAGATCTAAGAAGGATATGAACAGCAATAATACTTTATATTTTTAGAAGTTCTTTTTGTAGAGGTTTAAAATTATAACCCTAAGTCCCTTCTAGCGACCTGTCTAAGGCTTTTACCCTACAGTCGTATGCTCTGATACCAGCGCTGTCAGACTCGGATTTTTCAATCCAGAATCTCCTGTGAAACCACTGCACTATTCCCTGGATCAGTAGATAGCGCTCACAGGTACATTGCTGCATCATTTCATACATCGCATGGACATTCACAACTCATTCAATATTACATAACAGAGGTTTGAATTATGCCACGTCGGGCAATGAGTTTACATAAGGGCCGACCAGGCCAAATGTTTACATTACAAAAGTATGCCAGTGGAAGCAAAAGTCAAGTAGAGCCAATAATCCACAAGCAGCGACTGGGGTAAAATATGTGCCGTATGATTATTACCTAAGCTAAGGCAATAATTATAGGCACACTATACCTTAGTCTGACTACCTAGGACTCAAAATACGCCAGAGACGCCCTAATTCTCAACGTTGTTCCCTTCCTCTGCAGCGGGGGCATCTTCATAAGCGTAGTGATCCGGGACTCCAGAATCTGGTTTGGTAATACGAGCGTGAGCACTCCAACCCCGTGCTCCGCGAGCCAACACACAGAATGCAATTAAGTAGTATGCAAGGCTTATCAAGAGAAGGCTGAGGTTATTTTGTTTTGCGTAGAGTGCTTTTGAATACAATTACTTAAAAATCTCTAAGACCTAGCATTTTTGGAACCAAAGTATAAATGTGCATCAGAATGCTTTATTACTAGTGATCTAGAGACCATCCTCCTTTACATGGCCTCCATACTGTATGCTATATCTTCAGTGTTATAGCCGCTTACATTACCACTAGGACGACACCCAGGACAACACCATTTAGGGCTTCCCACTGCCCTCCGTTTTAACATTTCATTTGCCAAGATTGTTGAAATAGAACTATATCTAGTTAAGTTCCCATGTCCGCCCTTGACCGTGGGCACGGCTATTCGAATAGTTTTGACTCTGCAGAGTTTGCACACTTTACCCACAAGAGACAGTTTACTCGTTGCCCCACACGATTCCATGAACATGTGGTTGAGCAAGCCCTCACAGTAACCGTTCAAAATACCTCGCCCCGTCCATCAGCTCACCCTATGGGCTGCTCCCACTTGCGGTGGGTCCCATACGTTGTGCGGGATATTCCCCTCCTATGCGCCTAGCAGCTGAGTGTCCCATTCAAGCCGTCACCCAGAATCGCTACTTGCACCGCCACTTCTCCTCCACCGATGAGGATGACTTTCGGGGTCCGGTAAATCTACTAAGCCAAGTTGTACTTTACATACTTGTGGTTGCACTTGTTTTACACAGGAGGTCATGACAAGATTCAGTCCTTAGGGTTATCTGGGCGGTTCTACCACAAAACCACACTCTCGTGCACCCTTGCACCATACCCCCGAACCATCCGCCCAGATAAATAAGCAATTTGAGAGTTTTGGGAGTATAAAATAATCATGTCCAACATATACCAGTCATTACCACCATGACTGCCCAACCAACTTTTCTCATGATTAAAAGTGATGCTTGGGCGCTCTCGCACCCATGAGTATCTAACCAATGCTAAACATGGCATATAATTACGGACTTATTTTTGAAAGGTTACTATTATAATTTGTGCTAGGGCGACAATGTTTACGTGTTCAAATACTTCAAAGGAGGTGTGTTATTAACCAAGTACGCAATGGGATATAACTAGAATCTTAAATTAAGCATGTATTTGCATATAAAATATCAGCATGCAATTTGATAATTTAACACAAAGTAATTTGCAGAAAATGTAGGTTCAACATGATCAAAGTATTGACTCGCCTTGGTCACAGTGGGTGTTTTCTGGGTTGTCTGAAGCCTCTAGCGCTGCTGCCTCTGCCTCCTCCTCTTGAGCCTCGTAAGCTATTTTTAACGCGCGCGATAATTTGGATAAAAAGGAAAAAGGCAATCAGCAAACCAGTAAACATTTACCAAAAGACCCAAATAACTCCAACACCAAATTTCTAGTTTCATTTGTTTTGGTGCTACAGTAATCCCCTTTTGAGTAACTAAAGTTTAATCATACTCAGTTTAATATACTGCATTCTATAATTATATTTGGATGTCATGACCTTGGTTATTGATAATATCTTATAGCCTATCTTGCTAATGGTTGATTTCTATACCCTTCAATTGATGGGTCATTATTTCATGTGACATTCTCCCCTAATCACACTATTACTAAATCCTCTCTTTTGACAAGAAGCTAGAATAACTACTCATGTTACATCTATATCCAAGTGTTACCTTCTCACATATGATATATATATATATATATATATATATATATATATATATATATATATATATATATATATATATATATATCCATACTCAAGAGTCCCTAAATACCCTTAGTTGTAATTTGTAGGGATTAATACTCAAGATCTTTGCTATTTCATGTGCCATTTTAAATTATGTTTAATCACTCCTTAAATTGATTTGCTAAAGATTTACAAAGGGTTATCCACTATATATGTATAAACATATATACACATATGAATATGTATATATATGCATAACTACACATGACATTTTATGGCACATGCTTTCTATCTATCCTTGCCACAGAGCTAGCTTACACCCTCACGGTCGGCTGGGGTCACTGACGCACAGTAAAAAGGGCAAAAATTAAATACCCAAAAACCCACCCGGCGCGGCGGAGCGGGGATCGAACACGCGCGCTGCCTGGTGCGTTTTTAACACCAACGCTGCTAGCCAGGAGGATTTCTCAAATGTTGCTTACTTGTACAGGGGGCTATTACCTCTTCAGGTATGCAGTAGTAGAGGCCGGGCAGAGAGAGCCAAACAGGGGAAGGCTTCGGCGGCGGGCTCGTCGGCGTGGAGGGGCCGGGGAGGCTCGGGTGGTGGGCGAAATGGATTCCTTGCGTCCTCGTGAAGATGATGGAGTTGGTGGCGACGGTCGGGAGTCACCAGAGTAGGGCCGGCAGCGTGCGGTGGCGGCGGTCCAGGGAGGAGTTCGACGCCGACGAGCTACAAGGCCGGGGAGGCTTGGCCGACCTCTCGGTTGACTTCACGACGTCACGGAGAGGGTGTAGATGTCAGGAATCGAGAAATGGTGGTGCGGTTAGGGAGATGGCTCAGCGGCCGGACTTGGGGAAGAGAGGGGATTCCGGCGAGGAGAAGGGAAGGGTGGCCGATTGCTCTGGGGAGGAGTGAAAGGGGAGTGTTGCGGTGCGGGTAAAGGTCTTTGCCAGGGCCTCACAAGGGGCAAATTGCGCTGGCGTCGTAGACATCGAGAACTCGCCCATTCGGTCTTTTCGGCGCGCAGCGAAACAGGAGATGGCAGGCGGCGGAGGATCTGAGGGGAAAGGATTCGGCATGATGGCAAGGGCGACGCACGCAGTGTAGCAGAGAGGTTGAGCTGCGCACACGAGGGGATGGCTCGGCAGAACGGGGAAGAAAAAGAGGGTGGTGCCAGCGCGTGGAGAAAAAGAGGGCGGGGCAGGGTCACGGCGCTGCGGATCGATGGGCGAAAGCAGTGGCGACCGCTGGTCCGAAGCAGGGGTCCTCCGGTCGCGCGGGGAGGCGGGCTGGGCTGCGGGGCGAGCGCGAGACATTTTCGGCCCGGAGAGAGAGAAGTGATAACGGGGAAGGAGTTGGGGAGAAGAAAAACAGTGCCACTGCTGCTCGGGCCCACGGTCCAGAGAGCAAAGACGCGGGTGAGGAAGGGCCACGCGCCAGGGAAAAGGAGGCGCGACGGGTTGCTGGCGGGTGGAGGGGGTTGGGCGCGTGGACAGGCCGGCTGGCTGGTCCGGTTCGGCCGGCTGGCCGGCCAAGTTCTTCTTTTTATTTTTGGCAATCTATTTCTATGCATTTGTTTGATTGCTTTCATGTTCCTTAATTAAATTCTTTTTTTTTCTTACTGATGTGTTTATACACCTATTTCACTTGTGCCCAATTTTCATTACTTTATTTATTAAGGGTTTTCTTTTGCCTTTATCCGGGAGACCTCAAACCACACTCAGGGAAAAACTTATTGGAAACCAACACCAAGAACCAATATACTCAGCAAGGTTTTCAAATCTTACATAACTTTCAAATCCAAGAATTCAGGATGTTACACTCCGCTGCTGCAGCCTCCGCTCGACGAAGTCTGCGCACAAGGCTCCGCTGCTGCAGCCTCCGCCTGCCTCGACCTCCGTTCAAAGTCTACGCACGCGGCTCCACTGCCGCAGCCTCCGCCTGCCTCAACCTCCGCTCAACGAAGTCGGCGGCCACATTCGCCTCGCCCGCCAAGCCGCGCCTCCTCGGCGAAGTCTGGGCGCTGGCCTCCGCACCACGATGGCAAAGCCTCTCCGGATGGTGGTCTCCACGTCGCCCTGGTGCTTGCCTCCGCGCAGCGGTGGCGAAAGCCACTTCAGCCGTAGCCTCCGCGCGACAACTTCAGCGCCGAGCCAAACTACGTGTGCATGCATGCAGTTGCAAGTCCACGATGCGAGCTTCCATGGACGTCGGTCGGCCGCGGCTCATGATAGCAGCAACGAGGCCATCTCCCAGTGGCCATCGGCTCATATGCATGTATCCTACGTGAAGCCTCAGCGCATGCATGCACTCCACGTGAAGCTCCCCACAAAGGTATACGGTGGCTTCGTGCGACTCCGGGCTCCGCTGGGTACGAAGCAGTCAGCCGATCGCCTCCGCGCTGCCGAAGAAGGGCTCCAGGCCTTCACACGTCTTCGGCCAGGCCGGGGGAGGACTGAAGGAAAGCGCGTAGGCTACGATAGCAGAAAATAAAAAATTTCTACCGCGCACACCAGGACATCATGCTAAGGAGGGATCATAGATCGTTACCACTAGACGCGCAGCGCAGCGGAAGAAGAGTTGGAGAAGCCGATCCAACCACACGCGTCGAGGTAGTAGTGGAAGTAGCCGATCATCCTGAATAGATCGTCTCCTCCACGCGATCAACCACACCACGAGCAGATCCAATCTGTAGATTGTTGATGCCGATCAACGCCGCAACGAGCAGCGCCTCCACCGGTATCCACACGTCCGGGGCTGGAACGCCGATCGCGAGTGTACCAGCACTCGCGAGCGGCTAGGGTTTGGCTCGGGAGGTGGCGGCTAGGATTTGGCTCGGGATTAACAGAAGCGTGTGTACGTCCCTCAGCCCCCCACCTCCATATATATAGACCTCCTCACTTGGGCCTCGTGGACCGAGGCCCAATAGGAGTCTATCCGGATCTCTATCCGAATTGAGCCCACATCCGAATCACATTCGAATTAGTGTTCCAACCCGTTAAGTGTGCGACCAGTAGGTTCACGTATACTTGGTCGCGACCGAAATGCCTTTCGGTCACCACATAATAGCGGCCTCTAGCAAGACATATTAACCCCAAAGTATATGTAAAGATCATATCGGCTGAACCTGTAATGTTCTCATGTACGAATCCCTTTGCCTTACGATATAGATTAAGCTCAAGGCGAGACCTGTGTCATCCTCTTAATAGCTCAATCACTCTCTCGATTCTGTGATGGATTATAAACTCGTGATTAACTCCTCAATCACCTTGGCATGGCCATGCACTTTCATAATCCATTACATCGAGGGGCCTAGAGATATCTCTCCCATAAGGAGGGGCAAATTCTATCTTGATCATTCACATCCCACTACATGTTTCATAGCAAACCCGAAGACTACTTTTATGACTACCCAGTTACGGAGTGGTGTTTAGTAGTCCCAAAATAAGCTACTATGCATGTTGGGAACCATGATGATCTCAAGTCTAAGGATTCCACATAAACACTACTTGAGACCAACTGATGACACATGGAATCTCTGCAGTGTCTCATGGCGGGTCTATCCAACATATGTTCACTAACACATGTCCATATTATTGATTTGGTATCTCCATAGCATGATCCATGAGACATGATCATCAATCAATACATATGCTGATCTTTGAATCATATTTGTTCCTCATATGATATATAATCAGGGATCATTTAGAAATAGCAACATTTGGCATTAAGAGTCTCATGAATAAGTCACATACTCATTGATCAATAATGATAATGTCTATTTCAAGGAACAAACTAATGCATCATAAACATAGTATGTGATATATATATAACATCTCCATGTTGCCTCTAGGGCATATCACTAACAAGGACGTCAAGTGCTCCACCACCCAGGCGATGTTCCAAACACTGCATGCATGCATAGCCATGCGCGTGCGTCGCTGGAAACCAGGAGGAAGGCGCAGCGGTGTCCGCTTTGCTGGTGTTGGTCATGAGCGCCGCATCTCACAACGGGGCCTCCGCTAGAGTCGTGCAGTCGTCCTACCCGGTACGTACTGCGGGTGGATACCTGCGAAGCTCTAATAATTTCTTTAAGAAACGGTTATGCATCATGTCAGTTATTGTGGCTGCAGTGCCGTCCTGAGAGCATCTGATTTGGCCATATTTGCTTCTTCGATTTTGGTCTGTTTTGGGCCACCGTAGCATCTAATGCTTTCCTAGCATTGCATTCTGGAGCGCTTTACTGTCGCAAGTCTTCGCCCATTTCTTTGATGCCTCTGTTTTGGCTCTTTTTGATTTAAATCGCACAACGGCCTTGCGCCTCGGCGTACTCTACGGAGCATAAACAAGACGCGAATGCTGTCCCTGCGCACTCTACGGAGTATAAACAAGACGCGCATGCCGCGCACGCATGGACATTGTCCTCATGCGTACTCTCCAGAGTATAAATAAGACGTGGTTTGATATTCCCACGCGGTCTACGGACTCTAAATAAGACGTAGCGCGAGGTCCGCCTCTGCATGCACTCTACGGAGTATAAATAAGACGTCGCGCGAGGCTCGCCTCCGCACGCACCTTCACCGCCCGCAACGCGCGGAGGCTTGCCTCCGCGCACAGTCTACGGACTCTAAATAAGACGTAGCGCGAGGTTCGCCTCCGCATGCACTCTACGGAGTATAAATAAGATGCAGCGGGGGGACGCCCTCGCGCGCGCACTCTACAGAGTTTAAATAAGACGTCGCGCGAGGTCCGCCTCCGCATGCACCTTCACCGCCCGCAACGCGTGGAGGCTTGCCTCCGCGCGCAGTCTACGGACTCTAAATAAGACGTAGAGCGAGGTCCTCCTCCGCACGCACTCTACAGAGTATAAATAAGACGCGAATGCCGCGCACGCATGGACATTGTCCTTAGGCGTACCCTCCGGAGTATAAATAGGACGTGGATGTTGATCCCACGCACTCTACAGAGTATAAAAACTGCACAATGGCCAAGACACCAGGGAGTGCATCGCGTTGGCGACGCACCACTAGGATATCGCGCCCTCGCGCATGTTGCACCAGGGAGTGCGTCGCGAGTTTGTGAAGGTAGGGGAACGGCGGATCCGCCTCCTTACCCCGGTGTGCGTAGCGCCCTCGGCCTACGCCGCAAGCACCCGCTCTCCGCAGGCACTGTTTTTGAAGGTAGGGGAACGGCGGCTCCGCCTTCTTACCTCGACGTGCGTAGGGCCCTCGGCCTACGCCACAAGTGCTCGCTCTTCGCGGGCACTGTTTTTGAAGGTAGGGGAAGGGCGGCTCCGCCTCCTTACCTCGGTGTGTGTAGGGCCCTCGGCCTACGCCACAAGCGCCCGCTCTCTGTGGGCACTGTTTTTGAAGGTAGGGGAACGGCGGCCCCGCCTCCTTACCTCGACGTGCGTAGCGCCCTCGGCCAACGTCGTAAGCGCACGCTCTCCGTGGGCACTGTTTTTGAAGGTAGGGGAACGGCGGCCATGCCTCCTTACCTCGGCGTGCGTAGCGCCCTCGGCCTACGTCGCAAGCGCTCGTTCTCTGCGGGCACTGTTTTTGAAGGTAGGGGAACGGCGGCTCCACCTCCTTACCTTGACGTGCGTAGCGCCCTCGGCCTACACCACAAGCGCCCGCTCTCCGCGGGCGCTGTTTTTGAAGGTAGGGGAATGGCGGCTCCGCCTCCTTACCTTGGCGTGCGTAGCGCCCTCGGCCTGCGCCGCAAGCGCCCGCACTCCGCGAGCACTGTCTTTGCTGTTCGCCTTGTAGGTGTCGCCAGCGCTCGACTTCGCCGTTCGCCTCGGAGGCATCACCTCGGCTGGACGACACGTCTTCGGTGCTCGACTTCGCCTTCCGCCTCGTAGGCATCGCCTCGGCGGGACGTCACGCTTTTGGCGCTCGACGACACGTCTTCGACGCTCGACTACGCTGCCTGCCTCGTAGGCATCGCCTCGGCGGGACGGCACGTCTTCGGCGCTCGACGACACGTCTTCGGCGCCCGACTTCGCCGTCCGCCTCGTAGGCATCGCCTCGGCGGGACGTTACGTCGTCGGCGCTCGACTACGCTGTCCGCCTCGTAGGCATCGCCTCGGCTGGACGGCACGTCTTCGGCGCTCGATGACATGTCTTCGGCGCTCGACTACACTGTCCGCCTCGTAGGCACCGCCTCGGCTCGACGGCACATCTTCGGCGCTCGACGGCACATCTTCGGTGCTCGGCGATCGTCTTGACCCTCGACCGCCCGTCGCCTCGTAGGCATCGCCTCGGCGAGACAGCACATCTTGGCGCTCGGCGACACGTCTTGGCGCTCGACCGCCGTCGCCTCGTAGGCCTCGGCGGGGCGGCGCGTCTTCGGCGCTCGGCGACACGTCTTCAATGCTCGACGACACGTCTTCGGCGCTCGACTTCGCCGTCCGCCTCGTAGGCAACGCCTCGGCGGGACGGCACGTCATCGGCGCTCAACGGCACATCCTCGGCGCTCGACGGCACATCTTCGGTGCTTGACGACACGTCTTCGGCGCTCGACTTCGCCGTCTGCCTCGTAGGCATCGCCTCGGTGGGACGGCACGTCTTCGGCTCTCGACGACACGTCTTCGGCGCTCGACTTCGCCGTCCGCCTCGTAGGCATCGCCTTAGCGGGACGGCAAGTCTTCGACGCTCGACGACACGTCTTCGGGCTCGACTACGCTGTCCGCCTCGTAGGCATCTTCTCGGCAGGACGGCATGGCTCCGGCGTAGGACTTCGCCGTTCGCCTTGTAAGCATCGCCCCGGCGGGTCAACGCGGGGTTCAGCGCAGGAGTTCACTGATTTCTTCGTAGGCATTGCCTCTGGGGTCTACAAGCTACCAATTGCAACGGCTCACCACTCGGCACCCTCACACTTGCTGTCGGGGAACGGGGGGCTGGGGTGGTTGATCACGTCAGCTCACCCATCAGGACCTCAGCGCTTGCTGTCGAGGGAGTACTGTTGTGGGGGTGGCCCAACCCCCCGTGACTTGGGCGTGCAACTAGTCCAACATGTAATAGGCCCAATAGTGTAGAGGAATATACCAGTGTAAATATACCAATGTACCCTCATCCCTTGTAAGTACTAAGGGGTAGAATGGGAAATTCCCATTCTACCCCACTCATATATATAAACCCCCAGGAGGGGCAAAGGAGGGACATCCTTTCATGATCACCAACTCTCCAGATCTAGCTCTCCTCTTCCTCTTCTACCAATCCCCCTCTCTTTCTGTCTAGTCTGTAACTACGACAAGCACCTACACCAAGTAAGAAGAAGGCTACTCCATCCTCTACATCCTCAATTGGGGCTACAACAAAGAGTAGAGAAATTCAATACTTCAAGTGTTTGGGGCGTGGTCATATTTCTAGGGAGTGTCCCAACAACCTAGTTATGCTTGTGACGGAAGATGGAGAGTATGAATCCGCAAGTGAAGATGAGGTTGAGCTTATTCATGAAAAGGAGAGATATGAGGATGCATCGGATGACAATGAAGAGGTTGATATATTCAATTATGAAACAGGAGAGGCATTAGTTATCATCAAAAATTTGAGCATGCTTGCACAAGAAGGAGATGCATATCTGCAACGATTCAACTTGTTTCAAACACAAGCCAAGGTAAACAACAAGGTAATCAAACTTATTATTGATGGTGGTAGTTGTCATAACTTGGCTAGTATTGAATTATGTCAGAAGCTTGGTTTAAAGATACTGAAACATCCACGTCTATATCATGTGCAATAGTTTAGCGAATGTGGGGATGTGAAAGTTCAATTTGTGGTGCATGTTACTTTCAAGATTGGTGATTATGAGGATATCGTTGAGTGCGATGTGGTGCCTATAACAATGTGTCACTTGCTGTTGGGAAGGCCATGGCAATATGATAGATGTGTGTAATATGATGGCCATTCCAATAGATTTGCTTTTAAGTGAAAGAGAAAGAGAAAGGAGCTCAATCCAATGACTCCTTGTCAAATACAAGCTGAATTTCAGCAAAGAAAGCTAGCTGAAAATGAGGGTAGAAAAAAGAAAAGAAAGACTTCCATACATCGGTGAGTGAGAGCCACAAGCCAAATATGAGAGAGAAAAGTAAGAGTGAGGGAGGGATGGTTATGTTAGTCACAAAATCATATTTGAGAGATGTGAGCAATGACCCATCAAGGATGCACTTTGTGCTTGTGTACAAAGATGCAACCGTTTTATTTTCAACTAATAACTTAACCTCTCTTTCTAGTGGTGTTTCCTCTCTTTTGCAGGCATTTGAGGATGTGTTTCCGGAGGAGATGCCAGTGGGATTGCCACCATTGCGCAAAATAGAGCATCAAAGTGATCTAGTTCCCAGCGCGTCACTTCCAATCCGTCCACCATACCGCACCAATCTGGAGGAAACCAAAGAAATTCAGCGCCAAGTGCAAGAGCTACTTGAGAAAGGGTACGTGCGTGAAAGCCATAGTCCTTGCACAGTTCCTGTAATTCTTGTTCCTAAGAAAAATGGTACATGGAGAATGTGTGTCGATTGTCATGCCATTAACAACATCATTGTTAGATATTATCATCCTATTCCTAGGTTAGATGATATGCTAGATGAACTTAGTGGTATTGTTATATTCACTAAAATTGATTTGAAAAGTGGGTGCCATCAAATTAGGACGAAACTTGGTGATGAATGGAAGACTGATTTTAAAACAAAATTTGGATTGTATGAGTGGTTAGTAATGCATTTTTGTTTAACTAATGTACCTAGTATATTCATGCGATTGATGAATCATGTTTTAAGAGCATTCATTGATAAATTTGTTGTGGTATACTTTGATGATATATTGATCTATAATAAAACGATAGATGAACACATTGGTCATATTAGACAAGTGCTAGAAGTGCTTAGAAGTGAGAAATTATATGCTAATTTGGACAAATGCACTTTTTGTACCGATAAAGTTGTGTTCTTAGGCTTTGTTTTTTCTGGACAAGGCATTGAGGTAGATGAATCTAAAACTGAAGCGATTAAGAATTAGCCTACACCTGTGAATGTTAGTCAAATCAGAAGTTTTCATGGTCTTCCTAGCTTTTATTATCATTTTGTTTAAGATTTCAGCACCATTGCTGCCCCATGAAATGAGTTAACTAAAAAGGGTGCTGTGTTTGAATGGGGTATGTTGTAGGGGTGGCCCCCACCTAAGCCCAGTAGTCCTGATGGAAGGATGTAAGGCCCAAAATGGGACATGTGTAATGACATAGGTACCCCTGAGGGGAATACTCACGTGTAAGGGTATAGTTGTAAAAGCACTCCGCATATGGATGTATATATGTAACACAGGCCATAGGAGAGACTCCGGGGGCCATTGACTCACCTAACTCTCCACTACCATACTCTCTTTCTCTCTGTTTGGTCTGTAACCACAACAGTTGGCGCCGTCCATGGGGAGGACAAGAGCAAGCCTCCAGATCTGAAGGAGGATGGCACCAAAGAAAGCTTCACCATTGGTGACGAAGAAGAAGAAGAAGGCGGAGGCGGCGAAATCTCACGTCAATACCAGGGCTTCGGCTTTACCAGCTGCAGGTACGGGTGCCGGCGCGGGTGTGGCGACCGCGAGCACTGATGTTCGCGACGCGACGCCCGACCCTGTCACCGTCGTGACGGCCAATCCCACCACCAGCGACACAACGCCCGACCCCGCCACCGTCGCCGCGCCGCCCAACCCTGCCACCACCACCCCAACCACCAACTCCGGCGGTGGCAACGCAGGCGCGCCCACTTCCCCACTCGGCGCGGGAGTGGAGACCGCCCTGCTGGCGGCCCTCAACGCGTTCCAGTAGGAGCTGTCAGATCTCCGCGGGGTCGTGCGAGACATACAAGAGGCTCGGAGCCAACGCGCCATGCCGGTGGTTGCGCCAGAGCCCACCTCGGAAAGGGCGGATAGCCGCGACGCCCTTGCGCCCAGTCGCGTCCCACTACGACGCATAGACCCGGAGTCCCCGCTCTCCGCGGGCCTGCAGCAAGCGGCATGGCCCGATGACTTCAAGTTCCCGAGCATCATTGAGGCGTACCAGGGTGACTCCGACCCGCGAGAGTTCGTACGTGTGTATGAGACCGCTATCGAAGCCGTTGGCGGAGACGACACCACAAAGGCAAAAGGACTCCCCCTCGCGTTGCAAGGGGTGGCGCTGTCCTGGTTCTTCACCATCGAACCACAGTCCATCTACGCGTGGGAACAAATCCGCGACCGACTCTACAACAACTTCTAGGGAAACTACGTCGAGCGTGTCGATGCGGACCAACTCTTCACAGTCAAGCAGAAACCCGGGGAGGGGCTCCGGACTTACTTCAAACGCTTCGCCAACGTACGCTGCCAAGTTAGGGACGTTCACGAGGCAACCATCATCAATGCAGCGACACAAGGTCTCTACCCGGGACAGCTCACTGAATATAATGCGCGGAAGCCACTCAAGTCGGTGGCAGAGCTCTTTGACAAAATGGAAGCATACGCCCGAGCCGAGGAGGACTCGCGGAGGCGCAGCGGCGATAGCTCCGATGCCAGGCAAGCGGTGGAGTTGTCGCAAGGGAGAAGCGCAAGAGAAAACCCGAGGACAAAACACAAGCAAGCGTCCGCGAGTGACACTCGTAGCGCATCGATGATGGGGTGCACCAAAACTCGCCCTACGGTAGGCACAAGCCCCAGCGTAACCAGCGAAGACCCCAAAAGGCCCGCCACGTCCTCGCTGCGCAAGGCGTTCCCCGGGAAGCCACTTTAACCTCGCGCGCCGGAGGAGGGCGCGAAGGAAGCCGTGATTAGAAGCCGCGCGCGGAGCAGGAAATCCTAGAATACGGCAGATGGTGCGAAGTGCACGGCTACGGGGGCCATTTCACGCGGACATGCACCAAAATCGCGGTGTTGCGGCAAGCGATGGCCCACGTATGGGCCTCGGAGACACTGGGCCCCGCAATAGCCCACGTACGGCGTACACAAGGCAGTCCCTCACGCGCAGGCCCCCCCGGAGAGACCTAGTGCCATGGGTCAACGTCATCACCGGAGGCTCTTTGTCGAGCACTCCCCCAGCATAACTACCTCCGCGGGCGCCCCATCGCAGCATCCCCTTCACGTTCGCCAATGCCCAGGGCATAGAATTTCCCCACCAAGATCCCTTGGTCATCCAGGCCGACATCGCAGGTTGCGACGTCAAGCGTATCTTCATTGACGGAGGGAGCTCCGCAAACATCTTGTTCGTGGAGGCCCTTGATCGTATGGGAGTACCTCGGAGCCTACTACAAGCTTCGGAAGCCCCCCTCCAGGGCCTCGGACGGCAGCCGCTAAAGGCTTTGGGTCAGGTCCGTCTCCAAGTTTCCTTGCGCCAGGCCGACAACGCCAGGACTAAAGATGTCATCTTCGAAGTCGTGGACGTCTCGTATCCATATAGTGCCATATTGGGCTGGCCTGCCATCAACTCCTTCGAAGCGGTCCCACACTATGCCTTCCTATGCATGAAGCTCCCAGGCCGGCGGGGCGTCATCACCATCTTCGACGATCAGGATATGGCTAGGAGCATCAAAACCGGAGCTGGAAGCCTGCACCGTAAGGTGCACGTCCTCGCCGACAAGTACCAGGCGGATGCGCCATCCGCCCCAGGATGGACACCTAAGCCCCACCCGGAGGGCGGAGTGAAGAGGGTGCCACTCCAGGCGGAGGGGTAGCTCGTATCCATAGACGAGGGCCTCCCTCCGGACGTAGAGCAAGACTTGCTCCGAGTTCTTTGGGCCAACATAGATGTCATCGCATGGTCCCAGGAAGGTATCAAAGGAGTGGACCGCACCGTCATCGAACATAACCTTGCGATCCGCCCTGACGCCAAGCCAGTCAAGTAGAAACTTCGCTGTATGTCCATGGATCAGTAGCAAGCGGCCAAGGTGGAGGTGGCGAAGCTCTTTCGAGCGGGGGTTATCCGCGAGGTCCAACATCCGGACTGGCTCGCCAATCCGGTGTTGGTCAAAAAGGCCAGCGGCGCCTGGCACATGTGCATCGACTTTACCGCCCTCAGCAAGGCATGCCCGAAGGATGATTACCCTCTGCCGCGCATAGATCAACTGGTCGACGCTACCGCCGGATGCGAGCTCATGAGCTTCTTGGATGCCTACTTCGACTACCATCAGGTCTATATGGCCAAGGACGACGAGGATAAAATCAGCTTCATTACGCTTGTGGGGACCTTTTGCTTTGTCAGGATGCCCTTCGGCTTGAAGAACGCGGGCGCAACCTTCACCCGCCTCGTCGCGCTGGCCCTAGCCGTTCCGCTAGGGAGGAACATGGAGGCCTATGTGGACGACGTGGTAGTAAAAACCAGGCAGCTCGCCTTCCACGGTCGGGATCTTCAGGAGACCTTTGACAACGTCAGGAAGGCGGGCATTAAGCTCAATCTGGACAAATGTGTTTTCGGTGTGCAGGCGGGCAAGCTCTTGGGCTTCCTCGTATCCGGGCGAGGCATTCAAGCGAACCCCAACAAGGTCGATGCTATCCTGGACATGGAACCACCCAAGACGACGCGGGAAGTCCAGAGGCTGGCAGGCCGCATGGCGGCTCTGAGTCGTTTCCTCTCCAGGGCAGAGAAGCGGGGCTTGCCATTTTCCAAGACCCTCCGCGGTTGCGATGGGTTTCATTGGGACGATGACTGTGCAAAGGCCTTCGATGACCTCAAGAAACACCTCGCAACCCTTCCCACCCTGGTGGCCCCAGCACCAGAGGCTCCCCTCCTACTCTACCTCCCCGCCTCGGCAATGGCGGTCAGCGCCGTCCTCATCCTCGAAGAGGGCGCTCTCCAGCGACCAGTGTACTTTGTCTCCGAAGCCCTCCAGGGCGCCAAGACACGGTATACTGAGCTCGAGAATGTAACATCCCAAAAATTTTCTTTCTAAAAAATTTAAATTCAAATTAATTACTTTAAAGTATTTGAGTTTTATTTGGATTTGCCCTGAATTTCTGTTTTTGAAAGCTGGATTTGAAAAGTATTTTAAGTAAAACCTAAAAATATCATTAAATAAAAAGATATTTTGAATTTCTATAAAAAAAATCCTAATTCAAATTAATTATTTGGAGTTATTTGGCTTTTATTTGATTTTCTGGATTTTCTGGAGTTTAAAACCTATTTTTGAAAATAAAAAGTATTTGAAGTATGAAAATTAAATACCAACATTAGTTGGAAGTATTTTTATTAAGTCCAAAACTTATCCAGGAACTTCTGTGAATTTTTCTGGAATTTTTTGGAATTTATTTCATATTTTTCTGAGCTTTATTGATGCCGCCCACGTCCCTTCTCCCAGCCGATCCCGCCTCCCTCCCCTCCCCGGCTACCACGTGGTCGAGCCCGATGCGGCCACGTCGCTCCTCGCTCCCATCCGCCCGATCCTACCCTTGGCCACGTGGCCAAATCCCCGCCACCCGCGCCCCCGCTCCTCTCTCTCCTCACCCTGGCCCACCTGTCGGCACGCCTCCCCTCCGCCTCCGTCTCTCTGCCAGCGGGCCCCGCCTGTCAGTCACCCCTTCCTCCCTCTCCCGCTGCCGCCCGGGCCCGCTTGTCAGCCGCCCCTTCTTCCTCCCCGCGCCTTCTTCCTCCTCCCGCCCGGCCGCGCGTTCCGCCGCTATCTCACGCCCCTCGCCCGCTCGGTTTCTTTCCTTTTCCGCCGCCCGTGCGACCCGCGCCTTTCCTTCTTCTTCCTCCGCCGATTCCCTTCCTTCTACGGTGCCACTTTCCCCCTATTTCCCCGCAATCGTCGCCAATCCCCGCCATCTCCGGCGAGCGATTCCCCACGCCGTGCCCCTCCTCGGCCCCTATAAAGATCCTCACCAACCTCCCCTCTCTCGGCACCACTTCCCCCTCCACTCCCCTCTCCCTCCCGGCCGCTCCACTGCCCTCGCGTCGTGCGTACTCGCCTCCGCCGCCACCTCGGACTCCGGCGAGCGATTGCCGCCAGCTCGAGCCACGCCGCACCTCACCGACCCCACCGTCACCCTCTCCACGCCCGCGCGCACATCAGGGACCCCTCGGCCGAGCCCCTCCGCCGCCGGAGTGCCCTCTCCGCCGCCACCCGAACCGCGCCGCCGCCTCTTCTCGACGCCGGCCACCTCCGGTCGCCCCCGGTGAGCCCGCGCCCTCCCCCGTGCTCCCCACCTTCCCCTCTACCCGTTCCCACACTCGCCGACGGCCGCCGCCGGGCGCCAGGGCGAGCACGCCGCGCCCGCGGCGGCCACCCCGACCGCCGGCCACGCCGGCACCCGTGCTGCGTGGCGGCTGACATGGCGCCACGCCAGCGCCACCTGGCCTCCCTCGGCTCAGTCAGCGCCACCACACGCCCCATGCCACGTCGGCCACTCCCCTCTCATGTGGACTCGGTCCACATGAACCGAGGCCCACCCGTCAGCCGGGCCACCTCAGTGCTGAGGTCATGCTGACGCAGTAATCTGGATTTTCAATAGAAAAATAATCCAGCCAAAAAGGGAAATTCAGTGCTGACGCAATAATCCAAATTTCCTTTAGAAAAATAATTCCAGAAAATCAATCTTTTTCATTTTCTCTGAATTTAAACTTCCCGAAACCCGTTCTCCTTCATCGTAACTCCGTTTGAGCCCATTCAAATTTCTAAATTCATCAAAAATTCCAATCTATCCATTTCTTCCATCCTTTCAAATATTTGAAATTTATTTGATATTTCAAATATTTAAATTTCAAATTCCAATACCTAGTTTAATTTCAAAGCCTCTGTTCCATTCCAAATTTTCTGTGCACTTTCAAAATTCAAATTCAAATCTTGCAAAGTCTCCATAAAATCCATTCTATTTTCCTTCGTCCAAATTTTGTCTCAGTAATTTCTTTTCCCAACCGATCTTCCAGATATTCGTTCTCCCTCGTGTGAACCCCAAATCCGCTGAATCTTTCTCCTAAATTCATCTAAAATCATAATCTATCCAAATATGGCCTCTATTTGAATTTTTGAGTTTATTTTAATTTTTGTTTGTATTTATTTGTTTTGTTGCTTTGTCTTTTCTCGCGTAGATTCCAACGTTGTCGACGATCTCTCCACTCCACAGCAGGAAGACCTCGAGAGCGTGCAAGAAGGCAAGTCTCCTTTGATCATCTCGAACCTATGATTTTGAAATATTTTAATTATTTTAAATTATGTGCATTGCTATTTATATACAAGATTAGTTCAAATCTTAAGGTATTAGTTACCCCAATTTTGTTATGCCCTTAGTTGAAATTGAATGCCATGTACCCTTGTCTCCTTAGGATTTCCTTTGGCTCTTTAATGAGAGTATTATAATCATTTGTGAATAATAGAATGGTAGTATAATGCTTAGTCACGCTATTTAATACCTCATAAATCTTGCAAATGGGAAATTATGAATTATTGTAATACCCCTTGTTTTTGTAAACTTAGTGGTAATTGGAGTTGCCACTGTTCTTTTAAAATAAAATGAAATGTGGAAATGGGTTTAGATTAGGGTGGATGGTTGGTTTGGATTGGTGCAGGAAGCACGAGATCTTGTAAAGTGTATGTTCCACCCTAGTCAATTAAGGACCGACGCTTGTGTTTGTCCAGACTGAGCATTAACCGTACAACCACAAGTCTATATGGGTACGACCTAGCTGACTAACTTATGATAGTCTAGTTTAGGTGCCACCAGTGGAAAGTGGGTGCCGTGGATGGACAAAGTTATTCACAAGAGGGACGGATTTACTATACCGATATGGCGCAAGAGGGGCTTGGTTGGGCGGTTAGCCTACTGCGGTGAAACCTCGGCGGGTGGTATCTAGCTAGATTAGAGTAAGGTAAAGGCTTTGTGATATTTTATCCGGGTCTCATGCCAAAGGAAGCGTGTTGACTTTTAGGATAATTTATCTCTTGTGGGTAAAGTTGTACAACCTCTGCAGAGTGTAAAACTATTCGAATAGCCGTGCCCACGGTCAAGTGCGGGCAAGGAATGCATTCACATGGTAGATTTCTGGTTTTGGTTTTAAAGTCAAAGTTTTTGTATTCCGAGAGTGGAGGGAACTCTTGGAAGGGAATCCTGGCAGTTGGAGCCAGAGAGGGTGGATGGAACCCGCAGCTTTGAACTGATCGTTGTACTCTAGTGTTGGTAGGTGGAACCTTCACTAGTAAGTTAAAGTTAGTTCTGTTAAAACATTTATTTGTTAACTTGATGCCTTCAAAAATGATTAGTAGTAATTTAAAATTAAACACTGCTTTATGCAAATGAACCATATAGCCTTCCTTTGTTAAGCCTTGCATCTATTGCATCTTTCCCAAGACTTGCGGAGTACTTTATGTACTCACATGCTACACTTAAAAATAAACCTCAGAAGATTGTGAAGCTCAAGAAGGTGACTACGACTACTGCTTCGCCTGCGGCTGTGATGGATTCTTCCCGGAGAACTAGGTCGCGCTTCCCCAGTCAATTGCCTGTGGTCTATTGACGGGTCTTCATCGAGTTTATCTGTTGCTTCCGCTTTATTTTATGTGTGCGAGGTCTTGAAATCTCAATTGTAATAATGAGACCTTTCGGTCAGTACTCTCAATTATTGTAATAACACGATGCTGGTGATGTATTCATTTCTGTTTAACTGTGTGCACTAGCTTTGATCTGGGACTAGTGTGGTAATACACAGAGGGTCCGGATTCGGAAATCCGGGGTCCTGACACTAATAGTATAGAGGAATTTATCAATGCACCCTCATCTCTTGTAATTATCATGGGGTAGGATGTGAATTTTCCATCCTACCCCTATTATGTATATGAACCCCTAAGAGAGATATGAGATGGCTAGATCTACTCATTTTACACACAAGGTCTATCTAGCTAGTTCCCTCGTATATTGTTTGGCCAGTAGCCACAACACGTATCATGCTTCATTATTGTCATTGGTATTGCTACTGCTTTTCATCCCCAAAAGAAACTGAGTTGCATGACTCCATGATGTTGTCCGTGAAAGTAATTTGAGCTGTTAAATTTGTCCATTGTTATACTAGCTTTACTGAGTTTTATATGACGTGGTGCTGAAATGTTTTGCTTTGTAAGCGGTACCAAACGCTGAACCTTTTCTTTTGCTACATCCATTGTTTCCATCTTATGAGCAGACATTCAGACAAGGACGGTTGCAACTGCATCGTTGGGGAAATATCATCAAATAAGTGAGCCCGTACAACCACAAGTCTATATGGGTACGACCTAGTTGACTAACTTATGATAGTCTAGTTTAGGTGCCACCAGTAGAAAGTGGGTGCGAGGATGGACCGTTATTCACGGTGAGGGACAGGATTTATTGTACTCATATGGCGCAAGAGGGGCTTGGTTGGGCGGTTAGCCTACTGCGGTGAAACCTCAGTGGTGGTATCTAGCTAGATTAGAGTAAGGTAAAGGCTTTGTGATATTTTATCTGGGTCTCATGCCAAAGGAAGCGTGTTGACTTTTAGGATAATTTATCTCTTGTGGGTAAAGTTGTACAACCTCTGCAGAGTGTCAAACTATTCGAATAGCCGTGCCCACGGTCAAGGGCGGGCAAGGAATGCATTCACATGGTAGATTTTGGTTTTGGTTTCAAAATTAAAGTTTTGTATTCCGAGAGTGGAGGAACTCTTGGAAGGGTATCTGGCGCTTGGAGCCAGAGAGGGTGGATGGAACCCGCAGTTTTAAACTTGACCAATTGTAATTGGTTAGCTAGTGTTGGTAGATGGAACCTTCACTATGGAATTAATGATAGTTTCTGCTAAAACATTTACTTTATTAAATTGATGCCTTCGAAAATAATTGGAAGTAATTGAATGAAAATGTTGCTTTGTGCAAAAGAACCATATAGCCTTCCTTTGTCAAGCCTTGCATCTATTGCATTTTTCCCAAGACTTGTGGAGTACTTTATGTACTCACATGCTACACTAAAAAATAATAACCAGAGGAATGCAAAGCTCAAGAGGGAGACTACGACTACTGCTTCGCTTGCGGCTGTGATGGATTTTTCTCGGAGGACTAGGTCGCACTTCCCCAGTCAACTGCCTGTGGCATATTGATGGGTCTACATTGAATTTACCTTGCTTCCGCTGTATTCTGGTTGTGTGAGGTCTTGGAACCTCCTATGTAATAATGAGACCTGGTGGTCAGTACTCTTTATAATTGTAATAAATGTGTTGTTGGTCATGAATCATTTCTGTTTAACTGTGTGCACTAGCTTTGATCTGGGACTAGTGCAGTAATACACAGAGGGTCCGGGTTTGGAAATCCGGGGTCCCGACAGAGGTGGTATCAGAGCCAATTTGACTGTAGGACGTGACTAGTTAGAATGGTCGTTAAAAGAAGAACTTCAAAATTTATTTTATAAAATAAAAATTTTAATAATGTGCTTTCCTTATCTTTTCTTGTCCTTCTATCCTTACCTTCGTCATGGCATTCTTCCTTATCTATCTGCTTATTTCCTTTTTGGAATGGTAATTGTACCCCTTTCCTTTGTAATTTCTCTAGACGGCTTAGTGAGGTTGCGTATGAGAAGCACCTGGAGAAGCGCGTCATCATGAATGAGCAAGGACTAGTTCTTTAGTTGTAGTACCCAAGTAAAGTCGTACGATTTTAGAACGCTTATATATTACTTACTTGTGTGTTAGGTGGACTGTACCAAGGCTTGGTATACTTGTAGTACAGCCATCCTTAAAAACTATTTTGATTTCAAGTTAAGTTCCTTTTAAGTTATTGCTTGCTTTCTTCTTGTGTGGGATGTTGTTTAGATTCCCCCTAATCTCTTACCTATGCTAGTTCCCTCTTATCTTTTGCTATTCCCGGAAAACCGCTTCAGATGGTGAACACAAGGAGCAACCCTGGCAACAGCCGTGACGCCAACAATCAGCCAGCAGGGTGACTGGCGGGAACCCCTTTTTCGCTTTTCTGCAGGGCATCGCGGAACCAGATGACCCCTCCGAGCTCCAGCGTTTACAACACCGTGCTAGGTCCTTCCAGGTGCTCGACGGGGTGCTCTACAAGAAGGGGGTCTATGCACCACTCCTGCGATGCCTCCCGCGCGAAGAAGGAAAGTGCCTCCTCGCAGAAATTCATGCGGGGCTCTGCGGCTCGCACCTCCAACCAAGGTCTCTGGTGGGCAAGGCATTCAAGCAGGGTTTTATTGGCCAACAGCTATCGCAGACGCCCAGGATCTCGTGTGCCGTTGCCAAGGTTGCCAGTGGATAGGAAGGGCCATACACAGGCTCCCGACAAGCCTCCATCCCATACCACCGGTATGGCCACTGGCGCGGTGGGGCATCGACGTCGTGGGACCGCTTCCTAGGGCCCCAGGTGACCTGCGGTTCGTAGCGGTCACTCTGGAATACTTCTCCAGGTGGCCGGAGGCAGTAGCTCTGGCCAAGATTACCTCGGCAGCTATGCAATGCTTCCTCTGGCAGAACATCATATGCCGATTCGGCGTGCCCAGGGAGATCACCGTCAACAACGGTTTGCAATTCGATGCAGCCCCATTCAAAGAATTCTACGACAATGTGGGCATCACCCTCCGGTTCGCCTCCGCACGCAATTTCACCGCCCGCAATGCGGGGAGGCTCACCTCCGCGCGTAGTCTACGGACTCTAAATAAGACGTAGCATTGAGGTCCGCCTCCGCACGCACTCTATGGAGTATAAATAAAACGTAGCGTCGAGGTTCGCCTCGGCACGCAATTTCACCGCCCGCAACGCGCGGAGGCTCACCTCTGTGCGCAGTCTACGGACTCTAAATAAGACGTGGCATCGAGGTCCGCCTCCGCACGCACTCTACGGAGTATAAACAAGACGTAGCATCGAGGTTCGCCTCCGCACGCAATTTCACCGCCCGCAATGCGCGGAGGCTCGCCTCCGTGCGCAGTCTACGGACTCTAAATAAGACGTGGCATCAAGGTCCGCCTCTGCACGCACTCTACGGAGTATAAACAAGACGTAGTGTCGAGGTTCACCTCCGCACGCAATTTCACCGCCTGCAACGCGCGGAGGCTCACCTCCGCGCGTAGTCTATGGACTCTAAATAAGACGTAGCATCGAGGTTCGCCTCCGCACGCAATTTCACTGCCCGCAACGCGCGGAGGCTCACCTCCGCGCGCAGTGTACGGACTCTAAATAAGACGTAGCGTCGAGGTTCGCCTCCGCACGCACTCTACAGAGTATAAATAAGACGTAGCGTCGAGGTTCACCTTCGCACGCAATTTCACCACCCGCAACGGGCGGAGGCTTGCCTCCGCGCGTAGTCTACAGACTCTAAATAAGATGTAGCGTCGAGGTCCGCCTCCGCACGCACTCTACGGAGTATAAACAAGACGCAATGGAGGGACGCCTCTGTGCACACTTTACGGAGTATAAATAAGACACGGATGTTATCCCTGCGCACTCTACAGAGTATAAACTAGACGTGGATACCCCCACGCATGTGCAGGCACTGTCCCTATGCGTACACCCCGGAGTATAAATAAGACGTGGTTGAAGTTCCCATGACTTCAACTAGGCGCCAGCTCCGCTGCCACCACTTCTAAGGGTAGGGGACGGAGCGCTCGCGCGTCTCGCCGGCTGGCGCCCGGCTCACGCCAGCTTCGAAGGGTAGGGATGGAGCGCTCGTCGTCTTTCGCCTAGGTGCCAGCTCCGCTGCCGCACTTCGAGGAGGGGACGAGCGCCGCGCGTCTACTGCCGGGGCGCCCGGCTCGCTGCCACCACTCAAGGGTAGGGGACGGAGCGCTCGCGCGTCTGCCGGCTAGGTGCCGGCTCGCGCCAAAGACTTCGAAGGGTAGGGGATGGAGCGCTCGTCGTCTCGCCGCCTAGGTGCCGCTCGCTGCCAAGACTTCAAGGGAGGGGACAGAGCGCTCGCGCGTCTACCGGCTAGGTGCCGGCTCGCTGCCACCACTTCAAGGGTAGGGGACGGGCGCTCGCGCGTCTACTTCGGCTAGGCGCCAGGTCCGCTGCCACCACTTCGAAGGGTAGGGGACGGAGCGCTCGCGCGTCTACTTCGGCTAGGCGCCAGGTCCGCTGCCACCACTTCGAAGGGTAGGGGACGGAGCGCTCGCGCGACTACTTCCGAAGCTTGGGGTCTGCGGCGCAAGGCGTTCGCAAGTCTGCTCGCTACTATCAGCATGAGGGACGACGTCAGGCCCGGGGACCCGCACCTTACATGACACCCCAGCTCACAGCACATTACATAACAAAAAGAGCCAGGAGAGTTGTCGCTTAGCTCGTGTAAGACAGAAGTTGCATTACAGTAGCAGACATACACACGGCGCGGCGTGCACCAAAACCCGGCATTATTCCTACGAGTCCGCACCATCTTCGCCGCCACGAGTGCCCGCACCGCCTTCGCTACGTCAGGGAACCTCTTCGAGCCAACGGAGCACATCCTCTTCGTTGTGCAGCGTCCGCCGCAAAGCAACCGTGGCGGCACCTTCCCCGATGTAATTCCAAATCTGATTGTGGAAGTTTTAGATGGCGGGCTGGGCAGCGCGAACCGCATCAGATATCATCCCGGGCTGGACGGGCAAGTCAAGATGGGGGTTCGCCAGCTCATTGACATGCTCACACCCACCAGCATGCAGCAGGGCAAGGGCAAGGCCAGCACTCATGTAGCCGCAGTGGGTGCCGAAGGCCTTGGCGCTGCGAAGGGCGACGCTCGAGCCCTCCTCGATTCGCCCAAGCGTCTCCATCAAGTCTTGACGGCTATGAGTGGCGTCCTCCACGTGCACGGAAAGCCCCCGGAGGGCCTGCTCCAAAGACTCCATCGCCCCCCAGCGGAGGTAGATGCGTTGTCCCAGGATAAGGCCTTCTCTGCAAGCGAGGCAGTAAGCTGCTCCTTCTCCGCCTCTAGCGCGGAGATTCGCTATAGAAGGGCGGTCCGCTCCTCCGTTGCGACGAGCTGAGCCTCCTCCATCGCGCGTTGTGCGGCTAGTGCCGCGCTCTTCGCGTTCGCGCCTACCAACTGCGCGTCGGAGATAGCCTCATCCCGTTCCGCCATCAGCACCTGAATGTGCTCGTCCTTGGTGGCATGGGCATCGTCAGCGACACGCAGCTGGTCCTCCAGCGCCCTCCGTTCGCGCGCGCGAGTCTCATCGAGGGCTTTGCTGATCGCAAGCGTCTGCACGGGTGCAAGAATAAAGATTACCCATCAGATAAGCACAGGACGTGCGGCGAGAGCAGAGATTGTTACCCTCATCTCCGAGGCACCAAGCGCGAGCGCTAAAAGGTCGCTCCCGCAGGACTGCAGCGCCTGCTGATCTAGGTGGCCGCTAGCGTACTCTGCCACCTCGCTCAAGGCGCGAAGTGTCTCCCACCGAGGGACGAAGTCGGGGAGGCCAAGCCCTAGAGCCCCCGCCCCAGCGCCTCCGGCAACAGTTGGGGCGCACACAGTCCCCTGCTCAATTAGGCCAGGGACATCGCGGGCACCCCCGTTGCTTGACTCTTGTCCTCGTCTGGGAGACCTTGTCTCGCCTGATGTCGACGGAATAAGCGAGCAAATCGGAGAGAGTTTCGCGAAGTCACAGGAGGAAAATGAACCACACCTACCTCCAGTACCCTCTACCGCGGTACTTCGCTGGGCCTCTACCGGGGTCATGATCACCTCGCTGGCCTGGGGAGCGACAGCCCTCTCGGCTTCAGCAACATCCCCGCTAGGTGTCAGGACCTCGGTCACTGGGCCTGCCACGCTGAACCGGCCCCTCGAAGATGGTGGTGATTGCACCCGAGGGCGTTTCGCCTTCGGAGTTGCAGGTGACGCCTCCGTGGTTACCGCGGAAGCTGTCGTCAGTGGCAACGCCGCGGTTGCCGCTGGAGGTGACGAGGCATCATCTTCAAGAACAACGAGGCTCAGGCATGTCGCCTCGCCACCGTGCAAGGCCTCGCCGGTAGTTGTGTGCCTCTCCGAACCGGCCGGTTCGAGCCCAGCACCCGTCTCACCCCCCATCTCCATGTTCTCGACCGGCAGCACGTCCGGCGAGCTGAAGGAAATAGTCTCCAATTGGACCTCGCATCGAGAGGACGGCGCCACCGCCGTCGCGCCGCTCGGCGATTCCACAGGCACCGGGCGTTCCAGAACGGCAATTCCCAGAACCTCGCATACCCGGTTAATCCGCCCTTGCTTTGCCAAGGAAGTTGCGGACTCACGGGCCTTGTGCTCTTTCGCCGTGTATGGCCCAACAACCGCAACCACCGCGCGCTCCGCATCTTCTAACCGGCACGCTGCACGCAAAAGCAGAATATCATACGTAAGGGTTTCCGACCACCCAGGTGGTACGTGGCCTATGGCAGGGACACTTACAGGGCGCGGAGGGCTTATGGAGCGAAGACACACCCGGGTGGATGCCGTTCTTCTGGTCGGGCCCCCGCCGCTCGTACTTCCAGTTGCAAGAAAGCGGAGATACCCCGTACATGGTGAACTCCTCGGCGAGGTCACGCATGTTGAACCGGAGGGTGATGCCAGCAAGCCTCCGCGCCTGTTGCTCATCGCCGGACTGAGGCGTGACATCCAGACAGCGGTTGAATGATATCGGCTCTCCCCGGCTTCGAAGGCCGCGTGTGCTCGTCACAATGTGATAGAACCACCGTCGTGTCCAGCAAGACTCCCACTTTCCCCGCGTAGCCAACGCGGGGAACAAGTGCGAGCAATCCATCCTCAGCACGAAGTCCACGCTGTCGAAGTTCGAGTACGCATCCCCTTCCATTTTCTTCGGTTGGCACCGTGCGTCATGCAGGATGGCGAACAACTCAACGCTGGGATGGGTACCTTCCGTCCGCATCGCCCAAGTAAAGATGGCCAACCGAACGATCGCGGTCAGAGTCAGCTGCGCCAGCTCCAACCCATAGGCTCGTAGAACTTCGCGAACAAAGAATGTCGCCGGGATTCGGAGCCCGGCATCGAAGAACGCCACGAAGACAATCACCTCCGATTCGCCTGGGTTCGGCTCCGTTTCATCAGGCCCGAGCAAGCGAGCCCCGGCACGGTCCTCCAGGTTCTTCTCCCAAAGAAGGGTTTGGAGAGTCTCCCCCGTGACGCGACTCCACCCCAGCACACGGGAGCAGCGGCCCTTGGACTTCTTCATGGCATCCCAACGATGGCACCGGGGGCGGCGTCAAGCAGCGTTGGCTCAACGAGGCGCTCTCGCTAAGACGGCGCGCAGGATCGTCAAGGGCGGCACCCCTGTCAGCCGGGAGGTCGTCACGCGCAGCCATTCCTCTCCCCCCACTGCAGCGACGAGCAGGAATGGATGCGAAAGTAGCAGCAGGATGCGCAAGAAAACGGAAAGAAACGCACAAGCACAAGCAAGCAGGCAGCCAAGGGGAGCGTTTGCGTGTCCACAGTGACGACTTATAAAGTACCCCGTCTCCCCCGCAAGCAGAAGATTGAACGACAGAATTACAGCGGTTCGGCTACCCACGATCGGGCAGTGCAACCGCTGGCAACCGCGGCAGGTGGCGGTAGGTGGGCGATCAGCGCGTAATGCACCGATACATTCCTGCCGTGTGGCCACTTTCCCTGGGAAAGACGCGAACGGTCATGGTCGCATGACCGCTGGCATCCCACGACGCTCCAATCACAGCCTGCCGCGTACCCCCGCCCAGCGCAGAGCAGATAGAGCAGCCGCGACAGCCTGCCCCTGACATAGGGCCGGCGCGATTCCAGGCGTCATTAAAAGTGCATTACAAGGCCACGCAGCCACCTCTCCGCGCGGGCGTTACATCACGCGGAGCACCTCCCGAGACTCGGCTGCCCGGGGCAGTCGCCCCAGTTTTACCTCGCACCCGCAAAAATCCAGAGCGCGAACCATGTCATGCCCTCGCCTCGGCCCCGTCGAGGCCTTCGCACCATAAGCACGAACGAAAATGTATCCAGGTCGTCGAGGGTCACAGGCCGATGGGACGGAGGGGGCCAAAGGGCACAGCGGCATGGCTTCGGCCCGTGAAGCCCTTCACCATGAGAGGCTCCTGTTGTAGGGGTGGCCCCCACCTAAGCCCAGTAGGCCTGATGGAAGGATGTAAGGCCAAAAATGGGACATGTGTAATGACATAGGTACCCCTGAGGGGAATACTCACGTGTAAGGGTATAATTGTAAAAGCGCTCCGCATATGGCTGTATATATGTAACACAGGCCATGGGAGAGACCCCGGGGGCCATTGACTCACCTAACTCTCCACTACCATACTCTCTCTCTCTCTGTTTGGTCTGTAACCACAACAGGGTACATCACAAGAAAACGCTTTTCAAGAACTAAAGAAATGATTAATTGAAGCACCATTGCTCGTTTTACTTGATTTCACTAAAACTTATGAAATTGAATGTGATGCTAGTGGAATAGGTATTGGTGGTGTTTTAATGCAAGAAGGAAAATCAGTAGCATACTTTAGCGAGAAACTAGGAATTGCTCAATTGAACTATCTTGTGTATGAAAAAGAATTGAACTATCTTTTGCCTAAAGAATTTGTTATTCACTCTGATCATGAAGCTTTGAGATATTTGAAGATCCAAGCTAAATTGAATCGTAGACATGCTAAGTGGGTAGAATTCATTGAAACTTTCCCATATGTTGTTAAATACAAGAAAGGAAAAGAGAATGTGGTAACTGATGCTTTATCTAGAAAGAATGTGCTTTTAAATCAATTGGAAGTAAAGGTACTTGGATTAGAGAGCTTGAAAGATTGATATGCTTCTAACCGTGAATTTTCAGAACTATAGTCTAAATGCAAAAATGGGAAAGGATGAGATAAGTTCCATATTCATGATGGGTTCTTATTTCGTGCTAATAAATTGTGTGTTCCAGATTCATCCGTGCGTTTGCTTTTATTGTAAGTGTAGGATAGGAAACAGCAACAGAGGGGGGTTGAATGGTGCCTTCAAAAATTGCCCCTAAGTATCCACTTCATCTTCTTCTCCAGTAGCTATAAAAGCTATGAAGAAAAGGATTCATGCCTACTGGAAAATGAAGAAGAAATCAAAGAACAAATGCGCAGTGAAGAATGCAGGCCGGTCTGACTGCCATATCAAAGCCGGTTAGACCGCTTGCAAGCCACCGGTCTAACCGCTATACTTCAGCCGGTCAGACCGCTACCCCACGGCTGGTCAGACTGCTGTTGATTGGCCGGTCTGACCGCTAGGGTTAGCGGTCTGACCGCCGGCTGCCATCCGGTCTGACTGCAGGCCAATGACCGGTCTGACTAGGCACACTTCTAGCGAGAGAGCAACAGCAGCTGAAAAACCCCGCAGACTGACAACTAAAACAGGGAATACAGGAGAAGAGGGTTTGCTGAGAAATGGATGGACATATGCTGTGCTTCTCAGATCAGCTTCTCTGAACTTCAAATCAAATAGCAAAACACCCTCAAAGAAGGAGTAATTGCAGACAAAGAGCAAGAAATAGGAATCTAAACTCAAACTGAAAAACAGCCAGAGAGATGAGACCAAAAGATGAACATCTAGATATTCTCATGTCTATTGAGCGTGAAATTTTGCATTTCAGCAAGAGAAGGTCTCACAACTAGAAATCATAGCCCTAGAGCAAACATTCCACTGAATATCAAAGAGACTATACATGCTCTGGCTTCAAACCCTAGAGAGATGGAAACAGAGGAAGTGCTTTGCTTCAATTCCTGGGAAGAAACTGGGTGAAAAATGATTGCTTTCATGAATATGTTAGCCAAGTGGCTTTGAGATAATTCCCTGCTCAAAGCAAACTCATTTTGCATTCTTCAACTAAAAAATCACTCAAAGACAAAGAATGCAGAGAGAAGAACAAAGAGTAGAACTAAAAACACAGACACAGGGAGAACCCAAATAATCAAAGCATCTCAAACAGAGAGTTCTCATATTGCTTAGGAGAGATGAATGATTACAGACAACATACTACAGCCCCATACGCAATTGAAAAGAAATGTAGGCCACCTCACTACATGGTTCTCTCCTGAGCTCCCCACTCCATACAGAACACACACGAGAGAAGTCCTCACATGAACCACTGCTTGCTTGCACGACTACACACTAGAACTCCCCTCTACTTCTTGCTTCCACCACTGCCAACTCCCTTGACTAAAAAGAGGAGCTCACATCCTCAAATAGCAAATCAAGAATTGCAGTCCATCTTCCACCACTTGACTCTCACACACATGAGGCAAGAGTCAAAGCACACATCAGGAGGGAACCAGCCACTCCACTCAAACTTGAGTCAATTCTCCAAATTGCACCTCAAGCACCTTCCCGGAAGCTTCCCGCAACCGGTACCCTAACCGTCTGAACCTCGACTCCTCCCTGAGTCTAGTCCCGGTCCACTCCGCTGCACACGACCGCACCCGGCATCCTGACCGTCTGGATCTCAGCTCCTCCCTGAGCCTAGTCCCGGTCCACCTCGCCGCACACAACCCCACCTCGCATCCTGACCGTCTGGACCTTAGCTCCTCCCTGAGCCTAGTCCTGGTCCTCCTCGCCGTTGCCGTGTCACTGTCCGCCGGCAGCTCGGCTCGGTTTCGCCTCCCACTCGCGACCACCTCAGCAGCCTCGATCATCTTCGGCGTCTCCGACCGTCTGGACTTCAACACCTCCTGTGCCTAGTCCCGGTCCTCCCACGCCTCACCATGACCTAGCTCCGAAGTCCCACAACCACACAGACAAGCAAACCGTCATATAGCACCGCACAAAATAGTATAAAACAACATTAGCATTAACAAAAGGTACTCAAGCATGAAATACCCAAATCGACCGACCGAGAAAGAGAATAAGCGTCCTAAACACTCCTGACCGCGATCGACCAAGTCCAACCGAACCGTACCACGCCATGCACCGACTTGGCGTGAACCAACCAAATCAAACTCAAACTTTCCAGAAACCGAGTCAATTACTCATCACAAACATGGAGATACCTCCACATGGTCTCTCAATCTCCCCCTTGATGAGTATATTGACAAACACAGAAAAAGCAGAAAGATTGAGTTTATTTTGGAAGTCATACATGGTCTCAAAGAAGAGCAAGGAGGCTCAAGACCACGTAGACAAAAGAGCGAAAACAGAAAAACAAGTTTTCCTCAAAAGCTCCCAGTTTTTCCTTTGAAATGGCTTCTTCTCCATTATTCTCCCCCTTTTGGCAATAGAATCATCAAGATGCAAAATAGAGAATAAATCATGATTTGGATGAAATGGCTGAAATTTATTCAATCTAAGCAATTAGAGCCATGAAGATTATCCAAAATGACCATTTGAGTATTACACCAAGCCATAACGCATATGAATACTATCAAGATCATGACGAGATATGTATAATCAAGCTAAACCAAATAAGTCATAATCTAAAATTTTGTTGAATTGCTTAGCATGTCAAGCCAATCAAGATTGTAGTCTAGCTAAAGGTATCCAAAAATGATGCAAGCTATGTCAATAATCTAAGTGGAACTAAGAAGCTAGTATTGAGTCATGTTAGAGTGCTACAAGTTCAAGAATGAATCATTTGCTCAAGAACTTTAGTCTTTTTGTAATGAAGCAAATTTAGCACAATTGACATGTTTTTCTTTTGAAAACCATGGTCGTTTTCAACCAAAATTTTAGTCATGTGCTAGATCTCAAGCCTTATGCGATCATTCCAAGCTCGAAGCTTAAGAAGATGATCTTGGTCATCCAAAACTCCCCCTGAGTTCATGCCTAGTGCAATGGCAAGCAGTCTCATGAAAAAGAATTAGTGAGATCAGTTCTTTCGCACACAAAGAGATCTTTTTGCTTTTGCTGAAATTAGTTCAAGAACAGGAAGATAATACTAACTCATGCTTCATAAAAGAACTAGCATAGCTCAATCTAAAACTCAATAAAGATTCAAGACTCAACTCAGCCTATTTGACATGGCATTAATCATAAAAGGATAATTTAATACAGACTAGTCTCAAGAGCTAACATGATATGTCTTAATTCAAGTTGTGCATTTTTAATCAACTTATCATGGCAAAGACTAAACTACACATATAGAGTCATGATAAATCTAGCAAGTAAGCATAGATCATGGCAAGATGTAAAGTATTGTAAACATGCCATATAAGGATAATAGTCAAGGCTCTATTTAGTTATATTACAATGTAGAATGCTGAAATTAAATGCAAGAAAGTCCAGCTCCCCCAAAACATGAGATGCACTTTTAGTTCAAGTTGAGTTATGTTAACATTAAGATCCAGAAGCTCCCAAATGAACTCCTCCTAAACCAAAGCTATAAAACGAGAAGCTGTCAAAGAAAGCAGAAAAGGCAGTCCTCAAAGCATAGACAAGATATAGATGATACTATGGCTCAAACTGACTTTCATCTACCCCATGACACTAGGACTATCAGCTGCTCTTCTAACACACTAAGGAGCAAACATGTTCCCTGTCTACCCAAGGGTGGCCCATCCCTTGCTAGAACCTATAAGAAGTGAGTGAGCTCAACCTAGTAAGAAGAGAGACAGCTAATAAGCAGCATCCTAGAAACACAAGATGAGAGGAAGACGTCTAAGCAACTAGACAAGAGAACCACTCTAATCTATGCTAGAAAGACTAAACCAAATGCACCCACATGCAATGCAACAAAATAAGAACAGGAGCATATAAGCAAGATAAAACATAAAGCACATAGCTCCCCCTCACAACAATCCATAAGAACAGACCACCCTAAGCTCTCCCCGCAAGGCTGAAAACCTAGAGCTATCCAAAGGCTTGGTAAAGATATCAGCCAACTGGTGGTCACTCTCCACAAACTGGAGCACTATGTCACCCTTCTCCACATGGTCTCTAAGGAAGTGATATCTAATATCAATGTGCATGGTCTGAGAGTGTTACACTGGGTTCTTAGCAATGTTAATAGCAGAAATGTTATCATAAAAGAGTGGAACACTGTCTATAACTAACCCAAAGTCCTACAGGGTCGAAGCCATCCAAAGTACCTGGCTACAACAACTGGCGGCAGCAATGTACTCGACCTCTGTGTTGGACTGTGCAACACCGGACTGCTTCCTAGAAGACCAAGAAACAAGAGAAGTGTCAATAAATTGGCAGGTGCCAGAAGTGTTCTTCCTGTCTATCCTACAGCCAACAAAGTCTGCATCCGAGTAGGCTCTGAGGGAAAGACAAGTTGAGGAAGAGTACCAAATACCATAGTCAATGGTAGCTCGAAGGTACCGAAGAATGTGCTTCACTGCCTGCCGGTGAGATACGCGAGGAGAAGCCTGAAATCGAGCACATAGACACACAGAGAAGTGTATGTTCGGTCTCAAGGCAGTGAGGTATAAGAGAGAGCCAATCATGCTTCTGTACTCTTTTTGATCAACTAGCTCGCCATCCTCATCTGGATCAAGTGTGGCTATTGACGCCATCGAAGTTGACACTGACTTGCCATCACTCATGTCAAAGCGTCTCAGGAGGTATCGTGTGTACTTGCCCTAATGCAAGAAAGTACCCTCCCGTGTCTGCTTGATCTGGAAGCTAAGGAAGAAGGTCAACTCGCTCATCATGCTCATCTCAAACTCAGTGCTCATGACATCCGAGAACTGTGAAACAAGAGCACGAGAAGAGCCGCCAAAGATGATATCATCCACATAAATCTGGACGAGTAGAAGGTCAGAGCCATGCCTGCGAATGAACAAGGTCTTGTCTACCTTACCCATCTCAAACTCATGACTCAACAGATAGGACTTAAGTCTCTCATACCAAGCTCTAGGGGCTTGCTTAAGTCTATACAGGGCTTTGGAAAGCTTGTAGACATGGTTTGGGTATTTGGGGTTCTCGAAACCTGGAGGCTGTCTACGACCAGTAAAGTCTACGACTATCGAGTATCGACCAGGTACTGTAACTACGACTATAAAAAAAGTATTGTAGCCGATGACCTTACGACCTCTTACTGGTTCACTGTTGCTAACGACCGGTTAAATGTTTCTTGTGACCGTTTCACTGTTCGAGGTCGAAATATACGATTATCTTTCGTTGTCATTCTATCATTATCGAAATGTCGTGGTCGAAGTCTGATATGGTCGAAATACCATAGTCGAATACTGTGGTCGAAGCTTGCCATGGTTGGACGTGGTCAAAGTCTGCCGTGGTCGAAATCTATCGTTCGGACCTGCTGATCGGACCATCCATCACAAGGCCAACCAGACCAGCCATCTTAAGGCTGATCAGACCAGCCATCACAAGGGCGATCTGAATACCATCCGTAATCGAAACCAGACGTGGTCGTTTTGCTAGCTTGAAAACTCAAGCACAAAAGTGCATCGATTAGAACTTTCACGAATGCAAATTCCGATAAAACAAAATGTCAGTTATGCATCATCAATAAAATACACGATCATCATATAGTCTAACAAGATGACACTGCTGCTGACGACATGGCCGCAGGTTGTGAAGTAGCTCTAGCTGCTAACTCCTGTTTGCTTGTACACTCGCTCGCTCCCCTTGTATTATTTGCTGCCTTGAAAGTGTGCTGTGAGTACAAGTGAGGTGGAGAATGTAGATTTTGCGGCCAAAGAACAACACAAACTCTGCAGTTTCCAGTTTCCACCGTGATTAGATGGATCGTATTCAATGCTGTTTCTAAGTAGCAACTCGTCATGCCATCCACTACTGCTATGCTACTAGTTCTTTTTTTTAAGCTTAGTGATGCTAGTGTTTCAGTTCTCACTCTAATGGAGAGCAACATTGTTTTCCCTTGCCGAATGCATATATATAGTCCATAGTTCACCACAAATTGGGGAATGATAGATAGTGTTTCGGAAAGATAGACATTTTCACCCAATTTCTACTTATCGTCTTATCCTATATTGAGATGATAGTAATTCCATAGGTTTCTCTTAGTGTATATTCATAAATTTGCAGTTGGGCTCTCGTATCCTGTTATCGAGTGTATCCATGTCCTGCTATTTGAGTTCCTTTGTAATTCCTCCACCTCGATTCATGTACTTCTGCTTTGCAAAATCGCTCGCTATGGTTTCTAACACAATTGACTAGATCTAGTTTAGGCCTGCGTTAGTATATTATGGGTTTCTTTTCAAGCAGCTTCAAATGGATAGGGAGACTTCTTGCAGGTTGGTGACATAGGTCCGTCTCATGTTGCCTAACAAAATGCAACTAGGATCAAGTTCATATTTCTGTACCGGCACCAAGTTTTTCGACTGCTTTCAGTTAGCCAAAGCCACTTTGCAGTAATGCCATAGAAGTGCACCAGAGCAGGGGCGGACCTGCCCTTTGGGCGAGCCCGGGCGGCCACCCGAGCTCCCCTCGCCGGCGGACCCCCCCCCCCTCCTCGCAGGCAGGCCCCCACCCCCCGGCGCCGCCCCGCCCCCAGTGGAACCGGAACTCCGGAAGCACAACCACCCCCCCCCCCCCGGCAAGGCCCAAGTCCAAGTGTCCAGCTATCCAAGCAACCCAATAAATACACGGCCCAAGCCCAACCGCCCAACAACTGAACAAAGCAACAATGAGATATGTCAAAAGCAACAATGGGTAGCGGAGGACGGGCGGCACGGGCCAACATTCAACAATCCACAAGAAAAGAGAGCCGGCGGCGGCGCTAACCTAGATCCGGCCTCCCGGGCGGCAGAGGCTGAGGACAGCGCGACGGCGGGGCCCAGGCGGCTAGGGGAGGGGTCGGGAGTGGCGAGGAGAGCGGTCGGGACTCGGGAGCAGCCGACACCCGATGGATTTGAGGAGAAGGAGAGCGGAGCACCGGATTTGTTTGAGGAGGCGTCGCGTCGGCGGATTTGTTTGAGGAGCAGAGGAGGCGTCAAGCCATCGAGGCGACTAGGCGAGGAGCAGTGGGGCGGTGGGGAGCGGCCGGTGCCCAGCAGATTTGAGGAGAGGGAGAGCCTAGCCAGATTTGTTTGAGGTCTGAGGAGGCGTGAGGCTCGGCGGATTTGTTTGAGATTTGAGAGGCAGAGAGCGGCGTCGGCGGATAAATTGAGGAGAGCAGGGGCGGACAGGAGAGCCGAGAGCGGTCGGGCTCGGGCCGACACTATAGAGACTAGAGCAGCCGAGACGATTTGATTTTGAGCCTTTGAGGAAAATTGATTGGTAATTACTTTTAGTCTTTTACAATTTTATATATTGCATTTTTATAGTTCCATTTTAGAAAGTATAATAAATTCTATTTATTGTAGAGAATAGACTTGTGTACTACTGTTTACTTCACGCTTCCGACTTCAGCCTACCTAGTTTTTTTTTCTGGATTCGCCATTAGACTTCGCCCTACCTCCAATTTTTTCCTGGGTCCGCCACTGCACCAGAGTGCTGAATTCATTATGGAAGCTACTATATTTACATTGCTGCTTTCAGTTAGGAACTACTACCAGTAATATTATGGAATTCAGGGTTGCTTTTTGTTAGGATAGTTTTGCTTTGGAACTGGGTGCTGGTTTTAATTGGGCTAGCTATTTGCATCTTGGAAAATCTGTGACAAACATATGACTTGGAAACCGGACATACTGATATGAAATATTACTGCACGGATGCTCTATAGTACAATTCTGATATCAGGTGCGCAAATGGTCTTCATCAGTCTGTTAGACCATGTGGGTAGGTCTACGATATTTTAGTGATGAATAATTGACAATGGTTAATTTATGGTGATGAATATTTGATGACATTGCTTATCGTTGTTATGCGAGATATGTGGTGTGTGGACTGATGTTGATCATAGGGGGCTATATAAATATTTTTTTAGACGTGCGGCGGCTGTGACACGAGAAAGAAAAAAGACGAAAACAGGATGGCGCACGGCGATACGTTTCTTGTGATGAATAGTTTCTACGTTTTCTAATAAAAGTTTATGAGTTTTTTAATTCGCATATATTATCTTTTTTTCCTAGTTTTTTTATCTCTAGGGTTTCTTCATGCATTGATCTCTATCTATGTTTTTTGCTTACATATATGAATTAGTTTTAATTAAAAAAACAATTGTAAGATTGTGTAAAAATCGCGCTGTTTCTGATGCATCAGCCTTCAGCGATTTTTTTCTCGGTGCTACAGTAGATCGCTACAGTATAGTGCTACAGTACAGCGCTGCAGTACTTTGCTACATTACCAAACAATAGTTGCTACATTACTAAACAATAATCGCTACAGTGATCGCTCAGTGCGATCAGAAATTTTTTTCCCTATTTTGCTTTGTTTTTGTTCTGTCTTTTTTCAGATTAAATGATTAAAAGACAAAAAAAATGAGAAAAAGCTTCTGCTGGGATTACAATCATTCACCCCCACTCTGATTGCCATCGACGATCTTACAAGTGGTATCAGAGTCGGTTGCAATGGCATCAGATCGGGATCGCTTTTCAGGTAAGCCACCATTTTTTGATGGATCATATTATCTCTATTGGAAAATACGTATGGAGGTTTTTCTTCAAGCATAAGATAATTCTATTTGGCAAAAAGTTGAAAATACATATGAAGTGTGTCATGTTGTTATAATTGAAAATTTCTCTGATGTTGAAACTAATGCTAAGGCTAAAAATATCTTGTTGTAAGGTTTAAGTAGAAATGAGTTTATCAAAATTGCTCACCTTAAATCAGCAAATAAAATTTGGACCACTCTAGCAGATTATTATGAAGGATCTAAATCTGTTAAAGGTGTACATTAGAATCAATTCAAAAAGAAGTATTCTAAATTTGAGATGAAACCTAGAGAATCGGTATATGTTCTTTTTGATCGCTTCAATAAAATTGTTAGTGGTTTGCAATCTATAGATGTCACATATTCTGATTCTGACAATGCTCGTCAAATTTTAAATGCTTTGGACATGTCTGTTTGGAATGTGTTAGTCACTACTATCAATGATTTTGTTAATATGGAAACACTCACTTTGAATGATCTTTATTCTAAGATGAAAACACATGAGGTTGATGTTTTCGCCACGATAAACAAGACTAATTCTTTGGGCATTGTGACTAACCAAGCTGATAGTTCTTCTATTGTTTCTTTGTCTGCATTGTGCTCTATTTCAAATGAACAATTAGAGGAATTTCCAGAAGAGCAGCTTGTACTTCTCTCCAACAGGGTGACAAAGGCAATTAACAACATTAGATTAAGGCAGAAAGGAGATCCAATCAGATGATATGAATGTGGTGAACTTAACCATATCAAGATGAATTGCCCCAAACTGAGGAGTACGGAGGTTAAAGATGACAGATACCAACTCGTCGCTCTCAATTCAAGATTGACCCAAGCAAGAAGCACAATTATCGCAGGGCAGTCAACAAGATAATTTCAGCACTTGATAAGATTGATTTGAGTGATGTTAATTCTGCGAGTGATGATGAGGACAATGGCAAGAAAGCAAAGAAGGTGGACTTCATAGGGATGTGTTTTACGGCAAATAGTGAGGAGTTCGACAATGATGATCTTTATAGTGATCCTGATGAGGTAAAACCTTCTTATACTGATTTATCTCGTGCTGTGCTTAGATTGACAGATGAGCTTAAGAAGTATAAAAAGAAAATTAAAAATTATGATTTCATTGTTGAGGGCTTAAATTCTGAAATCAATAGATTTAGAGCTTCTATTCCTGATGATGAATCTTGTGAGTCTTATCAAGTTTTATATACTGAGTTGGAGTCTGCTAGAACAATTAATGCATCAAACCTAGTTCAACTTAGTGATGTGACTACTAAACTTGATGATTAAGATTGACACATGACTCTTGTGATAAAAAGTTAAAATTTGCAAATGATGAAATTGAAAAGCTCAAGTTTAACTCTTCTACATGTTTAGAGTCAAGCATTTCACTTGCTCAATTCAAAGCTTGCTGTAATTGTGAATTGCTAAAAGCTAGACATAATTCATCACAAGAAACAATTCAATAGATGCTTTATCATGAGATATCTTTTTACTCTAATTGTTCTAAACTTAATACTGAAATAGAGGTTTTGACTAGACAACTTAATGATTTTGCTAAAAAGAAAAGATTGGCTCAGTCTAGTGCTTTTAAAAATCTTGTGAATGATCCTGTTAAATGCATAACTTGTCCGCTCTAGCTAAAGAGAATGAGTACCTGAAAGACACTTTAGAGAGATTTTCTTTTGGCAAGAAAATTTTGAATATGATTCTAGACAAGTCAAAAACAACTGTCAATAATCATGGTCTAGAATTTAATTTTTTTGAGCATGCCAAGAATAATCCTCCTAATGTTATTAAGTCTCTTGAACCTAGAAAAATTGAAGTGAAACTTGAACCACAATAAACTGTGTTTAAATCTGCTGGCTTTATGCAAAGTTCATCGAATAATAATATAAGTGTTAGCTCATCATCTCAAAAGAATTATGGTTATGTTTAATTCTATTGCACCTACTGTGGAAGAGATGGGCACTTCCATGAATTTTACTTTAAGCATGCTAAGAAAAGAGAAGATGGAAAGATTGAATGCTTTAAAACGAAAACGTGCATTGTCTTTTGTTCCTACATCAAATGCAAAAGTAATGTTTTCAGAGAACTTTATGATGGCTTTAAGTCTGCTTCACATGCTAGATTGGGATTTAATTCAAATAATTCACATCACGACAACAAAACATCCGTGAGGAGACATCATATTTGTAGGTTAGAGACGTTCTATTTCGTCTCCCACAGACAACTGAGGCGCTTTTATAAAGCGTCATAGAAACGTCTCTACATGAACCGTCTCAAAAATATAGAGACGCTCTCTAAGGCGTGCCTATATTATTTGAGACGTCCATTAGAGACATCTGCATCAGTATCCCTATAAAGTTAGAGACGCTTTTATAAAACGGCCGCACCACGCCTCAATTAATATAGACACGTGCGTTGAGACGTTATGTGCCGTCTCAAGATGTCCTATGTAGTATGTATTTTTATTTTGATTGGTATATATTTTCTTCTATACACACAAATACATATCCGTATGAGAATATAGTATTCCATATATTTATTATATATACATGTATATATAGTAATTTTATAGGTAGGATCATAATACTGAGTACATATTTTATAAAATATAAGGAATGGGCGTAGCACAACAGATATATTGTTATAAGAAAAGCAAACCAACTACAACTGGAACCAGGCTACACCCCGGGCAAACCATTGGCAATTGACAAATTCGTCACCATTGCACCCTCCAAACCCCAAAGAAGTTTACATAAGAGAGGTTTACAAATAATTATAGCATCCATTTAAATCAACAGAGTTCACAACTAAATAAAAATCTAATATGCGATAAACACATGTCGGTAAAACATCCTCCAATTTGTCACACATCTTTTTAAACTGCTATAATAAATCATCGTGTCTATTTCTTCAATCGTAAAATTGTGCATCGTGTCTTCCACTGCATTTCTTTTCATAGTCCTCCATATCCTGCAAACATAGCAATATTAACAACAAAATATCAGATATGAGCAATCATGAAAAATCTTACGGTACAAGTTCGATTAATTAAACTAGAAGTGGCCTACCTAGCGAGTAGAACGTTTAGGCTTTTTACCCAAGCAATAGATATTATATGAGTAACAAGACACAAATATTTCTGGTAGGAAAATTATTCTTGTAGTTCAAAGAATTGATCTTACGTGAGAACCGTGGCCAAGCAACAACACAACCAATTGCATCCTTTACTGTGACAAGATTTTTCAAATGGTCTAGGCAACCTCTCATCACCAATATTTGTAACACCATGAATAGCCACCCCATAATATTCATCTCCAAGCATGTTTCCTCCAACCACATGTGTGCTATCTGAACTCACTAAATTTCCTTTGGCCACAACTTTACCTTTGTATATTGGATTCAATGAAAATAGGTACACTACCCTTTGATCCTATCATTTTAAGAAAAATGTCATTGTCATTCACAAAAAATGAGCATTGTCATTCATTAACATATAAAATACTTGTTTTATTATTAAAAAATGGTAACACATACTGCATTAGATGAACTGTCCTCTAATACTCTCTTTGTTTGAGGCCCCTGTGTTAGATAGTTTAAACAATTAAAACAAGTGCATCTGCAGACATGATCAGCAATACTACTGCTAGTAACATGCAACCGTAATAAATTTATTTTCTTGATCAATAGTTTGAATCTAACCTGAGTGGCTTTTTCACAGCTATCTTCCATGACAAATGCAGCTTTTAGGAGTCCTTCCATGTCATCCAATCTTTCTTGTGCACCTTCTACAACAATACTCCTCTGAGCACTAGCAACAGGAATTTTCTTAGAATAACCCGATACAGGAGGACCAAATACTAATGATGGTGGTTCATATTTCTCGCCATGGTGAACCCACTTTGTATAACTTTGAAGAATACCAGCACATCTCAAATGAGTTTTAACTCTATCATAATTCTGAGTTACTCTGTTTCTACAGTTCACGCAAGGACAAAGGATCTTGGCACCATCTGGAATATCACGGAATGCAATAGATAGAAAATATGTGACACCATCTTTATAAGAATCAGTTGATCTTGGTTCACTCATCCAACCTCGATCCATCACTCTATGGTATGCTATAATAGTAATAGCAAAGATTCTAATTTCTACATTGGCATGACGATGTTGTAAGCACCAGTAAATTAAATCAAACACTCAATTAGAAAAGTCACAAACTAACCAAAAAGCTCGGTCCGATTGACCGGTCGCAGGGGAAGCCGATAGCCGCAGCCGTTGGGTCGTCTATCAGCCGAGTGCTCGAAGGACTCACGGATGCCGTATGCGGCGCCGGCGTAGCCTGGGGGAGCTGGGGAGGCAGCCGGCAAGAGATCAGATCGGGAGATCCTATTTTCTTCTATATGCAGCGCAGGCCAGGAGGAGGGGCGCGGCCGCCGGGTGGCGCTGTCTAGGAGGCAGGAGCCGAGTGGCGCTGGTTGATCGGGAGGCAGGGCAGCGCCGGGAGGGGGCGGGCCAGGAGGCGGGGTGGCTTGGTTGGGAGGCGCTGGGAGGGGGGCAGGCCGAGAGGCGGGAGCCAGGCGGTGCTGGCCGGGAGGCGGGCGCCGCGAGAGGGGGCATCGGGAGGCGGGCGACGCCAGAGGGGGCGGGTTGAGAGCCGGGCGGCGCTGGCCGGGAGGCGGCGCGGCGCCGGGAGGGGGGCGGGCTGGGAGCCAGACGGCGCTGACTGAGATCCAAGAGGCGAAGAGGTGATGAGCAATGGGGCAAGGCTGGGAGCCAGAAGACGAAGCTGTCGAGATGAGGCTTTTGTCGGGTTCGCCAAGTCGTCGGTTGCGCAAAATGGGCCGCATCGAAGTGCAGCGGGCAACGGCTGTATTGAAGACTGAAGTCGAGGGCCGAGCGCGCGGAGTCGCGGAGACTGTGGCGGCCAGCAGTAAAATACGTTACGGACCTATGCTGAATCTTGCCAATATTACCCCGAGCTGGACTCAAATTACCTGGGCTATATACTACATACATTTTTATACCCCGGGCTAAAGCCCACCTTCCCAGGGGCCCAATTCTGCCCCTGTTAATGTGTGAACATTCTAAACCTTAGGTTGAGAGTTCGAACCCTGAGATTGATATTTTTTTCTGTTTTCAACCACTGGACAAAAGCGAAAGAAAAGTCTCATGTTGTGAGTTCGAACTTTGAGATTGATATTTTTTTATGTTTTATATATATACCGTTACTTACACCATTTTGTTTTTTTAATATTCTTATATGGAGATAATAGATAAGACGTCTCAAATGATAAATAAGACATCTAAAATTTCGTCTCTATACATGAGACGTACTCCAAAACGTCTCAAGAAATTGCTTTAATAGAATTTAATAGCGTGCAACCCTTTAGAGCGTCTCAAACTGTGTCTCTATTTCAATTGTGGTTCTAAAAAGAGAGACATGATTCAAAGCGTCTTAAACAAAACGTCTTAATATGTTCATTTTGTTGTAGTGCGTTCTTTTCAGCATTCTGATCACCCACATGCACTTCATTTTGGTTCTAACTTTGTTGCTCCTATTCGTCGTGTGTCTCAGTACTGGATTTCTAGATCTTATTTCACTAAACCTAGTACTGTGAGACCGATGTTTCCTGTGATGTAAACATAGCTGACAAGGATGGAGAACATGAGATAGATTGGGTTCCGGTCTTTTACATCATTGCTTGGCTGGAACACTTCATGGTTCTTCACTCTCTTTGATGGCTTCCAAAAGATTTCACTTTCTGAGAGACCATGTGGAAAAGGTGATGTTGTCTTACATCTTGTTAGATTCTCAATTGGCTGATATTCTCACTAAGTCGTTGATATCTCTCATCTTTCTCATGTGCGAAGTGAGTTGGGTATGTTACATCTTATAGGATTATTCTGAGGGGGAGCTTGTTGTTTAAAACCCTAATCCTTAATCTTGTTCTGAGATGGTCGGGCTCATGCTTGAGGCGTATGGAGATCAAAGGTGGATGGTGCGTGGAAAAGCTACGGGAGGTGTGATCCTGGAGGCTTCGACACGTGATGAGTTGAAAAGTCGGAAGTGTAAAAACCCGTGTTAGGAAGGGTTTCGGGTCTCTTAACAATTAGTAGGCCAAAAGCCTAATTGAGGTAAAAAAAAGGCTTAGACCCAGTTGGACGAGTTGTATTAGGGTTTTGAATAGAGATTAAATAGGTGTCATAGGGGCTGTATAAATATTTTTTTTAGGCGTGCGGCGGCCGTGACATGAGAAAAAAAAAGACGAAAATAGGACGGCGCACGGTGATGTGTTTCTGGTGATAAATAGTTTATGCGTTTTCTAATAAAAGTTTGTGAGTTTTTTAATTCACATATATTATCCTTTTTCCTGTATTTTGATCTCTACGGTTTCTCCATGCATTGACTTCTATCTATGTTTTTTTGCTTACATATATGAATTAGTTTTAATTAAAAATCAATTGCAAGATTGTGTAAAAATCGTGCTGCTTCTGATGCATCAGCCTTTAGTGATTTTTTCTCGGTGCTACAGTAGATCACTATACATTGCTACAGTACCATGCTACAGTACTTTGCTACAGCACTAAACAGTAGTTGCTACAGTACCCAACAATAATCGCTACAGTACCACTCAGTGCGATCGGAAATTTGTTTCCCTATTTTTTGTTTTATTTTTGTTTTGTCTTTTTTCAGATTAAACGATTAAAAGACAAAAAATTTGAGGAAATGTTTCCGCTAGGGATTACAATTATTCATCCTCCTCTGATTGGCATCAGCGATCCTACAGAGTTATTAGCATACCATCTGGTCTTGAGCACCATTAATCAGTGTTTTCTACCAGAACGGATATGTTGGCGTAAATTGTGCCTTCCTCCTAGGGATACACTGGCCTTTGATTGGTGATTTTGTATTGTAAACTCTTGGGCTTTGGCTTAAGTGCATGTTTTTTTACCTTCAACATTATTATCCAACTGCTTTGGTATTGTACTACTAGTTTCTGTATGAGGAGTGATTTTGGATCGCTAAAATCTGGCATCATTGACAAAATAGAGCCTATGAATATAGCATTAACCAGTGAGTTGTTGGGAAAGAAATTAATCGATGAACTTAAGGCTTTGGTATTGCGCAGTTAACTCGTGCAGTGTTTTCATTTGCACTGTGCCATGCTTAACTCTCTCTCTCTCTCTCTCTGCAATAATGCAAGATGATGTGATCTTGATCTCTGCCCCTTGGTAGAATCAGAGAAGCTCAAACCTGCATGTCGTTAAATTTTCCCTGGGTAATGGGTGATATTTACAAGTGCCTTGTATACTTGTGTGTCTTGCTCTGGTAAAGCCTGTTATGTTGGAGCATGAAGATAAGTGCATTTTAGGCATGAATAACAGGAATTTTGCTGTTGCAGTTGTTGGGCGTCTGGTTCATCTGAAGTGTGCACTGCGGGAATAGAATGAATAATACTGATACAATGAAGCCTTTTAGACTAGTGCCTCTGGCGTGATGTGCCGATGGCTCTTCATCGTTCTGCAGAGAGGCAGGCAGGATATTATGCTGCATTGCTTTTGCAAGTTGCAGCACTACTGAACTCATATGGAGCAGTCATACAGTTTGTAGAAAGGAACCCTAGATTTTTGTTTCTCCCGGCTGTTTGCCCTATTGTACAAGCCACAAGGTGGTGGATATCGACTGTGGAGTAACATGCAATTAAATACATGATACTGGTAGTATTCGCGTCCTCCTTTCCTTCGTGGCTAGGATGCGGTTCGCTGTCTTTGATTAGTACAGTAGCAGTGCTAGTATCTATCAATCCGTCGGTTTTTCTCGACTGAGTCGCGTTTCTGTGAAAGTAGAGAAGGACCGGCACTGATGAATGATCATCTTTTCAGGATGGCAACATATGCTGTGCAATCACACTGCTTTATGGTGCACTCATCCAATTGCTTCCTTCCTGGTTATAATAGTAAACTAATTATCTCTTTTTTCTCTATCGTATATAAAATTTCACGTCTAATTTCATTCTACGTTAAGATTAACAAAGATGAGGCAAATGCTACTGTTTATAGAAAACTTATCTCTTTTTTTTTTCTTCCAACACATTTTGAATTTTAAGTTGAATTTTAAAGGGTGTTAGAATACTCTATAGACTATACTGTCAACTTTTTTTTTTGAAATTTTCACGTTGATTTGGTGCCAAAGAGGGTGTGATTGCATACCTAGCTAGTATGTTCCCATCTGAGACTTTTGAGGCCTGAAACTGCTCCATTTCATTTCGCAGCCGGAGCCGGTTGAATCGAAGGGAAGCCCGGCAGTAGAGTATTTTCTAACGGATCAGCTGAATCTTACGGGGATAACGATCCAACAAAGTTGATTCTGATGGTTTCTTTTACGTTTGGATTGGTCAGCGAATAAAATCTGAAAGCAACCTACACTATGTATGTGACTGAACACGTTTCTTTTACGTTTGGATTGGTCCCATTTTAAATGGAAGGCGAGAATGTTGGAAAAGGAATTTTGAGTAAAGTTTATGAGAAATTCCTTTTCCAAACTGGCCTTGCAAGGTGTAGCGTACGGGGATGTATCATTCATACCCACCGCACTGGTGAATATCTATTAATTTTATTTCTGGCCTTATGGTGTATCAATTATCATCGTAGAGATAGTGATAGTATTTTGTTGGGAGTTTGGATAAGGTTTGTTACGAGTGTGTTTGATGATGTATTTTGTTAGACTATGTGGTGGCCGTGGATTCATTGATGATGAATAATTGTTATTTGGTTTTGCTGGAATTTGCATCCGTAAATATTCGGGTCGATGCGCTTCTATGCTCGAGTTTTCATGTTGGCTTTTCGACCACGATTGGCTTCGACTGTATTTGGTAGTTAGTGGTCTGAACGGCGATTGGTTTTCCGAACGGCCTCGTATCGTTGGTCCGAATAACTCTGTGCAGGATGGTCTGAACAGCAGATTTTGACCACGGCTAGCTTCAACTTCGGTAAGGCAACCACTGCAGATTTTAACCACGTTAGACTTCGACCATGTCCGACTTTAACCTCGACTGGCTTCGACCACGTCCGGCTTCAACCACAGCAGGTAATCGTAGATTTTGACCTTGAATAGTGAACCGGTCGTAAGCAACATTTAACAGGTCGTAAGGTCATATGCTACAGTAACCGACCAATGGTCGTAGCTATAGTACTTTGGTCGGTACATGCAGACTTTACTGGTCGGTGGTCTTAGACTTTCTGATGGGTTGTCGTTGGCTTCACAGTCTGTATTAGTAGACTTCATGGTTAGCACGAGTGCTTTAACTCTTACTATCTTTGAGTACTTCGAGTATTAATGTTATGCTAGTGGTAGGACTACTAGCGGAGATTGGTGAATAGTGTTCGGAGGAATGGTATTCGCGGTCAAAAGGACTCGGTACTCGGTAGCAGTTCTTGGTGATACTCAGAACCTAGTGATCGATGATGCAGTGATTGGTTGGTAGTCGTAATTGTAGTGATCAGTACTTGATAGTTGGTACTCGATGTTTCTGGTTGGTAGTGATGCTTGTTATGCCCGATTGTTTTGAACGAAGCGATGGTAATTCCCGAGTACTTGTTGTTTTCGAGTCCTCATTGAAATAACGGTCGTAATGAGTTGTCTGAGGTTGATTTCTAGATAGCAATGGGATTTGTGGTCGTGGAAGACCTAGTTGGTGTTGTTGGTTGTTTGAGGTTGTGGTTACATGTGTGTGTGCTAGTGACGATCAAGTTTGGAAGAACTTGTGTCGGAAAAATGTTTCTTTGGTCTTTACATGTGCAGGTGAGCGCGGAGATGATCATGGTCGATGACGAGGAGGATCAGGACTAAGATAGGGAGATCTGAGGTCCAGACAGTTGAGGATGTCATGTGAGGTGCTCGGGCTAACGCTGGAGCATGTGGAGATCAAAGGTGGTGATGCGTGGAGAAGCTGTGGGCAGTGCGGTCCTGGAGGCCTCAACACGAAAGTTGATGAGGCATGATAAAGATACAGGAGTTGTGATCTTGGAGGCTTCATCGCGTGTTGGGTTAGGAGTTGTAGATAGAATCCATAATTGGGAAGATTGAGAGTTTGAATAAAACTCATGTTTGGAAAGGTTTCGGGTCTCTTGATTTGAGGAAGAGAAGTATTTCATGTTCGTGTTTGAGTTGAACATGGTTTAGGGCTCCAACATATAAAAGCAGATAGTGGCTAAGGGTTTTAGTTGAAGTTTGTGATGAAGCTTTTTGTGCTAAGGTTTTGAGGGATGCTTGTGAGGGCACTTTGTAAATCCACAGGAATCCAGCAATAAAAGAATATCTTGAATCAATCTGGTTCGTGATTTCTAGTGATTGCTGTTTGGGCGAAGTGTACGACTACAAGCAAAGCTATGCACTAAGTGTTTGTTCGAGTGGTCATATTCTTCATCGACTACGTAGAGATTACAAAAAGTGGAGGCAATCATTCACCCCCTCTGATTGTGTCAAACGATCCTACAAGTGGTATGAGAGCAATGCAATGGCGTTAGATCAGGATTGGTTCTCTGGTAAGCCATCATTTTTTGATAGAACAGATTATCTCTACTGGAAAACACGTATGGAGGTCTTTCTACAAGAACAAAGTAATGCTATTTGGCAAAAAGTTGAAAGTTCTTATGAAGTACCTTCTATCGTTACCACTGAAAATACTGCTGATGTAGAAGCTAATGTTAAGGCTAAAAATATTTTATTGCAAGGTTTAAATTGAAACGAGTTTGTCAGAATTGCTCATATTAAATCTGTAAATAAAATTTGGACTACTCTAGCCGATTACCATGAAGGATCAAAGAGTTTTAAAGGTGTGAGTCAGAATCAATTCAAAAAGGTGTATTCTAAATTTGAGATGAAACCCAGAGAATCAGTAAATGCTCTTTTCGATCACTTCAATAAGATTATTAGTGATTTACAATTTGTTGGTGTCACATATACTAATTCTAACAATACTCGACAAATTTTGAATTCTCTGGATATGTCTGTTTGGAATGTTTTAGTCACTACCATCAATCATTCTATTAGTATAGAAACACTTATCTTGAATGATCTTTATTCCAAGATGAAAACACACGAGATTTATGCTTTGGCGAGGATAAGCAATACTAATTCTTTAGGCTTAATGACTAACCATGCTGACAGTTCATCTAATTCTTCTAGTGCCTACTTGTCTGCTTTGTGCTCGATTTTAGATGAACAGTTAGAGGAGATACCAGAAGAGCAGCTCGTATTTCTTTCCAAAAGGGTGACAAAGGCAATCAATAATGTTAGAATGAGGTGGAGAGAAGGTCCTTTCAGATTCTATGAATGTGGTAAATATAATCACATTAAGTTTAACTGCCCCAAACTAAGGAGCAAAGAGTTGATGCTTACAAGGCACCAACTTGTCGACTTCGGTTGAAGTCTGCCTCAAGCAAGAAGCACAACTATCGCAAGGCGGTCAACAAGGTACTTTTAGCACTTAAGGAGATTGATTCTACAAGTGATGTGGAGGATAATGGAATGAAGGCAAAGGAGGCAGACTTCATAGGAATTTGCTTTGTGGCAAAGTAGTGACGAATTTGAGTATGATGATCTCTACAGCAATCCTGATGAGATAAAACCTTATTATACCGATTTATCTCATGTTGTGCTTGGATTGGTAGCGGAGCTCAATAAGCATAAAAGGAAAATTAACAATCATGATCTTGTTGTTGAGAACTTAAATTCTGAAATTCATAGACTTAGAGCTTTTCTTCCTGATGATGAATCATGTGAGTCCTATCAAGTTTTACATTCAGAGTTAGAGTCTACTAGAAAATTAATGCATCAACCTTGGTTCAATTTGGTGATATAACTGCAAGACTTGATGAATTAAAATTGGCACACAATCCTTGTGGTGAAAAGTTAAAACTTGCATATGATAAAGTTGAAAAGCTCAAGTCTAGCTCTTCCGCTCAATCCAAAGCTTGCTCTAAGTGTGATTTGCTTTAGGCTAGACTTAATTCTTCTTAGGAGTTAATTCAACAAATTCTTTATCATGAGACTATTTTTGCTCTAATTGTTCTAAGCTCAACACTGAAATAGAAGATTTGACTAGACAACTTCATGATTTTGCTAAAAAGGATAAATTGGTTCAGTATAGTGCATCCAAAGAGGATGTAAATGAATCTGTTAAGTGCTCAGCATGTTCAACACTGTCTAAAGAAAACGAGTACCTTAAAAATACTTTAGAGAGGTCTTGTTTTGGCAAGAAGAATTTGAGTATGATCCTAGACAAGTCAAAAACTAGTGTGAAAAATTATGGCCTAGGATTTAATTTTATTGAGCATGCTAAAAATAATCCTCCTAAAGTGGTCAAGGTACTCGAACCAGGAAAATTTGAAGTATAATTGGAACTAAAACAAGTCATCTTTAGATCTGCTGGTTTTGCAAAAGAATATCCTACCAAACTGAGTATCAATGCACTCATTGTGGTAAAGCTAGCCACTTGGTTCAATTCCACTTTAGAAAAGCAAAGAAAGAGAAGAAAGACATGGTAAAGAAGCGTGTTCAACCAGGTACTTCTTCTGGTCGAAATAGTGCGGCTAGACTAGGCACTCAACCAGTTGGTTCTCATGGTCTGACCAAAGTGGTTGAATAATATTCTCGACCAGTTGTTTCTCACCATCAGACTAGCTTCGCAAGAGACTTTCTACTAGGTTTTTCTGCTAGTTTATTCTTAGGTGTATTTTATGGCCTCTAAGGATGAAGCTTTCGGTCATTTCCGAAAGCTAGCTCTTAGACTTTCTAATGAACTTCCATGAGCACTTAGAGCAACTAGAAGTGATAATAGAATTGAATTCAAGAACACATCATTTGCTTCCTTTCATACGAAAAAGGGTTTAAACCATCAATTTTCGTCAGCTCAAGTGCCTCAACAGAACTGAAGTTGATTTTAGTTTTAATTTATATGAGAATAATATACTGCCTAATAGTTGCTATTTAATTATTCTTAGGTTTGAACAAAAGAAAGCTTTAGATGAGGATAGCAAAGATGGAAATAGAAGGCAAAGAAAAGTTCTATACATGGGAAACAAAGGCTGCTATACGTGGGAAACAAAGGCTGAAGCCACCCCGTTAAGAAGCATGCTGTGCATGCAGCCACCCAGTGAAGAAAATTAATGGAAGGAGAGAGAGTCTACATGCATGCAACGTGGGACCCATGTTCGGATGCAGAGACAAGTGCTGTTCGAATGCAGACTCAAAGTGCTATTCGGATGTTTTTTTATTTTATTTTGTTGTTGAGTCGGTCTCGGACATTGCTGTTCGGATGTTTTTTATTTTTGTTGTTGAGTCGGTCTTGGCCATGAGACCCGGTTCCTTCAACCGAACACTTTGGAGTTGGCCTTAAAGACCTATTGTGTGCATGAGTCTTAGGATAGACCACATAAAATCTATTTTATTTTCAGAGAGCTATACGCTTGTTCCTCCTAGGGTTTGGCATATACTGCAACCTAGAGGGGAATTAGTCGTTCTCAACTCCGTTATTCTTGTGATTCCTTGTGATTTGCAGGAGCGATGACACGTCTACTTGTGTGGTCAGGTAGACGGGATCACGAGCATGTGGTTGGGTGAATTCTTTTTGTCACAGCTTGCTGTTCTAATAGTGGTTGGCATCATCGGTTCGTCAGGTTGCACGGATCCAAGTTATGATCATCGATCCTACATCGTGAAGATCGGGCACCCCGTATCAAGAACGGTGTGGTCAAACGCAAGAATAAAACCTTGGTTGAGATGGCTAGAATAATGCTAAATGAACATGCTACTCCTAGAAAGTATTGGGCTGAAGTTGTTTCGACTGCTTGCTATATTTTGAATAGAGTTTTCTTGCGAGCTAAATTGCATAAGACTTCCTATGAGCTTCATTTTGGTCGTTCTCCTAATATTTCTCACTTTAAGGTGTTTGGATGTCGATATTTCATCTTTAAAAATGGCAATCTTGATAAATTTGAATCTATATCCTCATATGGCATATTTCTTAGGTATGTAGTTCGCACTCGAGGTTATCGAGTACTCAACTTAGAAACTAACAAAATTATTGAGACCTACGAGGTCACTTTTGGTTAGGCTAGTCCTAGTACTAGACCTGATAATGTAGGTATACAGGCCTCTGACGCACTCGATAATATCTTCTATGACTCCGATGATAACAACTAGGAGTCCTTGAGCTACACTATGACACCCATAACCACTTTTGTGACTCCTACGACTACAGCTACTACTATCGCACCTTCGACGATAGTTGCTACGACCACTCCTATGACTATAGCTACTACGACTGCACCCTCGACAATAGTCACTACGACTACTCTTACAACTACAGCTGCTGCGACTGCACCTACGTTTAGTACGACGGCTGCTACAACTACTTCAATGACCACATCTACGACCACTCTGCAAGCTCCTTTGCAAAACAACGTCATCCCCTAGCATAAACGATTGGTGAGTTAAATGAGAGAGTTCTTCCTAGCAGATACAACTCCAATGCCTCATGCATTCATTCTATTTTCGTCTCCTCTTTTGAACCCCAAAAATATAAGTCATGCTTTATCGAATGAGTCTTGGATTAATGCAATACATAAGGCATTAGAAAACTTTGAGCATAAAAGTCTGGACCCTGGTCTCACCTCCTCATGGTCATAATGTTATTGGAACTAAATGGGTTTTAAGAATAAACAGAGTGAGGATGGTGTTGTTATTCGAAATAAGACTAGACTTATGGCTCAAGGATTTACCCAGGTAGAGAGTCTTGATTTTGGTGAAATATTTGCTCATGCTGCTCAATTAGAAACCATTAGAATTTTGTTAGCATTTGCTGCTTCAAAGAGTTTTAGACTATATCAAATGGATGTGAAAAGTAATTTTCTTAATGGCTATATCGAGGAAGTTTATGTAAGACAACCATCTTGTTTCAAGAATTCTAAATTATCCAAAGTTTTATATGGTCTAAAACAAGCATCCAGATCATGGTATGATAGGCTTAAATCATATTTGCTAAATATTGACTTTCAAATGGGCAAGGTAGATAAGACTTTATTTAATCTCAAGCATGGCAATGATCTTTTACTCGTTCAGATTTATGTGGATAATATCATCTTTGGTGGTTCCTCTCATACTTTTTTTTCCATGTTTTTAGATACTACGAGGAAGAAATTTGAGATGAGCATGATGGGAGAGCTCACAGTCTTCCTAGGTTTTCAGGTCAAGCAATTAAAATTGGGTACTATTGCTCATCAGACAAAGTACACCAAAGATCTACTTCATCACTTTGATATGGGGATAGCCAAACCAATTTCCAAGCCCATGGGATCTATGGTTGTGTTGCATCCTGATGAAGATGGTGAGCCTATTGATCAAAAGGAATACTGAAGCATAATTAGCTCTCTTTTGTATCTCACCACTTCAAGGCCAGACATACATTTTGCTGTGTGTTTGTGTGCTCATTTTCAACCTTCTCCACGTACTTCACATCATCAAGTGGTAAAGCAAATTTTCAGGTATCTTCAGTCAACTTTAGAATTTGGCTTATGGTACTCTTCTTCCTCATGTCTTACCCTTAGAGCTTATTCAGATGCTGATTTTAGGGGCTGTCCAATTGATAGGAAGAGTACTTCAGGCACTTATCACGTTTTAGGCATATCTCTTGTTTCATGGGCTTCTAGAAAACAGGTGTCTTTTGCACTTTCTACTTCTGAGGCTGAATATGTAGCTGCTGCTTCTTGTTGCTCTCAATTCCTTTGGATGACCGCTATAGTTAAGGATTTTGGCTTAGAATTGGATAGTGATCCACTTTTCTGTGATAACATTAGTGCTATTAGTATTGCTAAAAATCTTGTACAACATTCAAGAACCAAACACATTGATATTTTGTATCATTTTCTTAGAGACCATGTGAAAAAAGGAGATGTTGTGTTGCATTTAATTGATTTTGATTCTCAAGTTGCTGATATTTTTACTAAACTTCTTGACTCTTCTCATTTTGCTCATTTGTGAAGTGAGTTGGATGTGTTGCATCCTATGAGATTATTCTAAGGGGGAGCTTGGTGTTTAAATATTTTTGATGTTTTGTCTATTATACTTGTCAAACAATACATCAAGTCTAAGCCTTGACATCAACTGAGTAGAAGAACTTTCTTTATCATATTTACTCTTATACTGTATAGTTTTGATCATGATTTGTTCTAATAAATATGCTACATTTGAATTAAAGTATGACATGGAGGAATATTTTGACTAGATTAATTATAGATAGTATTTTGCGATGTTCATCTAAAAGGATTAGCTTGATTGTGAGGCTTATTTTAAAGCTTGGCTATGAGGCTAGTATGGTTCATATTGCAATCTTTTTATGTTCACTCTAGTTGGCATGTTATGAAAAAAAAGAGAAAGACAAGAGTGAAAACATGTATGCTTCAAGCATGCCATGGTTATACAAAAGAAAAAGTGTATAAATAAAAAGAAGTATGCTTTAAGCATGCCACCATTTAATAAAAACAAATTACTACAAAGATGACATGATAAAAAGAAGTAAGCTATAAGCATGCCACATGCTAAAAGGTTTTAGTATGGAACAATAGGTTGCTATATGAGACTACTAGCTCATCTAGATTTAAGGTTTGCTTCACTTTTAGGATTTGGCTTTTCGTTGTGATATCTCATTGTGCTCTGTAATCAGTTTGGTCAATGTTGAGATGTCTATCTTTATTCTAATTTGCTTAAAAATGTTAAAGACTAGTTATGATAGTGCTTTATAGTATATGACTTCATATGATTGAGGTGCTGTGCTCAAAAAGATGGCTTGGTCAAATTATTAAATCAATATAAAGTGACTTGTATAATCTACAAAGCTTCCTGATTTTTACTCTCATGGCTCCTTTTTAGACTTATCCTATCTTTGGAGCCCTTGATGATTTCATTGCCAAAGGGAGAGAAATTAAAGAAACGGGGAGAATAAATTGGAGAGTTTTCTAAGGTTTTCTTTCTGAGCTTTTCTTGCTTTTTGAGTTTTCTGAGTGGTCTGTGCGCTTTTGGCTGTGATCAGATTCTCTCACAAATTCTCTCATTCAAAAGTTTTTGGGATGTTGTTAATGTATTCATCAAGGGGGAGACTGTTAGACATGTTGTGGTTGTGGATTCGTTGATAATGATTAATTGACATTCGGTTTTGTTGGAATTTGCATTCATGAATGTTCGGGTTGATGTGCACCGGTGCTTGAGTTTTCAGGTTGGCTTTTTGACCACGACTGGCTTCGACCACGTTTGGTAGTCGGTGGTCCGAATGGCTTTGTATTGTTGGTCTGAATAGCCTTGTATCATTGGTCCAAACAGCTCTATGCTGGGTGGTTTGAAAGGCAGATTTTGACCACGGCTAGCTTTGACTTCGATAAGGCAACCACTGCTGATTTTAACCATGTCTGACTTCGACCACATCCGACTTCGACCTCGACTAACTTCGACCACAGTAGGTTATCATAGGTTTCGACCTCGAATAGTGAACCGATCGTAAGCAATATTTAACAGTCGTAAGGTCATATGCTATAGTAACCGGTCGATGGACATAGCTATAGTACCTTTTCATGGTTGTAGCTTCAGTATCTGGTCGGTACTCATAGACTTTACTGGTTAGTGGTCATAGACTTTGTAATCTGTTGTTGTGGGCTTCACGGTCTATACTCGTAGACTTCATGGTTGGTACGAGTGCTTTAACTCTTGCTATCTTTGAGTACTTCAAGTACTCGTGTTAGGCCAGTGGCAGGACTAGCTAGTGGTGATAGGTGAATAGTGTTCGGAGGAACGGTACTCGTAATTGAAAGGACTTGGTACTCGGTAGTGGTTGTCGGTGATACTTAGAACCTGGGGATCGATGATGTAGTGATTAGTTGATAGTTGTAATTGTAGCGATTGATACTCGATAGTCTATACTCGATGATTCTTGCCAGTAGTGATGCTTGTTATGCCCGAGCGTTTTGAGTGAAGCGATGGTAATTCCCGAGTACTTGTTTTTTTTAGTTCTCATTGAGCTAACTATTGTAATGTGTTGTTTGAGAGTGATTTTTGGATAGCAATGAGATTTGTGGTCGTGGATGACCTAGTTGGTTTTGTTGGTTGGTTGAGGTTGTGGTTATATGTATGTGTGCTAGTGATGGTCAAGTTTGGAAGAACTTGTGCCAGAAAAACATTTCTTTGGTGTTTGCATGTGCAAGTAAGTGTGGTGACGATCATGGTCAGTGATCAGGAGGACTAAGATTATGATAGGGAGATCTAAGGTTCAGACGGTTGAAGATGTCACACGAGGTGGTCGGGCTAACGTTGGAGCACATGAAGATCAAATATGGTGATGCGTGGAGAAGCTATGGGTGGTGCGGTCTTGGAGGCGTTGACACGGAAGTTGATGAGGCATGATAAAGATATGGGAGTTGTGATCCTGGAGGCTTTGTCACGTGTTAGGTTAGGAGTTGTGGATGGAGTCCATAACTGAGAAGATTAAGAGTTTGAATATAACCTGTATTTGGAAGGGTTTCGGGTCCATTGATTTGAGGAAGAGATAGGATTTCATTTTCGTATTTAAGTCGAACACGGTAAAAGCAGGAAGAGACTAAAGGTTTTAGTCGAGGTTCCTGAGGAAGTTTTTTATGCTAGGGTTTTTAGGGGTGGTTGTGAGGGCGCTTTGTAAATCCATGGAAATCTAGCAATAAAGAACATCTTGAATCAATCTGGTTCGTGGTTTCTGGTGATTGTTGTTTGGGCGAAGTATATGACTACAAACAAAGCTGAGCATCAAGTGTTTGTTCGAGTGGTCAGATTTTTTATCGACTACGTAGAGATTGCAGAAAGCGGAAGTAATCATTCACCCTCTCTGATTGTGCTAAACGATCTTACATATTTTACTGCTCGTCTCATGCGAGAAGTAAGAATTAGTCACGTGAGATTGCCTGCCGCGTTGCGCTGCGCTTGGGAGAAACAAACAGAAGAAAAAGAAGAAGAGGAAGAAGAAGAAGGAACGAAACTCCCCTCCTCTCCTCTCGGTCGAGAAAAGTGATGGTTGTGTTAGTGGGGAATCTATCTATCCTCCTCTATTCATCGCTTGAATTGAATTGATTGATTGCCCTACCCGCCAAAAATTAAAGAAGCCAAGGGCATCAATAGCAAGGTCCGCCCCCAAAAAATTGGATGTGAGTCTTCTTCTTCTCCCTCCTTCCTTTCTCCCTTTCTCGGTGGTCACTTTCTTTCTCTCTTTCTTTCTAGCATACAAGTTCCTTTTCTCTACTCCGCTCGCTCAATAATTAGCACAGTACGCTGCTGCTGTTCGTGTTTCCTAGCCCAATTTGTATTGTTCTTCCACTCTACAAACATTGGCGAAAAGGACCACTCTCCATGTAGGACTATCAACAGGTCATACTGTTATGTATTATGTTAGATGTATAGCAAAAGGTATGATTCCATAGGATCGGATGAATGAATGGAGTCGACTGCCTTTGAGTTGTTGCATTGTCGCTGATTCATTCAGTTTTCTTTCTTTTAGCTAGCTAAATGCCCATACGTTGCTACAAATAAAAAAAATCATATTACCTAACACATCGAGCCACCTTTATCAAGCTCGGCTTACACCACGCCATCGACTCCATCAATCCAACCTGCTGAGCTCCGCCCCAGCCCACGCCGTGTCTCTGCCTACACTGCCCCCTCGGCTCTACTGCCACGCCCAGCTGCACTCTGCTAAGACTGTGTCATGCCTACTCCGCCTTGGTAGACATCATAGAAACAAATACCATCAAAATTCCAATATTATCCCATCACAAAAACACGTATATATCTAAATGCTAGTTGAATTCCAACATGTGGCAAAATATCAATTCCTATGCTGAATGCATTGTAATCATATGTTGCAGTCCACTAGTTTTTTCCATTTTGGATTCACACGACAAGACCAAGTATGCACGAAATAATTAACATGTTATATTGGTGCCAAATTAGACCATGTATGCTCTCCATCGGAAGAGGCCCAATACGGGGAACCAAATCGACTAACTAAATCCACATAATATTCACGTAGAGTCTACACCATCTTTCCTAGTTCCTACACAATCAAAATGCCTACAAAAAATAGCTTTGATGCAAAAAAAATGGAACTTACAATTTATTAGTTATGCTGGAGATTTACCATAAAGAAACCATTTCATTTAGAAAATACGATAGTGAGATTTTAGTAACGACAAATCTAATGACAGCAGTCAAACTTTAGAAAGTTCGATAGCACAAATTCCAAGACATCAAGTGAAAAAGAATGGCGAAAATGACAGCTGATTAATTACTTGACCATATACAATAATTGAAAACTAAGGAAGTAGGATCTACATCAATGAAAATTCATTGAGCCTGCATATAGTGTATGCAGCAGAAGTCTTTTTCATCGGATGTTTAAGACCTACACATAAAAACTACCTCCCTAACAACTCATAATAGCAGTCAGAGTTGACAATGTCCAAAAGCTTCTTGTTCCAATGCCAATAGATGCAAACAATCTATGTTCATGCAGTAAATTTGTGGGTTCCATAGACAACGTACAACTCGACTCAATTGACGTCAAATATTATTCATCTTCTATGTGTTGCAACATAGCTCATCTTGCTATTGGAAAAAACACATACAATTAGTAGCTTAAATTTATCTTCCTGTAAAAAAGTTGCTATAATTTATCTTCTTCTCCACCTTGCATTATGCACTGAGTATTCAGGATTCAACATGATTCACTATATCGACGGATGCAGCTTTCTTAGTATTGATCAACTCAGTTGTGAGTTTCACTACTACAGAAAGCCTAATAGTAGATGCCAAATCACAGACGGTTTTGTGAAACCGTATGTGATGTACACTATTACAGACGGTTGTAATTTGGAGGCCGTCTGTGGTATTTGTGGCGGGAAAAAGGAGTATCACAGACGGTCAGTCTATATTAAGAACCGTCTGTGATAATCCCAGATTTTCACAGACGGTTTTTAATAAAAAACCGTCTGTGATAAGCTGGTTATCACAGACGGTTTTTTTATTAAAAATCGTCTGTGATAATTCACATACGGTTTTTAATTAGAAACCGTCTGTGATAATGGCACTAGGCATTTATTGCGCTGCTCAGACCGCATCGTCTTCATTTCGATCCAGATCTAGCCACTGCTGCGCACTTTCTCACTCAGGAGGAAGCTAGGCGATTTCAGGCAGTTAATTTGGTGAGAAGAGGCAGAGATTGAGCTTTGAAGATTCATACTTTCCTGGTTGCTCTAGATATGGTTAGTAATGAAATTTATTTTTTCTTTAATTGCATTACAATTTAGGTCTAAGTAATCCATGAGTGTTATTGAAGTTGGTTAATTTGCAAAATTGTTGGTTATATAATAGCTGTTGTATTTATAATATGAATTGAGCTAGCAAATTAAGCCTCAATATAATAAATGTGGCCGGAATATATGTAGTAATAATTAGTTAATCTAATTTTTAATACTAAGTTGTTATATATGTACGTAACGTAGGACCGAAGCTGGATGTATGCCGCGAGCTGTGTGAGTGAAGAGTACATTAATGGCGTGTCTGCTTTTATAAGAGCCGCCGAGGAGGATATGTTGAATAAGGGGGTGGAATATATGTACCGTCCATGCAATCGATCGAGAATTTAAAGATGTTTAAGAACCGAGGCAAATTGAAGCGCACTTGATTCGGAGGGGTTTCAAAAAGGATTATACGTGTTGGACCGCTTATGGCGAAGTGAATGATCATATGCCGCGGATGACATCACCGTGAAGTGAATGATATGCCACCGGATGACATCACCGGTGAAGTGAATGACATGTCACGGATGATGTCGATTGTCGTTCGGATTCGGATAGGTTGCACGATGATAATCTGGATCAGATGCTTCGCGATGTAGAAGAGAACTATGATGAGAGAGAGTATGTTAAATTCCGGGGCTTGATGGAGGACTCGGAGAAACCTTTGTTCACGTGCTGCAAGTACACGAGGTTGTCAGCCGTGCTTGAACTGTTGAAATTGAAGGCAAGCAACAGTTGGTCCGACAAGAGTTTCACGGCGCTGCTAGGTCTTTTAGCGGACATGCTTCTGGAGGGAAATGAGTTGCCTAAAACCACGTGTAAAGCTAAGAATGTTCTTTGTACGTTGGGAATGGAAGTAGAAAGAATACATGCATGTCCGAACGACTCTATCCTCTACCGTAAAGAGTATGCAAACATGCATGTATGTCTGGTGTGCAACGCATCCCGATATAAACGTAACAATCAATCAGATGATGGGGAGGGAACAGAGGCGAAGAAAGGACCTCCTGCTAAGGTGGTATGGTATTTTCCTATAATTCCCCGTTTGAAAAGGTTTTTTGCAAATCCAAAGGAGGCAAAACTGCTGTGTTGGCACTCGGAGGAGCGCAAGAAGGATGGGATGCTAAGGCACCTTGCTGATTCCGCGCAGTGGAGAAACATCAATAGGAGTTTTGCAGACTTCGATGCAGAACCAAGGAATATAAGGTTTGGACTGAGTACAGACGGAATGAATCCTTTCAGTAGCATGAGCAACTGACATAGCACATGGCCCGTGACTCTCTGCATCTATAACCTTCCTCCTTGGTTGTGTATGAAGTGAAAGTATATTTTGCTGTCGATACTTATCCAAGGGCCAAAACAACCTGGGAATGATATTGATGTGTTCCTAGCACCGTTGGTGGAAGATCTAAAAGTACTGTGGAACGAAGGGGTACAGGTATGGGATGCATACAAATGAGAGAACTTCACTCTGCGCTCCTTATTGTTCTGCACAATAAATGATTATCCTGCCCTTGGTAACCTATCGGGCCATAGTACAAAAGGTGCCAAAGCTTGTACTCACTGTTTAGATGGTACCGAGAGTGTGTGGCTGAGACACTCACGCAAAACCGTCTACATGCGTCACCGCCGGTTCCTTCGGAGGGCTCACCCATACCGCAAGATGAAGAAACAATTTGACGGAGAAAAGGAAGACGGTTCAGCTCCAAGGTATTTAAGGGGACACGAGGTTTATGATATGGTTAAGGATTTAGATGTTGTCCTCGGAAAGGGACGTAAATTGAGGGCTCATGAGAAGAACACCTGGAAGAAGAGATCAATATTTTGGGACTTACCTTATTGGGAGTACCTAGATGTTCGACACTGCATCGACGTCATGCACGTGGAAAAGAATGTATATATGCGACAACTTGATTGGTCTCTTACTGAATATTCGTGATAAAACAAAGGACGGCGTCAACGCACGACTTGACTTGGCTGATATGGACATCAGGCCTGAGTTAGCACCGACACACACTGATAATGGACGAACGTACCTCCCCCCTGCGTGTTACACTCTGTCCAAGGCTGAGAAAACAGAACTGTGCCAGTGCTTGCATGGTGTCAAAGTTCCGTCTGGTTACTCTGGCAACGTGAAGAAACTTGTTTTGATGCAAGATTTGAAGTTAAATGGCATGAAGCCTAATGATTGTCATGTGCTGATGACACAGATGCTCCCTATTGCAATTAGAAATATTTTGCCGATCAAAGTCCAAGAGACAATCATGAGGCTATGTTATTTCTTTAACACAATTGCTCAGAAGGTCATCGATCCCGAAGGACTAGATGCTATGTAGGACGAGGTGGTGATGACTCTATGTCACCTTGAAATGTATTTCCCTCCTTCATTTTTCGATATCATGGTCCATCTCATTGTTCACGTTGTGTGGGAGATAAAAATGTGCGGGCCCGTATTCCTACGTAGCATGTACTCATTTGAGAGGTTCATGGGAATTCTCAAGTCCTACGTACAGAATCGTTCTCGGTCGGAGGGCAGCATCGTCGAAGGTTATGCAAGTGAAGAGATCATTGAGTTTTGTGTCGATTATATGGCTCAGATTCAACCGATAGGTGTCCCTCAATCTCGTCATGAGGGGAGGCTGAAGGGTCTCGGAACTATCGGAAGGAAAGCAATCACTCTAGATGTAGACACGTATACTCAAGCCCATTTCACGGTGTTGCAACACATGACTGAAGTGACGCCTTATGTGGACCAGCACAAGGATGTGCTTCGACAACAGAATCCGGAGCGGCCGGATGTTTGGATCATGAGGCAACACAACCGTCGGTTCAACCAATGGTTGAAGGAGCAAATCGCTAGGAGCTCGCCAAGTGAGACGATGACATGGTTGGTAAAAGGGCCGACATTTACGGTTGTGACATGGCAAGGATATGACATAAATGGGTACACATTCTATACGCAGTCTCAGGATGTAAAGAGCACTAACCAGAACAGCGGTGTCCGCATAGATGCGTTCAGTACCGATGGGTCGAGAAACGAGTACTATGGCTTCATAGAAGAGATTTGGGAGCTCGACTATGTGGTTTTCAAGATCCCCTTATTTCACTGCCGTTGGGTGCATCTCCAACAGGTGAAGGTTGACAAGTACGGTGTCACGACCGTGGACCTCCAACGTGTTGGGTACAAAGACAAACCATTCGTACTCGCCAATCAAGTTGTTCAAGTTTTCTATGTAACTGACCCGGCAAATAAGAAACGCCATGTAGTTCTTCATGGAAAAAGGAGAATTGTCGGAGTGGAGAATGTAGTGGACGAGGAGGAATACAATCAATTTGACGAGTTACCTCATTTTGGAAATGGCATAAGGGTCGACGACGAACAACGTGATGAAACTAGTTACGTACGCATTGATCATGATGAAGGGCTAATTTTTAAAGGAAATAAGCAAGTACAATGAGAATGTGCGACATATATGTGAATGTTATGTGAATTGGCATTTATGTATATGCGATGTATATGTGTGATGTACATGTGAATTGGCATGCATTTATGTATAGAACAATGCTGCAGTGTGATGTATTTGAGAATGACAAAATGTATCAAGAAATACACTGTGTGAATGCAGCTGGTTGGTGTTGTATATGAATGCAGCTGTTTGGTGGTTGATATGAATGCAGCTGTGGTTATTGGTGTTGTCTTAATAACTACAGTCGCAAAGGCTTATCACAGACGGTTCTGAACTTAGAACCGTCTGTGATAACCTCCCTATATATACCCTCTGGCTAGGGTTTTCCGTGTGCGCTGCAGTTATTCGATCTAGATCTAATTAAATCCTGAGTCCGTCGTCGCCTCCGCCTCCCCGAGCCCGTCGCCACCTCCATCCCTGAGCCCGTCGCCGTCCGCCTCCCCCAAGCCCCTCATCGAGCCTGTCGCTGGCCGCCTCCCCCAAGCCCCTCGTCGAGCCCGTCGCCGTTTGCCTCCCCCGAGCCCCTCGTCGAGCCCGTCGCCGTCCGCCTCCCCCAAGCCCCTCGTCAAGCCCGTCGCCGCCCGCCTCCCCCAAGCCCCTCGTCAAGCCCGTCGCCGTCTGCCTCCCCAAGCCCCTCGTCGAGCCCGTCGCCGTCCGCCTCCCCCGAGCCCCTCGTCGAGCCCCTCGCCGGCCACCTCCCCTCGATTACCGTCTGCATTGTGAGCACTTTCTGTGATGGACTAGGGTTTTGAGTATTGTGAGCAGTTTCTGTGATGGACTAGGGTTTTGAGCATCGTGAGCATTGTTTACTGCAGTAGCTTAATTAGTTTGCTATTTGGTACATATTACATTGGTACATTGTTTACTGCATGCTTAGTTTGCTATTTGGTACATATTACATAGGTACATTGTTAACTGCAGTAGCTTAATTAGTTTGCTATTTGGTACATATTACATTGGTACATTGTTTACTGCAGTAGCTTAATTAGTTTGCTATTTGGTACATATTACATTGGTACATTTTTTACTGCATGCTTAGTTTGCTATTTGGTACATATTACATAGGTACATTGTTTACTGCAGTAGCTTAATTAGTTTGCTATTTGGTACATATTACATTGGTACATTGTTTACTGCATGCTTAGTTTGCTATTTGGTACATATTACATTGGTACATTGTTTACTGCAGTAGCTTAATTAGTTTGCTATTTGGTACATATTACATTGGTAAATTGTTTACTGCAGTAGCTTAATTAGTTTGCTATTTGGTACATATTACATTGGTACATTGTTTACTGCATGCTTAGTTTGCTATTTGGTACATATTACATTGGTACATTGTTTACTGCAGTAGCTTAGTTTAATTTGCTATTTGGTACATACTACATTGGTACATTATTTACTACAGTTGCTTAGTTTACATTGGTACATATTACATTGCTTGTTGTGTTAGTATATAGTATATAGTATAGGCACATAACCCCTCTCTTTGTCCACATCACCCCCTCCCTTCTCCCCCTTCCCTCTACTCCTCTCCTCTCTTCCTAACATTGAGCATCATGTTTCACTTTTCTTGCTTCCTCATCTTATCCTAATAGACCCACAAATTGAGCAACATGTTATCCGCACATTCTTCAACACCATCGCCGGAGGCGTCCACTCCAACATCAAGACGCCAAGGAAGAGGGCTATCGAAGAAACCTGAGGGCCGATTGACCATCACAGCGGTGGATGCATCTAGGGTCCCTCTCCTTCCTCACAAAGCTACCTAATGATGAAAATATATATATTTGTAGCACCACATCACTTTGGAACCAATTGAAGCAAGGGTTAAGTTGGACAGGTTTTGGAATCCAATTCGGCCTCCAGATCAATTCGGATTCAGCCTGACAGGCCAACTTCAAACGGTCATAACTGTTGATCTAGAAGACTTCTCGGGGCCCGTGAGTACTCGTTGGAACGCTCTTGGAGTATACTTTCAGATGGATCTAATCTCACCTCCAAACTCCATCCGAGCAGATCAGAAACTGCGAAACAAGTCACGTCACTTTTCCAGTCCGAGTCAAAGTGGGTTAAGGGCCTTGTAACTTGGGCTATTTGGGCCGGTACTGTTCACGTGAACAGTACCACAGCCGTGTAAACAGTAACCGTGAATAGTACCATATCCCTTGTCATTAGATAAGTGTGGCTTTCCCCTCCCCTATTTGAAAAGGCCGCACCCCTTAAGTTTTCCTCGGGTTTTTCTTAAGAGATTATTCTGCTTAGCAGTTTCACCGTATGTTCGGTTGAGAAACCCCAACTTGTGAACTTAATCTTTATTCGCAATACAGATTGCATCTTTTACTCTCTTGCTCGTGTTCTCGATTCGCTTGCAGGAGATAGCCTTCTTGACGAGGTCAACCGTGTTCGGCACGGTTGATAACCAACGGAGCAGTGGTGTAGTGATTGCGAGGGGTTCGATATGTTTTGGTCAGAGCCTTTGGATCATCAACATCGAGATCTCCACAATCGACTTATCAGTACCTCTCAGAAGATCGGGCCATCGTCACATCAGTTGGTATCAGAGCAACGGTTGCCCATGCGGTAATTCTTGTATCCCTAATTAGTAGATTGGTTTTTATTTCCTGTAGTCCAGAAAAAAAATTGCCCCACAAAAAGAGTTAATTCCGCTGTCCAAACCCCGTTGTGCCTTTCAATCTGTTAGTTTTGGTTTGCTAAATTGAATTTGTGCCCGTCATAGCATTGTCTAGTTGCTAGTCATATCTTTGTTCCGTTAAAAATCCAAACAAAAGAAAAATTCCCCACCCCAAACCCTAATTTCCAAATTCGGCTGATTTATCCTTTCTCTGCAGCCGCCACCAAAAATGCTATAACTTTTGATTCCGAGATTATTTTTGAGTGAGACCACCGCCAAAATTTCACGTCATTATAGCATGGCAGTTAAGAGATATATGCGGTGGAAGTTGACACAATTATCTGTTTTGAATCTGCAATAGTCAGCAGTTGTGATTTTTGTACAAATTTCTGTGTTGGGTTTCGAAAGTTGGCCCCAAAAGAAAATCTGTAGAAAAAGCCGTCAGAAAATAGAAAAAAAAAGAATCAGTGAAAAAGAGGCATCTGACAAAAAGTTACGGCCAAAATACCGACGTACTATCCAGTGGACAGAATTCTTCAGTTTTCAGTTTTGGGTCAATCCTTGTGTTCTTCAATTCCAGATTGCATTGGATTGAACTATCTTGTATTTACCACTCCTACATATTGCCAAACACTTTTAGCCTTCTTCCATTCTTGGTTGATCAGCAATATAGGCTAAGTGCTATATACAGACTATAATTCAATTCTATGCAATTTCTGAAATTAACTGATTGTTCTCCTTTGCCACCATATTATGCCTTCCAAGCTCCACCTACTCTTGATCAGAACAGGTTCACTCTCGCAATCGTACCCACGCTCGACACGGTGTCACGAACCAGCCACCGGTTGTACCACCTGCTGCATTGGTAAGAACACTTGTAAGAGTGTGCTAAGACGCTTGAGAATGTGTGATTCCACCTTCCATCACCTTGTAGTTGATAAGGATAATACCTTTGTGTTGTCTTTTATTTTCTACTAACCATGACAGGTGGGTCGTCTGATGATCAAGAGTGTGTTTTAAAGGGAGAGCTCATGACGCTTTTAGATGAACAACGCATCGATAGGAAGCTTCAAGCTTCGACAGACACATTGCATGCTCCAGCAGTTCCATCAATGAGAGTATTGCAGCACTCACTACACACCTTGAAAGAATGGTGAATCAGCCACCAAACAATGGACGCGAGTATGATCACTATGCAGGCCAAGATCTCGAGGTGGGAGATGATAATGAGAGACAAAACCGTGACGTCGGCACTGCATTTGCTGCTCAAGATGCACGCCCACGACACTGCCTACATCACAACAGTCACGGTATGGGAGGTAATAATTTTCAGCACTACAATGCTCGTGCTAATGATGACCCATTTGCCAAAGTCAAATTTATCATACCATCTTTTGCGGGTACTTATATTGCTGAAACTTATCTAGATTGGGAGATGACAGTTGAACAAAAATTTAATGCCCATCTAGTTCCTGAAGTGCATAGAGTCAGACAAGCTACTAGAGAATTTAAAGATCATGCTATCATTTGGTGGACTCATGTAGTTAATTCTGGTTAAACACCTGATAAATGGGATAAATTGAAGGTAGCTATGTGTGCTAGATTTGTTCCTCCTGCTTTTAAACATGAAATGCGTAAGAAATTGCAGCGCTTAGACCAAGGTAATAAATCTGTCGAGGAATATTATCAAGAGCTACAAATAGGCATGTTGCATTGTAATGTTGTAGAAGATGAGGAGGATAAGATGGATCGTTTTTATGGGGGCTTCAGGTGTGAAATTCAGGACATAATTGATTACGAAGAGTATAACAATATCAATAGATTGTTCCAGCTTGCTTGTTTGGCAGAAAAAGAATTGCAGGGTAGGCAACAAAGGACAATGAGTAACTTTGGAAGTACGTCTACATCAAGATCGACGCCTGGGCAAGCCAACACAGCCCCACCTACTGTTTTTCAAGCTGCTGCCCCCTTTGTGAGTAGGGCATGTTCAGCAGCACCGCCGCCACCATCACGCGCACCCGAGACGAGCAAATCTACTAGTGTGCAAGCATCAGCACCGAGCTCTTCATCGGTTGCTTCCACGGGCCATACGACAGGCATTGTATGCCACCGTTGTAAAGGAATGGGCCACGTCATGAGAGATTGCCCAAGTCAGCGGGCGTACATTGCGACAGAAGATGGTGGTTATGTAAGTGCTAGTGATGTTGAGGATGAATATGCTCTTGCAGCTAACCTTGTAGGCAATGGTGATGATCATGAGAATAAACCTGTGTTTGTGCCCTTTTCTGTGACTAACAACTTGCAGGTAGTTGAGAACCATACCGAAGAGGAGCATGAGCTGATTGAATCATTGACCCCATTGGTTGAGAATGAAGATAAGGAGATGGATGCACTTACATCATATGAGGAGTGCCAAAAAGGTAAAGAACATGGTGCTATCATCGCTCACGGTACTGATTTGGTGCTACAACAAGACATAGAGCAACCTTGTGAGTATATACCTGCTGTCGTGCAATCTTTTGATATTCCTTGTGTTAACTTAAATGAACCATGTGCTGATCTAAATTCTCATAATTTTGCACATGTCGAATTAATAACACATAAAGAGGTTTTGACTAGAATTTCTCCTGCTAATTCATTGTGTTACATCATGTTGGATCTACCTATGAAATTGTCACATGCTATGGAGAAAGTTTCTGAACTTGCATGTTCGAAATTCTTATTTAGTACCTACACCTCTGTATATAAGTTTAATTTGATTGAAGATTATAGTGTGGAAAATCAATTTCTTGTATATCGAATATGCATAACTTGCGATCACATGGATGAATTGAAACTTGCTATTTGGGACAACAATTCTTGTATGCTGAATCATGTTCAATGTGAGAGGAAAGTAAAATTTAGTACTCATCCAATGCCTATGTGTTCAACTCTTTTTGCACCATCTAGTATGGACAATCTGAATAAAGATGATGAATTATGGCAGAACATACAAATCTCTTCACCCTGGCTGGATGAATTTTCTATTGTTCGATTGAGATATGATTATATGGATGAACTTTGCTTGATTCCAAAAGTTGTAGTTTTGCCCATATGTGCCAGCACTACAAGTTTACAAATTCAAGATTTGAATTGTACAAATGCTTCACTTACATTTGCAAAACAAGTTGAAATAATTATTGTGTGAGAAATTTTGAATTGCTCATTAACATATATGATTACTCTTGGGTTAATAATACAATGAGCTTTTATGATCATTGCTGTTTTATAATATTAATTGTGCAACAACGAAGAACTGTTAAAACGGATGACATATACATATACCATACATACACCTTGGCTTCTTTGTTACCATATTTTCAGCTTATCAAAAGCCAATGACGGTTTTGTTTGCAAGAAGGGGAGGATGATAAGAACATGTACCCTATGGATACAACCATATTTGCTATACTTGTTGTTCCAATTACAAGAGCTCCTACGTATCACTTAAATTATGAGGTGAGCTTGTTTCAAAGAGATTTTACTTCATTTGATAAAGAACTTTTGATATTACATAATGAGAGTTCGTTGCGCTTGTTATCATGCACCAAGATTTATGATCAAGATCATGCAATACGTGACACTACACCTATGTTAAAACCGAGGACGGTTTTTTGTCAAGAAGGGGAGGATGATGTGACCACGCCACCAACACATACGACCATAGCGGTCAATATCAAGACTGAACTAAAGGTGAATTCGTTTCTTCAACTTCAACACATTTTAAATGAGAATATGATGCTACCTAATGATGAAAAAATATATATTTGTAGAACCACATCACTTTGGAACCAAATTGAAGCAAGGGTTAAGTTGGACAGGTTTTGGAATCCAATTTGGCCTCTAGATCAATTCGGATTCAGCTTGACAGGCCAACTTCAAACGGTCATAACTTTTGATCCAGAAGGCTTCTCGGGGCCCGTGAGTACTCGTTGGAAAGCTCTTGGAGTCTAACTTCAGATGGATTTAGTCTCACCTCCAAACTCCCTCCGAGCAGACCAGAAACTGCAAAAATAAGGCATGTCACTTTTTCAGTCCGAGTCAAAGTGGACCGAGGGCCTGGTAACTTGGGCTATTTGGGCCGGTACTGTTCACGTAAACAGTACCACGATGCGTGAACAATAACTGTGAATAGTACCATATCCCTTGTCATTAGATAAGTGTGGCTTTCCCCTCCCCTATTTAAAGAGGCTGCACCCCTTTAGTTTTCCTCGGGTTTTTCTTAAGAGATTATTTTGCTTAGCAGTTTCACCGCATGTTCGGTTGAGAAACCCCAACTTGTGAACTTAATCTTTATTTGCAATACAGATTGCATCTTTTACTCTCTTGCTCGTGTTCTCGATTCGCTTGCAGGAGATAGCCTTCTTGGCGAGGTCAACCGTGTTCGGCACGGTTGATAACCAACGGAGCAGTGGTGTAGTGATTACGAGGGGTTCGATCTGTTTTGGTCGGAGGCTTTGGATCATCAACGTCGAAATCTCCACAATCGACTTATCAGTACCTGTCGGATGATCGGACCATCGTCTCATCAGGGAGTGGCGGCGGTGTGGTCGGTGGTGGGCGACTGGGGAGGTCCCGGTGGGGGGCGAAATGGAATCCTTGCGTCACGGGCAAGGAGATGGGAGCGTCGGCGGTGACCGGGGGTCACCGGAACTAGGTCGGCGGCGTGCGGCAGCCCGGGAGGAGAGGTGACGCCGGCAAGCTGCAAGCCCGGATACGCACGGCCAGGCACACGGTTAACTCCACGGTGATCCTAGGGTGGTGTGGGAGCTAGGAATTGCGCTGTGGAGGGTTGGCTCGGGGATTTGCTCGGCGGCCGGCCGTGGAGGGGAAGAGGGGCGCCGGCGAGGAGGATGGCAAGGGGGCCAATTGGAGTCTAGGGGAGGAAGATGGGGCTTGGGCGGTGAGGATGGGAGCCGCGGGCAGGCTTTTATAGGCGGTGGGTTGCGCGGGCGTCGAGGAGGGCCTGCGGTGGTCGTGCGAGTGACGTGCGGCAGTTTGTCCGGCGGTGAGGCGCTATAGGGACCGGGCGTGGGGTGTGGGTGTGCGCGAGCAGAGTCGTAGCACGGCGACCACTGTTGGTGACGCAGCTGCGTGGCTTCGCCCAGCTGCAGTGGCGACGTGCGCGGGTAGGACGGCCAGACGTGATGGTCTTGTAGGGGCGACGTGCACGGGCGGGACGGCCGAACGCGATGGGGACTCGGCGGTGACGCGAGGACGAGATGGCAGTGGGCCCGACGACGTGCTCCCGAAGTGGCGCTAGCGACCTCTGGTCCGAGGAGTGCGCCGGGAGGGTGCGGGCTGCGGCGACGGCCCAGGAAGAAAGGGGTGACGGGCATTCGGCCGGAGCTGGGCAGCGAAAGAGGAACGAGGGAGGAGAAGGGAGGTGGGCCGGACCGGGGCTGGGCTGGGTTGGCCAGGCCGAAGGCCCCTTCTCCTTTTTTATTTTTGATTTATTCATTTTGTTAGCTCCCCTCCATCACACTTCCCATTCTTTTATCCTTTGTTGCTATACTTGATCTTTGTGTATTTATATATTTAAAAGAGTTCCTAATTATGTGTATAAATATATAGTTATATATAGGCCTGCATGCGTTTACTTATTTCTTCCTCTTGATTTCATTTAATTCCTTTATTAATACCAAACCTTAAAATAGAAGCTTTATATTTTTCGTATGCCTATTATTTCTTTATTTCTGACATTCTCATACATTTTGTTTTATTTTTACTTTTACCATTGAGACCTTAAACCGAAATCCAAGAAAATTTCAACAGAACTCAAATACCAAAGCAAATGTGTTCCAAAATAGCTCAGAGCTTACATAACTTCTAAATTCCAATTTCCAGGGTGTTACAAACCTACCCCCCTTAAATGAATCTCGACCCCGAGATTACGGTAGAGTAGAAAGAAGTAAATGGGGTTAAACTTGTTAGTAATAGGCTCCAGAGTCTTGCCCTACATGTTGATCTTTTCCTTGGCGTAGGCGAAAGGCAGAGAATCAGTACTTGGAAAAAGGCCGAAAGGGAAAAGAGAGAGATCTTTATTCCTTTAGATAAGTCGTAGACTTCCAAAGGCCTGCTTGTTGACTTCGTCGTCTCCTCATCTTCGTAAAGTGGAGTGGTCGCATTGTCTATTGGGCACATGATGGGTAGAGGATTTGTACTGTTGTGTGGGTAGCATTGGCCTATGCCCTAGGGAGTAAACGGCCTGAGGGATGCCGATACAAGGATGGATACATCTATATGGCGGTCTTTTGTCCTTATTGCTCTAAGACTTCTGGTCCTGCAAATCTTCTTGTACTAGTTCGATTAGCTCTGAGTCCATATTATTATACCTCCAAAACACATATATGCCAGTAGTTCTTCAACATTTTTGCCTCTTAGTGCTACCCCCTTAAAATAAATGTCACTAGTCATTATTCATCTCTTCTAGCTCCAGGCATGATGGGTCCTCAGGGTAGGTAAGGAGAGAAGGTTAGTAGGACAGAGTCTCGAGTCTTGGTTCTGGTGACGATTGAGGCTTTTAGTTTGGAAAATTGTGAAGGCTTCACTTATTTATTTATCGCCTTGACTTTGGCTATCTAGCACCTTGCTTCTGTGGATCCGATGGGGTTTTTCAGCAAGAGGCGAGAGGGAATAGCATGAGTTACGGATAAGATGATCTAACCCATCTTAATTTTAAAAGAGCGCACCTAGGGAGCTAGGCTGATACAAAACCACACAATTTTTTTAAAGCAATCTTTTCTCGTGATTGCGAAATGGGGCGTCCGAGGGCAAGAAGGAAGTGCACAGGGTCTAGGTGGCAACACTATTAAGTCTACTAGGAACTAAACCTTTCCATGGTAACCTCTACCCCAGGGCACACTAGGGTGGCGGGATGATCCTAGCAGGCGAGCTAAGTGCCTGTAGTTTTTTAAAGGTTAGGCAGGTAGCCCGAGCTTATCCACAATTCTCTTGGCTATATATGAATGTGAAGCCCTAGAATGGGATTCTCAATGTTGTTTGATGCATCGTCGTCTAATCGATAAAAATCCAGATAAATGAAAATAAGAGACAAATAAATTTAAGCAGAGATAAAACTTAAATATTTTTGTATATTAAGAAGGATCATGATTTTAGAAGAATTTAGAAACAAAGATCACTAAATTTGGAGTTCGCATGCAAAAGTTATAAGTGTTCGAGTTTTGGCTTGGTTTGAATCATCTATTTTTGAGTGTTTCAGTACTTTTTGTTGATTGACTATGGTACTCTTTTCGACTACTATACTCCTTTTGACTTCTCACACTCTACGATTGCTACAGTTCCCTCTTTGACTCCGAACACTCTCCGGCTGCTATAGTGCTCTCATCGACTTGTAACACTCTCTGGCTGCTATAGTGCTCTTTACGACTTCTAACACTCTTCAACAGCTACAATGGTCTTTATGACTTCTAACACTCTTTGGTCTCTACAGCACTCTTTACAACTTTTAACACTCTTCAATTCCTACAGTGCTCTTTACGACTTTTAACACTGTTTTGGCTGCTACATTGTTCTTCCAATTTCTAATACCCTTCAGGTACTACAATGTTCATCTGATTTCTAATACCCTTTGGCTGCTACAGTGTTCATTCAACTTCTAATACCCTTCAGCTACTACAGTGCTCCTTTTGGCCACACATACTCTACAGTGCTCTTTTTGACCACACATACTCTACAGTGCTCTTTTTGACTACACATACACTACAGTGCTCTTTCCAACTACACATGTTCTACAATGTTCTTTCTGACCACACATATTCTACAGTGTTCTTTCCGACCACACATACTCTACATTGTTCTTTTCGACTACATATATTCTATAGTGTTCTTTTCGACTTCGACTGCTACGGTTCTCATTCTCTTTTTGGCTTTGATTGCTACAGTTCTCTTTTTGACTTCGACTACTTTAGCTCTCTTTTTGACTTTGACTACTTTAGCTCTATTTTTGACTTTGACTACTTTAGTTCTCTTTTTGACTGCGACTACTTTAGCTCTCTTTTTGACTTCGATTACTTTAGCTCTCTTTTTGACTTTGATTGCTACGGTACTCTCATTCACTTGACCACTTCAGTACTCTTATCTCTCGAGAGAGCCATGGCTCATCACTAGTGAGGGACTCCTCAGCGGATGGAGCATGAGCCAAAACAGAGTCAGGACCTCGGCCCACACGCCTAGGCGAAGTAACGAGGCTCAACTTGGAGGACAGGGTGGTTGGCAACAAGGTCCTACAGCGACGAAGGCAGGCGAATGGCATTATGGGGCTGTGAGCTACCAAGGCTCGATTCAATGCTAGGAGAGCTCCCGTACGGGAGGAGAAACTCACTAAAGGTGATGATAGCACTTGAGGAGGATTGGAGGAGGCTGGCATCGAAGACCCTATTAGTGGCGAAGAGGAGGCCCATGGCAATAGCAATTTCTGGCAATAGTGAAGCTACAAAAGGGTGTGCATGAGCTTGCTTGCATGCATGCGAAGGTATGGGTGAATGGAATCGAGGTATGGCTCACCAGAGAGAGAGAAAGGCTTACGTCAGTGTCCTGGTCAGAGATGAAGAAGAAAATCTAGCCCGAGTGGTCCACTACACGAAATTTCAATCAAATGAGTAGGGTGCTTAAGGGAGAGGTAAGGCACGTTGTAACAGAGTTGGGAAGGAGTGAAGCTCACCAAAATTACTATAACATAGTGGCATGCTCGCCAGCGTCATAAACGACTTTGGTTTCTTGGTGTTCCAGTGAGCAAGGTGCTCAAGAAATGTACGCAAGAGACTGAGGGGCGAGCTGAAGAGGAAAGGCACAAATGTGGGGCTTTGTAGGTACGGGATGGCTGGGGGCAAAGCGCAAGTTCTCGTGAATGCAATCGAACGACGTGGCTCGATTACTTGCCGTGGAACACGAGGCACGGAAGAAGATAAGTGGAAAGAGATGTGTCGCATTGAGGCGAGGGGTAGGGAAGGGTTGGTAGAAGTAGAGAGGAACGGTGGGTGCAACATCAAATACCAGGGGCAGCACAACCATGGCGGAGCTGGCGCAGGCGCGCGAGGTGGAAGACGAAACTCTGTCAGCGGGCCACACTCAGTAGTGAGAGAGAAATGGTTGAGAGTGTTGGGTAAATTTTTTTAAAACCTAGAAAACTTGCTCCAAAAATTATAAATTTTTTGTGGAGGCTCCTAACATAGTGCGAATGATTGCGTAACTTTTTTAGAGTTTATCTTCTCTTGATTTTTCTAGAAAAATATGAGAAGGCTTCTGTTTGAATCTAAATACACTTATTTGATTTAAATAATTCCAGATCTTGTTTTAATATTTATTTTAGTGCCAAGATTATACTTATGAGCATTTATGATGGTTTCCATCATACTTTCTCTGAAGCCACTTTTAACTATGTTTTCCAACATTTGATTTGGATACAATTTGATTTATATTTTATGCACTTTTGATTTTTTTAAATTACTTTTTTCCAAAGAAATTGCAATAAAAGCCAGGGAAACAAAAACTCATTCAAAAAATTTATTTTTTTCTCATTTTTGCATGCCCTAGAATTTGAGATGTTACCGCTGAGGTTTTAAATTGTAAATTAGTTAGATGATTATTTCAATATTTAATTAAATGCGGGAGTTGGTTATTTAACCAATTGTTACAGTGCATATACTTTATCATTTTACCGATTAGCAAATTGTCATGAATGATCAGCTGCCCGTGCATTAATAGGACAAGGAGTTATATTTTAATGGGTCCTCTTTTAAGGTTATGCCTCAAATTATTAATACATTAATTATCGGTGATTTTAATATGCAGAGATAATGACCAGGTGAACATTACTTAGGCAAGATTTCATTTTAATAGTACCATTCAAATTAATAAAATATTATTTACATTTGATGCCGATGGCAAGATTAATTATATTTTAATCACAATATTTAATTTAAATAGGTATTCCAATTTAAGTAGCAATGATATATTGGTTAATAATCTAAATCGTAACTCAATTGTCAATTTAAATAAGGCTTGGAATATACAACTAATTTTCATTTCGCACGGCTTTTTTACACTGATTATAATTATCTTGCTAAACCATGCCGAGCAGGAGCGTAGGGGCGCGTGGGTTGGCGCACGTGAGCTTGGAAACAGAGGAAGGAAGGAGAGAGGAAAACAAGAAAAAGTATGGAAGAAGTAGGGGCCGAACTGGAAGAGGAGAGGAGAAAGAGAGGAAGGGCTTTAGTCAGAAAGTAAAATTCGAATTCTTGATTTGTATTTCAAATTTTGAAATTGAATTTAAATTCAAATTTGAATTTGAATTCTTGCTTAATTTGATTGAAGGTGGATTTTAAATTTATTTTTACTTAATTTGATTTCTGGATATGGGTTTTCAAATTTGAAAATTAATTTCAAGCTATGATCAAAATAATTTATAATTATTTGGTTCTTGCCTTTGAATTTTATTCTTATTATTTCTTATTTGAGTCTAATTTGCAAAACCCAAATCGAGAATCCAGGAGAATTTTCAAATAACATAGGAACAAATAAAAAGATCTAGTTGAATGTTATTTGAGCCTTTGAATGTTATTCTTATTATTTCTTATTTGGGCTGTTATACCGCAACGGCCGAGTTGTTCAGGTATACCTAGATCATCTCATCCTTCATGCTACAAATGCAAGGCAGGCAATCTCAGAAATCCAATCCAAACCCAAAAGAAGAATTTAGTCGTATACGATTTTTAGTGCAAAGACCCTGGCTTTAGCTTGTCCAAGTGCAAAGGCCGCGACTTGTGCATGTTCTTCTCATCTGAGTCGTCCTCGTCTGAGGGAGAAGCTGCTTGAGGCGGCATGGCCACGAAGGGGTTCGACACATGTGCTGCCCTAGGCTCTGCAATATACTTAGGTGGTGGAGGCTGCACCCTTCATTTTGGGGGCAATGGCTTAGGACCTCGGTCATAGGGCTACAGGATTGATAGCGGTCGCAGATGGACCGGGCTAGAGCCCAACATGGGGGAGGAGGCCAATGGAGAGGAGGGGAAGGGTGAGGAGGATGATGCCTCAGCAGCGCCAGGGGGGGGGGGCACGGTGCTGGAGTTAGAGGCGGAGTTCCTGGGGCCAAACTCACCGAAGGGCCATGGCGCACATGGATCTAGGGGAGTAGGAGTGCAGGGAAGAGGTGTCGACATCGGCCTAGGAGGGGGCGACGAAGGAGGAGGATGAAGCGGGGGATAGGGGAAAGGCGGTGGGGGTTGCAGGGGAGGGGTCGAGGCAGCAGAGGAGAGGCAGAGTGGAGGGAAGAGATAGCGATGTCGGTGTAGAAGGGAGGCGACGAAGGAGGAGTAGGTAGGGGAGAGGGGGAAGGCGGCAAGGGTGGGAAGGGAGGGGTGAGGCGACAGAGTGACGACGAAGGAGGTGGAGTGGGGGTGGGAAGGGAGGGGGCGAGGTGGCGGAGTGGAGAGGGGGTCGAAGGTGGAGGCAGGAATTCAGGAGGAAGGTGGTCGGGCCATGATGTTGGCGTGATGTTTTATGTGAGGAGTGGGAGAGAGTGACAAATGAACTATTAGCATTAATTTTCTCTTTTAAGTAGTAGAGATACCTATTATTCTTTCACAATCATATGTGTGATGTGGAACCCAAAGGAGTGGAGTGGTCAAATGATGCTATTTTTTTGGGAAGCCACCACGTTGGCAGCTTCCTTTTTATAGGCCACCAAGCAACAGCACCAGCACTACCACGACGAGGCCTATTCTTCTTCTACTCCTCCTTCTTGCTTGCCACCCAGCCGGGTCCAGAGGAGAGGGAGGGGGCGCCGTTGCTGTCCAACAAGATGGCCGATGAGAAGTGTGAGACCGTCGACGTCTCCGAGGACACGGCGCACCAGATTAGCGTCGGTATATAATGATTTCTTACTTCTGCCCTTTCCTTTTTACCTCGTTTGTTAATGCTCAAATGTCAGCTAAACTACTAAACCTGACTTTTCCTGGATGATAACGGCTACATGCTTGCTTATTTATTGTAAGATTATCATATTTGCTTTCAATATAAGCAGGGAAAAACATTTCTCTGAGGAAAAAAGATGCTTGCTTATTGATTGTCGTCTTATGAGTCTATGATGCAACTAGTGGAAGAAGAAACTGCTCTTTCCTTACATGTTTCAGACTTTGATCACGAAAAGATCTCGAACACACAGAAAACAAATGCTGATTTCATCTGAATTCCCAGTGATACCTCTTCTCACTGCTCCCACTACCTGCAAGTAGAGACATGGTATTTTTATCTAAAAGTAGCATGTATTTTTAACTCCTGAAAGATTTTGGTCATTTTCAGATCCTTGGTATCAAGCTGGATTCGTCCTGACAACTGGGGTGAATAGTGCATATGTTCTAGGATATTCTGGATCAGTTATGGTCCCTTTGGGCTGGATTGGTGGGGTATGCGGCTTGATCCTGGCTGCTGCAATATCGATGTATGCTAATGCTCTTCTTGCCCGGCTTCATGAAGTTGGCGGCAAACGCCATATTAGATACAGAGATCTTGCTGGACACATATATGGTACGTATTCTTGTGCTCAGCCCCTACATTTCTATGAGGTGGACTTGATATTTCATAAAGTGGAGTTTCATTCTCTCTCTCTCTCTCTCTCTCTTTTCAAATGTGGATTTCCTAAACCAGTTTCCTTGTTTTAACTTTTTTCCCCTTACACTGTAATTGTGTATTTTCATGTTATTGGATGAGATTCAAAATGCGATCCTTAAGCGAATTTTATTTCTTCATAGAAAAAGTAAGTTTGCTTTTGCAACATGATTGGTTTACCGTTACTTTGGTGACTACAGGAAAAAAGATGTATGCGCTTACATGGGCTCTGCAGTATATTAATCTTTTCATGATCAACACAGGCTTTATCATCTTAGCTGGTCAAGCCTTGAAGGTACGGCAACAAAACCACTATCACCTAACTTTTGTTATGGTGAAAACCAATTTTGTGAAAATGTTCCTCCCATTATATCCTTCTCCATCTCCCACGATGGCTCAGTTCTTTTGGGCTTATGCTTAGACTTTGGCTTCTATTTCTACAGTAACTCGCCGTTAGACGGTGCGTTTTTCAAGGCGAGGTCTACAGGTAAATTGTAGTATAAACTGTACCGAGTTTAGCTGTACTGGCCAAAATCGCATGCGACTATCTACCTCTACATACTGCCTCTCACGAACAGGCTAGAATTAAAAAACCACAGCATAAGTCATAAACCTCAGCCCAAAAGAACATGCCCATCATATCTGGCCCAGCTGTTCATTTTCTCAATTTCTATGTTTATATATATTTTTTTTTCTGGAAATCCATCTGCCGAATTTGTTTCCAGGGAGAACAGTTAATTTGTTGATGCCACGCTGCACACGAACATATAGCAAGACAGTTTCAAGATATGTGATTGATGCGACTACTTACCTAGATTTGTTGTCACAGAAAGATTGGAGTACGATTAGTGCCATTTATTTTTCGTGTTAGATACTTGCACAATGTTTTTGCCCTCCAAAACTTATTTGTGGCATCCTCTGTGCAGGCAACATATGTGCTCTTTAGGGATGATGATGTTCTGAAACTTCCCTACTGCATAGTGTTATCTGGGTTTGTCTGTGCTCTTTTTGCCTTCGGAATCCCTTATCTGTCCGCTCTCAGGATTTGGCTGGGATTCTCCACAGTTTTCAGTCTCATCTATATTGTGATAGCATTTGTGCTGTCGCTTAGAGATGGTATACCATGCATGATTCCATATGCATTTCTTTTTGTTGTCATAATATACAATACTGGAAGTGTGTTTAATATATGACATTTGGTTTCACCACCGATTTTTTCGAAGGTATAACCGCGCCTGCAAGGGATTATAGTATCCCTGGATCACACTCAAGTAAAATCTTCACTACGATAGGAGCTGTAGCAGACCTTGTATTTGCTTACAACACCGGAATGCTGCCAGAAATTCAAGTGAGTCAGTGCAGCACATATGACTAGTGCGTGGCTAGTTTATTTGCCATGAAAGAACCTTACTTTTGTCACATATTGCAGGCAACCATAAGGCCTCCTGTGGTCAAGAACATGGAGAAGGCTCTATGGTTCCAGTTCACTGTTGGTTCGGTGCCTCTGTATGCTGTGATCTTCATGGGTTATTGGGCTTACGGCTCCTCAACATCAAGTTATCTACTGAACAGCGTCAATGGACCAGTTTGGATAAAAACTGTTGCAAATCTCTCAGCCTTTCTTCAGACTATCATAGCATTGCATGTGGGTCCAACTTCTTATTGTTGTCAATTCATCGTCAAGTTCACGGTTGCAGTACTATTTAATCCCATACCTTTCTCGAATTAATATTCACGTCCCAGTGCTGTTTATTTACTTCCAATTAATCTGTTTAATTGCCCCTCAAGGAAATAAGTAACATGAGGAGGTTCTTTTATATATTGCTCAGATTTTTGCAAGCCCAATGTACGAGTACTTGGACACAAGATACGGCAGTGGACATGGTGGCCCTTTCGCCATCCACAACGTGATGTTCAGAGTCGTCGTGAGAGGAGGCTACCTCACCGTCAACACCTTGGTGGCCGCCATGCTCCCGTTCCTCGGCGACTTCATGAGCCTGACAGGCGCCCTGAGCACCTTCCCCCTCACGTTCGTCCTTGCAAATCACATGTACCTGATGGTGAATCGGCACAAGCTGTCTGCCCTCCAGAAGTGCTGGCATTGGCTGAACGTTGCTGCCTTCAGCTCGTTGTCTGTCGCCGCCGCAGTTGCTGCGCTGAGGCTTATCATGGTGGATTCCAGGACTTACCACTTATTTGCTGATCTGTGAGGCCAACTTAATTTTCAAGTGGCAGCACGCACCTGTAAACCGCATGCATTTACAATAAATCAAAAATAGAGTAATGGAAACGCTATTTCGGTATTGCAATAAAGAAATAATGTCAATGAAAATGCGCCTAAATTCGGTCTGATCGAAGTGCAAGCTAGCTGTTTGCCTGAAATTAAACATACTGTTTCTTTTTTTTTGCGGTCGTCGTGCAGGTTTGCAGGATCTTAGATACGATTTTAGTTTGTTAGAACCCTAATAATCTTATGTTTCTAGAAAAGTTTTGGGAGGATCATAATCGCAATTTAGAGTTCAAAAAATAGTGTATTACCTGCTTGTTAGGGATAATACGAGTGCCTAATGCCTAAACAGACTCGTAATATATAGAAATAGACGGATTGGATGATCAACTGTAACATGATGAGGAGTGGTAAATCCTACAGGACCAAGCCAACCAGTGGCATATATATGACGAGATTTTCCTAATAAATAGCGTGGTCACTGTTCGGCACAAAAATATCAACGTAGCTGTCATGTCGATCTATTCTAGCTTTGGATTGGAAAGTGCTTTCTACAGATCGATCACATCTCATTCTCAGGCATCAAATTGCCTAGCTAGCTCTAGCATCTTCTCCTTGTCAGTTTCGTTTTCGTGACAACTGACAACTTACATTGGATTGCTTATTTGCCTATCTTACTTTCCTTTGTGTTTTACTACCCCTTTTCTGTTCGAAACACAGTCAATTTCTAATAGGAAGGCAGAGCTGTCAACAAAAAAAAGTTCCAAGTGCCAGAACGAAGGAATTTGGGGATTCTAGTTTTACAAGCAATTTTCCTATACATATGTTTGGAACAAATTAAGGATCGAGCTCTTAGAACTCCGATAGGATTCCTAGAGAATAACTCATCCCAAAAGAATTTAAAATACTTTTGTACGGGATTCCCTGTGCTTTAAGGTACACATGTTCAAATTATTACCAAGGCGAAGCCAACGCTAGCTCATCAAGAGTCATCTGATTCCTCGTCTTGCCTCTTCTAGAGAATTTTAAGAACAAAATAAAGGTACGATTCCTGGAAAGCTAACCAGGAATCACTGATGATGTGCGGTGCACGTGTTGTATTGTGTTAAAGCAGGACTTCATCGTCCTGGCTCTTCTAGAGAATTTCAAGAGGAAAATAAAGGTACGCTTCCTGGAAAGCTACCAGAATCACTGTGCTTCGTCCGACAAAAGCAGGACAATGGGAAGCGCGGGCAAAGGAATCATCGGCCTTTTGTTTTCTGAAACGACCTCAAAATTTCAAAGAGGATTTGAATTGCTTTGAGTTTTGATTTCATTTGGATCTTCTCCCAAGTCCATACTCATCTCCACCCTTGGCAAATCAACTCGCACATCCTACCGTCTTCTTCGCCCCTTGATTAAAGTCATGGCCGTCAGCACTGTTGCTGTTCGACAAAAATTAGACAATTCCATCGCTTCACCCTGTCGTTCGAACCATCTGCTACTACCTCGGTTCAACCACCCTTGACACTCTCTGACAGCCATTGGTCATGCGAAGGCGAATTTTGCCACCACCGTCTTTCCTCTCACTCACAGCCGACCACCCCAAGCCACAACATTTGACCACTGCCTGAGAAGCTTAGTGCACGAAGTGCCAGCTCACCTGCCGGCCTCTCTGCTGCTCTTGCCGAGGCACCCCAAACCATCCCGCACTTCCCCTGCCTTGGTCATGCGCCACCTCCCGAGCAGGACCTCCCCTGTGCCAAACCACCATAAACTGGCTATAAAAGCTCATGCGCCCCTCCATTCTCCTACATAAGTGTCCAGGAGCACTTAGACACTCCCAATTCATTTCGCCGGCTAACGCTTCGTCACTAATCGTTGAAAACCCAAAGTACTTCTAATTCCTTTTGTACAGTCAATTGCACTTCAATTCCTTTTGCCTGTAGCCCCTTTGTACATGTAGAAACACCATCAAAGTACAATTGCAAGCTCTCAAACCCCCCCATTGCTCTGGTACCATTAACTGCCGCCTAACTGAGAGGCTTCACTGTGGACAGCCTTGCACAGCCATTCTTGACCCAAGCTGCCACTTACCCAAGCTTCCCCTACCCCCAAGGATGCTCAAACACTAATGCTGTTGTCCCATTCACCCTTGAAGCTCACCGTTGCCATTAAAAACTATCGCGTAGACACCTTGCCACCGGCGAAGCTCTGGCCATCCCCGACCACACCCGAGGCAAAAAAAATGGAACCCCCTCATCACCAAGAACCCACCCATGGTCATAAATTGTTGTTTCGCCCACGAATTCTCTGACCACTCCACCGCTTGAAATCTCCAACCGCCCCATCGTTTGAACTCTTCGACCGCTCCATGGCTTGAACTTTCCGACCGCCTTGTAATCGAGAGAAACTTCAACTACTCCACTTCGAGTCCTAAGCAACACACTCAAATGTCGTCTGATGCTCCTAAACCACTCAAACACCACTGATCTTTTAAGCCCCTCAGACGCCACCCAATCTCTGTAGCTACTTGGACGTTGTTCGATCTCTATAGCAACTCGTGTACCATCCGATCTCCGCCGACTTCATGCTCAAAGTCAAACCTTGACCGTCCACCGACTATGTAGTTATACTCAAGACCACCCGAGTACTCGTAACTCCTCTGTTCTCCGAGTACACAGCGACAACACATATGGACTAAACCCGCTGTGAACTATAAAACCCGCGATGAACATTACCAAAGCCGTTACTGTTCACAGAATCCTAAAATACATATATACATTCATTTCGATCGTTTCAAACCCATCTACCCATTTCTCAACTCCGTTTTCCCATACCAGCCCTCTTATAATCCCTAAACCTATTTTATTTGGTTTTTCTAGATTTTACTTCTTTATTTTCTTTCTTTTTATTCCTAGATCAATCCTTCAAGCATGGAATTGATTTGTTTCTTTTAATTTGCACTAGCACACGGTGTCATAGACCAGCTGGCCTAGGAATTAGAAGAATACGAATCAGTAGAATACATTTGTCTACAAGGCAAGTCACATATTTTTGATCATATTGAACCTACATTCCTTTAATTATTTTATTACCAGTATTTTTATTATCTTGTTTATGCACTTATTTCTTGTACAATAAATATTTAGAATGACATGTTATTTAGTTATGTCCTACCACATAAAAAAGCCCTGTTTTATTTGATGGCCATATACACCTAGACAAGCCCTAGTAATAATAAATTACTATAATATATACCATGGTAGTTTAGGAAATTCAACTGCTTTAAACTAGTAGTGACAGTGCCATAGTGCATTGGGATATTTATTTGTGAATGGTTACCTAGTTGATGAAAAGTAAGGACTAGAACCTTATGCTAAGTAAAAAACATAGTAATCACTCAACCACAAGCGTTGACTATCAAACCTGGTTTTGTAGCTACTCAAATCGATTGAATATATACTATAAGGATATAATACACTGTTCCAAAAAAAGGGAATAGCATGAGTAAAAATGTGGTATGGAAACGTTAAAACTATACTTCCACAACGGTAGGCTCCGCCCTATCAGGCCACCGTATTCCGTGATAGGGAGTACCTAGTCTATCAATTAGAGGCTATATAAAGAGATGAGCAATGAAACAACCTTATTTTCTTAACTCAGATCCAGGTGTTAAGAAATCTTGTGGGTAAAATTGGGCAACTCTGCAGAGTCATAATATGTGGTATTCGAATATGCCGTGCTTTTGGTAAATGAAGCCGTGTTTAATGGCTGATTCCAATAGCGAAGTATAAGTAGATTTGGAAATGTTGAAGTTTGGTAATAAAGATGTTGAAAACCTAAATTCCTTAAGAAGTTTATGATTTGTTATTTTGTATTTAAAAACAAAATGTTTACAAATAAAATTGCATCCACAAATACTTTAACAAAACTACTATATTCCCATCTCTTGAAAATCCTGGCAAGTAGCTATGTAGTGTTTCCCCATGTGACTTAATGAGTATAGTGGTTGTACTCACGCTTGCTAAACTATTAACAGAAGATGCTTGGGAAAATAATGAAGGAACCGTTGATGAAGGCTTTGAAGATCCCTACGATGTAGACGATGCCTGGTGTTAGGGTTTATTCTACACCCAGGAATGCCTATGGAGTTATTTTGTATTGTAATATAACTTTGCGCCGCTCACCCTGTTGTGTAAAACTTGGCTGCTAAGCCTTACTTTTATAATAATGTTTGGTTTTTATGCTTAAGCTTGTGATGGAAATGATGTACACTCGTCTACGGTACTCGCAGCTAAACAATCCTGAACAGTTGCGAGGAAATCCTAATGACCCTAGAAATGGGGGCGTTACATGTTCAACCTGAACAGAGCAGTGGTGAACCAAGGGTGGGACAGCAGGAGAAATATTGATGGAAGCCTCCACCTGAAGGCTGGGCGAAAATAAATGTAGATGGCGCTTTCTTGATGATAACAGGGGAAGCGAGTTTGGGAGTTATTATTTGGGATTGGAGAGGTGATGTCCTAGAGGCAATCATAGGGATGATTATATCACTTCTATGTTTACGATTTTTCTAATAATATGTTATTTTGTCCTTGAATAAATATCTTCGTATTGATCAGCAAATATGTGACTTATTCGTGGAATTCTTTATTCATGTTTTAACATTATTCTAAATAATTCCTGATCTTATATCATTATATGGGACAATTATAATTGATAGATCAACATGTGTATTGATTGATGATCATGTTACACAAATCATTGATATGGGGATATCAAATCAATAATGTGGATATATATTATAAAATATTCTTAAGTGTTATCAGTTGGTTTTATACATAGTGTATATAAGTTTCTTAGACCTGAGATCGCCATAGTGTCCTACATGTGTAATACTTTACTGAGAGGTTGTCAAACATTATTCTGTAATTGGGTGGTCATAAAAGTATCTTTTGGGTTTACTATGAAATATATGGATGAACATGAGTGATCAAGATAGAATTTGCCCCGTCACTGGGTCCCTCGACGTGGTTACATTAAAGAAGTACATAGCCATGTTGAATATGGTTGAGGAGTCAATCACAACTGAATAATCCACTACAGGTTCGAGTGAAGGATCGAGCTATTGTAGGATGGCACGCTTCTCATCTCGAGTTTGATCTGGTATCATGAGGCAAAGGGATCGATACATAAGAACCATATAGATTCATTCGACATGATCTTTATGTGTATTTGGGAGTCGTTATTTCCTGCTAGGGACCGCTACCAACTTATGGAGCAGAAAGGAGTTTTCGGCCCATGGCTGAATATATGAGCCTATAGGCTCACACACTTAACGCGTTGGAACATTAAGGGTCCAAATGATGACTCCGAGTAGGATATGATCTCTAATAGCATTGGATCCGGTTGGACGCTCTTCGAGAGGGATATGATCTCTACTCGTATTGGATAAAGATCTGGTCAGAGGCTTTCTAAGTTAGATATGATATCTAATTGTATCATATAAGGATCTGATTAGAAGCTATATATAGAGAGGTATGGGGCTGAGGGTGGTATCCCGTGACACACCTATCAAAATCCTAGCCACTACCTCTCAAAAACGCCTACCGTGCGCACTGGTGCTAGCACACCAATGAACAATGTTCCATCCCTGGATGTGTGGACTTTGGTAGAAGCACTACTATGACTATGGCACTGATCAGGAGGATCATGAGGAGGAGATGGTTAGTCAGAGGACAATCGACTACTTCCACTACACCAACACACGCTACGTTGAACCGGTCTCTTCAACTCTACTTCTGCTGCACTGCGCGTCTAGTGGTAATAATTTATGATCTCTTACTCACATAGCTTCTTGATTTACAGGGTAGAAAATTTTAATCTATGCTAGTGTAGCCTACCCATATCCCAACAGGGTGGTGCGTTACTATGCAAGTGCGGAGGAGGTAGAGGCCATGGCATGTTGTGAAGGATTGCAATTGGCAACTGAATGGGTCCAATTGCCTGCAGTGCTAGAATCTGACTATGTTGCAATGATGAATGGGCTCAAGTCCAAGGAAGAGGATAGATCCCACTTGATGTTGCCGCTTCCAGAAGTGAAAGTCGACAAGATAAAGAGAAAGCATAATTGGGTAGTTGAATTGGATTAGATGCCTTATAGGGGAGGGGTGAATTGGGTATCTTTTTTGTACTAGGCCAAATTTAACAAATTTGGAGCAAATTAGAATGCGCTTCCAACCTAAGTGCCTATGGTTTTCTGGTATGCTTAATCAACTCCTAAACATGCTAGTAAAGTTTTGCAACCTAAGTTCCAATCCTACATGTCTAGTAATCTAGGAATTGAAAGAACACAAATTTAAATGTGGAAATGTAAAAGGGACAAGAGACAATCGAATTTTTTACCAAGGTCTTAGAGATTTGGTGATCTCCTCCAATCCTTGTTAGAGCACTCTCACAAGAGTATAGCACCTACTTGAATGTACGCAATGATCCAAGCAATCAACACATAGTAGTCCTCCTTCTCTATGGATAAGTGGACTTTAAACCTTCACAACCCTCCCAATGCCTTCCGCACACTTCTCCTTGGAAGGTCACCAAGAGCACGCCTCTAAGCTGTCCAGTAATAACCAAATTTCAAGAGTAATAAGCCCAAGAGGTCACTTAAATTCAGCAAGATCAAACAACTAGATGTGATGCACAGTAAGGCCTAATCTACTCTCTCACACTCAAAAACTTAACATGAAGCTCTTGAGAGCCCTAGACTCCCCAATATACAAGCCACTATTTTTGGAGTCTAAAGATAGCTAACTTGAATGCCTAAGGTCCATATATATAGTCTTTACTTTGAAAACTAGCTGTTGGACAAAAAAGTTTCAAAGTAATGCTTTGAGTTGGATTATCCAACCCGCCCAGATCATCTAACTTACATGCTTCCAACAGTCAAAAATAGCCATAACACACACTTGGATTGCCCGACTCAAGTTAGATTATCCAACTCACCTAAATTATTCACCTAGCTCGGATTATCCACGCTAGTGCAAAACCTGATGAGCAGCTTCTCTAGAAAATTGATCCAGGTCATACTCTGATCCCACCTAGATCATCCAACTCAATTGAAATTCACCTCAGACCATTTCTCTGTAAAAATGCTCCAACCTATGCTCTGACTTCCTCAGATCATTCGGATCCCATCTCACTTCGAAAACACACTTCTCTAAAAAATTAGTTTGATCCATGCTCTGGATGATTCTTATGATCCAACTCTCATTAAGTTCTAAATTCCATGCACTCTAAAAAATTGATTTGACCCATACTCTAGGTGAGTCGGATCATCCAACTCCCATTGAACTCACTTGGACATGCTCTCTAGAAAATTTCGCTACTACAGAGAAGGTTATACTAGACGCCCCATCACAGATAGTTTTACAAAATCCATTAGTGTTAAACTATAGCATAGTTATCTTAGATAGTTTTACTAGCATGACCGCCTATGTTGCAATCGATGGTAAGAACCGTTAGTGATGACTTACTTTTTATAGAAAGTTTTTACACAAATCATCCATGATACATCATAGACAATTTGTAATAAAAACCATCTGTGATGTATGTACTTATCATAAACGGTTTGTGTGAGAAGCCGTCAGTGATACATCATAGACGGTTTTGTAAAAAAACCATTTTTGATGACTTACTTACCATAAACTGGTTGCAAACAGAAGTGTTTGTGATATTCACTATATTATTAAATACCCTCATCCTGATAGATATTTTGTCTATTAGGTGACGGCTTTGAGGCGATTTGGTGAAAGGAGACTGGAGATTTGGAACAGTGCTTGTGTATCCATTTATTCTTGGTGATCTAAGGTTAGTAATTGGTACTATATAAAATGAAATGCATTATATTCTAGCTAGATCTATGTACATTTTAGTTACAAGGAAAGAGAGAACTAGCTTGGTAGTTTTGCTCCAATTTAAGAGTGGGTTTCACTCCTATCTACTTTAATTCTTGTTGAATTGGTTCATGAATCATAACTAGCTACTTTAGGTGAACAAATCATGGTGATTAAATATTATGTGTAAGAGTGTATGTACATGTAATGGCTACAAATGGATTAGATGCTCTTTAGGTCAAGGTGATGATAACTCTATGTCATCTTGAGATGTATTTCCCTTCATCATTTTTTGATATTATGATCCATCTCATTGTTCACCTTGTAAAAGAGATAAAGATATGCGGCCTTGTGTTCCTAGTCATATGTACCTATTCGAGAGGTACACAGGAATTCTCAAGTCCTGTGTACAAAATCGATCTCGGTCGAAGGGCAACATCATCGAAGGTTATGCAATCGAAGATGTCATTGAGTTCTGTGTCGACTATATGGCTCAGGTGGAAGCGATAGTTGTGCCTCTATCTTGTCATAAGGGGAGGCTAGAGGGTATCGAGACCATTGGAAGGAAAGCAATCATTTCTAATCTGGATACTTATGCTCAATCCCATTTCACAGTCTTGCAACACATGACCAAAGTATCCACGTACATTGACGAGCACAAAGACATGGTACGCAAGGAGAATCCAGGCCGGTCAGAGGTTTGAATCACAAGAGAGCACAATAGTTGGTTCAACGAATGGTTAAAATGTGATTCACTGGGAGGTCATCGAATGATGTATGCTATGATGGTTGGCAAAAGGGCCAAAATTTACAATTGTGATATAGCAAGGATACGACATAAGTGGGTAAATATTTTATACGACAGCTCAAGATAGGAAGAGCACAGTCCAGAACAACGGTGTTTCTATGATGCATTTCATGAGTAGTTCAATATCATTGGGGCAAACATAATGAAATGTGGGTTGAGCTCTTACTGTGGGTTCATAAAAGAGATTTGTGAGCTCAACTATGTACTTTTCAAGATTCCCCTGTTTTGGTGCCGTTGGGTCCAATTTTCATAGAGTGTGAAGGTCAACAAGTATGACATTACTACTGTGGAGCCCGAATATGTCGGATATAAAGACAAACCATTCGTACTCGTTAAGCAAGTTGTTTAAGTTCTCTATGTAACAGACCTGGCAAATATGAACCACCACATAGTTCTTCATGGAAATAGAAGGATTGTCTGAGTTGAGAATATCATGGATGAGGAAGAGTACAATCAATTTGATGTTGCCTCTATTTGGAGACGACATCAGGCCCAAGGAAGAACATAGTGAGGAAGCTAGCTATATGCTCATCGATCATTGTGAAAGGGCTATTTTTCAAGGAAATAGCCAAGTGGAATTTTGACTTGTAATTCACTTTGAGTTGTAATTCACTTATCTGTCATTTGTTTATAATCTGTTTGCTTGTTTTTAGAGGGCATGGCTAGCATTTCTTGAGGCTTCCTGTAAAACAGAAAATTTTTAGCTATACAAAGAACTATCACAAATGGTTTCTAACATAAAACTATCTGTGATATGCAGACCATCATAGATGCTTTTTTACATTAGCTATCTGTGATATGCCAGATAACACGGACGATTATTTTTAAAAACCATCTGTGTTGTGACTTATCACAAATGGTTATTGTTGTAGGGGTGCCCCCCACCTAAGCCCAGCAGGCCTGTTTCAGGAGTGCAAGGCCCAGAATGGGACATGTATAGTGACATAGGTACCCCTGAGGGGAGAACTCATGTATAAGGGTATAATCAGAAGGCACTCCCCATGTGGAGGGAATATAAGACATAGGCCATGAGGAAAGGGGCCTAAGCCATTCATTTTACTCAACTCCCCACTACTACTCTCTCTCTCTGTTTGGTCTGTAACCACAACAGTTGGCGCCGTTCGTGGGGAGGACAAGAGCAAGCCTCCAGATTTGAAGGAGCATGGCACCAAAGAAAGCTTCACCGGCGACGGCGAAGAAGAAGAAGGCAGAGGTGGCGAAGTCTCACGTCAGCACAAGGGCTTCGGCTTTAGCAGCCGCAGGTATGAGCAGTGGTGTAGGTGCGACCGAGGACCCCGCCACTGGCGCGACGACCAACCCCGCAATCGACGCGACGACCAACCCCGCCATCAACGCGACGACCCACCCCGCCACCGACACGACGACCGATCCCACCAGCACTGCCTCGACGGCCAACCCTGGCGATGGCAGCGCAGGCGCACCCGTTTTTCCACCCGGTGCAGAAACGGTGAATGACCCCAACAGCGACGCGAACCTTGTCACCGGCTCTAGGGCCCTCTGGGACAATGCGGCGCGTAGCCTGGGCGCGCAGGCCGTGGTCACCACCATGCCGGCGGCATCGCCAAGCGCACCGACGGCCCCGGCCACGCCCACGGTAGAGATGGCCCTGCTGGCGGCCCTCAGCGCGTTTCAGCGGGAGCTAGCGGACCTCCGCGGAGCCGTCCGGGACATGCAGAAGGCTCGGAGCCAACACGCCCCTCCGGCAGTGGCATCCGAACCCACCCCGGAAAGGGCAGATAGCCGCGCCCCACTACGGCGCGTAGACCCAGAGTCCCCGCTTTCTGCGGGCCTACAGCAGGCACCATGGCCTGAAGATTTCAAGTTCCCGAGCATCATCGAGGCCTACAAAGGTGACTCCGACCTGCGAGAGTTCGTGCGCGTGTACGAGACCGCCATCGAGGCCGCTGGCGGAGACGACACCACGAAGGCAAAAGGGCTCCCCCTCGCGTTACAAGGGGTGGCGCTGTCCTGGTTCTTCACCATTGAACCACAGTCCATCTACGCGTGGGAACAGGTCCGCAACCGACTCTACAACAACTTCCAGGGAAACTACGTCGAGCATGTCGATGCGGACCAGCTCTTCGCAGTCCAGCAAAAACCTGAGGAAAGGCTCCGGGACTACTTCAAGCGCTTCGCGAAAGTGCACTGCCAAGTCAAGGATGTTAACGAAACAACGGTCATCAACGCGGCAATACAAGGCCTCCGACTGGGGCCAATGGCCGAGTACAACGCGCGCAAGCCCATTAAGACGGCCGGGAAACTCTTCGACAAGATGGAAGAGTATGCCAGAGCGGAGGAGGACGCGCGGAGGCGACACGGTGATGACTTCGACTCCAACAAGATGGAAGGCTCTGTCAAGAGCGAAGACTCACTGAAACAGGGCTCTTCGAAAGATAAGCGTAAGCAAGAGCAGCCGAAGGGCGCCTCCGAACGCAAGGACCCCCAACACAATGACCAGCCAGGCGACAGGCCCAAGCGCGACCAGCGTAAGTCCAGGAAATCTCGTTACATTTTCGACATCGAGGGCGGCTCCGAAGACAACGCCTCCGTAGGTCGCGGAGGCAGAGGGTGCCGAGGCCGAGGACGGGGACGTGGCTGAGGTCGAGACGACCGGGGTCGAGACGACCGAACCCGCGAAGAGTACGGCGACTAGCACCATGGGCAGTGGTGCTAAATCCACGACCGGGGCAACCACGACACGCGTGCTTGTGCCACCATCGCAACGCTACAGCAGAGCGTTGCCAGGGACAAAAACCCGGATGCACACGCACCCGTCGTGGCTCACGTCCAACACCCCCAGGACCAAGGAGCACAGCCCCAGGAAGGCTTCCTGCGAATCCAGGCGCATGTACAGCAACCTCGGGAAGGCCTCCTACAGTTACAAGCCTCGGAGGGAGCCCAGCGCAGGATTATCAACGTCATCTCCGGAGGCTCCTCACTGGAGATTGCCTCGGCAAGACAATGGAATGCTTACGCGCGGAGGCTGCACCACATCGCGGCATACCCAGCGCAGGTGCCACCAGAATGGGCGCAACATGAAGTCACATTCACGCCCGCCGACGCCTAGGGCGTGCAGTTCCCCCACCAAGACCCTTTGGTCGTCCAGGTGCGACGTCCGGCGCGTCCTAGTCGATGGAGGAAGCTCCGCAAATATCCTCTTCGCTGCGGCCTTCGACCAAATGGGGATCCCTCGGAGCCGATTGGGCCCTTCAGGCATCCTGCTGCAAGGATTTGGAGGGCAGCCTTTGCGCGCCTTAGGCCAGATATGCCTCCAAGCCTCCTTTGGCCAAAACGACAACGTCAGGAGCGAGGACGCCATCTTCGACATGGTCAACATTGTATACCCCTACAACGCCATAAAAGGGCGGCCGCTCCTAAACACCCTCGGGGCAGTCCCGCATCACGGTTTCCTGTGCATGAAGCTTCCCGGGCCGCGGGCCATCATAACCATTCATGGCGACCAGGACATGGCCCGGCGCCTAGAGCTTGGCACCAGAGGCCCATGCCACGCGGCTCGCCAAGGCACCTAAGCCGGGACGGCGGATGCGGAGCCCTTGGGCACCCCCCGAGAGCGTCCCGTGCTCCACGCGCGCAAGGTTGCCCCGGCAGCAGCGGCTCGTCAGCGATCCCCCCACCCTCCTAGCGGTTAGTGGTTGGCATTCCTCCCCCTTCTTTTGTAAGTGCTCACCCGCGTAAACGGGAATTTAATAAAGTTCACCGTTTGCACAAATTTCTCTTCTTTGAATGAGTATAAACAAAGACGAGCGGGGGGACACCTCCGCACGCACTCTACGGAGTATAAATAAGATGTAGCGTCGAGGTTCGCCTCCGCATGCAATTTCACCACCTGCAACACGCGGAGGCTCGCCTCCGCGCGCAGTCTACGGACTCTAAAATAAGATGTAGCGTCGAGGTCCGCCTTCGCACGCACTCTCCGGAGTATAAAGAAGACGCGGATGCTATCCCTGCGCACTCTACGGAGTATAAACAAGACGCGAACACCGCGCACGCATGGGCGTTGCCCCAGTGCGTACTCTTCGGAGTATAAATAGGATGTGGATGCCGATCCCACGCACTCTACGGAGTATAAACAAGACGCGAGCACCGCGCACGCACGGGCGTCGCCCCAGTGTGTACTCTTCGGAGTATAAATATGACGTGGATGCCGATCCCACGCACTCCCCAGAGTATAAAGAAGGCACGGACGCTGTCTCCGTGCACTCTTCGGAGTATCAACAAGGCGTGGGCATTGGCCCCCACGTACTTCAGAGCACAGCTTACCCCGGTTAATTCTACGGCGGGCAAAGTGCACCACGGGGGCCCACTCCCACGTGCTGCCTGCAAAGTACCAAGGCGACGTTAAGAGGATGGGTCCCGCGCGGGCACATCCGCGAACGAGAAACACCAGAGGCTGGTTCCCGCGCGAGCACACCCGCAAGCGAAAGCACCGCAGGTCGTTCACGCCACGCTCGCGCGCGCTCACTTTGACTAGGCGCCACCGCGCCGCCACTCAAGGGTAGGGTATGGAGCGCTGCGCGTCTTTTCGACCAGGCGCCAGCTCGCCGCCACCGCTCAAGGGTAGGGGACGGAGCGCCGCGCGTCTGCCGGCATCTACCCGACCAGGCGCCACCCGCCGCCACCACTGGCGGTAGGGATGGAGCGCCGCGCCCACTCGACCAGGCGCCACTCGCGCCACCACTTCGGCGGGTAGGGGCGGAGCGCCGCGACGCTCACTCTAACCAGACGCCAGACCACCGCCGCCGCTCGCGCTCTGCCGACCAGGCGCCACCCGCCGCCACCACCTCGAAGGATAGGGGACGGAGCGCTCGCGCGTCTACTTTGACTGGGCGCCAGCTCCGCTGCCACCACTCCAAAGGGTAGGGGACGGAGCGCTCGCGCGTCTACTTCAACTAGGCGCCAGCTTCGCGGCCGCTTAGAGGGGATATCGGGCTGAGCGTGTGCGGTTATCACAACTACGTGTATACCTCGATCACACTGCCCCCGCAGGGCGCAACTCATCGCGTACGGGCGCGCGTACAAACCCTCCGAGCTTACCATGGGACAATGTAGCCGGAGGGTGGCGATGTACTTCGCAAGATCTGGTCAAGACTGTTCTTTGTGTTCGCTAAGGACGCTTACAAAGGCGCAGACATCCCCGGCGCACCAGGTTGCTAGTCGGCAGGCTCATCCTTAACATGCGCCCGTACCGCCCGTACCGAGGTCCCACTCGAAGACGCCCGACTCGCCCAAAAATCCAACGCTTCCTCGGCTCTTCGCGGCGCCCGCGAACTCCGTCGGTCGCGAGGTCAAGATCGCACCGCCCCGGTTGGGTAGCCGCCAGACAAGGGGCAGAATCGAATAGCGAAAAATAACTCCGTATTTTTGCAAACACAAAACAAAGAAGACAACCAGGGCTTCGGTTACAACGCACACCAACACGCGACAACCTCCTATCACACCTGTGGATCAACGGTGTCCTCCGAAGCTGCGGCGCCATCGTCGTCACGCCGGGGACCTCGCCCGTAAACCGCCAAGGTTCCTCGCCGCATGTTGTTCCGTAGCTCGACTATGGCTGCGGCCTCGCCGCAGTATTCCCATATCCGCTCATGGAAGAACCTCACGGCACGACGTACAGCTCGCATGGCGCCGGACATTACGCCACCCCCCGCGGGCATCTCCAGCCGGCGATCGGCTAACCCCGCAACGTGCTCACAACCGCGATGTCGCCAGAGCGCGCACGTTAGACACGGCACCACGTATGCGCAGTGACTACCGAAGATCGCCGTGACGCCACGCGCAACGTCGGCCGCCTCTCCAATCCACCTGAGTGACCGCGCAGGTCCTCGGGCCCGAAGGAGCGCGCCGGCACTTCGGCGACAAGCCCCTTGAGAGTGTCTTCCAGGGCCAGCATGGCGTCCCAGGCGGCTGTCGAAGCATCGCCCAAGGCTTGATCTCACTCCGCGAGAGCTCGATCTCGCTCCGTGAGAGAGGCTGCAAGCTCGCTGTTTCTCCCCTCCAGAGCAGCGATTTGTTGTACAAGGCCATCCCGTTCTGCAGCAGCCTCTTGCCGCACCGCTTCCGCGGCCGAGGCTCGTGCCGCGGTGACGAGCCCATCGGTGTGTGTCTTCATCTCCACGCACTCCAACTCCAGGCAGCGTATACGAGCATCCTGGGCGGATTGCCTTTCCGCAGCTCCCTGCAGCTCTTCTTCGATGGCCTGCATCCTGCTCCGTATTGCTGCTCCCTCGCGGACGTGAGCACTTTGCAGGGCCTGGACCAGCACGAGTGTTTGTGCGACGCAGGAGCTAGCAAACGTGAAGTGGCTGCAAGGGGGTCTAAAAGGCAGACGCTTAGCCGCACCCCCGACACCTCCAATGCATCTCCAAGGCGCCCTGACCCGTAGGTCTGCAACACCTATTGTCCGATGCTGGAGGCCGTGTCTTTCGCAATTCCGTGCCATGCCCTCAGAGTATCCGGCGGAGGGATGAAGTCCGCCGGGCTAGGCCGCGCGCACCTGTGTCGCCAGCACCGAGACCCCCCCGCTCAAGGAACAGTTCCTCCTCCGGGATAAGTGTCGCTACGAAGAGGGATTACACATGTCATGAGGCATTTAAAAAAAATCGAAGGAGTACCACCGTAACCTACCCTCGGTCGTGGGCGGGGGGCTTCGCGGAGACGTTTCCCTAGCCGCGGGCGGGAACGCTTCCACTTCGGCCCCAACGGACGGAGCTGTCTCGGAAGGCCTGGGGACCACTGCGTCAGGACCTAGCGCCAACCGAGCCTGCGCCACGGTCACCGTGGCCCGAGGGGCTGGGAGGGCGTGGGGTGGAGGGACCTCGATGCTCGAAGCAGGGTCCCACAGGCTCCCAGCACCGGTCGCCACAGCGAACCCTCGCGAAGTCCGCAGAAGGGAGGAATGCAGGCGCGCCCGCTTCGCTTGGGCGGAAGATACCGCCGCAGCACCCGCCACGTAAGGGGCCTCCGTGCGCAAAGATCCGCCAAGGAGTCTCCACAGCTACGACGATAGAGGTCGGGGACTTCACCCCCATGACTTCCGCGGGGTTACCCCTACCTTTGCGGGAGACACCCCCGCCTCCGCGGGCGACACCTCGGCCTCAGCCGCCGCGGTTAGCAAAGGCGGCGCTCCACACGCTCCCGCGGAGGACAGCCCCGCCAAAGCCATGCTCGGAGATGAGGGCTCCGCACTGGTGTCGCCAGCCGGCACCACCACCTCGGCAACGGTCGCGGGCAATGGGGCCTCCGCGGCGTGCCCTCCGCTGTCGGCGCCCCTGCCCTCAGTCTCCGCGCCCTCTAAATCTGAATCGGCATACCTCGCCGAGCTCGACCCCGGGCTCGCCGCGCCGGCAGGCGCTGCGGCAACCGCCGTACGGGCCATGGTCGTGGTACTCCGGGTCCTTTTGCGGGACGGCGCCTTCGTCTTTGCGGCACCATCATCCTCGTGCTACTGGTCCGGAGGGGGGCGATCCGGCATAGGAAGCCCTAAGGCCTCACACACGCGGTTTATCCGCCCCAATCCGGCCTCAGCGGTCGCAGCTGCGCGTTGCCCGTGCTCTCTACCGGTGTATGGCTTGAGGAACACGTGCGCGGCACGCTCCGCGTCCTCAAGGCGAGGCCCTGCCCCAGACGGCACATTTATATAAATGCAATACATACAATTGAAGAGGAAGATATGGTTGAGACTTACGAAGGCCAATCGGCACGGGCAATGAGCAAACGGATGGGCGAACGTTGTCATCCCGACGTTCACCGGCTGTGAAGTGCCAACTGTGGGAAAGCGGCATTGCACCGAGCATCATATACTCCTCGGCAAGGTCGCGCATATTGAAGCGGGCGGCGACCCCCACAAGTCTCCGCGCTCACCTATCTTCTGGTCAGCGCTAAGCCGGGCGGTCTTGAATGTAATCGCCCGCCACGCATTCAAGGCACGCCACTCGTCACACAATGGTAGAACCACCGCCTCGCCCAGTTGACCTCCCACTTCCCTCGGGTCGCGTTCGCAGGGAAGAGCTTCCCACATGACGCCCGCAAGAGGAAGTTGACGCTGCCAAACTTCGATAGCATACCATCCTTCCGCTCCTTCGATTGGCACCGGGCCTCATGCAGATACGCGAACAAGGAAGCGCTGGGCCAACACCCCTCCGCGCGCAGGGCCCAGCTGTACACGGCGAGGCAAGCCACTGCGTTCGGAGTCAATTGTGACAACTCCAACTTGAAGGTCCACAAGATCGCCCGACAATTGCCGCGACGGAATGCGGCCCGGCCAAGTAGGCAACGAAGACGATCGCCTCCGACTTCCTAGGGCGCGGCTCCGTTTCGTCATCGGTGGGCAACTGCACAGCGTGGCGATCCGATAGCTTCCCATCTTGCAGCAGTGACCGGATGGTGTCCTCCGTCACGAGCGTGCGGCCCAACTCCCCGGAGTACGGACCCTGACTCTTCTTCGCCGCCCACCACTTGTCTGCCGCCGGCGGATCGCGCTCCCCCAGCGTGTATTTCACCTTCAGAGGCGAGGGCCGCCTGCGGATGGCGTAGCCGCCCGCCTGAGTACGCTCGTCGCAAGTCGCCATCAGTATCCACGGGGCACTCGGCGGCGGAAAAGGAGCGTAGGAACAGAGCGAGCGAATGCGGAAAGCAACGTGAACAACCAGAAAGTGCGAGGAGGCGTGGGTACAATACCATGGGGGTTCTTAAAGGCCCTCCGCCTCCCACCCTAAGTAAGCGCAAACAGCGAGCGACAACCACTCGCCTCCCCACGCGCGGAGCCGAAGCGTCGCGGCGGTCCACGTAGCCAGGATGCGACCGTGGTCGTACAGAGTCCTGTCACCACGCGACGTGCCATTAGCGTCCCGCCGCGTGTAGGTCCACGCAAGCAATAAACGTAGGTCGCGCGACCCGGTACAGCCTTCAGCGCGCGCTGGTGTGGCCCCCCTCGACCCTGGCCGCACCTGTCCGAAGGGACAACCGCAAGCCCGCGCGATATGCGCAACCGGGGATCGGCGAGCAGCGCAACTGCTCGCAGCCGGTGGCGTGCGTTGGAAGGGGGGCAGCTAGCGGATGGCACGCCTACAACGCCGCGCCAGGTGCCCCGCCCCTCTGAGGAAGGAACTTGACTGCGGCCGGCCCGTTGGCACACCAATTGGTACCCGCCGCATGTTTATCCTGAATGGACAAGCGCGTACGGATATAGCAGCCCGACTGTGTTAGCCTGGGGGTCGGCGTGATTCCTGGAGCCATTAAAGTGCACTACCAGAGGCGCTCACCCCAGCCAGCTCCGTTGCCACCACCTCGAAGGATAGGGGACGAAGCGCTCGCGCGTCTACTTCGACTAGGCGCTAGCTCCGCTGCAACCACTTCGAAGGGTAGGGGACAGAGCACTCGCGCGTATACTTCGACTAGGCGCTAGCTCCGCTGCCACCACCTCGAAGGATAGGGGACGGAGCACTCGCGCGTCTACTTCAACTAGGCGCCAGCTCCGCTGCCACCACATTGAATGGTAGGGGACGGAGCGCTCGCGCGTCTACTTGGGGACGGAGCGCTCGCGCGTCTACTCCGACTAGGCGCCAGCTCCGCTGCCACCACCTCGAAGGGTAGGGGACGGAGCGCTCGCGCGTCTACTTCGACTAGGCGCCAGCTCCACTGCCACCACTCCGAAGGGTAGGGGACGGAGCCCTCGCGTGTCTACTTCAACTAGGCGCCGGTTCCGCTGCCACCGCTCAGCACCCCCGGACCACCCTGTAAACACCCACCCTCCGCGGCTACTATCCTCCAAGGCAGGAGGACAGTGGTCTCGGAACGCCACCCCACTGCTCGTCTTGTAGGCACCGCCTCCATGGGGTGGCACATCCGACGGCACTCCCCACGCACCGCACCGGTGCAGGTCATGACACGCCAAGTTTTGGCTTGTTATCATAAACAGACCACCTTCAGTCCACCAAGATTTCTTGGGAGGCGGGCTTGATCACAAGCCCGATCAAGGTGAGCTCGTCTAAGAGAACAGGCAAACCTTGCCGTTGTGTACAGAAAATGCAGAGCGAGCACAAGAATCGCGGCAGATGCCGTAAACAGACGCTAACTAAGCTCCCGGAAAAATAGGTTTCATCAAGTACATCAACATCCCCGAGCGCGTGGTGCCGCCATGGAATGTGGATGTACCAAGAGGCCCATTTAGGGAGCGTAACCTATCCGCGCGCACAATGCAGGTACAAGATTACACCAGCTCGCTATATATATATACCCCATCAATGGGAAAGTCCAACCGGCGGAAGTCCATCCGGCGAAAGTCCAACCGGCGGAAGCCCATCCGGCGAAAGTCCAACCGGCAGGAGTTCATCTGGTGAAAGTCCAATGGGTGTAAGCCCATCCGGCGAAAGTCCAACCAGCAGGAGTCCACCTGGCGGAAATACAACCGGCAGAAGTCCAGCTGGCGGAAGTCCAACCAGTGACGGTCCAACGTTGCAGCGTCACAACGTCACGACGCTCCAAGACCCGCGCTGGGAGAAGGAGCGTCGCCACATGGCGTCACCACACCCCCACACCCCTCAAGTCTCGTGTTGCGCCAATCAAGCCCCGCGGGTAGGTGGGCGCTGCTTGTCGCCGAGGGCGCCGACGCCGAGACGCGCGCGACGATGGCTTATGACCCGACCGCCTCGACGACGCGCATTTGACTCGCCAACATCTCCACTCCGGCGACGGCCTCACCCCGCCACGGCAGCAGATGTGGGTGACGGCCTTCGACAAGCCGCCGGTGTCACGCCGCAAAAGGCGAACACTCCACTTCGAACGATGAAAAAGCTCACAGTGCGCAGGGACGGAGGGGCCAAGGGCTCGGCAACATGGCTTCGGCCCGTGAAGCCCTTCACCATGAGAGGCTCTGTTGTAGGGGTGGCCCCACCTAAGCCCAAAGCAGCTGCTTGGGAGTGCAAGGCCTGAATGGGACATGTATAGTGACATAGGTACCTCGAGGGGAGAACTCATGTATAAGGGTATAACTGTAAAGGCACTCCCCATGTGGAGGGAATATAAGACATAGGCCATGAGGAAAGGGGCCTAAGCCATTCATTTTACTCAACTCCCCACTACTAGTCTCTCTCTCTGTTTGGTCTGTAACCGCAACAGTTATTTTTAAAACCGCCTATGATAATGTTCTTCTATGTATACAAATATTTAGGGTGAAAACCTAACTCACTACTCTTGCGCGCACTTAGGTTTTCCTCAGCACACCTGCGCCTTCTTAGCTTCCTTCGCCGCTAGATCCAAGCTTGCTCAGCTTCCTATGCCACCTCCCTCTTGCTCTCTCCACCATCTCTGACCATGACACATGCCGAAATTACCCCATGGTGGCTCCCGCTCACCACACCTCTTGCCACCGATTCACCATTGCCACTAGTCACCATAAGTTGCCTCCCATGATGTCTCGAATTCTGGCAACACCCACCCACGCCATGCCAAACTTTTGAATTTTGCTGATGATCAATTTCTTTGCCATGCAGGTTGTGGAGGCAGTGGTGCCGCTGCCTTGCAGAGGATTCTCCGCTGGTTCGCTATTACTGTAATTTCTATTCAATTAAGGGAGTAGTTGGGGTATATCCTAATGTCTGTATAATACATGATCATCACCCCAGGATGATGAAGGCCATAAGAAAACCTTAGCATGACGCTGAGGAGCCATTCCCATGGCCAGACATGAGGAACAAATGGTGCATTCTCCATCTGGGGGCCAACTTCTTCAAGCAGTTTTCATAGCAACCGTCGATGAAGCTGTTCAAGAAGCTGCCATGTAGAACCAATAGCATAAATTCAATGTGTTGTGGGAGATGTTGGAGGAACACACCAGGAAGCACGTTGTTAGAGGAATAAGCAGCTGGTGATTCCTGGGGCGGCGCAACCTGAACGCCTCGCACCATTGCCAGAGCTTGACCCTCCCAGTGTGACACGGAGAACCTCGAGGAATATCAAGTGCTTCTCCCATTGGATTGAGGCCGAGCCTTTGGAAAAGTGGTCCTTGTTGCACGGCATGGATGGTGTGAGGTGTACAACTAGGCTTTTAGGGGCATCCGTTCTTAGCCCCTTGTCACCATCACTAAAGGCATTCTACAAGGTACAATCGAATATTTCAGGGAAAGGCATGCAAATGCAACACTTCATGCATCCAACCCACATACACTGTACTACTCAAAGATCACAACATACATGAAGGCCAAGATTGAGAAGGGTCAGTTGTACAAGGTCTACGTGATGGGGAATACTGAGCATCATTTTGATGCTCCTTTGGGACTACTCACTGTCTTGTTACCCATGAGGTATGCCATGGAGATTGTTGTGGTTACAGACCAAACAGAGAGAGAGAGAGAGTATGGTAGTAGAGAGTTAGGTGAGCAATGGCTTATGGTTTCCCCTGTGGCCTGTATCGTATATATATCCACATGGGGAGTGTTTTTACAGTAATGCCCTTACATCTGTACATCCCCTTTAGGGGCACTTCCGTCATTACATGTGTCCCATTTCGGGCCTTATAATCTCCTAACAGGCCTGCTGGGCTTAGGTGGGGGCCATCCCTACAACAGGAGCCTCTCATGGTGAAGGGCTTCACGGGACGAAACCATGTTGCTGAGTCCTTTGGCCCCCTCCGTCCCTGCGGCCTGTGAGCTCCTTCAATAGTTGGCGGAGCCTTATTTATTGGTGTTTTACTAGACCCGTCGCGAGGGTGCGACGCCGGATGTGTTGGCGAAGCTGCCTCCCTCGCGGGGGCCCGTCAGTGGCAGGGTCGAAGCCAAAGCCAAAATTGGAATCGGAGGTGCTGGCGGAGTCGAACGCGTCGACATTGAGTGCCCTTGATGGTAAGTGACTGCTGGCCTGCATGGCGAGACCTGGTTGGCGCGGCGCGAGATTTGAGGCGCCGTGGCCATGCTGTGTTGCGATGTTCCTTCTTCTGCCGGTCCGCGTGGGAGACATGCTTGGCGCGACGCAGGGCGCTGCGACGTTCCTCCGTCGGTTGAGCTTTCCTCCCGCCAGTTGAGCTTCTGCCGGTTGGGCTCCCCAGCCGATCGGGTATATATATTCTGCTGGTGTTGCATTGTACCTACATTGTACAGTCGGATATGTAGCCTTCTGCTCGCGCACCGTGCTCCCGTACGGAGATGACAAGGTTTGACCTGTTCTCATAGACAGATATGCTTGAGTTCATCTGCATTCTTTGATTGCGCCAACCGGTGTTACCATCAGGGGCTGTTGATATACTGAAGCTTATCTATTTATGAGAACGAGTCAAAACCTACCGTGAATCAGCCTTCGCGTTCCCGAATTGCGGGGAAGCCAGGCGGCTGGATCCTTGCCGGTTTAGGCTGTGAGGTTGCCGCGTGGACTCTGAAGCCGAGGTGACTGCTTGCGCTGCTCTGCGGGCTCGGTCAGAGCTGAACGCAAGGTCTTTCTGCGGGCTACTGGTCAAAAGGTCGGACTGTGGAAGTTGGGCGCATTGTGGGCTAGACCAGCGTTCACTCGCCTTCGCTGTCACATCCCAAAAATTCGCTTTCTGAAAAATTTAATCTCAAATTAATTATTTTAAAGTATTTGAATCTTATTTGGATTTATCTGGATTTTATTTCAAAATTTAAAGCAAGAAAATGTATTTTAAAATATTTTATTAAAGCCAAAAAGAGTTTATTTTATTTTTCCTAGCCTTCCCTAAATTTTTAAATAATTTCTGAGATTTTGTGAAATTTAAAATCAATTTTCAAAGTTAAAAAGTATTTTATAAAATTATTAAATGCAAATCTGAAATTAAAAATATTTTTCCTAAGTCTAAGATGCTTCCAGGAATATTGTATGATTTGTCTGGAATTTTTAGACATTAAATATTATTTTTCCAAGCCTTTATAAAGTTTCTAGTATTTTCTGAAATTTATTCCGAAAATAAAAATCAAATTAATCCAAGCCCGCCACGTGTCGCTCTCAGATTGAATCATTCTCTCTCCACGATTTAATCATAGCCACACAAGATCACTTACCCCTTCATATCCATCCAAAAGCCATGAATCATCCACTTGCCACGTGTCGCAAATCCGATGGCCCGTACCCCTTCACTTCCTCTCTCTCTCTATGACATATGGACCCCACATGTCATATGTTTCTTCAACCTCTCCTTCTTCATCCTCCCACCCTCTCTCTCCTCCACCCAGTGGCGAAGCCAGGATTAAAATTGAGGGGGGGCTGAAGTATTTGTCGGATTAAACTAAGTTGACACAAATATAGTCTTATACTCTTATAGAATTTCAAATTCATACAGAAATTATACAGTTGAAGTTTTGAAGACAAACAACGAAAAACAGAGAAATACAAAGTACGTACCTCGATAATAGAAAGCGCATACCTAATAATATATAATTATTCTGCTATGAGTACGGAGTAGAAATAAATCACCTGTGTATAAAACATATAAAAATTAGTTATATAACAAAAAATTGTTAATCTAAAATCTAAACTCTAAAATACTAAATTGATAAACAAAGTACGAAAAATTACCTTAAAGCGTTGAGTCGGCCGCCCTATCCTCAAATACCCAATGTCTCAATTCTCTGCTCACACAAATGCACAATCGAGCATCGATGTCTTCGCTGCGTGGACACTCGTCGCAATCGCTTCGTCCGCCCGACGCCCGATCGCCGCACTTGCCCGAGGCCCGACTTCCCTATTAACTCTGTTCGCTTCGTAGCAGCCAGCGCAGCAGCCTTTATTCCCATTTCCCCGCAGCTCGGCTCGGCTCTCTTCGCCATCGCTCGATGTCGCTCGCCGCCGCCGCCTGCTTTGCTCGCTCGCTTCTCCACGGCCCGCCTCCTCGCCTCGCTTGAGTCCGCCTCTCCTCGGCTCCTCGCGCCTCGCTTGCTCGAGTCCTCTCGCCTCGCTCCTCTCTCGGCCCTCCGCCTCGCCTTACTCGCCGGCGGCGCTGACCCTCGATGCCCGGTCGGCCCGCCTCGCCTCGGCCTCGTAGCCCGCTCCGACTCCTCCCGCCGGGTGGCAGCGCGCGCCGCAGATCTGGATTTGTGACCGTGTCTTGTGAATTTGTGTGTCTCGTCTGGGCTCTGGCCGTGCGCTCGGGAAATGTTTGTGAAGTGGATGTTTTGGTGCCTTGGTGGGCCAATAAGATAGTTTGCTGGGCCTCTTTACGGGTTGCCACTTGAAGTTTACGTTTTTTTGTTGCTTGTTGAGCTTAAAGCCGTCGCCGGGGCTTGTGGGGAAGGGAAGAAAAGTTTGTCGCCGGCGGCTCGCCGCCGGGGGGTGTCCGCCGCCGGGGGGAGGTGAGGCTCGAGCCTTACTAAGCCTCCCCCTTGGCTTCGCCCCTGCCTCCACCATTAAAACCGAAATGCAGGTTTGAAATCCCGCCGTTTCTTCCTCTTAACTCTCGATTAAAGTATGGAAACGGAAGTCCTAATCATCCCCACTAATCTCCCGGCCGTTTCCCGTCCTTTAACCCTCTCAAAACCGAAATCCTCTCATCTCCTCTCTCTTTCTATAAAATGTCCTCCCCACCACCATTCTCTCCCTTCCCCCCTTCTTCGGCCGGCCCTCACCCTCCCTCCTCTCTCGCCGCCGTGCGCCGACCACCCGCCGCTCGCAGTCCTCCGCCGCCGCCGGCTGCCGGTGCCCGCCGCCGCCGCGATGCGCCGCGACCCCTCCGCCGTCCCGTGCGCGCCCCCATGTGCCTCCCTGTGATTTCCTTCTCAAAATCATGTTCTTCTCTGTTTATTTGGTCTTGTTGTCGTTCTTTTGTTAAGAAAGAACAAGTGCTCACTTGGCTAGGAGAGTCAAGTTAGTGCATGCATGTATGAGGTTGTGAGTTCAAGTCCTGGGCAAAGCAAATTTCAGTTGGGCTTAGGCCAAAATTTTTGTTCACCTCTAGTCAACGACAAGTGGGACCCACTTGTCATAAAATATTAAAATAAAAATCTGCACCCAATGACAACTGGGCCCCACACGTCATGCACTCAAATATATCCAAACACCAGCCAAAAATAAGATTCCAGAGAATATTCCCTCGGTTTTGCATTTTTTGGAATTTCCGATTCATTCAAACTTCCAATCGCTCGTTCTCCGTCATCCAAACTCCGAATCCAGTGGTTCAAATTTCTAAATTTGTCTAAAATAATAAAATTTCTTGCAGTATATATTTTATATTTTTGTGATTTTATTTGTACTTCTTTATTTGTTTGTTTTGTTGTTTCGCGCGTAGAACCCGACGTCGCCGAAGAGTTCGTCGAGCCGCAGCAAGAAGGACCAACTAGCGCGCAAGAAGGCAAGTCTCCTTTGATCATTTTGAACTTATGTTTGTGAAATGTTTTTAATTATTTTTAAATTTAAGTGCATCGCTAATTGCATAGAACTATAATTTCTATTTAGCGAATTAGTTAATCCAATCATTGTTATACCCTCGATTGAAAATTGAACGCCATGTACCCTTGTAACCCTAGGATTATCTTTGTCTCAATAATGAGATAATTATTTAATCTTTGATAATAGTAGAACGGTAGATCAATGCTTAGTCATGCTATTTAATCTTGTGGTAGCTTTGAAATGGGAAATTATATTTCAATACTCTTTGTATTCATAAATTTGTGGCGACTAGTGTTGCCGCTGTTCTTTTAAAAATAGAATAAAAATGTGGAAATTGTTTTAGACCAGGACGGATGGTTGGTTTGGATTGGTGCGGTAAGCACGAGAACTTGTAAAGTGTTTGTTCCGCCCTAGTCGATTAAGAACCGACGCTTGTGATTGTCCAGACTAAGCACTACCGTACAACCCCATGTCTATATGGGCATGACCTAGCTGACTAACTTACGATAGTTTAGTTGAGGTACCACCACTGGAAAGCGGGTGCCAGGGATTTACTGGTTATTCGCAGTGAGGGACAGGGATTTACAGTACTCATATGGCGCAAGACAGGGCTTCGGACTGGGTGGATTTAACCCTTCTGCGGTGAAACCTCAGCGGGTGGTGTCTAGCTAGACTAGAGTGAGGTAAAAGCTTTGTGATATTTTATCTGGGTCTCATGCCAAAGGAAGCATGGTGACTGTTAAGATAATATATCTCTTGGGGATAAAGTTGTACATCCTCTGCAGAGTGTCAAACTATTCGAATAGCCGTGCCCACGGTCAAGGGCGGCAAGGAATGCATTCACATGGTAGACCTTTGGTTTTGGTTTTAAAAGCAAAGAATTGAAATTCCGAGCGTGGAGGGAACTCTCGGAGGGTTACTGGCGGTTGGAGCCAGAGCGGGTGGTTGGAACCCGCAGTTTTAAATTCTGTATCGATTAGAGTTGGTTAATTAGTGTTGGTGGATAGAACCTTCACTATAATTTGTTTACTAGTTTCAGTTAAAACAATTACTTTGTGCAAATCAATGCCTTCGAAAATAATTAATGTTATTTGAAATAAAATATTGCTTTGTGCAAAAGAACCATATAACCTTCCTTTGTTAAGCCTTGCATCTATTGCATTCTTTCCCAAGACTTGCGGAGTACTTTTTGTACTCACATGCTGCACTAAAATCAACTCAGAGGAATACGAAGCTCAAGATGGTGACTACGACTACTTCGCGTGTGGATTCGACGAAGGATTTCTGAAGTTCTAGGTTGCGTTTCCCCAGTCAATTGCCTGTGGCGTATTGATGGGACTTCGTCGGTTTATCTTTTGCTTCCACCATGTTTTATGTGTGTGAGGTCTTGAAACCTCATTTGTAATAATGAGACCTTTCGGTCGGTACTCTCTATTATTGTAATAAAGCGTTGTTGGTTATGTAATCATTTCTGTTTGACTGTGTGCACTAGCTTTGATCTGGGACTAGTGCTGTAATAAACAGAGGGTCTGGGCTCGGAAATCCGGGGTCCCGACATTCGCCCTCATCAGCGTGGGAGCCGGAGTTGAAGTTGGGGTCGAAGTCGGAGTTGAAATCGCATCCGCCTTGGCGGGGTCAGTAGTTGCCCGGGCCGCCCTTAGCCGCAGGTTCTTTGGGCTACGAAGGCGAAGTTGGAGCGGAGGCAGACCTTGCACCAATTGCTTTTCCTGGGCGCGAGGTGGGTGTGGCTCCGCCGCCTGGTAGTGTGCCTTAATGGCTCCTGGAATCACGCCGGCCCCTGGGATGGCAGGAGCAGGCTGCTGTAGCTGTACACGCTTTTCCACTCAGGGTGTACACGTGGCGGGCTATGATTGGCGCGTCGTGGGTTGTCAGCGGTCGCACGACCGTGGCCGTTCGCCCTTTCCCTAGAAAGGCAGGACACGTGGCGGGGTGCCATGGGCGTGTCGTGCGTCATCTGCCGACCTACCCGTGCGCGTCCCCAGTTGCCAGCGGTTGTGCTTCCCGATCGTGGGTAGCCGGTTGGGGTTCCCGTCGGCTCGGGGACGCAGCGAGTATATATGTATATACACCGTCGTCCTTCTCCACCCTTCATGGGGCCACGCTGTCGGGACGGAGACCCTGTCAAAGCTGTTGCGGCTGATCGGTCTCGAGAATCACGTCGACACGTGCCGGGGGCTGCACCGCACCGCGTGACCTGCATTTACTCCTGGTGGGAGCCGACATGCGGCAAGGCGCTACTGGCGCGTCGTGCGCTAGCAAGTCTTTGTACGCCCGCGGTCGTGCTCGACACGCTTGGGCGGTCACGACGCTTCGGCTCCGGTCGCGATGCTTCGGCTTCGGTCGTGGGGAGGCGGGCGATTCGTTGTTCGCCGGTTACGCTTACCGATGGTGCGGGAGGCGAGGGGTCTTTAATACCCCCGTGGTACCACGTTTGTGCCTCCTCCACACGCTTTCTGATCGTTTGCTTTGCTTTGCTTTTCTCGCCATCGCCCTTCCCTTCCACCGTCGTCTGACTTCTAGGTAACGATGGCACGCGGCGATGAGTATGGTCAAATGGTCGGTGGCTACGCCATCCGCCGGCGGTCATCGCCACTTGAAGTGGAGTACACGCTCGAGGGGCGCGACCCGACGGCGGCGGACAAGTGGTGGGTGGCGACGGAGAGGAAGGAGGGCCTGTACTTCAGTGCCTTGGGTCCGATGCTCGTGACGAACGAGATGATCCATACACTTCTGTGAGGGGAGAAGCTGACGGATCGTCAGGCGGTGCGGCTACCCGCCGATGACGAGGCGGAACCGCGACCTAGGGAGTCAGAGGCGATCGTTTTCGTCACCTACTTTGAAGCCGGGCTTCGCATGCCAGCAGCAATGGTCGTTGGCGATGTGTTGCGGACCTTCGGGTTGGAGCCGGCGCAACTGACTCCGAATGCGCTGGCTCGCCTTGCCGTGTACAGCTGGGCCTTGCGCTCGGAGGCGTGCGGGCCCAGCGCCTTGATGTTCGCCTATCTACACGATGCACGGTGCCAGCCGAAGGAGTGGAAGGACGGGACACTATCGAACTTCGGCAGCGTCAACTTCATTCTGCGGTCACCGTGCGGGAAGCTGTTCCCCACAAACTCGACTCGAGCGAAATGGGAGTCTGGCTGGACAAGACAGTGGTTCTACCACCATGTGGGGAGCGGAAGTGGCCTCGAGTGTACGGGCCAGCCGATGGCATTCAACACCACGCCCATCATAATGCTCGGTCCCGAGGATAGGCGAAGGGCGTGAAGACTCGTGGGGTCACCGCCCGCTTCAACATGCGTGACCTCGCCGAGGAATACATTATGTATGGCATGGCGCGCTCGCCTATGTGTGGCGCCTTACTGCCGGGAAACTCCGGGACGACAACATCCGCCCATCCGTTTGTTCGCTACCAGCGCCCTCCAACCTTCGTAAGCCTCGGCCATGTCCTCCTTTCCATTCGTGCTCGCTGCATCGCATTTAACCATGCTTCTTGCCTCGCCTAGGAATGTGCTTGAAGGACGCGGAATGCGCGGTAAGAATGTTCCTTGGGCCATATACGGCCAGGGAGCACGAGCAGCATATAGCTGCCACCGCGGAGGCCGGGCTGGGGCGGATAAACCGCGTGTGCGAGGCCCTGTGCATTCGCGTGTTGGAACACGCCCCTCCGGCCCTGAGCCAGCCGCGACATCACAATGACGGCGCCCGAGGAAAAAAGGCGTCGTCTCGTGGGAAGACTCGAGCTTCCGCGATTGCGGCCGGCATGGCGACTGCCGTTGCCGCCATCGATGCGGTAGGCGCGGAGTCTGATTCGGCGAAGTACGCTGATTCAGACCTGGAGATGGGCGCGGATGACGGGGGCGAGAGGTCTCCGGGCGGTGCCAGGGACCGAGAATGTGCCATGGCCGACTGGGAGGGGGAAGTCTCGCCGCCTGTGGCGGTCGCGGAGGTGGAGCTACCATCTGCTGGCGGCACCGGAGTGAAGTCATCGCCAGCGGCGGTGACAGTATCGGAGCTGCCCTCCGCGAGGGCCGTTGGAACGAGGTCTCCGCCAACAATGGTGGCCGAGACGGAGGTGCCTCCCGCGGAGGTTACTAGGGTGGGCCCCCGCCCGCGAGTGTTGCTACTGTGGAGCCTTCTGCGGTGGCTACCGAGGCAGGGCCCCTGCCTCCTCCCCAGGCAAAGCGGCCACGTCTGCGATCCCCTCTCATCGAACTTCAAGGGGGTTCACCGTGGTGGCCTGTGTTGGGAGCTTATGGGACCTCGACTCCGACAACAAAGCCCCCATATCCAATGCCCCTCTGACCCCTTCACAGGCCACAGCGGCCAGGGCGCGGGGGCTGCCGGTGTTGGTCCTCGATTCTGAGGCTCCGCGGGCCCCAGGGCCGGCTTCGTCCGAGGGGACTGGCGTCCCTGTTAACCCATCCGTGCCTGCCACCGAAGGTAGGCTACCCTGGCATACTTTGGCGTAACTTTGCAGTGTTCCCATAGGACTAATTAGTACACCTTGCAGCGGCACTCGATCTCCGGGATGCGGGGACATTCCTTTAAGGGCGCCCGATGCTTCCGAGACTGGCGACGCGAACACCGTGCGCCTGAGCCTAGCGGACTTCATCCCTCCCCCGGAGGTGTTGGGGGCGTGGCGCGGGATCGCGGATGACACGACCGTAAGCATTGGCCGCCAGCGCTTTGCCGACCTACGTGACGGGAGCCTTGGGGACGACCGAGGTGTCCGAGGAGAGTAATTCGACCTTATGACGATGCGCGGTCATTTAGAAACTCGCTGATCGCTTTGTTGTACAGACCCTCATCTTGGCCCAAGCGTTGCAAGCGGCTCACGCCCGTGAGAAGGGGGCGTTGGAGGACCGGTTGCGGGTCACCGAGGAGGCTCTGCTCGAAGCCAGGGGGACGTACTTTGCCAAGGATGAGCACATCCACCACTTAGAAGCAGAATGTGCGGGGGAGAAGTCATACGTCGAGGCGCTCGTGGCGGCGGCGCGGTTATCAGCCACGGCAGTGGTGCGACAAGAGGTTGTGGAGGAGCGAGATGGCTTACTCCAGTAAATCGCCGCGCTAGAGAAGGAGAAGACCGAGATCGCTACATCTCTAGCGGAGCGGATCGACTCGCTACGCCGGTGGTCGGTGGGATGCCATGCCGCCTGTGAGGTTACCCTTGAAGATCTTATCGCCGAAGTGCCGCCCCGCTCCTTCGGGCCCGAAGAGCTGTCGCGGACCCTTCGGTGGATCGGGGATGCGGCCAACATCGCTTGCAACTCCGCGAGGACCTTCGGCAACCACTGCACCTACGCGGCCTCGTGCTTGACATGCGTGCTCTTGCGGCACCGGGGCTGCCAGCATGTCAGCGAGCTGGCTGATCCCCGTTTGGAGATGCCGGCTGGAGCCAGGGTGATATCGGATGCTGTGCGTGTTGTTCGCCGCCCCGTGCGATTTTTCCACGAGAGGATATGAGAATACATCGGGGAGGCTGAGGCGAAGGTCGACCTGCAGAACAGTATGTACAACGAGGGGGACCTCGTCCTGTGGCTGGATGAGGTCCTGCGACGCGGCGAGGGCAGCCCCGAGGGCTCGGGGGCAACGCAAACCCACAGGTGTGACGCTATAGTCTCCGTGTGTTGGTGTGCGTTGTAAAACACAAGCCCCTTTTTCTTATAAATAAAGTACAGGTTGCCTCACCGGGGTTTTGACTTGTGCCCGCATGTCCCGAGTAGCTACCCGACTGGGGCCGGCTGCTAGTTTCTGACCTTGTGACTCAACGGCGTCTTCGGCGCTGGCGGAGGGCCGAGGAGTTGCTGGACTTCTGGGCAGGCCGGGCATCTTCGAGTGAAGCCTCATCCCAAACACGCATTAAGGAGGAGCCAGCCGAGTAGCGGCCTCGAGCACCCGAGGCTGTTTGTACATTTTTATTGCATGGCTTTGTAAGCATCTTCCGACGAATGTAAATGGGAGGTGGGGGTGTTAGCTGAAAAATATCGCCCACGTCTCCATCCTTGTTTATGATAATGCAGTCCCACGGTAGATTCAGGAAACTACATCGCGCTCACTTGTATGCCGCAACCCGGGTTTAGCCGAAGTCGACGCGCGAGCGCTCCGTCCCCTACCCTTCGAGGTGGTGGCAGTGGAGCTGGCGCCTTAGTAGAGGTAGACACGCGAGCGCTCCGTCCCCTACCCTTCGAGGTGGTGGCAGCGGAGCTGGTGCGTTAGTCGAGGTAGATGCGCCAGCGCTCCGTCCCCTACCCTTCGAGGTGGTAGTAGCGGAGCTGGCGCCTTAGTCGAGGTAGACGCGCAAGCGCTCCGTCCCCTACCCTTCGAGGTAGTGGCAGCAGAGCTGGCGCCTTAGTCGAGGTAGATGCAACGCTCTGCCCCTACCCTTCGAGGTGGTGGCAGTGGAGCTGGCGTCGCGGTTAGCCTCTGCTAAGGCTTGTCGGTGCTCCATGTGATACTCCGAGTGTAAGTTGCCGCCGCGTCTCATGTCAACTTTACGACATGCATGCGGAGGCGAGCCTCGACTACGTCTTGTGCACACACTGCGAGGTGCAGGCGAGGGCGAGCCTCTACTGCCTTTTGCGCGATCGCTGCGAGGTGCAAGCGGGAACAAGCCTCTGCTGCCTTTTGCACGATCGCTGCGAGGCACTGCGTCTCATGTCGACTTTATGACACGCATACGGAGGCGAGCCTCGACTACGTCTCGTGCACACACTGCAAGGTGTAGGCGGGGGTGAGCCTCTGCTGCCTTTTGCACGATTGCTGCGAGGTGTAGGCGGGGGCGAGCCTCTGCTGCCTTTTGCGCGATCGCTGCGAGGTGCATGCGGAAATGAGCCTCTACTGCCTTTTGCGCAATTGCTGCGAGGCGCCGTGTCTTATCGAGACTCAAGGTGCAAGAGGCGTCAACCACGCGTTGCTTATACTCCGGAGAGTACGTACAGGGATAATACCTATGCATGCGTGGAAACGTTCGTGTCTTATTTATACTCCGTAGAGTGCGTGGGACTCTCAACCATGCCTTATTTATACTCCGTAGAGTACGCATAGAGATAATACCTATGCGTGCGCGGGAGCATCCGCGTCTTGTTTATACTCAGTAGAGTGCGCAGGGACAATATCCGCGTCTTATTTATACTCCATAGAGTGCGTGGGACTATCAACCATGCCTTATTTATACTTCGGAGAGTACGCATAGGGATAATACCTATGCGTGCGCGTGAACGTCCGTGTCTTGTTTATACTTAGTAGAGTGCGCAGGGACAACATCCGCGTCTTATTTATACTCCGTAGAGTGCGTGCGGAGGTGGACCTCGGTGCTACGTCTTATTTAGAGTCTGTAGACTGCGCGCGGAGGTGAGCCTCCACGCGTTACGGGCGGTGAAATTGCGTGCGGAGGCGGACCTCGACGCTATGTCTTATTTAGAGTCCGTAGACTGCGCGCGGAGGCAAGCCTCCACGCGTTGCGAGCGGTGAAATTGCGTGCGGAGGTGGACCTCAACGCTACGTCTTATTTAGAGTCCATAGACTGCGCGCGGAGGCAAGCCTCCGCGCGTTGCGAGCGGTGAAATTGCGTGCGGAGGCGGACCTCGTTGCTACGTCTTATTTGTACTCCGCAGAGTGCGCGCGGAGGTGTCCCCCCACACATCTTTGTTTATACTCATACCCGCGTTTTTCACAAAGAGTGCGCGTGCGAACACGTGTCTTTGTTTATACTCATGCCTGTGTTTTTCACAGAGAGTGCGCGCGCGAACGCGTGTCTTTGTGCACGCGAAGGTAAGCCTTCGCGCGCTTTTGCGGGAAACAAGACACGTTTTTGCAAACGGTGAACTTTATTAAATTCCCGTTTGCGCGGGTGAGCGATTACAAAAGGTAAGGTACTGACCACTGACCACTTAAAGACGGAAATGACCGCAGCTGTCGTTGCCCGGTGACGAGGCGGGGCGTGGTAGGAGCCGCTACTGCTGAAGCGATCCGCGCGGGAGTTTGGCGAGGTGCCTTCCGGAACCGCCAAGGATCCTCGCGCTTGCACACCCGGCCTAAGCATTTCGTTGAGCCTCGCGGTGCAGGCCTCCGGTGCCGAGCTCTATGCGCCGAGCCATATCCTGTTCGCCGTGGACGGTGATGATGGCCCGCGGTCCAGGGAGCTTCATGCATAAGAAGTCGTGGTGTGGGACTGCCCCAAGAGAGTTTAAGGTCGGCTGGCCCAATACAACGTTGTAGGGGTACGAAATGTCGACGACGTCGAAGGTGGCGTCCTCACTCCTCACATTATCGTCTCGACCAAAGGAGACTTGGAGGCATATCTGGCCCAATGCCCGCAGGGGCTGGCCTCCGAAGCCCTGCAATTGGATTCCCGAAGGACCCAATCGACTTCGGGGCATCCCCATCTAATCGAAGGCCGCTGCGAACAAGATGTTCGCGGAGCTTCCTCCATCGACCAGGACATGCCTAACGTCGCAACCTGCGATGACGACTTGGACGACCAGGGGATCTTGGTGGGGGAATTCCACGCCCTCAGCGTCAGTGGATGTGAAGGTGATTTCGTGTTGTTGCGCCCATTCCGGCGGTGCTTGCGCTGGGTATGCAGCGACATGGTGCAACCTCCTCGCATAGGCCTTCCGCTGCCGCGCTGAGGCGAACTCCAACGAGGATCCCCCGGAGATGACATTTATGACCCTGCGCTGGGCTCCCTCCGGGGCTTGCAGTTGTAGGAGGCCATCCCGAGGTTGCTGTACATGGGCCTGAATCCACAGGGGGCCTTCTTGGGTTTGCATCCCTTGATCCTGGAGGTGTTGAACGTGAGCCACGACGGGCGGACGGGCCTCAGGGTTTCTGTCTCTGGCGACGCTCTGCCGAAGTACCTCACACCATGTACCTCACACCACTGCGCATGGTGCTGGTCATCATACTCCCTGCGAGTTCTGTCGTCGCGACCCCGCCCGCGCCCCAGTCCCCGGCCACGGCGCTCTCTGCCGCCACGGCCTGCGGACGCGTTATCTTCGGAGCCACCTTCGATGTCGAAGACGTAGCGAGGTTTCTGAGATTTGTGTTGGTCTTTGTGCTGGGTATCCTTGCGGTCGGAGTCATCCTTCGATGGCTCTTACTTACGTTTACCTTTCGAGGAGCCATCCTTCGGCAAGCCATCATTTTTTGCTGAGCCCTCCGCCTGGTTGGTGTCAGAGTCGGCACCGTGTCACCGCTGCGTGTCCTCCTCCGCTTTGGCGTATTCTTCCATCTTGTCAAAGAGCTTCGCCACTGTCTTGATCGGTTTCCACGTGTTGTACTCGGCCATTGGCCCCAGGCGGAGACCTTGTATCACTGCGTTGATGACGGTTGTTTCATTGACATCCTTGACCGCAAAACACTTCGTGAAGCGCTTGAAGTAGTCCCGAGCCTCTCAGGGTTTCGCTGATCGCGAAGAGCTGGTCCGCGTCGACACGCTCGACGTAGTTTCCCTGAAAGTTGTTGTAGAGCCTGTCGCGGATCTGCTCCCACGCGTAGATGGAATTTGGCTCGATGGTGAAGAACCAAGAGAGCGCCACCCCCTGCAACACGAGGGGGAGCCCCTTAGCCTTCGTGGTGTCATCTCCGCCAGCAGCTTCGATGGCGGTCTCGTACACACGCACGAATTCCCGTGGGTCCGTGTCACCTTTGTACACCTCGATGACACTCAGGAACTTGAAGTCCTCCGGCCATGCCGCCTGCTGCAGGCCCGCGGAGAGTGGGGACTCTGGGTCCACGCATCGTGGCAGGATGCGGCTGGATGTGGGGGCGTCGTGGCTATCCGCCCTCTCCAGCGTGGGTTCTGATGCGACCACCGGCGGGGCCTGTTGGCTCCGAGCCTCTTGCATGTTCCGCACGGCCCCGCGGAGATCCGTTAGCTCTCGCTGAAACGCGCTGAGTGCTACCAGTATGGCATTCTCCACTGTGGACGTGGTTGGGGCCATCGGCGCGCCTGGCGGTGCGACCAGAGAGGCGGCAAGCACGGCCTGCACTCCCGGACTGCCCGCTGCGCTGGTGTGAAGGACTCTGGAGCTGGTGACGAAGCCCACATGGCCATTGCCTGTTCGGGGAACTTGGTTATTTGGGCGAGGTCCAGTGAATTGGGTCCTTGGCGCACTTGGTTCTGCGGGCCTATGGAACTGTGGTCGGTTAGGGAAAAATCTAGAACTGCTCGCGCCCTGCTGTGCTTGGAATTTCCTCTTCCGGCTTTCATACAGCTGACGCTGAGCATCTTCTTGGACAAAAGCCTTGTTCACCATGTGTTGGAAGGTCAGAAAATCATTCGACACTAGCTGCACCTTGAGGTTGGGGTCGAGTCCCTGCATGAACCTCCAGATCTTGGTTGCCTCCGAGGTGATCTCTTCAGCTGCATACCTATACAGCTGAGTGAACTTATTCAGGTATTCAGAAACGCTGAGGTTTCCTTGCTGCAGTTGGTAGAATTCTCTTTTCTTCATGTCCATTATTCCCGTAGGAATATGCGCAGTGCGGAAAGCCTCCACGAATTCATCCCATGTGATAGCTTGCACATTTTGATGGGCGGCGTGGTAATTTTCCCACCAGTTAGCGGCGATTCCCTTGAGTTGGTGGGCCGCATACAGCACCTTCTCATTGTCATTGCACTGGGCTAGGACCAACTTCCTCTCCACATCCTTAATCCAATTGTCTGCTTCCATTGCATCCACCGAACCAGCAAAAGTAGGGGGCCTTGTCCTCATAAATTCTCCCATCCTAGACTGAGGAGCTTGATTGGGTGCCTGTGGAGCTTGCTGTACTTGGTTCTGGGCGAGAGCTTGAAGTAACTGCAGCTGCATAGCCATCATCTGTTCCAAGTTGGGGGCCTGAGCGGGAGGTGGTGGAATGTTGTCCTCTGGCTGATTGTTGGCGTCACGGCTGTTGCCAGGGTTGCTCCTTGTGTTCACCATGTGAAGTGGTTTAGGTTAGCAGAAGGTAAGAGGGAAATAGCAAAGGTAAGGGATTAGGGGAACTAAATCACATCCCAAGCCAACACACAAGAAGAAACCAGCAACCACTTAGGGGAAAACTTTTATTAAAATCAAGATAACTCCATGAATGGCTGTAACACAAGTGCACATAGGCCTGGTACAGTCCATCTAGCACACCAAAACATAGCATAAAATGTTCTAAAGACGTGGACATTTTATTTGGGTACTACTGACTCAAAAGACTACTAATCCTCTCCAAAGACGCGCTCCTCAGGGTCCTCCTCCGGGTCCTCTTCCGGATCCTCCTCCGGGTCTTCCTGGCGCTCTCTCACGTGGTGCCTCGAACAATCACACTCGGCCAAGGCATGGGGACGGTTGCGACTGGAGGCAATCGAACGCGAGCGGGAAGGAGAAGGCTTGCGCTTCTTGAGAGTGATGACAGGTGGCGGACTGGGGCGTCACACCTTCTTGCGTGCTGTGAGCCGAGTGCGGAGTCCCGAGAGTCGAAATGGCGCGCGGTTGGCAGGGGCGGCGGCTGGTGCAGGTGAAGATGCCGTGTAGTCGGGTACAGCTTGGAGACGTCCCAGTCTAAACTCGTCTGTCTGGTTCCGAAGAAGCTGCGCGCGAAGAGTGTCGGAGTGCTGATAGCTGGAAGTGAGAAGCATCCAGAGTTGTCCAATCTCCTCCTGAGCTCTAGCATAAGTGACTGCCATCGCCTGGGTGAGCTGCACCTGATGTGACAAAGCCTTTACCTTACTCTAATCTAGCTAGATACCACCCGCTGAGGTTTCACCGCAGGTAGGCTAACCGCCCAACCAAGCCCCTCTTGCGCCATATGAGTACAAGAAATCTGTCCCTCACTCGTGAATAACCACCCAACCACGCACTCACTTTCCTCCGTGGCACCTAAACTAGACTATCATAAATTAGTCACCTAGGTCGCACCCATATAGACTTGTGGTTGTACGGTTAATGCTCGACCGACAAACACAAGCGTCGGTCCTTAATTGACTAGGGTGGAACATACACTTAACAAGATCTTGTGCTTGCTGCACCAACCCAAACCAACCATTCACCCTAATCTAAACCAACTTTCACATTTTATTTTATTTTAAAAGAACAGTGGCAACTCCAATTACCACTAATTTTCATAAACACAGGGGTTCCATAATAAATCATAATTTCCCATTTTCAAGATTTTCCAAAGTTATTAGATAGCATGACTAAGCATTATCCTACCATTCTAATATTCACAAAGATTAATATTAATCTCATTATTGAGACAAAGGAAGTTCTAGGGTGACAAAGGTACATGGCAATCAATGTCAAATGAGGGCATAACAAAGTTGGAATAACTAATTCCTAAAGATTTGAACTAGTGATTTTATGTAAATAGCAATGCTCATAATTTAAAATATTTAAAACATTTCAAAAGCATAGGTTCAAGATGATCAAAGGAGACTTGCCTTCTTGCAGGGTTTCTGGGTCTTCCTGTTGCTGTGAAGAAGGATCGTCGACAGCGTTGGAATCTACGCGAGAAAAGACGAAACAAACAAAGCAAATAAATACAAACAAAATTCAAATAAAATTCAAAAATTCAACAGAGGCCATAGTTGGATAGATTATGATTTTAGAAGAATTTAGAAATTTGAATGGTTGAATTTGGAGTTAAAATGAGAAAGTTATGCTCATTTGAAAATCTTAGATTGAATAAATCTAGAAATTCCCAAATTTCTCGACTGTGGGGCCCATCGAATATTAGATTTTAATTTTTATTTTTATTCGAGAGAATGACAGGTGGGGTCCACTGGTCGGTGAGTCCACAGAGAGCTGCCTCGACATGTGGGACCCATCGACGGTGAGCCCACCGCTCGACCTCGACACGTGGGACCCATCGACTCGGCCCACTTGTCGCTGACCAGCCAGAGGGTGGGCCCACCGCCGTCGGGGCCGTGAGGATAGCTGCCGCCGACGGGTGGGACCCACTTGTCGGCACAGAAATAATAGAAAGGCTCAACCTCGCCGTGCGGAGCCGGGGCTCGAACGCGCCGAGGAGCCGGGAGGGAGGAGATCGCACGATAACTGGATGGGCGGGAGGCTTTGTCTACCCATATAGGGCAATCAATTCTTTTGAGTTACCCGCCGAGGGGAGGCCGGGAAGGTAGCCGAGGCGTGGTCGCTTGCGGCGAGGAGTGGCGAGGGGTGCGATGACGCGTGAAATGCAAACCCGAGCGAGACGAGTCCAACGGCGGGCCGGCAGGCTCGGGATGGGCGGAGGTGGCCGCGACGAGGGGATGGCGGAGCTGCTCGGGTCCTCCGGCGCGACGGCGCCCGGTGGCGGGAGGCGGGCCGAGGTGTCGGGAGGATCGTGACGGACGAGAGGGAGCTCGGGGAGCTGACGGCGGGCTCCGGGGATGACCGAGGCGGCGGCGAAGGCTCGCCGGAGTTGGGCGGAGCTCGGATAGGGAAGGGAACACGGTGGCAGGGTGCTACGGGGCTTGGGAGATGTGGTGGAGCGCTCTGGGAGGTGGTGCGGGAGGAGGCGAAGCCGAGCGGGGCTTTTATAGGGCGGAGGAGGGGACACGGGCGCTTAATTGCTCGCCGAAGATCTCGGTGGCCGGCGGGGAAGGTTTGGGGGAAAAAGGAAATAGGGGGCCGGAGAGGGAAGGGAGGTGCGGGCGTTGGGGATTCGCTTCCCCCCGGGGCTCGGGGATTCCAAAACCAGGGAGAGGCAGGGAAGGCAAGGCCAGATACGGCGCGGTCTCGGTCGGCCGGCGAGAAAGGAAAGAGGGGGGAAGAAAGGAAAGGGGCGGCTCGGGCGGGCGGCGCGGATGGCTGCCACGCGGCTCGGGGAAAGGATCGGGCGGTGGCGCGGTTAAGTGGAAGGGGCGGTGGATTGAGGCCGGGCGCGAAACGCGGCTCATCCGAACCGTCCACGCGTCGGGCGAGGAGGAGGGGAAGGCGGGGCTGCCGGCTGACGGGCCGGGCCCGCTAGACAGCGAGGGAGAGGGGAGGTGCAGCCTTGATCGGCCGAGCGGCGAGGTGGGTGGATCTGGGCCATCCACGCGTCGGCCGGAGGGGCAGGGAGGAATTTTTATTTTCCAAATTCGATTTAGATTTTCAGAAAAGGCTAGAAAATTATTTAGGCCTTAGAAAATATGAAAATACCTCCAAAATTCCAGAAAATTCACGAAGCTTCGGACATATTTTGACTAAACAAAATTATTTCCAACTACTGTTGGTATTTTATTTTCATACTTTAAATTACCTTTTAAATTTTAAAATAGGTTTTAAATTCCAGAAAATCCAGAAAGGCAATTAAAAGCCAAGTAAAATCCAATTACCTTAAAATAATTAATTTGAATTTAAATTTTTCAAAAAGCCAAATTTTGGGATGTTACAAACCTACCCCCCTTAGAAAGAATCTCGACCCCGAGATTCGGACGGACTGGGAAAAAGGTCGGAGAACTCTTCTTTCAGATCCTCTTCACGTTCCCAAGTCGCTTCCGATTCTGAATGGTTGCTCCACTACACTTTACAGAACTTGATAACCTTGCTGCACGTATGGCGCTCCGCTTCCTCCAATATCTTGACTGGATACTCTGGATAAGTGAGGTCCTCCTTCACGTTTATTTCATCTAGAGGCATCTACTCTTCTGGAACTCTAAGACACTTTCTTAGCTGAGACACATGGAAGACGTCATGCACCTTTGACAGTTGAGGTGGAAGCTCCAACTGGTAAGCAACTTCTCCTCGTTTCGCCACAACAGGAAAGGGTCCAATGAATCTGGGAGCTAGCTTTCCACTGACTCCAAAACGTCTCATTCCTTTGAGAGGTGACACCTTCAAATAAACATGATCCCCAGGTACAAATTCTACGCTTCTACGTCGATTATCCGCATAGCTCTTCTGTCTGGTTTGTGCTATTTTTAATCTGTCCTGGATTAGACGAACTTGTTCTTCTGCTTGCTTCAGCACATCTGGTCCAAACACTTGTCCTTCTCCTGTTTCCTTCCAATACAATGGAGTCCTACACTTTCTCGCCGTATAGGGCTTCAATGGAGACATTTGCAAACCGGATTGATAACTATTGTTGTAGGAGAACTCGCATAGGGCAAACTCGTCCCAATTATTCTTGTTTGCCAAGACACAAGCTCTCAACATGTCTTCCGTAATTTGATTTACTCTTTCTGCTTGTCCATCCGTCTGTGGATGATAAGTCGTATTGAAGTTTAAGTTTGTGCCCGTGTTCATGTAGCTTTGCCAAAATCTCAAGTGAATTGGGTTCCTCGATCCGACACAATCTTCTTTGGGATCCCATGCAAGCACACAATTCTTGACATGTACAACTCTGCAAGTCTATCCCCGGAGTATGTGGTCTTTACTGGAATGAAATGGGCGACTTTTGTCAGACGATCCACAATAACCCAAATTGAATCGTGTCCTGATTTGGTTCTTGGTAATCCAGTTATAAAATCCATACCAATTTCTTCCCATTTCCACTCAGGGATCTGTAATGGCTGCAAAAGTCCAGCAGGTCTCTGGTGTTCAGCTTTAATCCGTTGGCATACATCACACAAAGCTACGTATTCTGCAATTTCTCGTTTCATACTTGACCACCAATACCTTTCCTTGAGATCTTGGTACATCTTTGTACTCCCAGGGTGAATTGAATATCCAGATTCATGGGCTTCCTTCAGGATTAACTCCTTTACCTCTTTCTTTTCAGGTACAATAATTCTTTACCCAAACCAAAGGGTACCTTCTTCATCCTCTGAAAATTCCGAGGCTTTCCCTTTCTTCATATTACCCTTGATCTCCTGGACGTACTTGTCCTCCTTTTGAGCTGCCCTGATTTGATCTTCTAAGGTTGGTTGAACTTCCAAAGTGGCTAGGAATCCTTCCTCCACTACTTCTAAGTTGAGCCGTTGGAATTCTTCTTGAAGTGCGGGCATACTATCCTTAATCCACAGTTTGGTACAGTAACTCTTTCGACTCAAGGCATCAGCTACCACATTAGCCTTTCCTAGGTGATAATGTATTCCAATATCATAATCCTTTATTAACTCAAGCCATCTCCTTTGCCTCATGTTGAGATCGGGTTGAGTAAATATGTACTTCAGGCTTTTGTGATCAGTGTAAATCTCGCAGCGGTTACCAATCAAGTAGTGCCTCCATATTTTCAATGCATGCACTACGGCAGCAAGCTCTAAATCATGAGTTGGGTAATTTCCTTCATGGGGTCGCAGCTGCCTCAAGCATATGCTACTACCTTTCTTTCTTGCATCAAGACACAGCCTAGTCCTTGCCTTGACGCATCACGTAAGACTTCAAAATCCTTTCTAATATCCGGAAGTGTTAACACCGTGCAGAAGTTAACCTCTTCTTCACTCTTGAAACTATCTTCACAGGGTTTACTCCATTCAAACTTCTTTTCCTTCTTCAGCAACTGGGTGAGAGGCCTTGCGAGCTTGGAGAAGCCTTCAATAAAGCGACGATAGTAACCAGCCAAACCCAAAAAGCTTCGGATCTCAGATACTGACTTTGGTTGCGTTCAATTGAGTACATCATTTACCTTATCGGGATCCACGGACACTCCTCCTGCAGAAATCACGTGGCCCAAGAAAGCTACTTTCTTCAACCAAAACTCACATTTACTAAACTTGGCATACAACTGATTTTCTTTGAGCTTTTCCAAAACTATCCTCAAATGTTCTGCGTGCTCTTCCTCATTCTTGGAGTATATCAGAATATCGTCGATAAACACAACCACAAACTTATCCAAATATTCCATGAACACCTTATTCATCAGATTCATGAAGTATGCGGGGGCATTGGTTAGACCGAAAGACATTACTGTATACTCGTATAATCCATAACGAGTAGCAAATGCTGTCTTGGGTATGTCTTCTGGTCTTATCTTCAATTGGTCATAACCTGATCGAAGATCAATCTTGGAGAAGACACATGATCCTTTCAACTGATCAAACAGATCATCTATTCTGGGCAAAGGGTACTTGTTCTTGATCATCACATCATTCAAGGATCGATAGTCCACACACATGCGAAGACTACCATCTTTCTTCTTCACTAGCAGTACTGGTGCTCCCTAGGGCGACGAGCTTGGTCTTACAAAACCTTTATCCTGCAATTCTTCAATTTGCTTCTTAACTTCAGCCAAATCATTTACAGACATCCGATAAGGTCTCTTTGAAATCGGAGCTGTTCACGGTACCAAGTTGATAACAAATTCAATTTCTCTGTCCGGTGGCATTCCCGGCAAATCCTCAGGGAACACATCTGGGTACTCACTCACTATAGGTACTGTTGTGGTTACAGACCAAACAGAGAGAGATGGTAGTGGAGAGGTGGGAGTGTCCTGCCTTACCCTCCCCCTCATCCGGTATATATATATTCACATGAAGTATGCTTTTACAATTATGCCCTTACACCCATATCTCCTCATTGGGGGCACTTATGTCATTGCACATGTTACTCTGGTTCTTATAACCTCCTGACAGGCCTGCTGGGCTTAGGTGGGGGCCACCCCTACGACAGGAGCCTCTCATGGTGAAGGGCTTCACAGGCCGGGCCATGTCGCTGAGTCCTTTGGCCCTCCATCCCCTGCGGCCTGTGAACTTCTCCAGGCTCGTGGTTGGGGAGCCCGAGGTTTGGGATGGAAGGTGGCTTGCTGAAGCAGACACGCGCGCGCTCCGTCCCCTACCCTTCGAACGGGTGGCAGCGGAGGCTGGCGCCTAGTCGAAGTAGACGCGCGCGCACTCCGTCCCCTACCCTTCGAACGGGTGGCGCGAGGTCGGCGCCAGTCGGCGAGGCGCGCGCGCACTCCGCCCCCTACCCTTCGAACGGGTGGCAGCGAGGCTAACGCCAGTCGGCAGACGTGCGCGCGCACTCCGTCCTCTACCCTTCGAACGGGTGGCAGCGGAGGCTGGCGCCTGGTCGAGGTAGACGCGTGCGCTCTATGTCCCCTACCCCTCGAATGGGTGGCAGCGGAGGCTGGCGCCTAGTCGAAGTAGGCGCGCGCGCACTCCGTCCCCTACCCTTCGAATGGGCGGCAGCGGAGGCTGGCGCCTAGTCGAAGTAGACACGCGCGCGCTGCGTCCCCTCGCAAAGATTGAAGCTTGGCGCCGATATTGTGGCGCTTCAGAGCTGTTGTGACCTTGCAGCCTGGTAGTGCGCTTTTAATGGCGGCTGGAACCGCGGCGACACCTAGCCTGGCAGAAGTCAGGTTGTCGCGTCGTGCAGTCTGCTATTCTGGAGGTGGGACACATGGCGCCTCACGACTGGTGCATCGTGGGATGTGAGCGGTTGCGTGACCGTGGCCGTTCGCCTTTTCCCTAGGGAAGTTGGACGCGTGTTGAAGGCGTGTAGGCGTTGTGTGCTGCTTGATCACCTACCCGGCGGTTCCTTTTTCCAAATCTTGGGCAGCCGAATCGCAGCGAGTTTGATCTATCTGCGCTTCGAACCATATGAGAGGCGAGCGGCCTTTACAAGGTGCCAGTGTTGAGGTGGAGGCACGCTTTCTTGCTCTTCCTTTGATCTCGCCGCTTGCTTCCGCCGTGCTAATCGTCACGCCGCTTGCTCCTTTCCTCGCTTCTTCCTCCTCGGTCACGAAGAGCGATGGCTAGCCATGACGACGCCACCTACCATCCCCGCAGTGGTTCCTTGCCTAGCCAGGGCGAGGTGTCCCCTCCTTCCAAGGAGTACAAGCTGGTGCCGCGGGGGGGCTCGCGCGCCAACAAGTGGTGGGACGCCATGGAGCACTCGGGAGGCTGCTGTTCCCGTGTGCTGGGGAAGAGCCAGATGACCGAAGGGACGTTGCAGCGTCTCGTGGACGAGAGGAAGATCGTGGATCGCGATGGGGCTCGCCTACCCCATCGGGACGAGACGGAGCCGAAGCCCCGGGCAATGGAGGCGATTGTTTTTGCCGCGTTCTTCAACGCCGGCCTTCGAATGCCCTCCACGTTGTTCGTGGGCGAAGTCCTGCGGGCCTACAAGTTGGAGCTAGCCCAATTGACGCCCCACGCAATACTCCGCCTAGCTGTCTTCGCGTGGGCGATGCGGACAGAGGGGTGGAGTCCTAGCGTGAGCTTATTCGCCACCCTACACGACGCGCACTGTCGACCCAGAAAGGTGGGCGGGGCGGTGTCAAACTTCGGCGGTGTGGACTTTGTGCTCCGGGCATCGTGCGCAACGTTGTTCCCCGCGCCAGCCTCGTCGGGGCAATGGGAGTCCGGCTGGACTCGGCGGTGGTTCTACTACACCGTGACCGACAAGAGCAGAATGCAATGCCGAGGTGGGCCGATTGCATTTAACAGTATGCCGAGTCTGAAGGCGGAGATTGACGACACGCGAAAGCTACAGAGTCTTGTCGGTGTCGCCCGTCGAATGAGCCTGCGCGACCTAGCCGAGGAGTTCACAATGTATGGGGCGGCGCCACTCTCCTCCCGGGGGAAGTATGTTGGACAGAACGGCCCCCGCGAGGACGGGTTCAGCCCATCCGTATCTCGCCTGCTTCCGCCCTCCGCTCCTTGTAAGTCACTCAGCGCATTTCACACGTGCTATTGCATCTGTTTGGTCTCCGCCTGACTGACGTGATCTCCCGTGCAGTGGCTCGGCTAGAAGATGTGGAGTGCGCAGTTGCGGCGCTCCTCGGCCCGTACACGCTTAAGGAGCACCAGGCTCACGAGGCCGCAGTCAAGGGGCTAAGCAAGGGCGGGTAAATCGCACATGCCAGGCCTTGGGCATTACTGTGCCCGAGCGCGCGGTGCCAGGGGAGCTTCCCACCGGGACTCTGAGCGCGCAGGAGGGTGATCGCCCTGCGGGGGTGTTATCCACGCGACGCCAGCCCGCTCCCGCCGCCGATGGGACCCGTAGCCTTCGGCCGCTAACACACCGAGACGGGCGTGCGACCGCGGTGGGCCGCCATGCCGCCGGAGGATCGTGCGCCGGATCCCCGCACCTTCGCCGACGCCACGAGCCCGCGCTTGCGGCCCTCGTTGAGCTGGAACTCGCCAACCCGGGGGGTGGCGTCGTTCCTGGCGAGGAAACCACCGCAGCGGCCGACGAGGGCGCGCCCCCTACAGAGGAAACCATGGGGGCGACGGTAAACGTAGCTGATGTCGCCACGGAAGAATCGCCTGTGCCGCCGCAGGCAAAACGCCTCGACTCGGTCCCCGCCGCGAGGGGTCGAGCACGCCGCTGCGGGCCTTGCCTCGGGATTACGGCGTCTGGCGCGGCCGAGAAGACCTCCTCACCGACCGCGAAGGCGCCTGCCTCCCCCTTGGCTGTCGAACCGGCGCCACTTCCCACCGCGACGAGGGGCGCAGGAGGTAGGCGTGAGTCCCTTTCTTCACTTGACTTCGCGAGACTCTCTTCGATCTGCTCGCTCATTCTGCCGACATCAGGCGAGACGAAGTCTCCCGGACGTGGCGAAGGATAGAGCAGCGGAGATATACGCGAAGTCCGAAGCCTTGCACAGGGTGCCCCGCAGGTGTCCGCTCGGACTTCCTCCCTCGCCCGGACTTCCTCCCTCGCCCGGAGGTATTTTGCGACCTTACCGCAGCCGCAGAGCGTGCCGACAACGGCCTCAACCGAGAGATGTTGTCGTCATGCGAGGGGGAACTCCTAGCGCTCGCGCTGCAGGCCTCCGAGATGAGGGTAAATATGTGCGCTTCAGCTTGTAAGGTACTGCTAGACGCCTGCTGATTTGTTGTTTTTGCCAGACGCTTGCCCTCAGCCGATCCTTTGACGAGGCCCGCGTTCGAGAGTGGAGGGCTCTGGAAGCCAGCCTTCGTGAAGCAAACAATGCTCTCGCTGTGAAGGATGAAGAACCTCGCGTGCTGGAGGGCGCCATGGCGGCCGCACAACTCGAGGCCACGGAAGCCAAGTGCGCCGCGGCTGAGGAGCGCGCCGCCTTCGTGCAGCAGATCACCGTCCTAGAAGGGGAGAACGCCCAGCTGGCGGAGTCTGCTGCCGAGAACAGCCGCGTCTTGGAAAGTGCGTCCGTGTCGGTGTGGCGGGCCATGGAGTCTCTGAACCAGGCCCTCCAGGATCTGTGCGTCAGAGTGCCGGACCCTACGCACGGGCTGGAGGCCCTATCGGAGACGCTCGGGTTGATCGAGGAGGGGGCAGGCGTTGCTCTTCGTGGCGCCAGAACGTTTGGTGAGCACTGCAGCTATCTTGGTGCGTGCTTCGCCCTCGCCCTGCTTCACAATCGTGGGTGTAGACATACCCATGAGCTGGCGAATCCTCAACTGGATCCACCCGGCCGACCCGAGGTCATGTCGGACGCCATTCGCTCCATCGGGCCTAGCCTGCAGAACTTCCATCAACGGATCTGGGGCCGCTTCGACTCGCTCGACATAGCTTCCTTGGAAGTTGCTGTGAAGGCGGTCGCGAAGCTACTCCCACGCGTAGATGGAGCCCGGCTCTATGGTAAAAAACCAAGAGAGTGCCACTCCTTGCAGCGCGAGGGGAGTCCTTCGCCTTCGTGGTGTCGCGTCCGCCGCGGCCTCGACACGGTTTCAGACACGCCGCACGAACTCGCGAGGATCCGTGTCGCTTTGTACGGGTTGGTGACGCTAGGAACTTGAAGTCTGCGGGCCACGCCGCCGCTGCAGCCCCGCCAAAGCGGGGACTCGGATCTACGCGCCAACAAAGACGCGGCCGACGCGGGGCTTCGCGGTATCTCGCTTTCTCGGCGCGGCTCGGCGCGACATCGGGCGCGCCTGCGGCTTCGAGCCTCTTGTATATCGCGGACGACTCCGCGAAGGTCCCCTAGTTCCCGCTGGAACACGTTGAGGGCTGCTAGTACGGCGCTTTCCACCACAGGTGCTGTCGGGTCCGCCGGAACGCCCAGCGGACGGGTCGGTGCAGGGGCCATCGCCTCGCGAACTCCAGATCCGCCGGGTGGTTCGTTGCGGCTACCCCCGGCCATCTGATCCGTGCTGCCGGCGAGGGTGGCGGGGGCTGTCACCGCAGTGCCCGCGACGGAGTTGGATGTCGTTGTAGCGGCGCTGGCGGGGCCGGTCGTTGTAGCGCGAGCGTCGATGCCCGCGACCACTGCGCCTACGCCGCCGCCGACTCCTTCGGCGGCCGATGCCGAAGCCCTGGCATTCACGCGCCGCTCCGGCCCAGCCGTCCTCTTCCCCTTCGCCGCCGCTGGTGAAGCTTTTTTTCGGTGGCATCCTTCTTCTTCGGTCTTCAGGCTTGTCCTCGTCCTCCCCACGGACGGCGCCAACTATTGTGGTGACAGACCAAACAGAGAGAGATGGTAGTGGAGAGGTGGGAGTGTCCTGCCTTACCCTCCCCCTCATCCGGTATATATATATTCACATGAAGTATGCTTTTACAATTATGCCCTTACACCCATATCTCCTCATTGGGGGCACTTATGTCATTGCACATGTTACTCTGGTTCTTATAACCTCCTGACAGGCCTGCTGGGCTTAGGTGGGGGCCACCCCTACGACAGTACTTTTTCCAGAGTCACTCCCTTCACACTGTTCAACCCACACCTGCTCTGGAGAGGTGAGTTTGACTTATACCTTACTTGGATCCCATCCGAGTTGGTGATTGTAACAGCTCGATCAGCACAATCTATCTGTCCTTTATACTTGGTTAACCAATCCATTCCAAGTATCACATCTAAACTCTTGGAGTCTATTATAATAAGGTTCGCTAGGAACTTAACTCCATTTATATCCACAGTTGCGCTAGGGCAAACTGTGTTAGTCCTCATTTCCTTTCCAGGGGATTGGACTAGCATAGGGTTCTTTAGCTTACACACATCCCATTTATATCTTTCAACAAAATCTTTGGACACAAAAGAATGCGAAGCTCCAGAATCAAATAATGCTGATGCAGGTACTGAGTTGACAAGGAACTTACCCAGAACTACGTCGGGTGCTTCTGGCCGCTCATGGTCACATGGTTGAGATGCCCTCTGCTCACCACTTGTGGAGCCCTTGGGGTCTGAGGTGTCCCACGGCCTTGTCCTGCATTTGGAGCTCGTGGCCGTGTCGCTCCCAGTGTTGAAGCGAATCGGGTCACACTGAGCGCTCGGGGACAAGCATCGCGTAGTGTCCCATGTTCTTGCAGTTGAAACACTGCACTCCTGCTGCTGAAGTCCAGTTTTGTTGTGGTTGGCCTCCATTACCTGTTCGGGGAACTTGGTTATTTGGGCGAGGTCCAGTGAATGGGGTCCTTGGCGCACTTGGTTCTGCGGGCCTATGGAACTGTGGTGGGTTAGGGCAAAATCTAGAACTGCTCGCGCCCTGCTGTGCTTGGAATTTCCTCTTCCGGCTTTCATATAGCTGACGCTGAGCATCTTCTTGGACAAAAGCCTTGTTCACCATGTGTTGGAAGGTCGGAAAATCATTCGACACTAGCTGCACCTTGAGGTTGGGGTCGAGTCCCTGCATGAACCTCCAGATCTTGGTTGCCTCCGAGGTGATCTCTTCAGCTGCATACCTATACAGCTGAGTGAACTTATTCAGGTATTCGGAAACGCTGAGGTTTCCTTGCTGCAGTTGGTAGAATTCTCTTTTCTTCATGTCCATTATTCCCGTAGGAATATGCGCAGTGCGGAAAGCCTCCACGAATTCATCCCATGTGATAGCTTGCGCGTTTTGATGGGCGGCGTGGTAATTTTCCCACCAGTTAGCGGCGATTCCCTTGAGTTGGTGAGCCGCATACAGCACCTTCTCATTGTCATTGCACTGGGCTAGGACCAACTTCCTCTCCACATCCTTAATCCAATCGTCTGCTTCCATTGGATCCACCGAACCAGCAAAAGTAGGGGGCCTTGTCCTCATAAATTCTCCCATCCTAGACTGAGGAGCTTGATTGGGTGCCTGTGGAGCTTGCTGCATTTGGTTCTCAGGCGAGATCTTGAAGTAATCGCAGCTGCATAGCCATCATCTGCTCCAAGTTGGGGCCTGAGCGGAGGTGGTGGAATGTTGTCCTCTGGCTGATTGTTGGCGTAACGGCTGTTGCCAGGGTTGCTCCTTGTGTTCACCATCTGAAGTGGTTTAGGTTAGCAGAAGGTAAGAGGGAAATAGCAAAGGTAAGGGATTAGGGGAACTAAATCACATCCCAAGCCAACACACAAGAAGAAACCAGCAACCACTTAGGGGAAAACTTTTATTAAAATCAAGATAACTCCATGAATGGCTGTACCACAAGTGCACATAGGCCTGGTACAGTCCATCTAGCACACCAAAACATAGCATAAAATGTTCTAAAGACGTGGACATTTTATTTGGGTACTACTGACTCAAAAGACTACTAATCCTCTCCAAAGACGCGCTCCTTAGGGTCCTCCTCCGGGTCCTCTTCCGGATCCTCCTCCGGGTCTTCCTGGCGCTCTCTCACGTGGTGCCTCAAACAATCACACTCGGCCGAGGCATGGGGACGGTTGCGACTGGAGGCAGTCGAACGCGAGCGGGAAGGAGAAGGCTTGCGCTTCTTGAGAGTGATGACAGGTGGCGGACTGGGGCGTCACACCTTCTTGCGTGCTGTGAGCCGAGTGCGGAGTCCCGAGAGTCGAAATGGCGCGCGGTTGGCAGGGGCGGCGGCTGGTGCAGGTGAAGATGGCGTGTAGTCGGTGCATGCTTGAGACGCCCCGCCTAAACTCGTCTGTCTAGTTCCGAAGAAGCTGCGCGCGAAGAGTGTCGGAGTGCTGATAGCTGGAAGTGAGAAGCATCCAGAGTTGTCCAATCTCCTCCTGAGCTCTAGCATAAGTGACTGCCATCGCCTGGGTGAGCTGCACCTGATGTGACAATCGAGGATCATCAGCTGGAATGTCAAAGGGATCTGGATACCTTTGTCTTGCTCGAGGGTTGATGAAGAAGCAAAAAGGGGACTGATGTACAACATCCTTGTGCAGGTGGCACAACTCATCAATGGCGAGGCGTGCTGCGTCCTGGACAGCGTCGAAATAGCGGGACCGAGGGTGCTTGATGGGGTATGTGTGGGAGTTGAATTCCTCTTCCCGTGCATACAGGAATACCTCCATCGTCCATGAGTCTCGATCCAGGATCCGCGTCTTCCGCCCCTGAAAATGGGCGGTGGACGGTACTCAAGCATCGCATCACCGCCGAGAAGGCTAACGAATGCTCCAAAGATCCTCTCCATGTGAGTAGTAGTCCCACTGGGCAATGGAGGATGAACCACCATCTACAAAGTTGAGTAAAAGAAAAGATTAGTAAAAGTTTTTAACAATTGGAGTTGGAGACAAGAACGAGATTCTAAGTAGGAAGAGAGTAGAAGCAAAGAAGCTTATACATTTTTAATATACTCTTTTTATAAATATAAGTCCTTATGGTTTGCCATTCTTAATCTAGGTCACGCCCTCATACCAACTTGGCTCGATACCATCTCTGCTGGCCTCGGATTTCCAAACCCGGACCTCTCGTGTATTACAAAGACTAGTCCTGCATCAAAGCTAGCGCACACGCTAAAATGTAATGGAAAACATCACCATCAACGATTTATTACAATAATCAAGAGTACTGACCACAGGGTCTCATTATTACAATAGAGGTTCAAGACCTCACACACAAAAAACTTTGATTTTAAAACAAAAACCAGAAATCTACCGTGCGAATGCATTCCTTGCCCGCCCTTGACCGTGGGCACGGCTATTCGAATAGTTTAACACTCTGCAGAGGTTGTACAACTTTACCCACAAGAGATAAATTATCCTACAAGTCAACACGCTTCGTTTGGCATGAGACCCAGATAAAATATCACAAAGCCTTTACCTTACTCTAATCTAGCTAGATACCACCCATCGAGGTTTCACCGCAGTAGGCTAACCGCCCAACCAAGCCCCTCTTGCGCCATATGAGTACAAGAAATCCTGTCCCTCACCGTGAATAACCACCCAACCTCGCACCCACTTTCCTCTGGTGGCACCTAAACTAGACTATCATAAGTTAGTCACCTAGGTCGCACTCCATATAGACTTGTGGTTGTACATTAATGCTCACCGACAAACACAAGTGTCGATCCTTAATTGACTAGGGTGGACCATACACTTAACAAGATCTCGTGCTTGCTGCACCAACCCAAACCAACCATTCACCCTAATCTAAACCAACTTTCACATTTTATTTTATTTTAAAAGAACAGTGGCAACTCCAATTACCACTAATTTTCATAAACACAGGGGTTCCATAATAAATCATAATTTCCCATTTTCAAGATTTTCCAAAGTTGTTAGATAGCATGACTAAGCATTATCCTACCATTCTAATATTCACAAAGATTAATATTAATCTCATTATTGAGACAAAGGAAGTTCTAGGGTGACAAAGGTACATGGCAATCAATGTCAAATGAGGGCATAACAAAGTTGGAATAACTAATTCCTAAAGATTTGAACTAGTGATTTTATGTAAATAGCAATGCTCATAATTTAAAATATTTAAAACATTTCAAAAGCATAGGTTCAAGATGATCAAAGGAGACTTGCCTTCTTGCAGGGTTTCTGGGTCTTCCTGTTGCTGTGAAGAAGGATCGTCGACAACGTTGGAATCTACGCGAGAAAAGACGAAGCAAACAAAGCAAATAAATACAAACAAAATTCAAATAAAATCCAAAAATTCAACAGAGGCCATAGTTGGATAGATTATGATTTTAGAAGAATTTAGAAATTTGAATTGTTGAATTTGGAGTTAAAATGAGAAAATTATGCTCATTTGAAAATCTTAGATTGAATAAATCTAGAAATTCCCAAATTTCTGACAGGTGGGGCCCACTGGAATATTAGATTTTAATTTTTATTTTTATTCGAGAGAATGACAGTGTGGTCCATCGTCGGTGAGTCCACAGAGAGCTGCCCGACATGTGGGACCCATCGACGGTGAGCCCACCGCTCACCTCCGACACGTGGGACCCATCGACTCGCCCACTTGTCGCTGACCAGCCAGGGGCTGGGGCCCGGGCCGCGATGGGCCGCGAGGATAGCTGCCGCTGACGGGTGGGACCCACTTGTCAGCGTGGAAAATAATAGAAAGGCTCAACCTCAGCGTGCGGAGCCGGGGCTCGAACGCGCGCTGAGGGAGCCGGGGGAGGGAGGAGATCGCGCTGATAACCAGATGGGTGGGGAGGCTTTGCCTACCCATATAGGGCAATCAATTCTTTTGAGTTACCTGCCGGAGGGGAGGCCGGGGAAGGTGGCCGGAGGCAGGGTCGTCGGCGGCGAGGGAGTGGCGGAGGGGTGCAAATGACGCGTGAAATGCAAACCCGGAGCGGAGACGAGTCCAACGAAGGGGTCGGCAGGGCTCGGGGATGGGCGGAGGTGGCCGGCGACGAGGGGATGGCGGAGCTGGCTCGGGTCCTCCGGCGCGACGGCGCTCCGGTGGCGGGGAGGGGTGGCTGAGGTGTCGAGGAGGATCGCACGGACAAGAGGGAGCTCGGGGAGGTGACGGTGGGCTCCAGGGATGACCGAGGCGGCGGCGAAGGCTCACCGGAGTTGGGCGGAGCTCGGATAGGGAAGGGAACACGGTGGCAGGGCGCTACGGGGCTCGGGAGATGTGGTGGAGCGCTCTGGGAGGTGGTGCGGGAGGAGGCGAAGCCAAGCGGGGATTTTATAGGGCGGAGGAGGGGACACGGGCGCTTAATTGCTCGCCGGAGATCTCGGTGGCCGGCGGGGAAGGTTTGGGGGAAAAAGGAAATAGGGGGCCGAAGAGGGAAGGGAGGCGCGGGCGTTGGGGATTCGCTTCCTGCCGGGGCTCGGGGATTCCAAAACCAGGGAGAGGCGGGGAAGGCAAGGCCGGATACGGCGCGGTCTCGGTCGGCCGGTGAGAAAGGAAAGAGGGGGGGAAGAAAGGAAAGGGGCGGCTCCGCGGGGACGACGGATCCGACAGGCGGGCCCTGCGTGCAGTGAGAGAGAGAAGGGAGCGGGCGGGCGGCGCGGATGGCTGCCACACGGCTCGGGGAAAGGATCGGGCGGTGGCGCAGTTAAGTGGAAGGGGCGGTGGATTGAGGCCGGGCGCGAAGACGCAGCTCATCCGAACCGTCCACGCGTCGGGCGAGGAGGAGGGGAAGGCGGGGCCGCCGGCTGACGGGCCGGGCCCGCTAGACAGCGAGGGAGAGAGGAGGTGCGGCCTGGATCGGCCGAGCGGTGAGGTGGGCAGATCTGGGCCGTCCACGCGTCGGCCGGAGGGGCAGGGAGGAATTTTTATTTTCCAAATTCGATTTAGATTTTCAGAAAAGGCTAGAAAATTATTTAGGCCTCAGAAAAATATGAAAATACCTCCAAAAATTCCAGAAAAATTCACAAAAGCTTCTGGACATATTTTGGACTAAACAAAATTATTTCCAACTACTGTTGGTATTTTATTTTCATACTTTAAATTACCTTTTAAATTTTAAAATAGGTTTTAAATTCCAGAAAATCCAGAAAGGCAATTAAAAGCCAAGTAAAATCCAATTACCTTAAAATAATTAATTTGAATTTAAATTTTTTAAAAAGCCAAATTTTGGGATGTTACATCGAGCATCGCGGCGGTGGTGGTGGGGTTGGGCGTCGCAGTGGTGGCGACGGGATCGGACGCCGCAGCAGTGACAGAGTCAAGCGTCACGGCGGTGGTGGTGGGGTCGGGCATCGCGTCGTGAACACCGGTGTTCGCGATCGTCACCCTCGCATCGCCGCCCACGCCTGCGGCTGTCGACGCCGAAGCCCTGGTATTGACGCAAAATTCCGCCGCTCCCACCTTCTTCTTCTTCACCACCGACGATGAAGCTTTCTTTGGTGCCATCTTTCTTTGGATCTGGAGGCTTGCTCTTGTCCTCCTCACGGACGGCGCCAACTGTTGTGGTTACAGACCAAACAGAGAGAGAGAGAGTATGGTAGTGGAGAGTTAGGTGAGCAATGGCTTAGGGTTTCCCCTGTGGCCTGTATTGTACATATATATATATATCCACATGGGGAGTGTTTTTACAGTAATGCCCTTACATCTATACATCCCCTTCAGGGGCACTTCCGTCATTACACGTGTCCCATGTCGGGCCTTATAATCTCCTAACAGGCCTGCTGGGCTTAGGTGGGGGCCATCCCTACAACAGAGATCATGTGAATAAACCTAGCTGCACATGTAATAAGCCAAAGCTCCTTCACGAGCCATGCTCTCATGTTCTCACCGCATGTGGGACTATCAACATAGACCCATCAAACTTCATGTCAGAGTACTTCATGAAGGAGAGGGTGTTGTAGGCGTGGTGCAGCGAGCTAAGAGGCTTCAGAGTTGTGGGCAACTTTGTACATGGAGGGCTTGGATTCTGGATCTTGACCTATTGAAGGGTGGGAAGGGCCGTTGGCAGAGTTGTCGCATTAGAAATGATATGGATGAAGGAAAGTTGGATCGATCAGTAGACATTGTGGGCACTGTGGCCAAGAAGGCCACATTGCAAGATGTTGCAAGGGGCCTACTGATGAGTAGGAACACCGGTGAGACATTCTAGATCTTATTGTTATGTGTGTACTGGTATTATGGTTACAAATACTATCATGTTGTAACTTCATTTGTAGTGTCAATCTGTGAAGTGCAGCATCAGTTCTTCTTTTGTGTGTATTGAACTAAGAGTACAAATGTTATCAGGTTGTAACTTCATTTGCAAACTTTAACTTTATTTGCCAGCCTTGCGCAGTGATAAGAACAAATGAGACAGCCATGCGTAGTGATAATGTGGGGGTAGACCCCAGGTGCACGAGACGCCTATAGTCATAGCATGTGTGTTCTGTATTAGTCACATGATTAGTAGCTAGTACACACATTCACAACATTGAGATCACATCCATACACATTATATATATTTAATTTATGACAAAGTGGTGAATACAATAAGGTTTTATAGCATGTAGCCGACCGGCTAAGAGAATACCAAAGTCAATAGTAAATTGCAGTGGAAGACAAATAAATAGCAGAAGTATCCAGTGGTATACACCATAGCCACAAGCAACCAACTGGTAATTAGGCCCTAGAAAACTCATTGTCGAACTCCTCAAAGCCTGGGGCGAAGTACATGTTATCTGTATCGTTCTTCATTCTCTGATCAACAATAATTTAAGCAATGTTCAGTACATTGATACTCAACAAGACTTGTAGTGTATCACAAAATTATATATATGCAAGGCTATCAAAGGATGAGGCTCTGTACTAACTTATTTTTAGTATGAAGCAAATTTTATTTGCAATATCAATAAGTAATAATTTGCAAACGGAATTGTAAAGAGCATTTGAATGTGTAATGAAATAACATTTGCATAATTTCCATAATACTAGCTCAAATCCATTCACAGCCTTCCTCGGCTGAGAACACCACACAAATCCCACCTATGGGCATGTCACACAGAAGACGTGTACATGTCATCCCATATGTTCAATGAAAAAGTTTTGAAAAGGAAGACTACTCCTATTATGGATGCATCCAAACTTGCTCATGACTGCGAGCATGGCTATTTAAATACTTTTTAATACTTTGTAGAGGTTGTATAGCTTTACTCACACGAGATAACCAAACATACTGTCGACCATTACATGCTTCCTTGGGCATGCGATGGAAGTGATTATCTTATAGCCTTTACGTTATCTAGTCCTAACCTTGCGCCAGCCCGATGAACATCGAACCTCTCTTAGGTATATCCCCTAAGAGAGCATTCAAGTCTGCACTTAGGTAAATCCCCTAAGTGAAGACCTTAACTTAGGTTCATCCCCTAAGTGGACATTCACCATTGTGTTAGCATGCTTTCGACCCAACACCTTGATGAAGGGAGCCCCTATGAGCAAACCTAACCGGAGTGCCCTTACTACACCTGTGCTGACCACAATGCAAGGCTAGACCTAGACATCTTAATCAGCTAAATGCCAGAGTCCATATAGCACATGTGGTTGTACAGTGTAACTTAGATGTGCGGCAATAGCGTTCGGTCCTTAATTAACCCTAGCAAGAGTCTCCCCCTATATACATGCAAGATTCCCTCTCACATTTGATAGTGTACCATATAACTCACCCACATCCAAAAACTAGATTTTTCATTTTATTTGATACCAATGTAATAGAGGTTCCCCCTCTGGTCCAACATTTTGAAACCATCATGCCCACGTGTAAACTTGTTCGAAATATCAAACTTAGTAAAAAAACTAGTGCTTGGCTAAACATCTAGGACATGTACTCAAGTTATATACCCAAGATTTCCAACATTAGTTATGTCTAACCATGTCCTAAGGGTTACAATGGTGGGGATATCAAATTTGCAAGCAAGGTTTAATGCATTCGAGTGGTCGTAACTACCATCATCCATAGTATAGCATTTTTAATGGAACATACATGCAGATTTTGTAAACAATATACAATAATTGAAATACTGAGATAAACATGGTCAAAGGGGGTGCTTGCCTTGCGTAAATTACCATGGTCTTGATCTTACTCAAGACCTTATTAGTCAATGATCTTAAAGATGTTGGTCTTCGTCTCTGTCTCGATCTTGCTCAAGTTGGTGGTCCATCGGGTCTTCGACTTATAATTACATGATAAGCGATTGAAAGACCAAACAAATCCAAAGGACTGCAAAAGATCCAAATAAATCCAAAGAGAACTTTATTAAGTTTTATTAGGATTGAGTTTAGTGATGTAAGTTTTAAAGGGTGAGGGATGTTTGACATAGTCAAATAGAGTTTGAGTGAAAGAGGGGATGGCAGGGAATCATTGCTACAAAGGAAAACAAGAACGGATCAAAGGTGAAGGAATATTTATAGGAATACTCTGTTCTTAACTCAAAGAGGGGTAGGAATAGCCGATCACAGAGTACCTCGGATTGGTTCGAATTGTCTCTTCTCGGTCGGTACAACATTCTTTACGACTACTAACATTCTTGGGCCACTACCTAGTTGTATCGACTTCTAACACTTTGGCCGCTACTCAATTCTACCTACGACTATTGAAGCTACTGACCACTGTGGCTTACAACTGCTAAGCTACTGACCATTGTAATTTATAACCACTGTGGCTTACAACCACTATGGCTACTGACCACTTGTAACACCCCAAAAATTTGAAATTTGAAAATGTGAAACTTTTAAATTATTTGGCAATGTATTCTCTTGAAAATTTGAATTTTTCCTTGGTGTTCTCTAAATTTTTGGTTAAGATTCCAAAACATTGAAGAGGTTTATGGAAAATAAAAATAACATGAATAAGCCATAAAGAAAATATGGGGGTGAAAGGAATTTATAATTTTGAACTCAAAGCTATAAGGTAACTCATCATAAGGAGGGAGAAACTTGAATTAAAATTTAAAATTTCATTTTGAACATAATAGTATAAAGGGCAATAAAAACAAATAAAACACAAACATAAACCTACATAAAAATATATTTAAGTATGCAAAATGTGCATATGCAAGAAGGCACTAGTCATAAAGGGAACAAAAATATCAACATTTAATGAGCAAGCAAAATGAACAAGCATGAAAGTATATACACAAATATACATAATACATAAATGAATGAAAAACGAGCAAGGAATCGGAGTCAGGCCGGCCATCAACCTGGCCCAATCCCGCGCTCCCGCTCTTCTCCCGCCTCGACCGGCCCAGCTCGCCCCCTCGCTCCCCGTCACTGCCACGCGGGCCCCGCCCCCACCCCGCCTTCCTCTCTCTGGCCAGCAGGCCCCACCCGCACGACGGCTTCTTCTCCCCTCCCCTTTCTCTCGTGGACGAGATCGCTCCGCGTCGCCCCTATTTTCTGCCGCGTTTGCTCGCGTGCACAGCGCAAAAGCTGCAACACAGCCGCCTGTCTCCGTCATCATCGCTGCACGCCTGCTCCCGTCCCCTCCATCGCGTCGCGCACATTGCGGCCCCGCTGTCCCGTCACCGCGCGAATCCCGCTCGACCGTTGCTTCCGCGCGCCGAGCCCCGCACCAGCTTTATCCGGCGGTCCTCCACTACAAGAAATGTGTCATTTATTGACATTTTATTTTTGTCATAATATATGGAATTCATGTCACAATTCAAGATTTGTGACATTCGGTTGACGAAAATCCAAATGTCAAAAAACACGCGTCACAAATTTATTATGTGACGTTTGTATAGTTCATGTCACAAATCTATGACATTGACTTTTAGTGTCACAGAGGTTTATGACATTCATTTGTTGTCACAAAATCCTAGGCCTTGCCACATGGGCAAATGCCACGTAAGATCAAAAACTGACGTGGCGCTGACATGGCAGAATATAAAAATGTCATAAAATGAATTTTGGCATGTTAAAGCCCACGTAGCAGGCAGACTCTTCATGGGTCACAACCATTATTTGGGTTGTTTCTTCCTGACCCATTATTTGGTTTTAGATTTTTTTGGCCCATACAATTTTTTTATGATTGCAGCCCATACAGTTTTTTCAGCCCGCACAATTCAGCCCATATATTTTTTCAGCACACACAATTCAGCCCATATAATTTCTTTTAGCCCATACAAAAATCAGATTCAAATCAACCAACAGCATATGGAAATATGATTGCATATCATAACCAGTCCACAAGTGTTAAATTAACTATCAAATATCATTACATCCATCACCCAATTCAGCACACATCCAGACCAAGTCTCAAAGTCTCAAATTTGAAGTTGCTGTTGGAGCTTGCCAAATTCACCACACATGGCATCTACAACCTCAATCACATATGACCATATAAAAAAAGCATCTACATCCACACTAGGTTTCTGTTGGAAGTTAAAGTTGATCACCAAAATAGCATCCACAGCCTCACAGTCACAGATGTCACCAAAATATCATCTAGAGCCTAATTGAGTTTGAGAGCTTATCACGAGCATCGGTGATGCATACTTGCTGCCAAACAATGAACGTAGGAAGCCTTGGATCTCACTTCCTTGTCGCTTGACTTCTCGGTTTCTTCTTCATGCTTCTTTGCTGCATCCTTATATTTAGTTTGCTTCAAATTACATACAAACAGAAAATTAAATAACTAAAAGCATGTGAAGAGTTATTTGCAAATGAATAGCATTTTAGTACAGCAAAGTGGCAGCAAACAAATGCAAGACACCATATTCAGATTTTAGTACAGCAAAGTAGCAGCTAAAAAATACAACTATTGAACAAGAAATGTGGCAGAGGATCAATGCAAAGACATACTAGTAGATTTTATAGTAGCAACAGCCATGGGAGAGCCTAATTAAAATCAAATAGATGAATGATGTGATTTTTTTAATCAAAAGCACAGGCAGCAGATGTGGTTTTCATTGGTAATTACTTGCAACACACGTTACTCATGCATTCACTAAACAAAAACTTCTGAGCTTACAAGAGAATGTATTCACTAAAACTTGACCAGACAACTGAACACCCTAAAACTTGCATTCACGAGCCAGGCATTATGCAGGCAACCACACTAAGTAGTTAAAGATGGAGAAAGTTAACCACACACATCCCATGGTGACACATATGTCTGTAAACAAAGGGAGTAACATATTAGCCTGGTAAGTTTTCTTGGTCTTATAAGCCAAGTTTTAAACAGATAAGTCAATCCTTTTAAGTTAATGTTCCAATATATATAGTGCAGTTTACCCATGTTAAGTATTGTGCATTATTATTGTGAGACCCCGGAGTAGAAACTCCTGGACTCCCTGTGCATTACAGTACTAGTCCCAGATCAACGCTAGTACACACAGTTCAAACAGAAAAGATGATACATTGCCAACAACGCTTTATTATCATAATCGAGATTACAGACCTCGAAGTCTTTATTACAAATGAGGTTTTAAGACCTCACACCAAAAAGAAAATTACAGCGGAAGCAAAAAGAAACTAAAGCAAGACCCATCAATACGCCACAGGCAATTGACTGGGGAAACGCAACCTAGTTCTCCGGAAAGCCTTCGACGAATCCATCCACGAAGTAGTCGTAGTCCACCTCTTGAGCTTCGATCTCCTCTGAGAGTTAATTTGAAGTGTAGCACGTGAGTACATGAATGTACTCCGCAAGTCTTGGGAAAGATGCATAGATGCAGGGCTTAACAAAGGAAGGCTATGTGGTTCTTTTGCGAAAATCAGCATTTTATTTCAAACTTTCCTATTATTTCAAAGCCATTTGTTAAACATCTTGTTTTCAATAATTGAAAATAGATAAATAATCTTAGTGAAGGTTAAACCACCAACACTAATATCATAGGCTAATCCGCCAAGGTTTAAAATTACGGGTTACATCCACCCTCACTGGCTCCATCCGCCAAGTTCAAAATGCAAAGTTAAATCCACTGAATCGTTACATCCACTGATTGAAATCACGAGTTACACCACTCCCGAGTTTGCCAAATCATTTTATTTTAAAATCAAAATCAAACTTCTACCATGTGAATGCATTCCTTGCCCGCCTTGACCGTGGGCACGGCTATTCGAATAGTTTATTACTCTGCAGAGTTTGTACACTTTACCCACAAGAGATAAATTATCTTAATAGTCAACATGCTTCCTTTGGCATGAGACCCAGATAAAATATCACAAAGCCTTTCACCTACTCCAGATAGCTAGATACCACCCGCTAAGGTTTCACCACAACTCGAATCCACGAGTTGGAGCCCCTCTGCGCCGTATGAGTACAAGAAACCCTGTCCCTCACTATGAGTAACCAGACACCCTCGGCACTCAATACACCACTGGTGATATCTAAACTACACCTTTATAGGTTAGTTAGCTAGGTCGCACCCATATAGACTTGTGGTTGCACTGTTTTGCTCGGTTTGGACAAACACAAGCGTTGGTCCTTAAACGACTGTGGTGGCTCATTCACAAACCCAAAATTCTCGTGCTAAACCGCACCACCAAGCCTTCCATCCACCCTCGTCAATTTTTACTTTCAACTTCATTTTTATTTTGAAATTACAGTGGTAACATCCATTACCACTTTTCAAACAAATCATGAAATCCAAAACATTCATTGTCCATTTTCTCAAATGAGCATTTTTACATTTATCACTAAACTAAGCATTTGCTAGTATTCTAAATTTAACAAGAATAATAATAACTCATTATT